>JAKKIB010000174.1:17140000-17780000 GCA_023089585.1 Melophagus ovinus
TTACGCGGCCATGCATGCAAATTTTTATCTTTTCCAGCTTAGAATTTTATTTTGAAAATCATTATTTTTGTTTTTAATTTAAAAATGTTCGTTTCTTCGAAGAATTATGGTCAAAAAATTATGATCTATCCACATAGAACTTTAAATCGTTAATCGTTATTTTGTTGTTAAAACTTCTAAAACCAATAATAATCTTTTCCAAGGGCCACATATAATCCCTAAAAAGTAAATGTAAATAGAACAAAATTGATATGATTTGAAAATGATTATTAGAAAATCGAGCAGTTTCATATGAAGAAAATTCCGCATAAATTTATTCTATCGTTATTTACAAGCAGCAACAAATATTTTAGGATTTAATAGGACAATGAATATTAAATCGCTTCAACAATAACTCAATGCCGCTAGAAATCAACGTACGCACCACCAGAAAAAGAAAAAACAAGAAGAAGAAGAAGAAAAAAAAACCAGCAAGAGTGAAAAATGTCAAAAACCTCAATAAATCGCCTCAGTCGTATTTCATTCTTTTTATGAATACTGTTATACATATTTATATATTTGTGTATAGCAATCTAAAAGCTAATGATCCGCAAAATCAGCACTCTGTGAGCGTTTTTTTTTTTAATTTTGAGGCGATATGACTTTTCTAAATCGTATCAAATTAATGTACACGAATTTTTTATTAAGGATATTGATAGAAAAGAAGCAATTGAAACGATTGAAGCGGCAGATAGCTAGCAGCTGTAAAAGTAACAACAGCAGCAGCAGAAGCAACAATTTAAAGTGAGGGAATTCTGGAAATTACACAAAATTGAATGATGTAAATAAAATAACAAGAACAAAAAATAAAACAAGACAAACGAAAATTTATTACAATAACAATAAAATAATAATAATAATAATAATAATAATAATAATAATGATAATCGGTAAAAAGGAAGGCGAAGAAGAAGAAGCAGAAGAAATACTATGATTAAATTCGAACAAACGCTTTGGCATTTATAACAGAAAATTTATTCATGTCGCTACTACACAGCTTTTTCACATTTTGTTCCATCTATTTCTTACTAAATTTTATTTTACTCGAACCACTTACTCTTTCACAATTTGTCTCTCTCCAACATTATTATTATTATTATTATTATTATTTTCTTCTTTTATGTCTTCTTTCTTTCTTTATTTCTTCTTCTTATTATCATTAATATTATTTTACACTGCTGCAGCTGAAATAAATTTCATCATGGAACGAGAGAGTGTGAAAGAGAGAGAGAGAGAAAGAAGAGGAAACTTTTGATATTATTATAAAATAAGTAAAAGTCGGTCAAAGGCGACCTTTAATCACTCTAAATTATTTTCATAAGAATTATTGAAACATCAGAGACAAATATGTAAATTACAAATCAAGAAAATCAAAAATTCTAACTGTTAAGTGCGGTGGAATACGAAAAGCGAAGCGATCTAGATCCGAAATCTACACAAGTGCCAGTAAAAATTTTATAAAAATTGTACATTTTTTCAGTCATATACATGACTTTGTCTAGAAAATTGTTTTAAAAGTTGTCTAATCTTCTCCATTCGAATTCATTCTGAGTTATTTTCAGTTACCAAATTTTAAAATTTTCCATTTTTAAAATATATCTAAACTTACAAACCAACCTTCGATATTTGCATAAGCAGACTCAAATCACTTCAAACAGGCTCTTTGAATAAATCGGTGTAAGAAATAGTGATTCCATCTCAGGCGCCCTTTTTAAATATTATAAGCATCAGTACCAAGAATATATCATAATTGGCGTAGAGTGTAAAAATGCTAAAAATATTATTAAGTAGAATACTAGAAATAAACAAGCAAATAATGACAACAACAATAAAGAAAATAATAATAGAAAGAGAAAAACCCCAACTGTATAATCATCCATACAACGAACATTTGTCCAACGTATAGACAAAGCAATCTAGTCAAGTTGCATTTGAATTAAAGTTGAGTTGAGCTCGAGTTATAAAAACCAAAATGTATACATATACATATTGGAGTAGCCAACATAGCATAATGTGTGCGTTTGTGTATAAATGTATTGGTGTGCTCTTTTTATATATAAAAATAAACGACGTAAATAATTTCTTGTTACTGCGCTCTTTCACATTCTGTTTCACTCAAACTTTATTACTTGCCATTTTTCTTTTTTCTTTTGCCCGATTTGCTTTTTATATCAATAGCTGAGTACAAAATGCAGGAGTGTCCAATGCATAAGATACACGGGACGCTAATACTGATAAAAAAAGCAACAAATCTGTTACACAATAAAAATTCGGCTAATCTAATTTCGAAATGTTATATTTTACTTTAATTGGGCTTTCAATCAAAATAATTTGTAGAAGAAATCAGGAGCTAAAGATGCCACACCCACAAAAATCAACCTGTAATTATATGAGAATAATATCTGCGAAAAAATATCAATTCAAAACCTATTTGCGCATTAATAAAATTGTAGATTTCTATTGCGAAAATTATTCTCTGCCGCTCTTTACATTTGTCCAATATATAAAAGTGGAACTCTGTTAAGTTATTGTGTTAATGTTATTGTTAATATAAAGAGTCGATACATTTATGGGAAACGCGTACAACTCTGGTTTACCTTGTATCGCACATACTTATATTTTTATACTTATTTATTATTGCTCTACACAACTACAACCATAAATAAAACAACAAATAATAATTTGCTTGTCATTATTATTATTATTGTTGCTGCTGCTTTAAACGTTCATTTTTGTAGTTCCTTGTTGGATTTTATTTCACATAATATCCACACACATGCCTACATCAAGCAATCAAATTATTTCCCGTATATTTTGGTTTACTCTCTCTCTCTCTCACACACACTCTCTGCTCTCTCTGTGTATTTATACAGTTTCTTTTTTCTCCAATGCTGTTATTTTCAACTACTTTTTCTTCTTCTTCTTCTCCTTCTGCTTTTTCTTCTCGTTCATCTACTTAGTTTTTATTTCTCTTTATTTATTTATTTGTATATCTATGTATCCATACACGTATTATTATTATTGCTACATTTTTTTTGTTGTTTTTCATTTTAAAGACGAAATATGTCAGTGATAGAGCGTTGCGATAATAATGCTGGCACGGCATATTGCTTTATTCGCATTTACCATTTTATTTATTGTATGTTATACAAATATATATACATATATTTGGTTGTATGTATGTCTGTCTATCTGTCTGTCTATCTGCCTGTTTGTTGTATGCTCTGAATGTGCCCTTGTGTTGATTGCGTGCTTACTTATTTACTTGCTTATTTACTTGATTGCCATACAAACTCTCTTCTCTGCTCGACCCTCCGAGCAGAGATGAGAGTTCGTTTCTTCTCTTATCTCCCTTTCATTAAACGAATGACGAATATACAATACACACACATTCACACATGCATATATATATCAAAATATATATATTTATATGGCTGGCTGTCCCATTACTTGCGGTGATTCGATATGAAACTGTTCAGTACGTTCATTTATTGTGATTGCAATTGCTAGCTAGGCTAGCTTTTTTTTGATTGTGTTCTTTAGCTCGTTAAAAGATGTTTTACTATACTTTGTGCCCAATGCATTGTGTGAGTTCATCTCACATCAGACCTAACGAACGATCGAACTATACAGCACAACACAACACAGCAGAAAAATAAAGTGTTGGCTTGTGCATTTCTGATTACATCGATACATCATATATATCTGTATATATATATATATATATATGTATATATCTCAGTATACATAGCAGAATTTATTTATATATTTATCATTTACTTATCTGATGTTATATTAAATTCCTTGTAGGCTTGATTCATTTCTTAACTCTAAATATTAACGAGACAACCATCACATTACACTCTACTCTCTGAATTCAATTATTCACACTTTGTTAGTTGCCGTTAGATGATATTGGACAGTGTCAAACTTCTATGTAAGCAAAGACAAGCAATTACCGCCTGAGATAGAAAAAACATGACTAAGAAACATTGTTGATTCGAAAAAGCATTTGATTCTTCGAATCGACTTTTATGCTAAATCCACCCCATAAATTTGTAGTGTTTAGAGCATCAAGTTTATTCAAAGTTCCCCAAAAGGTTTTGAAAAAAGATCCATCGATCTGCTTCTAGATTTAATTTCCTTTTTTTTTTTTTTAATTGCTTTAAGATTTTCTATGGATCCATTTATGCGTTTTAAGTACAGGTTGCAATATTTAGAATGCTTTAATTAAGGCATATTCTGGATCGAGCACGGAGACCTCTAAATAAACGTGTACTCTGATAAACACTGTCACGGAAAATGCCCCAATTCCAAATGTAATTCATAATTTTGGTGTAGCGAAAATCGTTTTAGCGAAAATCGTTTCAGTGAAAATCATTTCAAAGCAGCATTTTGGCATAATAAATAACTATGTAAAATTTGTAGCGGACGTCCCATTCTTGAATCTTTACTTTCTTTCATCTTTTCGAACTTTCAATAACCGACTTTTAAAATGTTACAAAAATTGCAATTTTTCCACTTTTTTCGTTACAATCGCTCTTGAAAAAAATCTTGTAGGCCATTTTGTATGATCGACTTCTGCCCACGGTCACATTTTCATGTGTTTTATTTTTTTTTTTTTTTTCATTAGGACTTCTCTTGTTCTCTCCGATACGTTTTTATCATCAGTTTGATTGGTATTAAGGTTTTTAGTTTTTTTGTTGGCACACACACAAATGCACACATGCTTCCTCTACATTTTTCTTTCTGTTGGTTCAATTTCATTAAAATCATTTTACTTTATTTTATTATAGTTGGAATTTTTTTTTATATGCATGTTGGTATGTTGGTATGTACGTATGTGGTGTGTGCGGGTGTTTGTTATTTTTTTTTGGCTTTTGTTTTGTTTTGCTTGATGGCATTTCTGTTAATGAAGATGATGATGACGATGGTGACGATAATGATAAAGATGATAATATTCATTTGTTATTAAGCACGAAATTCTTGTTATTTCTTTCATCATTTTTTATTCTTTGCCTTCCATTTGTCTTATTATTATTATTATCATGTTAATAAATTCTGATTGTTAAGCTCTTTTCCTTTTGCCACCTTCTTCGTTCGTTAAGCATCTTTCTCTAAAATCTCTTTTCAATTTCTATCTCTCTCTCTCTCTCTCTCTCTTTCCCTCTCTTTAATCTATCTCTATGTTGCTATCTCTATCTTACTCTTTTATTTCTACCTTACCCTTAGAAATTTTTTCTTTCATTTTCTTTATCACTATCTCTTCTTCTTCTTCTTCTTATTTTTATTTCAAGCTATCTCTTTCACCTTCTACCTCTTTTTGTCTGAACAGATTTTCATTATGACTCTAATCTCTTAAAGTGATCAGTTGTTTAGTTATTCAGTTTCATCAGTCCGCCGGCCTATCTACTCCGGTCTATCATTACGTCCGTCCTTTGAGGTTCGCTAGTCAATCTGTCTAAATTAGCGTCGTGTAAGCGTAAAGTTTTTTTTATAAATAATCATGAGCCAATACAAAAATACGCACGTAAAAATTGTGCATTTGTGTGTTCCGGTGTATGCGATTTATTTTAAGAATTCTTGTCTACTACGGCTTAACAAACCTACTGACGCCGAAATAAATCACAAAATGTCTTCTTCTTCTTCGAAATAACATTTAACGCTATGAAACGGAGTCGGTGTCGGTGTCGATTTCAGTGTAGGTGTTTGTCTGTCTGTGTGTGTGTGTGTATGTGTGTGTGTGGTATGTGTGTTGTGTGTATGTGTGTGGGTTGTTATTTGCGTACAACGCGCACAACGATTAAATATTTTATATCTTGATAATGTTAATATTGATGATGGCAAGAAATTCTGGATTATATTAATGGCAGAGCACACAGAGTAACAAAGCAGCGGGGCGACGGAGCGTAAAATGTTTATAAAATTTTTTTTTAATTTTCTAAAAATGTTCGCATCATGCATCATCCCCATTCACACCAACACTAAAGCACAACGCACACACACACACACACACACACACACACACACACTGTAACCAAATTCATGGATTTGAATATGTAAATCAAAGTTGGTTCCATCTAATCACGTAAACATATAACATTAAGACCTTTAAGAAAAAATTTATTTGAGAAGAGGCAAGATTTTATTTGGACACAATGACATTAACAACAACTAAAACAACAACGATGTCATCAGGTTTAGTTAAGTTCTAATTTTTAAACACTTTTGAGTACTCTCGATTTAAAATCGCTAATGTACCTCCTGGTAATCAGATCCAATTAACGATGCTTTCAAGAGAAGCTCAACGTTCGCGTACGCTCTAATGATGCAATCACTGAATCGAAAGTATGTCTGGTAACTTGTATTTATACCATGTTATAAATTCTTTATAGAATCAGCACCTTAAGCCTTAAGTTGTAGTTTAAGCAAGAAACTTTAAGTTTGTTTGGGGCCTATCCAAAACGTCTTGTAAGTTATTCCTTATAAGGGGACATGTGCCAAATTTAAAGGACGCATAAATATTGGGCCACACAGAATTAATATCACGCCCACCATGAAACCAATCGGTTTGTTAAGAAGTGTGTAGTTCACAAGAAACAAACGCACTACTCGAGGAGCTTCTGAATGGAGGCAGTACAGATTAGTACTTATAAGTCTTATAGACTCAGTAACATCTAGCATTCCTGTCTTCACCTATTGGAAAAATTGGTTGTGTAGGTAAAAGTGGTAACCTGTGAATGCCTCACCACAATTTTGAATACCTCTATTCTACATAATGAAAACAAGGAACAAAACCAATTAAAATTTTTAGTAAGAAAATTTCGATTAAATCCTTTCCAATGTATCAATTGTATGGAGGATTATATGGAGAAGTCAGTATAAACTAATTTAATCAAAGTAGAGCCTCAAAACGTACCTCAAACTTAAGTCATTTCTTTTAATTTGAATTTCTAAAGTTCGCAAGCTACATCAACTTACTTTAAAAACATTAAAAAAGTCTCTAAGATCTCTTTCGAAATACTTGTAGAACTATTCTAGGACTTTCACATACATTACAAAAATGCCGTTTTTATCAAATTTTGCTATGAAAGTTACTAAGTTTTGGAAGAAATTCATGGTAGTTGGCGAACTTAAGGTTCGCTGTTAAGAAAATCTTTTTAATAGATATAAATTGAATCTAGAAGATTTTAACATTTTGTGTGATTGATTTGACAATGATTTGATGTCATATTGAAATTTTGCCAATATAAATTCCAATCGAACATTAAGTGCTTTAAAATTTTTACCACTTAACTCTTTGCTTTAACTTTAGCTTTTTTAGCTTCAGCTAAAATTTTTGCTTATTGTTTAATCTTCAAAGCAATTTTCAAATGAAATGATGAGAAAAGAAACTAAAAAAAAAACGTAAAGAGGGTTTATTAATTATACAAATGTAATTGTTCGTTCATTCAAACTTCTCTATCACATTCTCGCTTATTCACATCATCTTTCATCGCTTATTCATTTATACAATGGTAGAGAAGAGAGTATTTTTAATATTCTTATAGAGAGTCGGTCGAACAAACATCATTCAATTGCTGCTGTACTATCTCAACATCGTAATACTTGGCTTTTCATATTCTACTTAGATAAACAAAAAGATTGATAGATGAATGGATGAATGGTTGAATGGTTGAATGGATGAATGGATGAATGGTTGTTTGGCTGGTTGATTGGGTCAAGAATTATACGTTCAGCAAACACATGCATCATATATACATTGCCCAATGGAATCCTGAGATTTTTCTTATTTCATTTAGCCTTGTTAATTATTTATTTATTTTATTTAGATTTAAGTGAAGTTAATACCGAGACATATTGATCTCCATGTTCTTTTTGTAGTATTAGGCTTGAAATATATGGATCCAAATATACTTGGATCCGAAACATATTGATCCATATATAAACCTTCAGAATACACGGATCTGGTTTATATTGTTACAAGTATTCTGAAATTTATTGGATTGTACAAAGTCTCGGAACATATTTTACTATTTTAAAATATGCATAAATATTTATTAGTTATAATTAATTTTTAGAAATATAGAACCAAGTGCCCTAAAATAACTCCATTCTCTAACTGGCACTATATCGGGTTATAATAGCCCGAAGATATGTAGATAAAAATTTTTTAAATTATAAGAAATTTCTCTTTGCCTTTCTCTCTATTCCTCTCTATTCTAACTGTAAATTTCGGTTCAATTTTCGTTTATTGTTGTTACTGCTATTTTACGATGATGATTTTTGTATATGCTAAAAAAGAATTTCTCATACAAATAAAATGAATGCAAATGCAAAAAACAAAAACACATATAAAAAGCTACAACAAAACAGAATTTTCTCCGGATAATAGAGATTGGAATGGAATGAAAAAAAAGTGGAGAGAAAAAAAATTAAATAAAACTAAAAAGGCAATAAAAACAAAATATCATAAAAATTGTAAACATCAAAGAACAGAAAAATAGCAAAAGTGACAACAATAACACCAACAATAATAATAATAATAATAATAATAATAATAATAATGACAATAAAATTAAATTTCAAATTTGACAGCATTAATTTTATGGTGAGTTTTTAAAGAATCTTTATAAACTCTACAAAAATAAAAAAGAAGAAAAAATTGTGAATAACATTGAAAAACGAAAATCGAAAACCGCAAATCGAGAAATGAAATTTTACAAAAAAATTAAAATTCTCAAGGAAATTTTTAAGTCAATCTTAAGTTAAAAAGTGAAAAAAAATTTTTAGGAATGTTTTATAAAATATTTTTCTATTAATTTTCTTAAAAAAAAATTATTCAGAAATCGAAAAAAGCTCAGAGGCAAAATAAGGAAAAAGAGATAGATAAAAAAATAAAAAAAATTTAGTCATGCCAAGAAATTTTTTCACATAGAAAATTTCATATTTTATAGTATGAAGAAAGAGTCGCTTCTAACTTGCCTGAAAAGCACTAAGATTATTTGGTCAATTCTTTTCTACCATTTCTGCAATTTATTTTTTGCTTTTATTGTTGCTCTTCTTTTCCATCAAATTATCTTTTTCCTTTTTTTAATCCTCACAGTTTTTTTATTTTCTTTTTACTTCGTTTTTTTCCATTTTGTTTTTTTTTTGGGGTTTTTTTGTGAGGGGGAAAATTCTGTCGTATTTTTCCTTCCATTTTTTTTATATTATTTTTCTTATTATTGTTACTGCTGTCAGGTTTTTATCTTTACTTATTGTTGTTTCCTTCTTTTTTGTTTTTGTTTTTTTTTCTTGTTGCGTTTAATGAAACTCTCACTCTAACGTAAAATTGTTGCCATATAAAAGAAAAAAAAAGATCAATAAAAAACATCCCACAAAAAAACACTAAATAACGAACAGCAACAACACTAACGAACAACAACAGCGAAAAGGAAAAAAGAGAAACGATAATAATAATAAAAGTAACGTAAAAGCAAGCCATACAATGAAAAGACCGAATACAATCAAACCAAACATACAATCAACTTCATCATCATTATCAACATCATTATTATCATCATGAACATCATTATTGTCATCCATAGTAAAATGAAGGAAAAGTAATATAAAAATGTTGTGAATAAAAATGTAACAAAGAAAATAATCGTTCATACATAAACAACTACACACACACACACACACACACAAGGCACAGCTATATAGAAAAAGCAAATGTGTTCTGAACATACGCCGACATGAAATGTCGGTTCATTATTTTTTTTGTTTTTCATATTTCTCTTCTTTTGCTCTTCTATCATTTTATTCTGTTTTATAACAGTTTTGCCCTAACTCTCTCTCTCTCTGTCACAGTTGCTCTATCTCTTGAACAACCAGTCGACTGCTGCGGCTGCTACTTCAACTGTGTTTTCTACTGCTTCTTTTTCTTCTTCTTTCATTTTTACAATTTATATATTCAATTGTTGGTCTCTGCTTTTGTTTTTATTTTATGTTGGTGAGTTGTTGTTTCATTCTCACATTTTCAAATTATTTACACAAAAAAAAACACACAAAAAAAAGAAATATGTAGATATATATAAACCAGCACAGTCAGCCTCATTTAGCTTATTGAAAAAATATTCTACAGTGACTGTCATAATTTTATAAATACCCAAGACTAATCAATAAATTTTACGAATGTAAATGATTAATTTTACATAAACATTCAAGAAATGTTTTCCAGAAATAGTTTTCTTCGAATAGTTGACAAACATAACTACCGCACAAGGTCCTTGAAGTATCACGGGTTTCGGTGAATAATTAAGAGAAAAAAATATTATGAATAGTCTTCAACGATTTTGATATTCCATTTAGGTAACTTTTACTGGCTATTTGCCGCAACCCAAAATTTCTATGGACAAAATTTTTTAATTTAGATAACTTCGTCAAATCAAGTTAAAATCGTTTAGGCAGCTTCAAATATAGTGGCAACTATTTTAACAACAACTTAAATTTGCTTATAAAATTTTGCTATTTAATACTTGAAGATTAGAAAATTTAAGAATTAAAAATTTACATTTAGATTACAAGATAAGAAATTTCTGCGAATCTAAAATTGATAATTATTCTATGGGTCTGACAACAAACTTGCCATATGTCTCAATTTTTGTGAAAAAAATACCAAATTTGTTAAGGGACTTTTCGAGAATATTATTAACTTTTTCTATCTCTTTCATTATCTCTCTCGCTCTCTATCTCTGTATCTGTTTCACATGCAACCCTATTGTAAAACTTACAACATTTACTGTATTTGTTAACGGCCATAAATTCATTATTCGTTGTTCCTTCGCTCGTTATTCTGTTACCTTGTAACTCTCATACGAATATATATATACACACATACGCACACAAATATATGCAGCAGTGACTAAATCTACACAATATTTCTGTCCGTTGCTGTTGTTGCTGTTATTATTGCTATTATTATTATTATTATTATTATTATATTATTACATTTATTCTATTGTGTAAGAAAGAAAGAGAGAGAGAAAGAGTGAGAGAGAGATAAAACGTTGAATAAATGTATATAATTTTATACACATTTTCATATTATTCATAAATATGTATTTGTATTTATGTATATATATATATATATTTATAGGTTATATATACATAGAGACTTTATATATGTTTATATACATTTGTGTATAACGAATTAATGAGACTGTAATAAAAAAATGAAACAAACAAGCAAAACAAAAATTGAACCGAACCGAGCCGAACCAAACTGAACTGAACTGAACTGAATTGTATTGTACTGAAGTGATGTGTGTGCGGGCTAACTACAAAAAATGAAAAGAGTAAGCTTTATAAATGTAGCGAGTAAAATAAAGAGATAGGTATAGTTAGAGTGTGTGTGTACATTATAATGGCAGATAGATAATTATAAAAAGAAGAGAGAAGAGACGGCAAAAATTACATTTAACGATCGCACTTCGTTTCGTTTCAATTGTTGTTTTGCCATTCTAAATAAACGAATGAAATAATGAAATGTCCAACTGACGATTTGACTGCCTTCATCACCGTCTAACTGTATATTAAGCTATTCACCAAGCGAATAAGTAATGGTCTCACTCATTCAATAAGCGCACTTCACTCTGATGATAATGAGTTAAAAAAAAGCAGAATGATCATTACTAGAGCGGTTTGAGATGCGAAGGGAATTTTTTACTATAATAAATGGAAAAGTTGGTGTAATAAAAAGAAATTATATAAAGTATATATACATAATGTATATAAACTATGTATATATGTATGTATACATTTATGTATGTATTAATGCATGTACAAAAGTGGTGTTGTGTATGCGATGTATTTTTAAAGCAAAGACTCCTCATCATACCAAACAAACGAGAATAAAAGTATGTGTCTATACATGAATATGTTTATATGAGATTATGTATATGCACGTATATTGAATTTTATATATACATAATAATGGGCATGAGGTTCTGTTGAGTTGATTGCGCTCCATGAGCTGATGTTTATATACATATATTTATATTTACATTTAGGCGATTGTAGAATGGTTCGACTTGTATATATATACATACATACATATATATATATATATATATATATATATATATATATATATATATATTATATACCTTATGATATTTCCTTGCATACATTTTGTGGTGTGAGTAGTTTTTTATTTTGTTTTTACTTTTACGAGATAAATTGGATATTTTCACTTCATGCATCCACACTCAGTCAAGTTGACAAGCAAACAGGCTGGCTGGCAGGCAATGTATATATATGATGAGAAGAAAATAATAACAATAACAACAATAACAACTGAAACATAATAATAATAAAACAACAAGCAGCACTATATTTTTAGATATCTAGGAGACAGAGAGAGAGAGAGAGAGAAAGGAGCCTGAAAGCAAAAAAAGAAGCATAGTAAAAACCAAAAATCTTAATTTTTCAAAATTATTATCATTATTCTACAAAATCGTTGTGCCTCATCTGACTTTGTTTCGGCCCTCCTCATCTAAAACCCAAAGCATTTTATATGATTCATTTTATTGTTAATGCAAAATTACTGTTCATTTTACACAGATTCGAAAAAGAGCCAAAAAACTGTATGAGAGAAAAATTAATTTGTGGAAAAAACAGAAAACAAAAAGTTATTTATTTTATTTTGTCACAATTTATTTCTGAATTGTGTACCAAATGCAGCCTTCTTCAATTAAAAAATTGTAAACGAATAAACGAACGAATGAAAGATAGAGCGAACGAACACTCAATCGTAAATTAACGAACCAAAAGCGAACAGTTCGTGTAGTTTATCAACATATGACTTAAACTTGTGAAATTCAATTCAGCAACTGGTTTCACATGAACGACTTTTTTCTTGTTATTATTATTAGTGTTGTTGTTTTTTCTTCTTATATAAATTAATAATGATTTTATGTGTTCTCAAAATGTCTTGTTGTTTGAATTCAGTAAATTTTTTTCTTTCTTTGGTTTTGTCGTTTTCTTGTTGTTGTTCTCTGTAATTTATTTCTCGTTCATATCATTTGCGTTCATACGGTCTTTCAGTCGTTCATTTAATATATTTTTCTTCTTTGAATCCATCTAAGACTGAGTTGATTCGAGTTGAGTTAACTTGTCTTGACTGACTTTGTTCACTTCTATAATATTCAAGTTTATTTATTTGCTTATATTATTATTACTATGATTGTTGCTATAGCTGCTATTTTTATTATTATTATTATCTTTGTTGGTTGGTCGTTATTTAGCTCTGACAGTAAAGGCGATAAATTGGATGTTGCTTATTATTGCTGTTATAATGATTTTTGTCGTGCTTTGTGCGCACTCTGTTTGTACATACATATATATATATATATATATATATATTATATATATATATATATATATATATATTATATATATATATATATATATATATATATATATATATATATTATATATATATATATATATATATAGAGGGATGAATGTATGCATGTATGTGTACATTAATTGTTTCAAGCTTTTTTAAAAAGCATACATTTTTATTTATTATCAACTTTTTCTCTTTCTCCTTGAATCGACGTAACCAATTTTACCGGTACAATATCTTTCTATTTATATATTTTCTTCTTCTTCTTCTTCTTATTCATTAGTTGGTTGTCTTCTTCTTTGTCTTCGTCTGTATGATAAATGGGCAGGCATAAAATGAACGAGGCCAATTTATGGCAAGCAAATAAATAAATGAGTGATTGTACATTTATAGAAAATTCCCATCTTTCTCTTCCTTTTAATTTTTCATTAATTTCCTTTTGCAATTTGTATTTATGCTTCAATTTAAAAACGTATGTATGATGAAGTTAATACAATCATTTATTGAAACATTTCCAATAATTTTTATTTCTACGTACGCATAAGATACACAATAATGATCTCTCAACATTGTTGCTGAAACATATTGCATTGCTAGTTCAACATTTATGCTACAAATTAAGTTGCTTAACATAAATGACGATCATTTATGTTAACATTTATGATTCTTTATTTAATAATAAAAACAATAACACGGAGAAATCAAGCAAAAAAAAAAGAATATATGTAGAAAGAAAAGGAGGCAAATTTTCAAAATGATCTAAATGTAACAACAATCAATCATTTTTGGCCATTGCCCGTTTCTCTTTCTTTTTTAATCATCTTTTATATTACAACTTTATTTAACTCTTTAGCAGCATTCTCTTATAGCTGATATCCTTTTATTAGTACTTAAATCCAAAAGAGAAAATAATGGACAACAAAAGCAAAAGTCAATTGAATAATTTATTTTTGTGCTTACAGTTCTTCTCTTGATTTTGATTTCGGTTTATTTCATTCTTCTATCAATTGTGTGTTGCAACTTTGGTTTTATTGTAATAGTATTGTAAATAGTGTAGTGCATTTACGCATTCATATTCATATCTAAGCACAAGCAAAAATATAACTCAATTCATATAACTCGATTTATTTGAAGAGCGGAAATGATCTAAACATAACGTTGAGATCATCATCATTCATAAATATTGCTATTGTTTTTGTTGGTATTGTTGGTATTGCTATTATTGTTACTGTTACATATGTGTGTGTGTGTGTGTGTGTGTTGTTGTGTATGTGTGCGTTTAGGCACATATTGACCATATTATCACCACCATTAATAACAGCAACATGCAACGATTGCATGTGTCTTACAGACTTTCTTCTTCTTCTTCTTTTTTCTTCCGCCTTTTTCAATTTTCAATTTTTTATCTTTAAAAACAATTGACAACAAATATTCAGCGAACAACAACAATTTAAACAGGTAGAGACGCTTATTTCCGTTTTCCTTCTTCTCCGTCTTCTTCTTCTTCTTCTTCTTCTGCGTCTTTTCTTTGCTTCTTTGTTCCCTTTATTTTTCCATTATATTTTATGTATGAAATAAATATAAAAACAGTTGTCGATTTGCTATTCGTTTATTATTACACACACAAGCGCTTAAAAAAAATTTTTTTCCTCTGAATGCTTTTGATTTAATTTTATTTCAATTTGAATTGTTTCACTTTTTTGTTTTAGTTTGTTTTGTGTCTCTGAGTTTATTTTGTTGTGCATAAAAATCCAGTCAGGGTCGTGATATCGTGATTACTGATTTCCTCTCTTTTTTTCTCCTATCTCTTTCTCTATATACATATCCATTTATATATCTATCTCTTTCTCGCTATCATTTTATATGTTTTTATGCATTTTTTTTCTAGCATTTCCTAATTTTATTTTTACTCTAGTTCTCCTTTTCACTATCTCTTCCTCTCTCTCTCTCCCCTCTCTCTCTCTCTTTCTCTTTCTCTGTCTCTCTCTCCGTTTCTCATTCTATGAGAGTCCATTTCAGTCTATCACACTCCATGTTTTGATGCCGGATGTAGCAAAAAAAAAAAGAAATAAAAAGAATTCTAAAGCATTCCGAAACTCATCCAGTTGTACAGGTGCAATATTTACGTCATGAAACACACACAAACATAAACATGTACATATATGCACATATAAAAAGTTTAGCAGGTAAATAATTGACCAACCGCAATCAACATTTGAAAACTTTTCTATTTTTCATGCGATGTGCTTGTTTTACTCTTTTGCTTTTTTTCTCGATTCATTTTCTTACCATTTTTTTTTGCTCTTTCTTTGCTCATTTTTTTCTCTTTTATTGTAATTTTTATCTTCAATTTTAGTTTTCATTTCACGATTGTTTGTGCTTTTTTGTGGAATTTTTGTAAAAAGAGGAAGCAAAGCTTATGATTTAATTAGATCAATTAGTTAAGTGCTTCATAAAAGAAGAAGCAACACACAAGTTATTCATTGAAGTTGCGTAAAGTACGTAAATTACGTAAAATGTTGTTGTTAGTTTGCAAAAGAAAAAAGCAAATTTTCAAATATTCCTCATGTGATGGCAATTTTTTCTTTTCAAAGTTGTCATTGTAGGAAAATTTTTGATTTGAATTTTTGAAACTGGCTAATGATTTTTTTTTAGAGAACGTTAGTCCTCAACATTATGGTTAAGACATTTAAGGTTCCATGAATCGTAAGGCATTTGATCTGATTGCGTTTAACGCTCCAAAAATCGTAGAATGATCGTAGAATCAGATTTGAGTTATTTTTTCTAACTGAGAAAATTATGTTGCTCTAATATTCAAAATTTCATCATATATACTTACATAGGCCTTATTGTTCGATTTTTTCATAAACTGTAAATATTAATCACCAAAGACGATCTCTGAATATACCGTTCTTTGTGTCCGGCACACATTTTTGTTTAACCAGATTCCACTACTAATTCAAACCTATTTTTGTTTGCTCTCGAATCTGAAAGCTGCAACTCTACGTTTTGCACATTTTAAATACAATGAGTATGGAAAATAATCACAATTTGTAATTTGATCGACTTCTTTTCGTTCTATTAAAAAGTTTATTTAATTTGTAGCATTCAATTGCTGCAACTATTGAAAAATACAACTCTGTAAAGATAGTTCTTAATGCCTATCCCATTGAATGAAAGAAAGAGAGAAAACTGATGTATCTTATGGTAGGCAACATGAATCTTAAGTATACGCAACATACGATTTGAAATTAATGTTTGTACATAATGCCAATGCATATAAAAGGCGCGCTTGCACTGCCAAAGGGTTAAGGATAGAAAAAAAGAGATAGAGATAGAGAGAGAGAGAAATATAAAAGCATGGTAATTGGTACAATTTCGATGTGTTTAACTGTTGCTCAATTAATTGTTGTTGGCCCTTAAAACCGCCATTCAGCGGTTTCAACGGTTCCTTTAAAGATCATAATTTTGCTAATCATAAATATTAGACGCATTAACACACACACACAAACACGCACATGCACATACGCAAATTTAATAGCATCATATGTACACAAAGTGTACATCTAATAAAGAAATCGGAGAAACAATCGGACAAATTTGACTGAAAAAACCACACAATAACACTAACAACAAGAAGAAGCAGAAGGAACATCACTTATAATGCATTTCATGTAAATAAAATATTTGGCTAGACAAACAAATACAGATATTTGCACGTGCTTATATATATATATATATATCCATATGTTTATATGTATATGTATATGTATATATATATATATATATATATTATTATAAATTAAAAAAAAAAGTTGAAGAATTAAAAAAGAAGAAAGCAAAAAAATGTATAAATAAATAAATGAAGTAAGGAGAAAACCACCAAATATGCTGCTTTGCAAGATGCACTAGTATCATCATCTGCATTTGTGTGAGTGTGTGCATATAGAATATTTCTACTATTTGCAGTTGTTTTTTTTTTAATAATAATTCTTTCAATAATAACAACAATAAAATAACTGTAACAGTTATAGCAACCGTAATAATAATAATAGCAACAACATTTCACTTATTCACTCACTTTAAATAACAGTAAAACCAGAAGAAGAAAAAAAAGAAGAAAGCCAAGCAAAAGATTATTCTTACTGTTATGCATAACGGTAAACAAACAGCAGATGATGCTGATTATAATGTTGACGATAGCAATAACCGTAAAAAATAATAATAATAATAATAATAATAATAATAATGATGATGATGATGATGATGCTGATGATAATGAGCATTATATTTATTGTTGTTGTTTTGTGGTTACCTATTATTATTGTTGTTGTTGTTTTTATATATTGACATATAAGATACGTTTGATGTTTTAACATAATATATTTTTAAAACTAACGGTATTCACTCATAAAATTTCTAAACACTCATAAAATAACTAACAACAACAATCAGCAGTAGTTCAAGTCATCTTTTGCAACATCAACATCAAACATGATGTGAAAATTTATCATCATCTTACAACCAAAAAAAAAAAAAAAAGAACCTTTGAAGTTGTTAAAACTTAGAATGATTTCGCATATTTTAAGAGAAATAATATCAAAAAAAAAAAGAAAAAACAGCTCATGATCCAAGATTTCTCTTATTCTCCTCTCATCAAGTCACCCATATGAACTTATGCTGTATTACGTTATGTTATATTATGTTATGTTATGTTATGTTATGTTGTGATGGGGAATTGAAATAAAATTATCAAATAAATCAACAGTTTGCCGTTTTTGACTTGAAATGGAATTTTTTACTTTTTTTTCTCTTTTTGTAGTGCATTAACACATGACATAATTTGATGGACAATTGCAACAAACGTTACAATTATGATTCTTTCTCCGTCTCGCTTGCAATGTTTCTTGTCATTCTCTGACTTCTTGCGTTTAACTTTCGCCTTCGTTAGCGTCAGGCCCTTTTAAATGTTAGAATATATATATATATACATATATACACACACGCACAACACACACAATATATATATATATAATATATATAATATATATATATATATATATAAAATTAATACACACACCACAAATACACAACACACATACAATTCAATGCACAACACAACACACACACATCACATTACATATATGTATGTGTTATTTCAAGATGTGTTATCAGCAGCACACCAGGCCATTTGTGCTTTGTGCTTTGTGCTTTAAGCCTTACGTTTTATGTTATGGGCTGTTTGTGTCCATCTTATTTAACTGTTAACAGTTGAATAGTGATGTTGGCACAGCATTAACGTCAACGTTAACATCAACGTCAATATTAAAATCAACGTTAACGTTAACATCAATAAATGCCACACTTATTACCGCTATTGCATTAACGGTTGTTGTTGTTGTTGTTGTTGTTGTTGTTGTTGATGATGATGATGATGAATGATGATGATGATGTTGGTTATCATTAAAAATGAAAATGAAAGTTGTAGCAAAATCAAATGTACACACAACCACAAGGATTTATCAGGCAATCAACCCAACCAAATTCATCCAATCAACTATTATCATACGTTTTCATTTTCACTTCCATTTCCATTTCCATTTCCAATCCCAACAACATTTTCATTTCATTTCATTTAGCCCATATTAAATCATTTCCATTTCGTTCAATGACTGACTGAGATTTTATACACAAGTTATTATTATATATATGCAATAGAAGGAGATGCAATATAGAAAGAGATAGATAAATACAGAAATATTAATAGACGGTGAAGCAGAGACGGTGACGGTGACGGTGAGGTGACGGTGACGGTGACGGAGACGGAGACCAAGAAACAAGAAAAGGCAGGCACAATCGTGTTTGCCTCGAAGATATTTTGACTTTTATTTTTGTTATTGTTGTTATTATTATTATTATTATTATTATTATTATTGTTATTATACACATTTATTTACAAATAATTTAGTAAAATAAAATAACAACAATAATAAATAACAAATAACAAAGAAATAAACAAACTAACTGAAAACCGCAAAAGGAGTTACCAAATTTAATAAACGCACTTGCACAAACCGAAATTTGTTATTAATAAAAGATGAACTTTTGCAACTGTAAATTCAAAGTTAACGACAACGACAGCAACAAACACATAACAATAACAGCAACAATAACAACCAACAACAACAACAACAACAAACAACAACAAAAACAATAATGGCATCATAATAAAAAAAATGTTTATATGGTCAGACCAGACCAGATCAGGCCAGACCGGACCAGACGTGAACTGATGTTTCAGAAAATTAATTGGGTTGCTAGGTCTGACATTGCTCAAATTGTTTTTTTCTTCTCTTTTTAAGTTATTCTTCTTCTTTCTTTTTTTCTTTCTTACTTGTTTTTTTTGATCTGTAAAACGGAAAATATGCGGAAACAAAACGAAATCACAAAATGGATGCAAAAATTAGTTATCGGAGAAGAGAATGGTCTTCCTTTCACTTTCATTTACAACTTGAAATTTTTTTATGTTGCTGCATAAAAAAAAACTTTAGCAAATTGTGTGTGTGTATGCGTGTGCTGCATGAAAAAAAAAACAGCTAAAAAGTTATTTATATGAAAATCTTAACTTTCTTAATTTAAAGGCGCATTCAGGACACAATGGAGGAGAATCATTAAAATTTTTATTGTTTTATAACTTTTTATAGGTACAACTGATTTCTTTCATTTCTTCTAAAACAAATATTAAAAAAGAGGACCTTGGATATATCTATCTGGGGGACTACATGAAATGTGACAATTTTTAAGATTTATAATTTTTGGAGAACTTTTTATATTACACTTGATTTATGGACTTGATTTTCAGTTTAATCCATTTAACTAATTCGACTGATCTTAAATATGTTCCATGTCAATTTTTATAGACTTAGGGATATACATATTGGAACCAATATATTTGCCTTGATTTAAGCCATATCCAAAAACAAAAAAAACGCAATTTTTCTCATGTCGATCAATTAAGAATTTCTTGCTAAAGCGTTTTCGCCATAACCATCCACCTGTGTACTTTTTTGGCCATGTATCTTACAAAATTCAATTTTTAAGGTATCTTAATGTTTTTGCGACTTATTTTGGAAATGAATCCTGTGTAAAATGTGTTTTAAGAAATCCTTTGTAAACAAGAAAAAAATTCTTAATGTAGCATACTTTTTTGTTGTGGATAAAATTTATTTCTTAAATAAAATGTATTTTACTAAATTCTCGCACAAAACGATTATTACCAAATTAAAATTTTTCACTTTCATTTCATGTAACCTTTTTTCTAACACTTTTAATTATTTTATTATTTTATTTATTTTTTATCAATCCGCCAGTACAGAAAGTATCTTTCAAAGTTTAACTAATAAAAGGACGTTGCCACAAAGAATTAAATGTTTACAAAATTAAATTCATATGAATTTAAGTAGTTTAAAAACTCTCTAAATCTCCTTGATATAAATAATGCATGAATTTGCAGAGTAGTGTAAGGCAATTATTATATCACAAATTATTGGGTGGTCTTCGTTGAGAAAGAGCGTAAAATATTTCTCTCGTATCCGACAATAATAAACATACAATTAAAAAAAAGCAACTGGCAACTTAATAATCATACATTTAACTCAACTCAATTCAATTCAATCCAATTCAAACCAATCCAACCAATTGGTATGTCAGACATTTAAAGCGAAAGCGCAAATAAAAATTTCCACATGAAAATTTTGCGCTAAAAATTTCTTTTCCATTTTATGTCTTTCTTGATATTCGTAATAAAACTACTGCAACATATTGAATTGGCAAGTTTGAATAAATTGAATAAGCAACAAAGAGAACCAAAAATAACAAAACAAAACAAAACAAAATAAATGTAGCAACAACAATAAAGTCATATATGTAGATTAAAAAAAATTGAAAGATCGGGAGATGGGCAGGAATTGCACGTTGGAAACGCAAGGTTCATTACGATTTCGGTCTCTGTTCCTACTATCCTACCTGTCGCTCACTCATTCAATCATTTGTTTCAATCGTTTCAGTTTTAACTGCTCAACATACAAATAGAAACAAACAAGTTGCATTCAAATTGCATTTCATTTCGTATCACTTCGTTTAGTTGCACAATATTTAGATATAAAAAGAAAGTAGCAATTTCAATAAATTTCTTTACTTAGACATTCGTGAAGTGCTCTCTCTGTATGCATCTGTCACAATGTCTTGTTCGCAAAGGCACACCTTAAGTTGTGTAGAGTTCAAATAAGACATGCCTGAATGATTGGGTTCATCTTATTCTCTCCATCAAATATAAATTCTAAAGTCCTATTACACTTTTTTTATGGTGGTGGTGGTGGTGATTGGTGGCTTATGCATTAAAGCTAAACCACTTTCTGGTACTGGTCAGTTATTGTCCCAACATTATGTAAGGGGAAAATAGAATTCCATTTATCAAGCATATGAGGCTTGCACAAATTGCTAGCGCATCAGACACAGCCTTCGTAGTCTTCACGAAGACAATTTCAATACCACAAAAATGTATTAGAAAGCGATTTTAAATCTTTGAGCCCACTGCATAGAACTAATATCCGAAAATGAGGCCATAACTCTCAGTTGAGTTAAAGCTTCTCGGGAAGACTTTCTTAAATTTAGACTTACTTTAATAGAAGTACATTAGACCTTTCCATTTATGCAACACGCTATAAGATGCATCGCAATATGGTCGCAAGCAAATGAAAACAAAAAATAAAATAAAAATAAAAATTCCGAAAATCCAAGAAATCAAAATTAAAATAAATTTAACGCAAATTGGCGCAAAAAATGTAACTTTCTATGCATATATGTGTGCGTATGTGTGTATGTACATACATAATATTTAAATTTAACTAAAGTGTATGCAAATATTTTTCATATATAGAAGAATTTTTGGAGAGTAAAGTACTTTGCAGCAGCAGCAGCAGCCGCAGCCGCAGCCGCAGCCTCAGCAACAGCAATTTTCTTCTTTTTTTTGCAATTTTATTTTATTTTGATTTTTTGTTCTTTTTTTTTTTTGTTTGTTTGTTAAATCCTTTACTTTTTCTTTGTTGTTTATGAAATTTTAGTTTGATACAAGTTCGATGTGCAAGTCACATGCAAAACATAACAGAATAATACCATAATAATAACAACAATTACAATAACAATCATAAAGAAATTCCTCAGCAAACGTGCCATTGTTATTGTTATTGCAATGATGATGATGGTGCTAGTTATATTTGTACAATTTACAATTTAGTTTAGTTTTGCACCATTGTAATCGTTATTGTTGTTGTATGTGTGCTACGCTGTGCTGTGTTGTATTGCGTTGTGTTGTGTTCTGTTGTGGTTCGGCATGAGTTTTATGAGTTTTATGAGTTTTTCACAGAAAAAAAAAACAAAAAAAACAAAAAAAGCAAAACACAAAATTAAATTAAAATGTTAAGTAATCAGTTGAAATGTGTTTCAAGGCAAATATTTTTTACTTAATGCCGCGTCATACTGCCAATCGACATTTAGTCGACAATATAAAATAGCGCATAACACATCATATATAAAATGCGAGCTGTGACCTAGCTCTATCTCTTTCACTTTCATTAGCTTAGTGATATAAGCGTTTTTTAATGCTGATTATGGACTCTTGCTCTTGGTTTATTGCTCACAATCTCACTTCGCAAACCAACTAGAGTCGCCTTCAACATTGAAAAATATACGAAATATTATGAAACGAAACAAAAAAAGAAGAAGAAAAAATAAAGTATATAAATGAAAGAGCTGCCAAGAAAGAAGTAGTTAAGAAGCTAACAAATTAAATAAAGCTCTATCAAAGGTAGGCAGGCAAAAAGATTACTAATTCATTCATCCGCTAATTGCTGTTCATTTTATTGGATACTTATTATAGCAACTATGCTTTGGTGCGATAGAAGCCATATCAAATACTTTGGAAATTGTATTTTTTGAATGATATGCTTTGAAATGTATCTGTCTACTTCAGCACTAGGGCGCGGGAGCTACATAATGCCATCACCATCATTAGCACCATTGTCATTCGTAACAGTGTCACCAGATCAAGGAATTACGCTGGATCTTCGCTGTCAACCAGTTGTCTTTTCATAACCAGATTAATTGAGGCAATTGAGGCAACCAGTGCAAGTTCAATTGGAATGAGGCTCATGTATGAAAATTTGAGTACCGCTATCGAACCATGGATTTGATTTCATATCATAGCATCATCAGTTTTAGTGCTATGGAGTTAACTTAATTATGGTTGCGATGCTTAAGTCGTGAGCACTGCTTTTACGAACATAAATATGTACTTCTCCTGTGGGACACTGTATTCCTGAGTGAACAGCTGGCTGTTTTGTACTTGCGCTAGGAATTGTGAAGTGGAAGTTCCTTGTAAAACACGTTTTTTTTTGGATCTAAACTGTAGCGAAGGTACGGAACTTAGATACGAACCCCAATCAAAAATTTATATTAAGCGGTCTACGTCATGATGCCTTAAGAAGTTAGTAGAAGTCCTATTAGGTATGTATGCCAAACACTAAACCGCATCGATAAGTCTGGCAGTCCGTTCCAAGATCTAACCAAAAACATGAAACTGAAACTGAAGAAACTTCAATCCCTTACAGAGAGGCGATCAGTTAATTGGAGTGAAGTGGCATCTAAAAAAGCCAGCAAGTCATATGAATTCAATTGAAGCGTCCAGAAAGCTAAATGACCCTGCATATATTTTTTTAAATTAGAAAATCAAAATAGAAAAAAGAAACATTCAATAAGATTTGCATCTGTTAAATCCAATCATTCGAATCATATAATATGAACAAATTATGCAAACTAAATGTCTTTTTGCCATAAAGCCAACCTATTTGAATGAGAATGGTAATGACAATTGGGAATGAAATGGAATTGGGAATGAATGGATGGGCAACGCAATGAATTGTGATGGAAGGAAATTTGGGGATGCCAATGGATTTTTGTATATGAAAATGTTACAATCATACGCAATGAACGTACATAAAAGCAAAATATTCATGTGAGAATGAAATGTATAAATAACAAAAAAACAAATCCCAACTGACTACATTCCACATACAATTCTGTCAATAATATATACATGCTGCTATTTATATAAATATATATATACACAAATGCATATTAGATTGTGTGTACGTGACTTGTACGTATAAAAATATATATATAGAAAATTGTATGTATTCGTTCATAATAAATGAATACAATGTAAAAAGAAATAAGCAACACAGAGAAGAGAATAACAGCAACAACGAGTACCATAATGAGAGAAACAGCAGTAGCAGCAGCAGCAAAAAACGAAAAAAACTTATCAACAGAGCATTTTAAATGAATTCAAGTAATGTGAAACTACGAAGAATAAGCAAACAAGCAACCATAAAATATATATGCGTATATATATGCGAGACATTATCTTCACCCTCTCTCCTCTCTCTTTCATACTCATTCGATTTCTCTTCATACATCTATTACTAAATGTTGTCTGCTGTCGCCTTTCACAATCGCACTACTACCCATTTCAACATTACTCTGCTTGACTAAACACAACAGCAAAATAATAATAATAGTAACAACAACAACAATAGTTTCCATAACGTTGTATTATATAAAGATAAAGGTTGCCATGTACAATATTTCGTAAATTTATATTTTTAGAAGGCAACAATTTCAAAAATACATCGGCGACCTGTGGCGTTCAAGAAGATCATAAATGAGCCGCTCAAATGGATTTTAATAACGGCTGTCTATACATGCCAGAGATCTTTCTCCAGTTCTAGTCTTATATTTGGATCAACTGTTATATCTTCGCTTTACGTTACACTTATTGAACAGATTTGAGGCGATTGGTCTTGATCTTTTTCACCTACAGAGCGAGTGTAACCTTTTTATGAAGCAGTGACTCGAATGTTCAAATTTCGTCCATTCAATGTTGATTTTATATTCTATTGACATTGATGTGATGTGACATGTAAATCTCTAGCAAAGCCGAATCGACTTGCATATTAATCGTCCAAAGGCTTAGATAGATAGACCAAAAGTATTGATTGAACTTGAGTGCAAAAGCCAGGAAAATTTTGTACTGCTAAATTGTCATATCATCTACGATAGATAGAAATTATAAATTAAAAAAAATAGTAATAATAAAACATGATATTTTTGAATAACTTTTAGGCTACCATCAAATAATTTGAAAGAAACCTTCAAGTGATTTCACATTTAAATTTTATATTAAATAAAGATTTTAACAACTTGGCAATCATTGGTTTGTTTTCGATACTCTTTGCAACAACAACGAAAAACTAGCACAGTAAAATTACCTCGATTTTATATCTCTCCTACTCTTTATCTATATATAAAGCTATCGCTCTCTTTCTTTCTATGTTAATGGAACAATATTTTCTCATTACTTTTAATATTATATTTTATTTCTTCATCAACAAATCTCTCTTATCCTTTTATTTCTAACCTTTACGTAAGTGGAATTGAGAGAGAAACAAGAAAATTATTTACACTAATCAATTGATTGCTATTTCTGTCTCACGCTTTACATTTGTTGTTTATTGCCAACCTCTTACTCTCTTTGGGTAACAACAAAACGTACAATGCTTTGCTCTGTTTTGTTTTCTTTTTACACTTATGTGGCATTATATTCATAGATACATAAGTTTCTATATATACTACAAAAATTATATGTACATAATTTTGTATATAATGCCAATGCTTTAAATTTAGTTAAGTTGAATTTTTTGTATCTATACACGCATATGAAATGTATATTAGTAGAGAGAATAAGAGTAGTAGTTGCTGATGGTAACGAATAGTCTATATAATAGGCCAGGAGAGAGAATAATACACGAAAGAAGAAAGAAAGAAGAGAGAGTGTGGAGAAAGCAATGTGCTGCATAAGCTCATACTCCACACTCATTCAAATAGTTAGGTTGATCAGTTAAGCAGTTGAGCAGGTAAGCAGGCAAACAACTATACAATATTCTCTCCATATCTCTCTTTTTAACTCTCTGATTAGTTTTGGTGTCGTTTGGGAATGCGGTTGTAGTAGTGTGTTGGTGCAGTGCAGTGCACTGCAGTGCTATGCTGTACTGAGGCTATAGCACACAATATCATTGTCATAGAATAACCATTCGTTAGTTATTTGTGATTGTATCATGGTTAGGCAAAGTACAAGATTAACGCTCGAATGTTCGAATTTTGAATTTATACGTTCATTCATACGTTGTTTTCATGATTAACATTAATATTTTGTAGCAAGCAATCCAAAAGAAGTTATACAAATTTAAAATAACTGTTTTTCTTATATGAAATGCAAAATTTTAATTTTAAGAAGTAAGAAAGAAACAAATAAAAGAAACAGGATAGATAAAATGAATAAATTTAGAACAAAGTTTGTCTGAACAAACAATAAATTAATAAATTTAAATAGAGTCTAAATGAATTTAAAAAAATACATATAAATTCGTTTTTTTTTTGGGATTTCTTTGTGCTGTGTAAAATTTCAAATAAATAGTAACAAAACAAACTGAAACAAAATTATTAAAAGTGTTTGAATTAAGGTGTGCAAGAAAAACAGCTCTCAAATGAAATGGAAAAAGTAAACTTAGTCAGATGTAATTGATCAAAACAAAACAAACTAAAAAGTAATGCAAAAGAAACAGAACAGAACAAAACAGAACAGAACAGAAGTGTAAAAAGAAAATGTTGAGAGTTGGAGAATAATAAAAAGAAAAATGATAAAAAGACACTAGAAAGAAGAAAGCAAAACAATTAAAGGCAAAAGAGATACAAATCAATTAGATCATAAACAAGAAAGAAAAACAGAGAACAATTAAGAAAGATAAGAACTTGAAGAAGAAGAAGAGAGAGAACATTAAAGAAAATGTTAGAAAAATAGTTTTTGTTGTTGTTATCATCATTTCTAAATGCTTATTATCATTAATGTCAATTAAATCTAATAAAAATAAGACAATTAAAATAACAGCAACAAAAATACTAAAAAAATTACATTAATAATACTTAAAAAATACAAAAAAGAAAAACTACAAGAAGAAGAAGAAGAAGAAGAAAAAGAATTAAAAGAACAAAACGGTATCTCTCCGTTTTATTTTGTTATCATCAATTAAATAATAATAAAAAGTTGAAAGATAAAACTGAAAAATAAAAAACTAAATAAAAGAAAAGCATAAACAAAACAAAAATTAGAAATAGAACGTGAAAATCTAATGACAACAAAATTAATCAATACAAGAAAAAGAAGCGCAACAAATCAATCAATGAACTTCATTATTTTACATTGACCACACTTTTTTTGTTCCATTTTCTTGGCGTTTTCTTCTTCATCTACTTTTTTACAAACAAACAAATTAAAAGAAATAAACAATTTTCACAATTTTCAATGTGTAAAAAGAATTATTTTTTCATTTTAAACAAAATCATTGAACTTTGAGTCAAGTTAATTTTTTCTTTTTTTTTTGCCTTTTTGTTGGCTTTTCATCATAATTATTATCAAAATAAGCATCATTATTGATCTTATTATTGTTGTTGTTATTTGTTAATTTAAACAAATAATGTGCACTGAGGTAAGTTTTGAAATATTTTTGAAAATTATTTCAAATAGAAAAGTATATGTAAAAAAAATTTAAAGAAAATTTCAAATGAAATTAACATTAAATTTTTGTATGATTCAAAATAGATAAATAAATAGAATGGCAGATAAGTGGAGAGATAAGAAGACAGATGGACAGACATAAAAATTTCTCTGCCAATTTTCCATTTAATTGTTCATTATTATGATTTATGAACAAACAAAACAAAGTGAACAAAAAAGGTTTTAAAGTATAAATAAAGTAACACAGACACACACACACACACACACACACACACACACACACACACACACACACGTACATGCATACACACCTACATACATGCATACACACTTACATACAAACATGCATGCATATTTTCATGAAATGTAAGAGGGCCTGGCTGTTGATGTTTTGTTCTTGTGATTGTTGTTGTTGTTGTTGTTAATATTGAAATTTGTACCAAATGCCGGCCAATACATTAACAATAAAATCGTATCACGTGCAATGAATGTTAGGCTTTTTTATTCTGTTATATATATAATATATATTATATATATAATATATATATATATATATTTTGTGTTTTTTGTGCGTGTGTGTGTGTGTATGGAAGTGTGTATTCTTCTTATCACTTTTATTTGTTAATATTTTCTTCCATATTTTTCTTTACTTTGCATTTCTACGTTTCTCAATTTTTCCAAGGTCATGATTCTCGCCTTCATCCCAAATAATCACATTATTATACCTTTTAATTGGAACGATCAAATTCTTTGGCATTTTATTAGATATTTTCTGCCATCTGATAAACTTTTCAAACCTTCGATTGAAACTTTCTGTTTTCTTTTCCTTTTTTTTTTTTCTTCCTGGCAATTCTTGCCAAAGTAAATGCCATCGCAGGCTTTTTCTTATAATCCAACATTTGCCTTTGAAAGATTCCAATAAAAAAAAAATTTTTTTATCTATCTAAATTTCTTTAATTTTACTTACATTTACCTTTTCATTCAAGTTCAGTTAAAGTTCTCTTCAAGTTGAATATTTATCTGATTGCAAACATTTATCACTTCAAATGGAACCAGCTTTAAAAAAGCAGAGAAGTGATAAATTCAAATGAGTCAAGCAAATATGTGTCCTAGAAAATTGATATAAAATCTCTTTTGTTATAAAATGAAAAAAGTTGAAATGTTACATTTCTTTGAGAAACTAACTAAATAATTTACAAGTCAAGTGTCCTTCGTTCCTTAACTTGCCAGAGATTTTCCTTCTTTTTTTTTTTTTTTTTTGATTTAATGAATTTTTAAGAATTTTAATGAATTTTTAAAATATTCATGTTAAAAATTTTAAATAATTTTTTTTATTATTAATAATCTATAAATTACATTTTTGAGGTGAAATGATTGTCAAATGATTATAGAAATTGCTGACAATAATTTGCCCATAGTTTAGATAAAAATAAATTTCTGTAGGTATCTTTATAAATTGAGATATTTTATATCAGATAAAAAGCATCGAAAAATCTGATAATGGCGCTTAGTGAAGAGGATGGTTCAATAATAAATAATAAGTCCAATTCATTTCAGATAAGAAAAATGATAATTTCAATGCAGTTAAAATTTTTCCAAAAACCTTAAGAATCGCTCTCTAAGCGAAACTTTCAAAGTAAATCATTTGTAAAAATGTATTGATGTAGATTATTTTTGATATAACTCGATATTCTGATATTTTAGATGGATGTCTAATAATTTTATATAAAACTGGGATTTTGCTTATGAATGTTCCACTTGTACTGTGGCACATTCTCTAAGAATGGTTTTTCTTTAGCTTTTTTTCCTTTTCAAATTATTCAAAATTTTCTGAAAATCTAACTTTTTATGGCTCAGTCCTTTTTAGTTTTTTTCAATTAATCATATTTTCATAGAATTTAACAATTTCGATTCGCTAAGAATTCAGAACTAGGCCTGCTTCAAGAAATTTTCGAAAAATTCGCTAAAAGTATTCCAAGAATTTATTGCTGATTGTTCAGAAAAAAAAAATTTTGAAGTTATCTTTTAGTGAAATTTATCTTAATCTAAAAATCTTCAATTTGATTGTAGTTATTATTGTGGAATTCAAATTTTAAAAAATAGTTACAATTTGATTGAGAAAGAAATCAATTGCCTTCGATCTTCTTGCCTTGATAATTTTTATTATCCATTCATGACTTTTCTGTGGTAACAATTTTAAAGGCAGGTTCATTTATAAAAGAATAAAGAATTTAAGTAAATCGTTCTTTATATTTTTAAGGCATGAATACAGGAATTTACATTCTTTATGGATGGTACGTTGTGACGTCATAATAAGAGTCAGCATAATTTTCAATATTCAAATTTTGTCTCATTTTTTGTTTATAAAATTTTTTATATTATTTGTATTTGACAAATAATATGCGGCATAAAATATTTAATATATAATGCGCTCTCCATACATTTATGATTCTCATTCATCACTGAAATCAGCCAGCAATTGGTCATAAAATGGTATTTGAGTTTCTTAACTCTTGTGTTATGGCGATTTACTCTTATTTCTCAAATTGTTACAGTCAATTATGTGGGCAATTTCCTATCATGTGTATGACTCATTCATTTACTCATACACACACACACACACACACACACACACGCACTATAAAAACAAAAAAACATTAAACGCATACGTTTATGGTGAGTTATATGAGCATTCTAAAATATTAACAGCTTTTTATGGAGATGATATCGCATGCGTTTTTTTTTTTGTTATTTGCCTTCTCATTGCATTAAAGTTCTTCTTAAGCAAGAGCAATGAATGGAGGGAGAATTACAAATGTATCACTTTAAAATGTATCACTTTCTATGTTGATATCAATTTCACTCTTACTATTGTTTTGATGTTGCTTTGTTTACTGTTATACTTAAATAGCAAGCTGCATGAAATAGCAGGCAATAGCAGCAGCAGTAGCTGTAGCAGCTAAACCTTAAGATGAATTAATTATGTGTATGTGAAATTTCGTTATGGCTAGAAAAAGAAAGTAGCAACAAGTTGTAAACACTAATCATCATTATCATCAGTCTGAATCAAACATAATCATCTTCAATGTTATATAATAAATCAATTTATGAATATTTAGCAGCTTAGAATGTTACAATGAATGATGAGAGTTCTTAGTATAAGGAAATGCCAGCCACACAGGCATGCCATAAGTTCAAATTAAATTATGATTAACTAGACAAGTTTGAGGTTTGACAAAAGCTTTAACTAAACTTTTTAAAATAATTTCTTTTTCATATAGATGGAATAAAAAATTTTCACAAAATTTCTTTTATATGATTTCCTCCTTATTCGTTCTATATACACAGAAATCCATAGCAATTATGGAGTAAAAAAAACTTTTGTAAGGCAATCAAAGACAATTGCAATTGAAGCGGAGTTTTAGGATAATACAATAGAAAAGCCAAGAAAGGGTGCAGTGAAATGCACCGAGAAAACTAAATAATATTATGCCATAAAATAAAAGGCTATTGCCATCAATTTTAGAAGATTGCAAGGATTCATATTGATTTAATCTGTTGATAAGATTAAATTTTTATTTTTTTTTATTTATTTATTTTTTTTTTTGTTTAAGGAGACTTATCATCAAGTCACTAAGAAAAAGGACAGAATTCGAAACAATTTACTTTCAAAAAGAAACATTCAAAATCATTTAGAGATTCAGGCAACACTAACTAACACAAATATGGCAAGACTTGGCGAGATGTTTACTATTTATCCTTAAAAATAGTCTCAAAGGAAAAAAGGGCAATCGTCATTATTTGCAAGCAAACGCATTAAAAATTTAGTTTTTTCATTTATATCATAAAAATCTTATTATTTTCATTATCTTTCTACCACTTTCATTTTCATCAGCAATTTTTCTCGTTTCTATTTCCCTGCTTTATTTTTCTTTTTTTTATTATGATATTTTTTATTTAAAAAAATTTTTTTTGGTTTGTTTTATATTTATAACAAACATTAAATAAACATCCACATTATTGGGCGCAATGCTAAACAAACAAACAAATAATTAAAGCAACGATTTATATGAAGCATCCAACCAACTAAGCTCAAACAAAAACCACCCAAAAAATTAAAACAAAAATTATTTAGACATATATAAATGAAAAAAATATCTGGCAAAAGAAATCAATGCAATATATCGATAATATTTGACTATTGCATTCTTCTTGTTGTTGTTTTTCCTCTTTTTTTTTTGTTTTATGCATCTGCGCAATAGTTTAATGGCAGTAGCTTCTTTATGTGACACAAATACAAATACAATTACAATTAACTAAGAGAAATGAGAATAATAGAAATACGAAAAAAAAAAATCAAAAGAAGAAAAAATAATTTGGTCGTATGCAACCCCAATATACAACGTGGTTGGAGCATGGCTAGCTGGGTGGCTGAATAGTTGGTCTAACTTAGTGGCGGCTTGGCCTGACATAATCAAATTGAGCAGAGTAAATTTTTAAGTAAAAAAAAAAAAAAGTTAGAAGTGTTGCTGGCAAACCAACACAAAATTCATAAAATACTACGCTACTACGGTCTGAATACGTTATGTTATGTTACGGCATGATGCGAGATGCAACCAGATAATTTCTTAGCCAACCATTCATATGTGTGCGGAAGTAACTTTTGTCTTTTTTAATTTAGTTTAGTTAGTTTTTATAGCTTGAAAGCAAAGTTTACCCACAACACAAAACGAAAATAAGAAGAAGAGTAGTTAAAAAGAAAAGCTTTAAATTTTTTTTGGCTTAGTACAACTTGGTTTTTCATATATCGATATGTATCATCTATTGTATGCGTATTCTAAATCATCTCTCAACTGTTGTGATTGCCGCGAACTTTATACTTATCATTCATCATTTGAACACCCTTAAAGTATGTTGTAATAATTTTCTACTTAGTATAATGTTGGCAGAAGATAATTTGCGTCTTTTCTTTTTTTTTATTGTTTTAATTTCGTTTTCTATCAGTTTGATTGATAAGAAAGCATAGAAATGCATCATTGTTTTTATTTAGCCTTACTTTGATTTTTATTTATATATAAAAAATATTTCATGCAATTAAGCTGAACAAAGCAGAGCAGAGTAGAATTAAAGAAAATGGAATAAAGAAAAGAAAATAAAGCAAACTGCAATTAAATTGAATTGAATTGAAAATTGATGTTAAGTTATGTGTCATATTTTCTTATTACACATTACATTCTTCTTCTTCTTTTGCTTTGTTTTTATTTTTCTTAACTCTGTTTTCTGTATATTTTAATAATTTTTCTTTTAAATTGAAACGACTGTGCACGCAAATTGGCCGTCATTTAAAAATGCTATCGTCATCGAATTTTTTGTTGTTGCTTTTTTTTTCACTTTGATTGCTTTTCGCTCGATTTTCGTTTTGTAACGTTTCTCTTTGTTATGTATATTTAGCAATTATAAGTTTACATACATACACATTTGTATGTATATATAATATATTTATTGTGTAGTCGTCATTTTATTATTGTGGAAACGATCGATGAGATGATTTTTATACTACGTCAGAAGTAAATTATTATTTTGTAACGAATATTTTGTAGCCAATATCGTATCGCATGATATTGCATATGTATCATAATATACGATATAAAAATATCTTATATTTTACATATTATATATATATATATATATATATATATATATAATGTCGATATTTTTATACGAACATCAAATACAAAGCTGAGCAAAGCAAAACAGAGCAAAGCAAATGTTCATTTATTGTGTTTCCAATTTAGTGAGGATGAGAGGGAAATATATTTTGTTGTTGTTTTTTGTATATGTTTATAGAGAAATGACGATGTCGACAACAACATGTTTTTATTCATATTTTTGTTGCCAGCTCATAATTGTTCTTGAAATTTTTCCATCGTAGAAACACTGAACGATTTCAATTTCTAGTTGTTTTTTTATATATTTTTTGTTTCTCTTTTTATGTGCTTTTTTTCTGCTTTTTGTAGTTTGCTTCTTTACAAAGCAAAACTCTTACAGCAGGCAACTCTTCGTTGAACTGCAATGTCGTAACGTCGTATAGTATGTGTACATACACAAAAATTCATATAAAAATACAGCCGTCATATGCATATACGCTTATACGCAAGTGTTATTTTCTTTATATCATTTTTAACAAGTATTGCCATTCGTGTTTTATAAACGAGTATAAATAATGTGTATATAACATATCTCTCTTCCTCTTTGTCTTCTATCTATCCTCTCAGCATGTCGACATTAACAAAAACACAATACAATACGATACAATACCATGGCATAAGCTCTCTTTTCTGTACGTTTCTCATATTTATTTTGTGTTTGTACATACATTTTTAGATCTCATGCCATTTATTATTGCTGTATACTGGTCGTATAATAAAATTGCAACTGTACTTCGTGTTAAATGTATAAACGAATGAATTAACACGCGAGCAAAGCAAAGCAAACTGAACTGAATTGAATTGAATAAACGAACGAACAAACGAATGAATAATTCACTTTGTGGTCGCTCTCTCTCTCTCTCTCTATCGTCTGTCTGTATACCAATTAGTATTATTATTATTAATTTTACTGATACGATATATCTTTTTCATTTCAAATTTGTTGATTCGTTATTTTAATTTAATTCGTTCGTGAACATTTTACATTTGTTTTAGTCGTTCATTGTACTCGTTTATTTGGCAAACAGTATTTTACATTATTATCATCATTGTAGTACTGCGTTGTACTTTTGTAGAAATGAAATGAGAAAACAGACAGTAACGTTAAAAAAAACCGAAAGAAGTCAGAAAATGAAAAACCCAAACATTCCATATTATCTATCTACAATTCGTATACAAAGCATACACATATTTATAATGTGAAACGAAACTAAGTTGTTGCTTTGTGTTACGTTGTATTGTGTGTTGTTATTCGTCATTTTATAAAATAATCGGCAATATTAATTAATTGAATGGTTGGTTGAAACGTAATTAAATAAATTGACTGGCTTTGTATATGGATTGCAATGAATATGTAGAATTGAAATTGTTATCAATTTTCCAGAATGTCTTTTTCTTTTATATCTGCTTTTTCGTGTTAGTTTTGATGTTAAATTTTCATTTGTGTTTATTTGCTACAATTTTGAGTAAGACTAACTTATCTACAAAGCAGGATTTTTAATTGTATATCTTCTCATATTCAAGAACTGAGACCAATTTATGAGCTACCTAAACATTCGTATCAGCCATTTCATGGCCCAAAAACACTTACAGTACAATCGTAACATAGATGTAACTGTGTGATACATGCCTAGACATCGTGTAGCATACATTTCAAGTATAAATACATGCAGATGTGCGTTTACGTACATACCATAATGCATATTGAACAGTTAGTTAGATGGAACAGACCGTCAGAAATATGTGCGCTTTGTTAAAAGCGACTACGATACATTCATTCGACTAAGCGAGCAAGCAAGCAAACAGGCAATACAACCAAGTGAATGCCAGCCATCATATACGATAACTGACAAGGCAGAAGCAGTTATAGCAAGTAAAAGGCAACAATAGCAACAAACACAATCTACAAGAATAGCAAGAACAAAAATAATGGCGACTGACTAACAACGCCGTTCCGTCGCCATAATAAATACAAATGCATATGCTTTTTTGTGTGGATACACACATACAAACACATGTAATAAATGTCGAGTGTTGCGCATTTATAAATACACACACAAACACACACACACCACATTACTCAGAGTACAGTACAAAAGAAAGAAATAACGCAAAATTAAAATAAAGTTTCCACATGTTTTTTTTTCGCTTCTTTTAAATTTAATTTTTACGTTTTTATAAAAGCAGAGAGGGAAAAAAAATTTTTAATAGCATTTTGTTGCTATTGCTATTGTTAATATTTTGTCGTTATTTGGTATTATCGTTATTATTTTTATGCAACCCTGCCTGCCCCACATTAACCTCTCTACCTTACCTTGAATCTGGTTTCTTTGGTTCGTACTCAGTGCATATTTGTTTTGTCGTTGTCGTTGGCTGTTTGGTTGCTTTGTCTATTTTATTCGCATGATTTTTTGCTCGATTGCTTTGCCTGAGTTGTTTCCTTGGAATGGCTGATTGACTACTAGGCAGCCTGACCATTCTGGTATCAACGTTATTTGTATGTTTTTAATGCTTTTGAGATGAACCGACATGCACTAAAAAGAAAAAGTACACATTTTTTATTTGAAATGTGAAAATATTTACCTTTGATTTTTTTTTAACTTCCTCTACTTGCTTGCCTTTCTCATTATAGGCCGGCTCTCTTGTGTAGGTATATTTATATGTATTTTTATTATACTTGGATTCGACGTGTTGTAAGTTGGTTGAATTTTGATGTGAAGCTGCGATGCAATGCGATGCTATGTTGCGCTGAGTTGTATTGTGCTGATTGTTAGTTGTTCGTTGTTGGTTAGCTAACGTATATTTTTTATTGATTTAATGGCCAACATTTCTTCTTTGTTGATGCCTAAGTAGTTTACCCGTTGCGCAGATGTGCTGCCTTTCGCAAAAATCAATTTTTTTCCTTTTGGGTCAGTCACTTATTGCGCCTTCCTTTTGATTCGGTTTTTTCTTTTTAAATCTGTCCAGTTGCAATGGATCTTCCTGTAGTATGAGTAGCTCATATTTTAGTTGCAGAAGATTGTTTAAAATTAAAGTAATTAGTTCTATTAGCATTTTTTTAGTACTTTTATTTCTTTAGACAACTGTAGAGTTTCATAATGAGTATTTTGAAGTAACTTTTAATAATTATAAAATTTTCTCCCAGAAAGGCCGTGTAAGATTAATGAAAGAGGAACTAAGTGAAGATATTAAACATTTTACGGTTTTTCCAAAGTTAATGTTCAAATGATGTCTCGATATGTTTCTAAATAGGGATCCTTTGATTTACGTAGAGAGGTCGAAGAAGCATTCTGTGAATTTGTCAAGCGAGCGCACAATTCCACTTCTAAATGAGGGGTCGATGTGGATTCAAAACGGTGGCTTAGAATGCTCTTGAAGTAAAGATTCTATAAACTCTTGCAGCGGGGCTTTTAAAGAAAATTCTGGTAATATTCAAGAATACGAATACGTTTTCTGAAAAACTTTTCTTCGGTGCTTTTCTTCAAGTAACAACCTTGCGAGAAGTTAGGATATTGCGAGAATTACTAGGGAGAAAGTACAATTCAAACCAAGCTAGCACCATTTAAATCAATTTACGTGGTTTTATAGATTGATTTCTAGACAGAACAGAGTGCATTTATCTAGTGTAAGATGGAGTTAGTAAAGAAGCACGGCCACAGAAATGGCAACACTATTTAATTTTACTTCCGTTCTCTAACTTCTATTTGTGTTGTATTATATATTGATAATTTTACACCTAAAAAGGCATCAAAGTTTCATGTGATTGATGCATATTTCTTATGCAACTCAAATGCTTAGTAGAATTTGAATTGTCTGATTAGTGCTGTATTGGCAGTCACAACAAATTATTTTGAAAATGTCTCACATTATTTCTCTTTATCAAAAATGCTCCTATTGAAGCATCATAATTCAAGAAAAAAAACAACAAGCAGTTTAAGACCGGCACTTTGTACTCAATTGCTGTTATTGTTGCTGCTATTACTGTTATTGTTATGATCATACGAGAATATGAAATTTACAGAATTGAACATCTGTCAGAAAATGTCGTTTTCTTTTGTTACTAATGTTGCTGTTGTTGCAATTCTTTTATTATACAACAATGTATTTATGATATATTTCTTAAATAACAGCAATAACAACCACAATATCAAATGAGAAAGCAAAATCAAAAATCCAACAAAGAAAACACATAATAATAAATAAAGTACGATGATGGTAATGCCGTAATGATGAATGCTCGCCTCTCAAATTTTTATTGCAACACTGTATTTTCTTCACAATATCATTGCTTTTCTTTTGAATATTTTTTCTATTTTTGTTGATATTTTATTTTAGTGAATAGAAAGCTTTAAATAACGCTAAAGATAAGAAATCGAAAAGCAAAAAGCAAAGCAAAACAAAGAGTTTTGTTTCTCTGCTCTTTTCTCTTCTTGAAAAATACAAATTTATTGCGCATGATGTCTGTGTGTATTAAAAATAATGACGCACTTGTCTACAGCAATAATAGCAATAGCAACAATAGTCGAACATTTTTATGCATATGTGTGAAGCATTGTAGTTCGTCGTTTGTTCGTTCGTTTTTCGTTCTTTACTTCGTTCATTCGAACATTTCAAACTGAAACATACTTTTTGGTTGAAAATTATCAGGTTTTTATTTCGTACATCGTTTCGTTTTCTTTTTTTCCATTACTCTTTGTTAGTTTTGTGTTTTCCTCTTCGTCTTTTTCATTTTTGGTTTCTATATGAAGTGTGCGGAATGAACGGAACAACCAGCCAAGCAACATTCAATCTCATAACAGAAAATTGGTGTAAAACACTGCTGTTTTATAAGGTTTTTTTTCCTTTCTGTCTTTTTGTTGCTTTAAATAAACCAAATCGGGCACACATATACGAACACACACACATTAACAGAGAAACTTTTCATAATAATTTAGACAACAATTTTTTTTCAGTGTTTTGCTTTTTTGTTTTTTGTTTGAAATTTCGAGTCGCCAGAAATATCAAAAACACACACACAAAATACTTATATAAACTCGTATGTCGTTGTATGTATGTATGTGTGTGTGTGTGCGTGCATGTGCATGCATGTATATTTAAAATGTAAAATGCATTTTGTATGAACGAATCAGTATGTTTTAGAAGGTAGAAGAGAGTGAGTGAGTGAGTAAGTGTGGGTTGCTTTATAAAACACACAAACACATAAATACAGCAATAAAGTAAAAATCTCGCTTACGCTAACCATTATTTAGTTTCACCAATATACTTTTATTGCTATTATTTCTTTCCTTCTCTCTCTCTCTTTCTGTCTTGTCTATCTGTACCAAACGGTTCGCAACGTATATAATGGCAATATAACAATAATGATTTCAAAAGAAAATATAATCAACGAAATAAAAAGGAACTAGATTTTGAAATGGTTGTGTTTTGTTGTATTGTGTTGTTGTCTGCACATTAGCTTAATAAACAAGAAAGCTGGTTTCTCTTGCATTTGTATTATCACCTTTTAATTTAGTAGGCAACTTCAATTGTACTGCTTTTTCGTTTTCTTCATTTGTTGCTTTGATACTAAGAAAGCTCTAGTGAAATAATAAGCATTGATTAGACGTATCTATTGTGGAAGGCGGGTGGGGTGCCTAATGGGTCTGGGGGCTTTAATATGGTACGCATGTAAATTTGACAGGTGGTTCAGCATGCTGTAATAAAAATTGCGTAGATTATTTGATATAACTTTTAAAGCATTTTGTTGTACGATGTTATACTTCAACCTAGACAACAATTATTTAAGTCCATTAGGTCCATTTCTAATCTTTTGTAATTGTAGAGGAATGTCATTTTTTTGATAATCATTGAACGATGTTATGATTTACACCGAACAATTCACTCGTGAATTTTGATACAATTATGCAAATTGTGAAAATATTTTTGAGCCCCGCAACTCTAGTCAACGTAACGACAGTGTGTTCGCTTCACTTCTACCAAGGCAAAGCCTCAAATGTGAATCTTATCGATTAGAGATTCACATTAGTTTTAATCTTTCACAAACGTAGAAGCGCCCTTTTGTAAGTCATACTTCTAACTTCTATTCGCTTCGTTGAAAATTTTTATAGTTTAAACCTTTTTCTTAATGGCACAAGAGTTGATTTCCATATTTAAGTTTGATGTTGGATTTATGTAATCTAACAAATAAAAAAGAATGATAAACTTACAAGTAGTATAATCAAAAAACAAATTCAAGACAATTTTAAATAGTTTAATTTATCTTGCACTTTAGTTGTTTAATGTTTTTTTTTGTATTTTCAAAATTGTTTAAAAAAATATTTGAATATGAAATTTCTTCATTTATTTCTTTTTTGTTTAAGTTTAAATTTTTTTCCACATTTTATTACCTGTTTCTACTTTGCATTTCCTATTTTGGATAATTTAAAATTTTGCCCAATAATTGTTGTTCTCGAAGTAAATTAAAAAACGAGGTAAGTTCGAACTTTCATTGTAATTAGATAAATTGCATTTTATGGCATAAAGTACAAGATTCTTGTATGAAATATTCCTACAAAAAAAAAAAAAAAAAAAAAAAAAAAAAAAAACAAAAGATATTTCTTAGTTTAAGAAGACAAACTTCATAATTAAGTACAAATGATTATTTAAAAAATGCACATTGACAGATTTTGCCCAAATAATTTGAACTATTTTTTTAGATAGTTGCAACAACAATAACGCAACTGCCAAACAGCAATAACATTGAAAGAAATAACAAAACACGAAAACTAAACTGAAAAAAGGAAAAAAAAAGAAGTAAAAAATGAAAAACGAAAACAAAGGTAAAAACCTTTCAAACTTTGTTGAACTTTTTACTGTCGGTGTTGTTGCTACACATATCTCTTTACATTCATTCATTCCACACAAATTCATTCATTAATTCATAAGATAAACTGCGGCATTACAAATTAACTAAAAATTAACTAAAAACGACCTTCAAACAGACTCGACCAAATAAACTCAAATTAAACACCAATTCTTTCACTTTTCTTATGTGTCCTTAATTTCATTCAACTTGTATGATATTCATACAACAATGGTTTAGATGAATTATATAAATAGATTTATATCTGTTATATTAATTGATTGTTGCCTCCCACATTGTTTATGAAAGATTTTTATAGCATTTCCAAAATATTGGATCTTCTTAAAAAGTATTTTGCAAAAAATATAAAAAGAACAAGCACCTTCTTTAATTCTTAATTAGGCATGCTTGAAGCATTATGAAGCGATTTTGGAATCGCTTCATAATTCCAATCACGCAGAATTTCATTTCATTGGGTTTTTTGTAGAGATGAATGGGCCAAGGTTTCCACGACGTAATTAATCCCGAAATTTGAATTTAGATAGGACATTCTCCGTCCAGTTAATCAGAATAAGAAACAACCTTGTTATCGCAAATTCTAAAAGCAAACTCACGGGTTAAATGTTCACATAAGTTATTATTACCTCGGTCTAAGAGGAGGGAAATGCATTTTTGATACTGGTATTTTCGTGGCAGAACTGCACAAACAAATCTTGAATCTGCACTTTACACAAAGCGAAGTGCATTGAGACTAAATTGCACAATTCATACTCTCTCATACGTACAAAGTATTTTCACATCAGCCGTCAAACCAAAGCGAAATGCTGAGAATTGCACAAATCACTTTCGAATAGGTCATTCATACCTAAGTGAAATTCGTTCTTGATATTGAGGCTTCTCGAAAGGGATCATTTTGATACATATTTCAGAAAACTTTCAATACATTCCCGGCATTTACAAATCAATAGAAATTTTTCGCAGTAGTTCAGCCTTCATAGAAACTGCCATTTTCCACTCGTTCAGTTTGTTTAGAATAATTGAGGTAGAGTTGCCAAGTTTTTCTGATACGTATTTTGTGAACAAAATTTGTGAATACTTTTCATTATAACCTAATATTTTAAAACAAAAAAAAAAAAGGGCAAAATTATAAAAGCAAAAATTTCCAAAAAATCTTAAAAACATAAATAAAAATTATTTATGGTTTTTACTTTCTATAAATATTTTAGTTAATTGCATTTTTCTCATTAGTGTGAACTGAGAATTTTCTGACAATGTGGCTAAATAAGTACAGAAATTGTTTAAAAAAGACAAAGTTAAAATGCTCAAAAATTATGTCCTTATTATGCAGGATAAAATCTAAAGAACATGAAAAATTTTCTGTTTAAGTTTGCTTTAATTATTATCTAAACTGAAGAAGCATGATTGATGTTATATCATCATTACATGATTCCCTTATGATTCCTTATTCTTTAAAAACCAAAAAGCACAACAACAACAACAACAGCAACAACAAAAGTAGAAAAGGAAAATAAAGAAAATGTGACAACTGAAAAAGAGAAACGCTATAAAAAGTTGATTTGATTTAGCAGTCGAAATAGAAAAGGAAAATGTTTGTGTTAGATTGGTCCTGAAAAAGAAATGTTACAGTTTTTGTTTAGGTTTTATTTAAATAGAAAAGAAAACCCTCAACTTTTCTTTTCCCTTCCAATTTCATCATACATTGAAAAATATCATGCCATATGTAAAGGTCTTTTTTCTTCCTATTTCAGAGATTTCCCGTTTATTGCATGAAAATAATTGAATTAGAAAAAGAAAGTCACAAAAAAAAAAAGAAATAGAAAAATTCCTTTAAAAATGAATTTTTTTTGGGTGAAAATTTTGATTTTTGCTTTTATAAGGCAGGCATTGTGAGGATGCAGTCTCCAAAGAAAGAAAAGAAAAGAGGAAAAACAATTAAGCGCTACAAAAATAATAAAATTATTTATGGGAATCACATCGCATTTAGATCAGTTAAAATTCTTTTTCAAAAAATTTTTCCATCTTTAAAATCTATCCTTCGAAATTTAGAACAATCTAAAACAACTCTAAAAATCTCTGACTTGTTTGGGAATACAAATTCATCGATGATGATGAATCTTACGATGATGCCACAATCATTCTCTAAAAAAGTGCCAAAGAAAATTCCTTTTAAAGAATGTATAAATTTCAAATGTGAAACTGTTATAATTTCAGACGAGTTTCATCTATCTATTTAGTGGACTCGAATCAGGTATAATTGCCTGTCGTTCTATTTCTACACCATTTAGGTTGGTTTGGGATAGACCTAACTTTTGTTTTATCATTCGTCTCAAAATAACTTTCTAAAACGATTTAAGTCAATCCGTTTGTCTGTCTGTATGCTTCTGTGGTCTATTATTTTTAATAGAGTCTCAATTCTATTGAAAAAGTTTAGGATTAGATTCTTTTTACGATCATTTTCCATACTAGGAAAAAGTTATAATTTCAAGGAAATTGGTATGTTGTATCAAATTTGTTATATATCAAACCATTGTTGGGAGCCTATCTCCCATTTTTCTTTCTTTTTCCCACGAACTTATCAAATTGAAAACTTAAAAAATTATTTTCTTAATTTGGAATTATTTTGACTTGACTTTTAAATATTGTAGTTGTATTTAAAAGTCGACTACGATTAACCTGTTTTTAGTTATGTTCTTCTGTCTTTTTCTGAATTCCTCGTTACAAGAATATCCAAAATAACGAAAATACATCACGCACACTAAACATGAAAAGCATGTAAAATGCATTTTAATGTCTTCAAAAATGTGGAATCGTCCCCTTTTTGCTTATTTAGTTTTATTGTTATTGTTATTTTGTTATGGGTATACATTATCGAACAGTTCTATCTAAATTCAAGCGTAGCTAGAAATTTTTTGTTTCTTGTAGAGCTCTTTCTATCTCCCTCTTTCTCCTTCTCTCTTTAGAGAGTGGTGAATTATTTCTAACTTCTTAACAAATGCATGCCGTTCTCTGCTGTTCTTTGTTATTTTCTTCTATTTTTGTATTTTTTTTTTTACCCTCTTTTATCAAGGATTTATATTTTATAGTAGAGAAGGCCATCCATGAATAAGGGATGAAGTAAAAATGTAATGTATACGCATTGTTTAGCCATGCTATGGCATGACATCCTATGCCATGCTATGTTGTTGTTGCCTATTTTCCTTCTACAATAACATATGCAATATAATAAGCCAGCAAGCAGGGAATCAGGCAAGGAAGAATAACAACAGCAACAACACAAAATCTATAAACTGTTTGTTAACAAAAGAAACGAAAAAATAAGTAAAAATGAAACACATGCCGTTTTATGGCAGATTAACTAATACACGCACCTTTTGGTAGAATTGAATCTAAGTTGAGCTGAACTGAATAAAATATCCGAAAATCATTTTAAAACGAAACTCACCCCAAAAAGTGTTTTGTATTCGATAACAAAGCAAACCAAACAAAACTGAAAAAAATATCACATTTTACCTCTCTCTAAAATCTGAATTGAATGAATGGATAAATAAATGATTGGATGGTTGGGTTAGTTGGTTGATCGGATGGTTAAGATGATTCGGCTGAGTTGCTCTGACAATGGTTCCCTTCTTTTCCCTTATTTTATTCATTTCATATAAAGAAGATATATGGCAGGAGTATACGGCATACGGCATACGGCATACGGCATACGATACCTAAATAGAATTATTTTTCAAGCAACAGCAAAAATAAAAGAAAAAAAGAGAAATACAAAACAGAAAAAAGGAAAATACAAAAAGGTTACAAAAAAAAAATAGAAATGGGGTAAAGAAGGGAATCAAATAAGGGACGCAATAAATGCAGCTCTCTTGTTGATTTTATTTTATTTTTCTATAAACATTTACAAAGATTCATCCACAATATTTATCGCTTTATTTATTATGTTTTCAAAAAGAAAAAAAGGAAGAAGAGGAAAGGAAACTTAAAAGTAACGGTTGAATTTTTGTTTACTTTTAGATCAACACTGCAATGGGTCTTCAAGCAACAGCCGCTACAAAGCGGAAACACGAGGTGACTTTCGATTGTAAAGAAGCTAAAAATTATACAACAGCAACAGAAGTAGAAGAAGAAGCAACAATAGCAACAACTACAATTACAGCAATAGCGACAGCAACAACTACATCAATTGCTATACCGACATCAGCAACGGCAATAACAATAACAACAAATTGTCCAATCCCATCAAAAGTCGCTAAATGGTCATTAAATAATAATAATTATTTAGATGCTGTCGAAGAGCAATTAAATAATTATAATCATAAAATGAATGGCAACACTGCCGCCAATAGCATTAAATATTGTGATGGGCAAATAGAAAATACAAACGATATGGCGTCATCTAATAATTCCATAACATTAAATTCGAACAGTATTACCAATAGTTCTAGTGGTACCATCGTCATCACTAACAACAACAACAATAACACCAATATTCATAATAATAATAATAATAATAATAATAATGATGATAATAAAAGTTGTGAAACGATCGATTGTAATGGTGGCAGCCCTACTTTAAATAATAGTAAGGACAACACTAAGGGCAATATCGTTAATTCGAATGATAAAGAATTGAATTGTATGAAAATTGAAACGGTAAATGTGACAACGACGCCACCATATTTAAATGCAATTGTAGCTAATATAACTGCTGTTGCTGATGTGGATGCAACTACACCTTTGCCGCCAACAACGACTACACCGTTGCCTGAAGATAGTATAGCGAAATTGGAAGTGGTGGCTGCCGTGCCATGTGAACCATGGACGACATCAACACCGGAACCAGTTGATTGCATATCAAAATTGCAAGCTGTAGCTGTTCCCACAGATCCATGGGGAGGCATTTCAACACGCTCTACTTTAGCAACGACATTATTAAGCGCCGATGAACTTGACGATGACGATGACGATTTTGAGGATGAATATGAAGAAGATGAAAGTATTATACCAACATATTGCCCTTTAAGATATCATCCATTTCCATCAACTAATACTACTACTGCTGTAGGCAATACTCATCAAGCTCAACGTATTACAAATTTTCCGCCTTCCTCGTCAAATTATGCAGCCCGACCAAATTATTATTCAGAACCGTTCCCACAACAGAATTGTTCTAGAACGGCCAATCAGCAGCATATTAAAGTGGGTGCAAACTTTACATGGCAGAATAGTGGTAATAGTAGTAATTTTTATGGTATTAATGACACTTCAACGTTCCCGCCTCAACATCAACCTTTACAGCTGCAACAACAACAACAACAACAACAGCACCAGCAGCAGCAACACCAACAACAGCAAACGATAAGATGTGCAGAAAATGGAAAATCTTATTTGGAGCTTGGCTGTTCTAGTCCAACGCCAACAAATCAACCGAGTAGTGTACCTGTGGTGCCACCACCAATACCCGGAACATTTGCAACTGTTCAAGTAGGTGACTCAAGACCACCAATTAAACGATGTTGTGATGCTCGCAGCAATTGGTGTAATACAACAAAGCCCTGCTACAAAGATATTCGGTTAAAAGTACGCAATTTATCAATGTTTAAATTGTCTCGATTTCGACAAGTGTCCGAACAATCTCTGTATCGTTCCGTACTTATATGTAATACATTAAAACGAATTGATCGAGAGATTGAAGCTGAAACGAAAGAATTGCATCAAGCAAGTGCTCATGTAATTCAACAACAACAACAGCAGCAACAACAACACCAGCAGCAGCAACAACCACCGCAACCTCAATCACAACCGCCACCGCAATCACAACCGCCACTACAACACCATCCACAATATCATCACTCATTTCACTCGCATATGCAACAGCATCAAGCGCCGCCGCCATTGTTAAGCCATACGCATCAACAGCATTCAACTATGCAGCAACATCAGCCGCCTCAAGCGCCACAACCAATGTTGCATCCGCAACATCAGGATTACATGCCTATATTGAGTTGCGGTGGCCGTCTTACTGCAAATGCAGTCGATTTTCATAATCAACAGCAACAGCAGCAGCAACAACAACAACCAACTTTTCAATCTTTCCAGCAAAACAATTTTTCATCTGAACGATTGGATGGCTTATCATCACCTTATCAAACTGGACCATTACAAAAATCGATCAATAACAATCAACAAATTATTGGGCTAACTCATGGCAATAATTCAGCGTGTTCAGTAGTGAATTCAACGGCATCTACTCTACCACCATATGATCACTATCCATTCCGGGAATCACATTCAGGTCGGGCAACACCTTTTCCATGTCAATCTGTTGTACCTGCGCAACCAACATCGCCGCCACCCTCTGCCATAACATTAACAACAGCTCAAGTGCAATCTTCGATAAATAATAGCCAACAGCCTAGCAATATCTCCTCCACACCTGTGACAACAACTTTAACCTCTTTATGTGATAGTGATTCAGGATATGCGGATGATGACGCCACGCGCTCAATTAATTGGAGTTCAGTATTAAGTTTATCATCCCAATCAGCTCTTGATCCTCTCAATAGCAATGATTTATTCTCCATATTACCGCCAGTTAATCCAGCTACCGCTGTACCCGTCTCAATAACATCAACAAATTCATCTGTGATGAGTAATAGCAACAATAGCGATATCAATTCCAGCTCTCAAACTTTAGCAGCGGCCAGTGGTATATTCACAACAATGTTACAATCATCCTCTAGTGCATGTTCATCATTAAGTACAAATAGTAATAGCTGCAATAATATAACGCCACCCTCATCAACGACAGCGGCCACATTTACAACATTATCGACTATATCGTCGGCCACGCATTCACTGACCGCCTCTTATATGAATAGTATGAATTCACATATAAATCCTGCCTCAACATGGGAATATGGCTTTCTCGATATGGAATTTGGTTTAAGTTCTGAATTCACAGAACTTGTGCCCAGTTGTAAATACTCATCAGATGAATTATTCAAAAATACCTTAACGCCAGTGGGGAATTCGACACGATATGACAATGAACTTGAACAACCGGCTCACATAATGGTTGGCAGTTAGTATCAATTGTAAACGCATTTAATTTTTTAAGATATTTTCTGTTTTGTTTTCTTTTCGATTTTTGATTTTCTGATTTTGGATATACTTTCGTATTTATTTTGTACAATGCTTTTTTGCTGCGGGGCAGCATCTTTAAAAATGCATCTACAACGCAGAAATTCCTATATAAAATAAAAATGTTTACACAAAGTATTTCTTACACGATAAGCTAAGCTTAATGTACACATGAACGGAATCGTGAATAATTGAATTTTTACAAATATCAAGTTTTTCGTGTTCTTTTTTTTTTTTGGGTAATTAAGTTTTATTTTTTACGATTCGTTTATTATTATTTACTTAAGAGTCCATAATTTCTATTACAATGGTTTTGGTTCCGATTGCTTTATATATACATTTCTATTTTTACACAAAGAGAGATTCATCCACGCCACGCTCTTTTCATATAGAAATACTCAGCATAAATGGCAAAGGGATATAAAAAATCATTTTAGGCCATTGAAGTAAATATAAAAGTGATAAGTTGATAAAATAGCCCAATTGGCGCCTGGTTTTTAAATACGGGAATATTTTTGTATCTAAAAAAATTCCTTATTCGTTTTAAATTTTCGCCAGTTAAAGTGGACAATTTGTAACTCTTCTAAAAAATTTCTTTTCACGTTTAACATTTAAAGTTGAGAAATTTTTTCAACTGTTGTTGTAATATTTTTATAGAATTTCAGATCAATTCAACGATATTTCTATAAAAGATCATTTATAAGATGTAACAAAATCCAAATGCCCAATCATAATCGAAAATTTTACCAAGCATTCTCCCTTCCTATTTTACTATTTTAAACTATTTCTATTTTTATAAGTTCCACAATTTTTCCTTTTTTAACTTTTTCGTATTACAAGCGATTACTTGAAATTTATGCGGCAGAGGTGGTTAACTCGTAAAAAATTAATCCTTTGTTGCTGCCAAAACTGGCAGCGTTTTGCTTGGCACTTTTAAATGTTTTAGTATTAATAACGAACAAAAATTTTATATACTCACTAAGAGAATACAGAAGAATATAAAAAGTTCCAAGGTTGACCATCTTTGTTCTTTGATAAGGCAGCATAAACATATTCAATTCGAAGTTTTATTTTAGTGCAATTTATATTTCTTAGTTTTTCTGCTTCTTTTTTACAAATTGTATATATTCTAGATTTATGCAAATATCTATATATTTATTTAATAATTTATTACTTAAAAAGAAATTTACTTTCCTGATTATTTTATATATTCTTTTGAATTTGCTTTAATACACAAAAATTTGATTTATTCAAAACTAAGCTAAAATTAATTGAAAATTATTACAAAATGGTGGTTCCTTTTTTGTTATTATAAATATGTGCATTCACATATGTATGTGTATGTATATAAACAATTTAATTATTAATATAATTATTGTCAATTATTATTAATTTATTTCATTTTATTTTATATATTTAATTTTTTAAATAAAGGAACTTCACAATAACAAAGAATAAACTTGAAACGACATAAAATACAGGATATAACACAAGTAAACAAAGAAATACAACACTGTATGTAAAATTGTTAATAATTACATGAAAAATTGCCGTTATTTCAATTGTATAAAAGAAGAAGCGAAAAGTAGAAGTAAATCAAGTTGTTTCAAGAAATAAAAAAACCAGCGGAAATGTAAAGATGAAAACAAAAAACGCAAACTTATTGAACAATCTACTATTGTACATAAATTTATTTGAAATTCGATTTCTACTAAATTTGTTTAAACTTATGTTTTATGTCTTAGATTGTTCAATAAATTTGCTAGCTCAATATCTGAAACATTTTTTGGTTTTTTTTGTTTTCTTTTTTTTTTGGATACACGCCAATTTATTTAACAATTTATTTAAGTATAAATGTATATAAATATATGAAAAGTTTATTGTGTATATAGTTGTATTTTAACATTTATTATGTTTTTTTTAATTTTGCTAATTTATGTAATAAATTTATTTTATTTTGTTTATATTTAATAAAAATTGTATAAAAAATTGTAACAATAAGAATTATTAAATTTAATATAAAAAATTCGTAATTAAAGAAATGGATGAATAATGATTTACGTATAAGCAAAAATATTTAAAAAAAAAAAACTAAAAATAAATTAAAAATCAACTGATGCAATAAATTTGTTTCAGAAAAATTTCAGCAAAATACAAAAAATCATTTTAAAAAAATTGTGAAAAATTTCCTTTTATTATATTTTACATTGGAACAAATAACAAGAAAAACAAAATGACCAGCTTTGTAAAACAAATAACAATTCAATTCTCAATTTTATTTTTTCAGATGATGATGATTATTATCTTATGCGCTTTTACTAATAACAGTGAAGTGGTTTCTAAAGGGCAATGAAAATTTACTAAGCAAAAAGTAAATCATTTCAATTTTTATGTCTTAGATTATTCAACAAAGTCAGCTTCAGTCGTCTCTTTGTATTGTTACACGCCCCTTTGCTTCAAAAAATATCTGTCTAGTATTTTTGACGCCTTCAAATGACTGCATTAGGTGAATGTTTCTAACTTTTTTCATGACGTAAGGTCAGTATTCTACGAGGTACGTTTGAGCTGGTACGAATTATTGAATGAACATGGGAAGTGCATTCCAAGAGCATTAGAATTTATCGATCGACATCGATGCAAAACCAAATCAGGCAGATCTCGGAATAAAGCGCAATTACACTGTATCCAAAATAAGCAGGGGTCACAAAATATCCTCGGCTATAAGAAATACTAGTCAATTCCGTAGTGCTGATTTTTCAAAGTAAAGAATCGATCGCATCAAGATTAACGGGTCAAGAGAAGTTGTTCATTTTAAATGATGTGAAATCTTATCGAAGTTGATTCTTCTCCCAATCTTTTTCTATTGCAATTAATTGCCATTCCAATTTAAATATGGTTTATTAAAAGGGAACTACACCAAATATTATTTCACGGGTTCTTAAAATGTATTAGATAACTTCATGAACATTTGGCCAAAAAAAAAAAAAAAGAAAAAAGCCGCTAATCCATGGTTTGGGTTTATACAAATTCACAACAAACCTTTGAGATTGGAGTAATGTAAATGGCAAAAAAATTAAAACTATAAAAACTTTTGATGGATGTGAAAGAATATTGAAAAGATTAGTCGATCATGCCATCACGTTATTATGCTAGAAAATAAAATTTAAATGTCTAAAATAATAAAATTTTATTATTTTAGACTTTCTAATAAATATCAAGTGTTAGGTTTTGATTGCGAATGGGTCAATATATTAGGCCATGTAGGAAAAATAGTTGGGATCATTGGAAGGCTTATGTTGTCTGAATAGAATTCCAAGAAACTTGAAAGACGTGATAAAAGTTGATGTGCAACTGATACAGGATGCCTGTAAATTATTGGAAGTATATTTGCTGCTCTTGGCGATCATGGCCAATCAAAAACCTTGGAGTTTGGCAAAACTGGCTTTGAATATTTTAAACGTGGAATTAAATAAAAATTGGCGTTTGCCATGTTCCAATTGGGAAGCAGATAAGTTAAATATGAAGCAATGTGATTATGTGGCAATTGAAATTTTTAAAAAACTATCAAATAAAATTAGAAGCAGGTAAGATCTAAAATAAATAATAACAAATTATAGCTTCATTTGTGTTTTTCTATTTTTTATTTTCTATTGCCATCGTCACTATTTCTAAAGTGGAGACTTATTTGGATAGATTTTTTCTTTTATAAAGAAACAATTGCTATGGAACTTCTTAATTCAGATAATTAACAAATGAAAATATAATTTAGCACAAGTATTTTTTTCTTTTCTTGAATAAAAACTGAGCCTAAAAATATGCTTCAATGACAGAATGAATGAGGCTCTGGAATAAGAAATTTATAATTAAAAATTACTTTTTTAATGCCAAACGACAGCATTGTCTTGAAATATTTTTGGTATACTACATCATAGATGAATTCAATGAAGTGAACTTTTCAAATTGTTGTACTATGAATTAGATCAATACTAACTCTTAGCTTTTTCTTAGTTATGAGTTTTTGAAACTAGTTTTAATGGTTTTTATTTAATGAGCTATGGCCTTAAATTTTTATTGTGTTGGTCTTCTTTTTCTTATTTCCGCGGAGGATCTTCTTCGGATTTTCAACTCTCGCTACGTACAACTAAACGAATTATTTTGCAAAATTTTCTATGTTTTGTTCATATAATGACGTTTTTCCAAAAAGGGCGTTATATGAAAAGTCGTTGTAAAAATGGATTGAAATGAAGACATGTTTTTTATGTTTGGAAACAATTCAACGTTAATTTACGTTAAAATATATTTAAAATTGTAATTTTTTTCCATATAAAAACTTTTTTTTTAAGTAAGGCCTTATGTGGAGAGTATTCGAAATAATGATTTAATAAAACAAATTTTAATAAAGTTCGTTTTTGTATCAAAACACATCCATGTAACGAAAGTTTTTAAAATACCTCTAATATTGTGACCTGCAGTTTACACACAGACGGATACGCAAGCTTAAATTGAATTAGGAAATCATTTTGAGCTGATTCGTATTTTCAAAACTTATAGTGCCTTATTCCACAAGTGGTATAATGTGTAAAAACAATTTACCTGAGTGTTAATTTCTCCTCTAAAGATATTTTCATTTATTCATTCATAATTTCCATATTTTTGTTGAAAATCATCTTTTAAACGATATTTCATTTCATCGGTCACCTGAAAACCATTACCATGGCCCGGTATAATGTATGAGCACATTTCTATTAATTTCAGACGATTCATCATTTGTTTTTTTGGATCTTCACTGCCAGCTTTTAACCAAATCTCTGCATTCCAAATATCTGCTTCACATTCAAATAAATCACCGCACACGCCCACCACTTCACCCAAATTGCTATTACGTATTATAACTGACACACAAGACAACGTATGGCCTGGTGTATGTAAAATTGTAACATCATCATTATTATTATGATCATTATCTTCATTATCATTTGTATTTAATTTATAAGGCTGCGCTGGATCCCATTCAAAGAAACGATCATGCCGTGATACACAAATGCCCACAAAATGCCATAGAGCATTTGAGAATAAATAATTACAACCGATATGATCCGAATGACCATGAGTGCATATCACATAATTTATATCTTCAGGTTGTAAAGAATGTCGAGATAAAGCCTCCTGCAAAATTACGCCATCCCACGAAGTCATCGTGTCTACAATAACGTTGATGCCACACTTCAATTGTACTAATGTACTTGTGCCATTGGCACGCACACATTTTTCATTCTCTGCATCACGATTACAATAACCCACAGACAGTATTGATATTTTATTGGACATTTTTCTAAAATATTTCACACAGTTTGCGTCTATTAAACAAAAAAAGAAACAAAATAACAAACATTAAATGTCTACGTAGAATTGCCATAATTAAAAACTAATGAAAAGAAGAAGACGAACCAGCATTCAGAGTTTTACGAAATATTAACTTTCTTCCTATCACCTAAAAATGCAGCAGTAAACATGGTTTGTTAAAATGTTTACAACATCCAGTAGACCGAATTGAAATTCTTAGGAGGTATATTCTTGATCAATTAATTTTGAATTGATCTGCTAAGTACTTTCTTGTTCCCAAAACAATTGATATATTGAACTCACATAAGACATAAATTATCCAAAATTAAAGCAGTATAATAATTTTCATCTGGAATATTGGAATATATACTTCTAACACTGTACTCCATGATCAATTTAAAAATGGAAAAGTTTACTAGATGTTCCCAAAATTTTAATTACCATCAATTTTTTTAGTCTTTTACTAAGTACTCGCAAATTATGAAACATACAAAACCCAAAATGCAAGGACCTCATTTATTTGTACAATTAATCAGTGCCCACTTAATTGGTATTCAAGATTTTCTTCTAGGCAAATCGAATTTGTTTGTTTTTTTTTTTGTTAGAATTTTTTATTCAACATTTTTTAAAATACTTTATGAAAAAAATTATTGAGAATCACTAGAACTAGAGCTGGAACTATCTGTAGACATAACTTCAACATCATCCTGGGATGCTTCCTTATGTGAACGCGTTTCTAATGCCACCGAATTACCCGATGCACCCATTGTCATATGCAATTCACCCAAATTATTCCAATTGAATTGATTTTGAAATGCATTTGGCACCTCAGCCATATTACGTTGGGCATCTGGTACATTATTTTGATGTGAAGCTCCTCCACCATTTATATTAAGATCCGATTTACCCAAGAAACCATTACGCATTTCAATATCGGTGGGATATGGACGACGTACATCACCAATACACCATGTTAATGGTGCACTAACAGCATTCGCTGAACTAATCCGATGTGCATATTTAATTAACTCTTCTGAAGATACAGGACGTTTGTTTGCTTGCTGTATGCTAGCCAACTTTTGACGTGCTTGAAATATAGCTGTTGATAATATATGTTCGGCTTCTTTCAATGATTTTTGTAATTTTTGTATTTCACGATCCTAAATGAACACCCCATTAAACAGAAACACATTTTATATTTTAGTATTTAAATGAAATTTGCCAATTGCATGTTTTTCATACTTGAACTTCTACTTTAGCTCTTATTTCATTCATTTTTTGTTCGACTTTTGCTTGCTCCTCGGCCAACTTCAGCATATCACGAAATTCTTCATCTTTGGATACGAGCAGATCAATTAACGGTACATGATCAATAGTTGAAGTCTTTTGATGTTTCGGTACTAAATTCTCAATCAATTCCTTTGATATAATTCCATATCGTCAATTAAAAGCAGAAGGCGTTCTTTGGTACTCAAATGAAAAGACATTCTTTCTTGAATATTGATTAAACGTGCAAAATACTAATAAACAAGTAAATGTAAAATGCTTCTTCTTATTTCTTTACATTCATTTGTATTAATAGCATTAAAATTACTGCAAATTGCCAACTTAATGTTATTTGATTACGCGATTATGTATTTTCGTTGAAAAAAGGAATTCATCTAAATTGTCTTTTAATTAATTAGGTTTTATAAATAATTTTTACTTTAATATAGAAAGCAAAATAAAAATAATTTGACATACTTGGTTAATCTATTTGTACAATGCTTTTGTGCTATATTGTCAAATTATTTTAATCATATCATATCCAGTTGAATGATTATTATTAAGAAAACAAAGAAAATTTTAGAAAATTTGATGAAATTTTAAACATTAATTTTTCGAAATTTCTTCTGAACATTTTTTAAGCTTTTTTAAATGTAAAGTTTTCCTTTTTTTGTTTTTGTTTTCGATTGATTTATTTTCGCTGCTCTATATTTGTATAAATTATCGATGATAGAATGCCACAATTATTGGATAAAAATAAATATTTCAATATGAAAAATGTTGTGTTGGCTGGGGCCGGTTTAGGTATTTTACTTCTTGTAACTAAGCGACACCAATTAAAACAATTTGTTGAAAAGTGGAAAAATCCTTTAATGGTCAAACAAATCGAAATCGTACAAACTGCCGACGAATGCCAAAGAGTAATAAGAATGTTGAAAAGGTTAATCGATGTGTGCCATTTTATGTATCATAACCTAAGAAAATGTTCTTATTATTTCAGACATTCGAATGATTTTAAAGTGTTAGGTTTTGATTGTGAATGGGTGACTGTGAATGGCTATAGACGGCCAATTGCTTTGTTACAATTAGCATCTACTGAAGGTGTATGCGCTTTATTCCGTTTATGTTATCTGCAGAGAATTCCAAGAAGCTTAAGAGACTTACTGGAAGATGATGAGGTGATAAAAGTTGGTGTTGATCCTCAAGGTGATGCTCGAAAATTGTTACACGATTATGGTGTAGACGTATCCAAAACATTCGATTTGCGTTATTTGGCAACCATGACCAATCGACAACCACAGAGTTTGGCCAAAATGACTTTAGATATTTTAAATGTGAAATTAGATAAAAATTGGCGCTTGTCATGTTCCAATTGGGAGGCAAAAGAATTACATCAGAAGCAATTGAATTATGCAGTAAATGATGCTGTGGCAGCAATTGAGATATTTAAAAAACTAGCCAAAGAAGTAACAACCAAGTGAGACATATAAATAGTTATAATAATAACAAGACTAATCAAATAATCATATTTTCATTTTGAATTTGAAGGCCTAAATTATTTGTCAATTTAACCAAAAATGATTTTCAAGAAATTCTAGAGAAATTGCAACCTTTTTTGGATGTAAAATATCATCCAGATTATATATATAACGTAACAACAATAACAGAATCGTCAACAAATCATAATGTAAAAGGACTTAAAAAATCATCCAGTGCTACTAAAAATACGCAAATGCGTGGCATGTGTACCCGCTCTAAGCCATTGTATGATAATTGTTTATTGGAAGCACCCGATGGTGAGCTATTATGTACAGTCGATAGGAATAAAGTTCAATGGTATTTAGAAAAGGATTTAGCAACAGAGATTTGTGAGGAGCCGTTAACAGTGCGTTTAAATTTTGAGCCAGCTGGGCGGGCGGTGGGTGATGTTGGCCGTTATTATCAAACACCCAAAGAGAATCAATGTGTTGCATGTGGTCGTCGTGATGCTTTAATACGTAAAAATGTTGTACCACGTGAATATCGTAAACATTTTCCAGGTAATTTGTACAGAGCTTTATGAATCTAATTTCCAAACTTCTAATAAATTTAAATTGAACTATGTCCATCCATTTGTCCTTCTAATCGTACATTAAACTTCTTTAGCTCATGCAGCTTTCTTAGTTCAAATTTAGTAATATCAAAAAAATTTGATATGAAACAAATTTGCACCGATTTTCATTAATAATTAATCAAAATTACACATTCTTTTATCATAAGAACAACTTTGTTCTTCAAGTAGAGAGTTATTTTGGTAAGACGTATTAAAAATTATCTGATCTTATTCGTATGCAGTGCCGGTTGTCTTTGGAAATAAAATTTGACTATTAAATTCAAATTGCTTACACATATTTTAAAATTTTTGGTATCCATTTTGAAAAATTAATTCGGCAAATAAATTTTAAATACGATTCAGAAAGTAATTCTGCAACGAACGCTTTAACTAAACTTTTATAAATTTATTGTAATTTGGTCTCAGGATGTTAAATTGGTTACCCATCCATTAACTATGATAAATATTTGGAAGGAGTGGAGTCATAATTTGACTTTCACTCAATTTGAATATTTAATCATTTATTATTATTATTATTGTTGTTGGTGTTGTTATTATTATTATTATTCTTATTGTAGTGGTAATGAAATCTCACAGTTGCCATGATATATTATTATTATGCCCGCCATGTCATCAAATCAGTAACATTTCCGATGGGAAAGTACGCAAGGAATTGAGTAAAATGTGTAATGCGCCTTTTGGCAATGAAATTGAAGGTGGCAAATATATTGATGTGCCAAAATTAAAGTAAGTTACAGTAAGAAACATTACAAAAAAAAAGGAAAAAATGAAAATAACAGTAAATTAACAAACAATTACCGTTACAGGCAAGTTAAATCAGCTGCACGAGCGTTACTTATAAATGCCGAACGTATACCGAGCACGAGGCGCGAACATTTAACATCAATTGTTTTAGATTTTTATAATGAAAAAGAATTGACTGATGAATTATTGATAGAGGCTGCCTATATCGATATTAGGGAAGAAAGTGATAATTATGTAGAACATGGCATAAAAGTTGTGACAGAATTTCAAAAAAATTATGGCGGTTTAACAGCATTGGAGAAAATTTGGCGTGAACATTTTATAGAGATAATGAGACCAAAATATTTACCACCTTTTTGGGATGTTAATCATAATGCTCAGAGGTTTTATATGGCTTAATACGGACTCAACTTTATTTAACTCAAAATATTTCATCTTACCTTATTTTTTCTTTTTTTAGGTTAGAAATACGTGCTTCTGAAGGTCGCATTGGCAGAGATGATCTTCAGCTGGAAGTTTAGATTAGTTAAAATTACTGCATACTTAAAATTATTTTTGTTACACAATCATAAAATGTTCCTGTCAATTTATCAATATCAAATGTGAAATTTTTTTATTTTCTTTTATTTTATTTTGTGCTTTGGAGACAGAACGAACACAAGAAAAAAATAATTAAATAAAAATTTATTTTATACATATACATATCCATATACATACATATATATGATCGTTATTTAATTTAAAAAATTCTCCAATTTGTTTTGTGCATTAAATCGATTAATTTTGGTATAATTTGTTAAATTAAATTACGTTCGTTTGGCGTTTTGCACTTGTTTAGTTGAATGAAGGAAGCAAGCATTTTTATTTAGCTTTCGATAAAAATGGTTCGAAAATTATACATGGAACAATTTAATCTAACTTTTAAACAAAGTTTGAATTGAATTCTTTTATTTTTTGTATCTTCTTTTACTGATGTTTTCAAATTTCTCTATAATTTTATACATATTTTCATTTTTTTTAATGTCCTATACCATTTAAGGTATTGTGAGTGTGTGCAAATGTTTGTAACATCTGAAAGGGGGCTTGAGATAGACTCCATGCTTTAAAAATCACTTTGTGAATCAATAGCAAACCTTTGTCGTTTTGTTCATTTGACCGTCTGTCCATGCATATTTATTATCAAACTACAGATCGCAATTTTTGAGATACTTTAATGAAATTTGGTTATAAAGGCTTGTTTTGATCTAGAAACGCAGTTTATTGAAAATGGTTCGAATCGTATAATTTTTACGACTTCTATTCCTAGTACGCCTTTTTCAAAAAAATAGCCTTATATGAAAGAATGCTACCATTTTGAAAATATTTTAATGAGTATTGTTATTCAATGATATCTTAATGTAACAAAAATGTGTACAAAAATTGGATGAAGTTGGTTTATATTCTGAAGTGTTTCTCACTTCTTTCCCACGAATTTTCAAACCCATTCAAAAATTTATAATTTTTGTAAGCCCATAAAATAAATTACTTTAGGATATTTAAAAGTCGACTACAATTGATTATATGATCTTTTTTCTTTGTACATTGAAAAGTTTTCACAGAAATTTTTCGATTATTTTATTGTATTTTTTTAAAGATTTTCGTTTCTTTTCACAAATTTCTCTTTCTTTTCATAGTTACAATGCATTTTTATTAATATATTTATAGTTTACATAGTTTGTTGTTTCTGTTTGTTTTAAATCTTAAAAAGTTCTTTGAATATGCATGTAAATTATTTTATTAAACAGAAATTTAAATTTAAATTTAAATTTTGGTTTTGATTTTTCTTTGAGCAAATTTTGTGTATTCTCTTTACAATTTCGACTAGAATTCTATTAAAAAATTTTAACAAAAATTAAAGAAAAAACAAGAAAGAAAGAAGAAAGGTAAACTTTAATTCTAGCATTCAAAAGAAAATTTTTTTACTGATTATTTGAGGTTAGAAATTAATTCTATGAGTTATGATCTTTTCTTTAAATTATTATTATTATTGTATTTATTATTATTTTATATAAATATGATTATTAGTGTTTTAGTTAAACATTATAATTATCCAATGAATGGCAGAAACCTCTTTTCTCAGTTTCACAGGCTCACACACAGAGATAACATTTGGGCCCGAAAATTTCCATTTTTCTTCCGTTTATTTTGCTGAATTTTACTTTTTCTGAATTTTACTTGTAATTTTAATTTCAGTTTATATTTAAGTTACATGTTGTTGTTGTTGTTGTTGTTGTTGTTGTTGTTGTTGTAATTATTCAATAATTAGATATCGCAAACGTTTACGTGTTACAGAATCATGGGGTAATGATGAAGCCCATTTTTTCAATACTGTTAATATCACTGAACTGACAACTAATAAAGCACCGATTAGAGAATATGTTGTGGGCGTTTCACCAAAGAATGCTATTTGCCATATAAAAGCAAATACAATATCGGCACAACGGGCAATAGCTACAGGGCCAGCTTGCTCCATTTGTAATGATACTGTAAGTAGAATTTGTCCAATAAAACTGAATATACCCAAAACAATTACAAGCCATCTATCGCGGCCACAAGCTGGCCAACATAATGCACCAATCGATGTGCATACAATTAATGTATAGATTAAAGCAAATGCACCAAAATTAGCCATAATAACAGAGTAATGTAAACCTCTTAAAGTCCTTAATAAAATATAAACATTTGCACCAAATAATGTGGATGAAATGGCTGCTAATGGACCCCAAATATCATACGTTCTAATATCATTAATATAGTATAATTGTTGTTTGGGCTGCTGCTGCTGCTCCTGTTGTTGTTGTTGTTGTTGTAATAATTGTTCCATATGATGATCATTGTTACCAAATAGAAATGGTGGTCGCGTTATTAGTATTACACCAATTAAAGTTAAGATTATTGTAATTATATTAAATAGACTGCATTGCTCTTTTAGGAAAATTCTAGCGAAAATCGCTACAAAAACGGGTGTTGAAAATATAATAACGCTAGCATCAGCCAATGGCATATGACGGAAAGCATAAAAGCTTAACATTAAACCGCTAGTGCCCATAAAGCAGCGCAATAATAATATAATACGTTTACCCTTCGGGAACATCGGTTGGCGATTATATATCACAATCGGTATGGCCGGTAATAAAACGCCAATAAATCTAAATATGCAAAAAGGCAACAAAGCAATAAACTGCTAAAATGATGGAAATTATAATAAAGCTTATCGTGATACACAATTTTTTATTAGAAGAAATTTGCAAGGATTTCTGGAAAAATTAAATCGCTTTATTTTTAATAATTAAAAATCAATAAAATCGCTAAAAGGCAAAATGTGTATAGAATTGTATATTGTGATTTATAATAAGCATTATTCTTTTTTTTTTTACTAATTTTACTTATGTTTTTTTCTTATATTTAGCCTTGACCCAAAATTTGGATCGCTAATATCCAGACACTGAGGGACGTGGCAACTTTATATAACTTATAACTTTATACAAAAAAATTTTACAAAAGTTATGAGAAAAAAGTTCTCATTCTTTTCATCCTTTAAAGTTGTATAAATTTCAGAGGGCGTGGCTGATTTGTACAAATTCTAAATAGATATTTTAGAGTCACAATTTGATAACATTCAGAATATTTAGGCTGTTTTACAATTGCATAAAATACAAATTTTCCTAATAAATCAATTTGCTATAAATACTATCCAAGTTTGTATAGTTCTATGTGGGCGTGTCTTTTAGCTGATCTAGCTAATTTTTAAAGTTAACCTGCAATAAAAACTTTCAAAAATGTTGATTCATTTGATCTCAATTCGGGCTCAATTTCTTCATTTTTGCTAATAGGAGAATATGGACAGATGGATAGATATAGTTGAATTGTTTTAGACTGTTTCTCTGAATCATCATTTTTTTATATTATAAGCACTATTAACAAATGGTTTTGTACATTAACTCAATCTGTGAATGTTGTTTATGTAAATACGAAATTAATTTTACCTAAATGAGGCCAATTCCATTGGATTAATATCGATTAAACCTTTAACCATCACAGAACATAAAGAGAAGAATAGAGATGATAATGTCGCCAAAATAATACCCAAATATGAGCAATTCAGTTTTGTCTTGACATGAGTGAGCCAACGTTGCGGTGTCTCACCATGTCGATAGCCATCCACAAATTGATGTAATTCCAAATTTTCTGGTGGTGTCATTTTTTTATATCCTCTTTTACTCTTTGTCTCCTTTTTATTTGTTATTTTTCTTTTTACTTTCGCAGAAGATAATCCTTTAACTTAATTTAATAAAATCAAATCCATTTTGATTTATATATAGCGGATCGAAAAATCGATTGCAGATTTTCTGATTCTCGCATTTACTATTTTTCCTTTTTATTCTTTTTTTATTAATGGAAAGCAGTTATGATTTTTATATTAACTCTATCTTTATGGTACCGTTCTTCTTCTCTTTTTTCTTAATTCACTTAATTAATTGTTAAATGATGAGAAACGTAAAAATTTTTTGGTGTTTTTTCTTCTCTTCTATTTCCGTCAACAAATCGCAAAACAACTGATTCGCACACACACGCACACATAGACTAAAATTCTAAAGCAAAAATATTTGTGCAGGAAAGATTTATAGAAATATGCAACAAAAAAAACTAATAAAAGCAACAACAACAAACAAAATTATAAAAAATAATAACAACAATAAAAAAAATATTGGAAAACATACGGAAGCAGATGTAACAAGTATAAATGAAATGTTCTAAATTGACTTAATATGATACCTAAATGTAGATGGCGCTATTAAAATCAAAGAAATGTTTTTATGTTTTGATTATTTTAATTATTAAGTGCAAATTTGTTTGTCATTTGTCAGAGTAAATTTCATTATAAAGGTACAATTATATATTATAAGAATAATATCAATACTTAAAAATTATAAATAATAAGTTTTACCTAACGAAACTTAAGAGCCTCATTACTTTTGTGTACGTCCTCATTACCTAAGAAGAAGCATTGTTAAAAATTATTATGGTAGCTTTTAGCTTCTTTATTCAATATAAAACTTTAAAAAAAAGCAACTGACCAATCGAAAATTATAATAACAAATTTCCAATTATCGGGCTCCATAATTTTGATGAAAATTGCGAATAGCAATAAGCATTTCCATTCCAGTTACAAAGCGAACAAAATATTATTCTTATTTAATTCCATTTTAGCAAATGTTATCACTTTTGTGCGTGTTCTCATTAAATAAGAAGAAGTACATAAAAAATCGCTCATTATAATAATGTGTCGCCCTTTACTTGTGATTATTTTGTATAGATAAAAGGGATCATTGTAAAAGTGAAAGCTGCTCAATAATAAATTCATAATTCCAAATTTACATTTAAATTTAAATTTCTAGCTATGAAAGCATTAAAAAAAATTAACACCAACACAATTTTTTAAATATTAAATGATAAATGAAACGCAATACCCAATTTTTTTTGTGGTTTTAATATTTTTACACAAAGCGGTGGTATTTTTATTTACCCATTTTATTTTTAATTTCAATTTTTGGTTTTCTAACATATAAATTATACATTCCATATTTTTAATTTTCATTTTTATTATTTATTAACAGATTTTTCTGTTAAATTAATGAATAAAAATAAAAAAATTGTATATTAATATATATATTATATATATATATATATATATATATATATATATATATATATATCAGAAATAGAGCACGTGACATTAGTTTGCTTTGTTTTAGAAATATCAGCAGAAATGTTTGTGTTTAATTTACTATTTTGTTCTGCATTTTTTTTCTAAAATTTTTCTCAAAATTTTTTAGTGCTGTTTTTTTTTTTTGGTTTTTGTAATTTTAAGCAGAGCAGTTAACATCTAACAAAGCGATTGTGGGAACGATTAATTAATATAATTAATGAAATTTTATATATTTTTAGTTTCTTTCTTTATTTGATTTTTTTGGTTGCATTAAGTTTCTTGTTATACTTTTATTATAAATAGTGTAAATATATTACAATAAGTTTACAGGGATACAGGACATGGGGATGCAAAATGAATAATAATATTAAATTGTTATTATAAATATAGATTTTTATTGAAAAATAATGTTTTAGTGTGTAAAGTATTAAAATTTAGAATTAATTACTTTTTGAATTTTCTCGTCTTAATGATTTAATTTAATGATTTTTTTAAGTAAATTAACTGATGTGAAGTTAATTTATGAAAATAATCAATCTAATTAATTAATAATGTTTCGAATTTTGTTAACTTTTAAATTATTTTAAATTATTTTTTTTTCCTACAATTCAATTATCTTTTTTTCTTTCACTTATTATAATTTACAAGTAGCTTGAACAATGCTTGATGAGGGTTTCTGAATTTTTTTGAGAAAAATTCTCATAATTTTCTTAATTATCATAATTATCATCGTTATGATGATGATGGGTGATGATGACGATAATTATTTACATAGAATACAAATAATAAAAAAAAAAGACAGAGAGAGGAAAGAGAGAGAGAGAGAGAGAGAGAAAGAATGATATATGATAGAGAAAGGGAGGGGTAGAGAAAGAAACTTAGAGAGTAAGAATTAAATTTCTGCTTTTAAAAAAATTTCTTTTAAAAATTTTTATTTTTATTCTTATTAAATGCTTGCGCGAGCGAGAGAGCGAGGGAGAAATAGAGATAATGAGTCTTTAAGTGAACACACTTGTTGTTTCAATATTTTTGTATGCATCAATATAAATTTTTTTACGTAAAACTTCTCTCTGCAATATCAGTCTTTAAAATAGTAAAAACTATAAGGCAAAGAAGAAGAAGCAGAAAAATAGAAGCAACAAGAATAATTTGTTTTATTATCATTTATAAGTTTTTAATATATCAAAATTTGATTAGGAGAAAGCAAAGCGACTCAAATTTTTAAGTTATATTACTATTTATTTGCTTGTGCATCTGTGTGCGTTTGCATTTGTGTTTGTGTCTTAGAATACTTATCCTTTTTCTTATATATAAATGTTTTATATTTGATTTATTTAATTTGGGTTTTTTTGTTATTGTTCTTGTACAATAAAATTTTGTATATTCGATATGTTTATGAGAAGATTGTGTAAGAGAGAGAGATAGAAAGAGAACGAAAATTAATAATAATTTTATGTTTTAAAACTATAAAGAAATGGACAGAATTTTTATTGCTCTATCACAAAAATATTTTTGAAAAAATACAAAATAAATGCCGGAAAAGAAATTACGGCTTGAATCATCAAAAAATTTTTACTATTGTATATATTGTTCTTGTTGTTGTTGTTTTTATTTTTTGATAACTTTTAAGCATTTTAAAAATCGTCTGATTTTTTATGTTCAGCATTTAAAAGAGAACAAAAGAGCCGGCTCTTCATAATCAATTAATCCAATGTAATAAAATGTAATAAAATGTAAATTCAGTTTAAATTTAAATAAGGTTTTAGCTTCTGCAATTTATATTGAAAGCGAAAAGAAAATCCAATAGAAAAGAAGATTGAAATTGATTTTAGATTAATTTTCCTTTATTCTTATTCATTTGAAAGGTTCTTTTATATAAATTAAGAAATTCCTTTTTTCAGGTGATAAATGTTCCATGTAGAAGTCTACGATCAATTTCCAAACACATTTTGAAAGTTGTAAAAAATTTTTTCCATTTTGGAAAAAAGGCGCGACTGGCTTTCAATTCTTTTAGGTCTTCAGTGTTTAATTGACCCCATTAGTTCCTTAAGCAGGCCCTTAAGAAGGCTGCGCCGTTTATATTGGATTTTTTTATAGACCCTTAGTTCTTGTGGGACTTCAGTGTTTACTTGTCCCCATTAGTCTCTTAAGATCTCTATAAGGCCCATTAGTGTAGTCTGAACTCTTAGTTTTCTGGATTTATCAAATACCAAACTGAAATTTAAGGGTCTCCGTAAAATCATTCAATTTTCAAATCGATTTCGCTAGATTAAGTACATCAAAATGTATGTAATATTATGAGAGAATTTATACTGTTACTTTTTCGCCAGATATCGCAAGCACATAAATAAAGCGAAATTTATAAAATTATATGAGAAAAATTAAAGGAAAATTTTCATTATTTGTCGTTGTCAATTTGTAGCTAGAAATGAAAAGTTCCCTTTAATTTTAATAATTATATTAATTTAAATTAATGAAATGTTAACGTTATAAATTTGCATACGCTTTCTATATAAAATATAATTAATAATTTTAATTGGTATTTTTATTTAATACGATTGTAGATTAAACGAGAGACGGGAATAGATTAAATGTATTTATTTATATATAATTATAAAATTTGTATGTAGATAATTGTAAATGTATATTTGTAATGATATTATTATTATTATGATTTATATTTATTTTTGTTTTTGTTGCTGCTGCTGTTATTGTAGTTAATTGTGTTTGACATTTTTATAGTTGTTCATTATTTGCATTTATTGTTTGTTACTGTTATTATTATTTTTAGTGTTATTAGAATGTGATTTTCTTCTTCTTCTTCTTGTTTTTTTTGTCTTACTTATTTGTGTGAAACATTTCCATTCACACTTATTATTTGTGGTTTATTTTCTTTGGTCTTTTTTATGGTAAAAAATCGCAGTTTTTGCTTTTTTTTTGTTTCCTTTCAGTTTTATTGTTTTTGTAAAATTTCTCATGATATGATATTGGTAATTGCAAAAAAAAAAAAAAAAAACAAAAACAAAAAACGAAACTCTAAAAAGAAAAACGAGGGCAATAAACATTCCTTTCTTTATTCATATATTTATTTTTTCAATATAAATTCGTGGAAATTTTTGTCGCTTTGCTTGCTTTATTTTGTTTGGGGTTTTTTTATTATTTTTTTTTTTTTACTTTTTTTGGTATTTTAATGTGATTTTATTTCATGATATGGATGAGATTTAAATTTTTTATTTATATATAATTTGTGTGTGCGTATGCATGTGTATGAAGAGAGAGAGAGTGTGTGCGGAGAGAGAGAGAGAGAGAGAGAGAGAGAGAAATAAAAAGAGTAAGATAGATTGAGATTAAAAGCAGATTGAATAAATTTCGATTGATTTCGATTTAGTTCAGACAAAACAATTTGATTTTTACATTCTTCTGTTCCATTAAAAATTCTTATTACATACAAATTCTATCGATTAATTCTTCTCTTTTAGTATTCTTTGAGATCTTTCCTTAAATAATGAGTTCAAATATGGACTCAGAATTAATTTGAGATCTGGATTCACCTGGATTTTCTGGCTTTTTGTTTTTGACATCCAGAATCAAAGTGTTTACATTGCCTGATATTTTACCGCTTAGCAAATTTATTGAACGAATTTTTTATTGTGGACTGAATATTTAAGGAATTTAAAGTAAGTAATTTAAGGTTTTTGTAATAATCTCTCATTTATTTCTTCTAACTTGATTTGCCATTAAAAGAGACGTTAAAATGAGAAAATGGAGCAAATATGGGAAGACCACTCCCCCAAACTGACCTCATAAAATTATCTGTTAAAATTCGAAATTATAGTAAATTTAAAATTGAAAAAACGGCATTTTTTTCATATATTTTGCTCTACCTCGTCATCACTTAAAAAAAAGTCTTAAAAGTCAAAAAGGTCTGATTTCTATTATCGTAGATCGAATAAAAATTTTCTGTTTGCCTTAGAAAAAGTACAGCTTGTACAGTTTTGTTTGCTATTCTGAATCGAAAGATTAAGTTTTTGTTTATTTTCTTAAATAATTTTTACTACACATTTAATTTTTCATATAACTTTTTTCTTGAATATCTTTGAGTCCTAATTATACCAAAAAAAGAAAAAAATTTTAAATAAATAAATAATTAAATGCAATAAATTAAGATAATTTACAATGTAATCTATATCATAAACAAATATACATAAAAACATACATAAAAATATACATACGCACATATATATAAATACATGTGTATTTATTTAAAATACTTTGGATATTTATAAAAATTAATTAAAGCGAAATCTTGAAAACTTATTATGAAATATTTCTGTTTATGGGGTCTAATTTTTTTTTGTGGTTTCTGATTGAACTTATTTTATACACTTGAATTATTCTGTAAAATGAATTTAATTTAATTTAATTAGTGAAATTATGAGTCAAACATTTGTGATATGTTTTAGATACTTTCGAAACCATTTTGAGATAAAAATTTATAAGTGAAACAAAGTTATTTAGGAAAATATTACATAAAATATTTCAATGAATCCAGTTGTGGCGTTATAATAGAATTTGGTCCAAACTTTCTGGGTAAAATACGGTAAAAAAGGTCTCAAAAAAGGTTCAGAAGAAGAAAGAAAAGACAATATGAAATTATCCATCCAATAATTCTAAAATGTTGTATGAGGTAAAATAGTGGAAATCACTTTAGATAATTTAGTTTGCCAGACGTGTTTGATTTATGTAACTTTTGACAGAAGTCCACAAATATTGGAAGGTTCCATCTGGTATAAATGACCATCTCAGGTTGTGGCAGATTGGTAGATTGATCTTGTGGTATCATTACGAAATTCGGATCACGGAGTACTTGCTCAAATAATTTTACGAATAAGCGATATTTATAGAAATATCTTTATATTAAACTTAGAAGTGTTGATTTGTAAAATGACAGAGTTCAAGTTATATGAAGAATCATATGATAATATTATGGATGTTTAAAAATTTGAAAAATTACCAATAAAAAAGTAGGCGCGCGTGTTATAGATACTTTGAAAGATAAACTCATTTATTGGAAATTATTTCTTTTCACTTTTATAAAGATCAATTTTTGTTTGTTGTTATTTTCAACAAAGTTCTAAGAAAAAAAATATGTATGACGTTCTTTATGATGGATCCTGATTAATATAAAATTCATCTAAATTATTTAATTGGTCTTAGTTTTGTACATTTTTTGTTTATGTTTTTCTTTTATTTCATTTTAATTCATTTATGTCTTTTTTTAAATCATAAAATAATAAATAAAACATTTATGCCTCTTTTTCTGCTTATTGTTGTTGTTATCGTGTTTTTTGAGGTTTATGAACTATAGTTAAATTTTATTATCATAAGAATCTATTGTTTATTATAATTTGTTTTGTATTTTTTCTTTATAGTTCTATTAAAAATTATTGAAATATTTATAATAAATTGCATTGAAATATTTTTGAGGTTAAGAAATGGAACAACAAAACTAACACGAGCTTATTTTTAATTCATATTTAAATATAAATAATTTAATTATATAAATAATATAATTTATTTATTTTGTACAGAAAGAATATAATAAAATTTAGAAAAAAAGTACTGCAGCCCTTTCGGAGACGAGTTTTTCACGTGGGCTTTATATAATCAAAAAGTAAAACCGATTTGAATCAGAATTTTTGTTGCCAATTGATTTACGTATAATAAATAGATATTTTACATGAACTTTTGAGAAAAATACGCAAAAATTGATCGTTTCGTCAATTCCTTTAACTTAGAAATGTTTGAATTTCGTACAAAAGTTTTTCTAAGAATTAGTTCCAAAATTTTTCTTAATTGTCGCAGGTTCAGAAGTTTTATTGATCGGCCTTTTCTCTTTTGTTTAAACTCTAGTTACCAAATATTACATGCTCGAATTACTCGCACATAATGGCAAAGGTTCAATCCGGGAGAATTGTCCACGTTTTATAAGGCGATTTAGGCTTGTCTATCGATCTAATAACCTAAACAATAAACCATAAGAAACTACATGATCAAATTTAGTATTTAAATGGGTTTCGATTCGAATATTTTTAAAATGAGGTTGTGGAAAATGGTTCTAAAATTAAACATCTTTACAAAGTTATTTATAATTTCTTATTTAAAGCATTACATGTTTGGATGAGAAGTTGGCTTCATTTCAGTTTTAATTTTTGGATCACTTTTCTGTTCAAAAATTTCATGAAGGTTTTTGAGAATTAAAATTTTTCATCTTTATGACGTGTTAGTTGGATTGACAATAGTGTAGGGTACTCAGTGGTCAACACCGGTTACAATATTTTTTGCTCGTTTTTATCTGTACAAACCTTATATAGTGAACTGTTTTCTTATACTTTTTGTTTGAACTTTTAAAAAAAATGATATCAAAATTTTATCCGATTTCGTCCATTTTTAGTAGTGTTGTTGAATCGAAGTGAATCTGCAGATGAAATATAATTAGTATATCTGTAAAACTGCGTTTTTTAATTTGAATAGAAATTCAATAATAATTTGCTTTTATTCAATAAATCTTGGTTTCTACTAATTTTTCGGTTGCTTTTTGAGCAATTTCTCTTTATTTTTTTTTTCTATTTGTTTAAAGGTCACAAGGAATATTTCAAGCGAGCAATAGTGCCTTAAAAATACACGCATATCCTCTGTATAATTTTATGCATTTTAAAGAGTAAAATTTCATCGAATATTTTCAATGTTTCTCTACAGTCTGCAATTTGCCGTCTGCGATATCTAAACTTTTAAGAACAAGAAAATGCCACCTACTCATTTAGAAATAGATAGATCTTCTACGTCATCTAATAAGCCTCAATTAGATATACACATATGTGTGTATGATAAAAGATGAACCTATCTATAGGTCTGCATAATTTTTGGATTATACCAACCTTATAAGGAAAAGAGGCAACACTTCATTAGAATGTGTACGCATTTTACAGTAAGTTCCGAGTCGACATGTCAGATTGTCTTTAAGTGAATTAAAACGGTAGTTTGATTGTCAAATATCGAAGCTATAAATAAAACAGATGAATTTTTGCAGGAGCGAGCAACGCAAATCTCTGGTTAACTAGAGACTTAATTACTCACGTGTTTAAACTTTATGAAATCACTGAAGCTTAAAAAATGATAAAGAGGCCATTCGTCTCCAGTATGGAGAAGAAAAATTTGCAAACACCTGTTTGCCATGATTTAGTATTTGATTGGGTTTTAACTGTCCCGTTTTCTCTCCTTAAGAAGACTACCGTTTCAAACGTGTTTTATATGTTTTATATGGCTTATACATTTGGTTGAATATATTTAAATTGCTGCTGCATACAACATAAATATATGTCATATTGTCATCGTTGTCCAACCAATTCAAAAGAACACATATGATGAACATTTATTTGGGAAACGATCAAACAAAAATACTCAAAAAAAGGAAACAAGTCGAATACAATAGTTTGATTGAACACAGCATAATTTATGTTTGTGTGTTGGTACGACATGAAATAGTATCGGGTGAAAAATAAGGGGATAAATTTAAAGATTTATACCCTTATTGTTATATTCAGCTCACAGAGTTTTCAGGTATATTCACATTGCTAAGACGTGCGTAATAATCAAAACGAAAGATCCGAGATTCCTTAAAATGTTTATTTTATTTATCGTCGTTAAATTCTGAATCGATTTTAAACCAATGTCCGTCAAGTTTGTGTAACTCTCCGTCAATTTTCAATATGGCAAAAATATTAAAAATTCTTGCATGCAGACTGTTATCTAAACACAAGCACTTTACTCCAGTACAGGCTAAGTGAAGAACTGTTCTTGTAGAGCGTTAATGTCTCAGCTTTTTAAGCACCAATTTGAACTTCTTGCTCATTATTTGAATTTCAAAAAATTATAAAAAATTTTAAACTGATATTTTTCATATTCTACAACATTTATATAAAAATGATATACCCGAAGGAATCATAAGAGACCCTACAAAGTATATATATACATATTCTTGATCAGCATTTAATTTTAAAATGATTTCGAAATGTCAGTCTAGCTATCCGTCTATGGGTGTATGATTAATCATTTTCCTGGGCCCATAAAAAGAGCAAACGATTTCAAATTTGGCTGAAATATTATAAGTTCATGTCCGCTGCTTGGTATTAAAATTGCGTCAAATCAGACAAAAGCTATGCCCACAGTGCAATATAAACGAAGAGCATACCTGTTTTCTAAAACGGATTTTGAGAGTTTTCTTCAGTTCGCACCATAAATACCAATAAATAGATAAATCTTGTGATGTAGATACTCAAGATTTGGTTTCATCTTAAATATAATTTTTGTTCTTGTTAAATTTGAAAATATTTCTCTTTGCTTCATTTGTTCCACTGATTTACACAATTTGTATTTATGATGAAATGTTTTATAATAAAAATCTGGATGATTGTGCTTTTGTCAGATTACATTCTCTTTCATCATGAGTTTTAAGGAAAGATTTTCAAATTGAATTTTTAATTTATGTAAAAAGAAGTTTCTTTCAGGTTTCAGGTTTCTTTCAGTTTGTATAATAGATGAAACGGATTTCGAATGAAGTTTCATTATCATTCTAATGGTAACTTTCAAAATGAAAACTTGGTATAATTTTCAATAAATTTAGATTAAGCTGATACCCGATTATTTAGACAGACTGATAAATTTCAAATTGCTACAAAATCTTCAACTCTCTTTTATTATTCTGTACAAAATTGCATTTAGAAAGCAGAAACATGGAAAAAAGTCACAGTGAATTGTTCGTTCGTTAAGCGCGCTGAGTGATTTTTTATGCCTTTATTGGTTCAAAAAAATATCCAAACAGTCACTCAATAGTCGGGAACGTTGTGCATGTGTGTGTGTATGTTTCTGTGTATGTATGTGTATGTGTGGTTATATATTGTGCGGTTTACCAAATTGCGGCTACTAAATGCATGAGTATTTGTTATTTTTATATGGATTTTAAATGCCGCGTGTGGAATAGGAATATTCTCAAACGATATTTATTATTCTCGTTATTGTGGCTTTCTATTATTATTATTTTAGTTAGCTTTATTTGTTAGATTGACTAAATAACTTGATTGGCCTAGAGATTTATATTGAATTGTGGCCAACGAACGAAACATGTTGCAATATTTTCATTTCATTGTCAATGGACAAATAAAAGAAACAATACATAAATAAATTCATATTTATATTCTATATTCATTTGTGATATTATAGAAGCACAACATACAATGTATATATATATATATATATATATATATATATATATGTATGTATATATACATTCATGGTAAATTTTTATGATATTGAATGTTTTATGATATTGAATGTTTTTGATATTGAATGTTTTCTAACTCTCCAATTATTCATCTAACGGTTGATCAAATATTTTTAAGCTTAACTATAAAGTCGAGATTTTTGTATTATAATGAGACGTGTTTGGACTCAAGAACGATAAGCATTCTATCGGAATGGCCGCGCCTCTATAAAATTTTCATTACTTTTCTTAAAAGCTCGATTTCTACTTGCTTTAAGTTCATATTTTTTGTAAAATCCTCTCTTACGAAAAGAAGGGCGCATAAATTTGAAATTTGGAGAGGTTTGTTCAAGTGCTTAAGGTGGCTCTCGTAAAAGTCCAGAGCATTTTTATAAAATGCTCGATTACGAAAAACTAAACTTATGCAAATTTGATATTTCTGCGCTTTTGTTATGGAAAATTGAAGCGGTTTAAATCAAGCATCCACAAAAGCCCGAATTAATCCGAGTCCATTTATGTTTACATTTACATTTTATATGAAATGATCGATTGCAAAAAGCAAGAGTCGCACAAAGTATCACATTGAGAAAATTCGCTTCTTTTTAGACCGTTCTGGTCAAGAGCATAAATTGGTTTTCATAAAAAATCTCGGGACCGTTTAAGGTTATAAGTACATTTTTTCTAAAATGTTCAATTAAAACAAAAGTCGTATAAATTTGAGATATTTGCCAGTTTTTATGGAAAATTTGGTCTGTCTAGGTCAAGCGTTTTAACTGAATCTATTTATTTATACGTAGAAATTTTTTAGTAAATACTCCCCTTCACAAAAAATTTTCCAGATTCTTAACTCTATTTTTCTATTTTCCTCTCTTTGTTTTTCTCTGCCTCTCTACTAAGTCCTGTGACTTTACTAATAATTCTTGCTTTTATGCTTTAAAGCGGACAATTTTTCCAATTTCAATGAGTGCGGAATATTAAAATCAATTCCTTAATTGCAAAAGTTAAAGTTTTATATAGCGATGCATAAGGGCTGCCATGTTTACGTGTTTGTTTGTCTCTAGACATTAATGTTTCAAAAAAATACACTTTCAAGCTCAACAACTTGGCTCCCAAAGCCTGTAAACTTTACAGCTATCGAGAGCCATGTGTTAAAGAAATGAAGTAGAACTTGATCGGATATAACGGTTTGAAATTAGGGGGACAACTCTGCCGTGTCAAATTACAAAATTTGTATGGTATCACAAAAGTACTTTAGGTAATCTATTTGAAGAGTTTATCTTATTTTTATGCATCTTTAAGCTGTTCCTATTACTGCATTGCTTTTATCCAATTTTTTCTTTTAAACCATCGCCTCGAGAAAAATTGTGTCAGAGAGAAACTTTGACAGTTTTCATTTTTGTTTTCCTTTTCTTTTTTGTGTTTTGTTTTGAATTGTTTTATATGAATAAGTTTTTAAACATTTATATTTATGATGGAATTATGGTGAAGGGTTGGAGTAGGAAAATATGAAATATTATTCTCTTATACCATTTTCTATTAATATCATATATATATATATATATATATATATATATATATATATATATATATATATATATGTATATATATATTTATATTACATTTAAGGATAACTTACATATAGATTAGGGATTAGGATGCGTACATTACATGATAGTAGAGTTGATTAAAGGAAAATAGAATGCATGTAGAGTCTGCATTTTATTGCAAAGCATTTGTTGCTGTAGTTGTTGCTTCTGTTGCTGCTGCTGTAGCAGTTGCTTTTGTTGTCATTGTTGCATACAAACAATTTTGTTCCGAGATCATTGAATAATTGGCCGAATCCCGATCTTCGGGTATACTGGTATTAACTAAACTATTCTCATAGGCAGCTTTAGAGAATGTGTAATGGCCAGAACCTAAACCGGAATAACCGTACGGTGATTCTGCGGATTTAACATGTGGCAAACGTTTCAATATATTTGGATTTGAATAGCGCACACCATTTGGCAATATAGTATGAGTTATGGATTGTGAGGGTGGCGCCAATGGTGGTGGCGGTATAGATGGCTGATGTTGCGACTGGTGCTGCCCTATATTATGAGCTTCTAATGCTACACTGCTATTGGCATAATGTGGTTGTACATGTGATTGAAATGGGAATTGTGTTTGTGGTGATTGTGATGCTCGTGCCGTTGCTGGCGTCTTAAATGTACTTAAATTACGTGTATTAGTTTGATGTTGTGATTGGGTCATTGATTGAGCAGACATTGCATAAATGGCATTCGGATTTTCCGCTTCTGTATGTGCGTATGGAGTATGTGTAGCCGATGGTAATGGCATTGTACTACAATGTTGCGAATAATCGAATTTCTGTTGGGGAATTGTGCGCTGTAATGGCAATGTCGCACTATTTATATTGTTACCGCTAGTGAAACTAGTCATACGCATATTTGTGCAACGGCCATATGGTTCTTCTTGGATAGCAGGTTGTGGTGGCTTAACCGGCGGCTTACAAGCCGATCGAGGCCTAATTACAACTTCCATATCACGTTCTTCAGCCGAATGAATGCCACTTGATGATTCGGATGGTGCTCTCTCTGGTGGTGATGTTGTACTCTCTGTATCACTGCGTGGTGTTAATACTTCTTGTGGTACACCGGAATCAGCACGTCGCAAACAACGTGGTGTTAAGCTAGAAGTTATCTGTAAAATATTATAGGAAAAAATTAAAGAGAATATATCACAACTATACATTTAGGGTCTTCACAGAAAGATTCTATTCAAAAGAGTCTTTTATGAATGTGATTAAAGTTCTATGAAAGTGACGAATGCTTTTCATTACACTTTACATCAGGTACAGGGTTTTAAAAGTACAGGGTTTTAAAAGTTCGATCAGATGTGTGTCACACCCAGAAGCACTTTATGTGGACTCAGGTTTTATTCTATAAATCGATTCAGAATGATTTCATTTAAGTTTATTTACCTGATGTCTGTCTACGTAAAATACTCGAAATTTTAGATATATTTTGCTGTGCAGTAACTCAAGCACGAATCTTATTGAAAATTTTTTAAATTGATCCAATTGTTAAATCGAATTTACGACCATTCTCTGCCTTGTGGCTAAAAAAGTCGATGTTTAAAAAAAATTTATAATTACGTATATTTTTCTTTAAAGAAATCGACCAAGGACTATCATTTAATGCACGTCATTTTTGTTTGGACCCTCTCTCTTTCATTTAATGGGCTTTTCGTACCATTCGAAAATTACAGATTTTTTCTTCCTCTTCCTTTTGTTGAGTTTTCTAATATTTTAGGCAAAGGGATGGAGATTTATTTAGAGAGGGCAACGATCGACTATAAAACCTTTACTTGCTCTTTTTTCATTTCATTGTGATGTCAAGCAAATCTTTCCTCCTTAGTTTTTGTTGGTGTTTCTTTACTTCTTTTTAATTAACAAGAAACAAGAAAAAAAATGTGGCGCATAAACTTAATAATAACAAATTATGAAATGTTTCAAAACAATATGCATCCTTTTTGTAAGTAATTCCATCCTCATAAGTAGAAATAAAATATCTCAATTTGTTGCTATACGCCAAGTGTGAACTTTATGATTAATGTTTTATATGTTTTTTTTGGGTTGCGGGTGTTGCATTTTGCAAATGTGTATGCAAATTGAATAAGCCAATTATATTTTGTCATAAATCTGTGTCGCTTGCATACGCATTGAGAAAGCGCCCTTTCTATAATTCATAAACCACTTCCCACAATTCTTTATATGATTTCAGAAATAAGGAAGTTAAGACGTTAATGAAGGAGGTAAATGTTAGGCGGTAGAAGAGTAGGTTGGGGGGGAGAGATAGGGTGGAGTTGAGATATTACACCTGTAATATGTAGTTAACATTGACACTTACGTGAGCCTCATTTGTGTGTACGGTGACGGTAACTGGTGCTAATGGATTGACTAGATGTTCGGGTGATGATGAGGATAATTGCATTACTTCGGGTACAGCATGAGGTGCCCTATTACTACCAACATTCGCATTAAAATGTTGCTGTTGCTGTTGTTGTTGATGATGATATTGATGATTTGATTGAGGTGTCGATGGTAACAGTGCTGGTAATGGTGGTAACGGTGGCAACGGTGGCTCTAAATCTCGAGTCGATGCGTATGTAACAGTATCATCTCGAACACAAGCTAATAACTTGCCTTCTTCCGATGTATTATCATCAGCAGATGATGATACCACCACAGATGTAGTACAATTAATATAATTAGGATCGTTGTTATAAGTACCACCAGAATTATGAGGAGCATCAACACCGTGACCACCACAAACATTACCATTACCATTATCATTACCATTACCACTGTGAACATTGACACTAACCGATGTTGTATGGTTGGTAATTGTCATAGATGACATCATGTGAGCTGGTGGTGGCGGTAATTCATCAAAATCACTTAATTGTACTATCCTAATATCACCGGCCGGTGGTTTATTATGACTGTTGTTACTGTTATTATTATTATTATTATTGTTTTTGTTGTTGTTATTGTTTAAATGCATTGCATTGGAAGCACCTTTATTGGCAAAACCACAGCCGCTCCCCAAAGCAATGCCTACTACAGTAGCTGCTGTTGCCGATCTCAATGTCGCATATTCTCCGTCATCAATTTCCCCCGTAATACTGGTAAAACATACCGCGGTTCCACGGGGCGAACTGCTGTAACAATTTCAACATTTCGATGAATTAATTAATATACATATTTTATGGATACATTTCTTAATATTTATGTGGTATAATTTTAGAATCGGTATAGATATAGTTGTAAAGGAGTTTAGAGCGTATAGTTTTTTTTTGTTCTTTTATATATTAAGCCAAATGTATCTTTTAGATTCTTGTGCTGGGTTTTTAGAATGAGAGTGTATCAAATGTTTCTAAAAAACGATCTTCTTGTTAAGCTGCCCATTGCCTGAATAATGTCTATGTAATTCGAGCAACGTGACTTTAATTCGCTCGTAAATATACAAAATCAAATAAGAGAGCACATTTTTTCAATGTTTATCGATAAGTTTGTGAATCATCTGTGACCTAGATTTTTACGTATTTCTTGGAGATTGTGAAGTCTCTTGAAAGTGGATTCTTTGATTATGGAAAGTTTGAAATTTCCTAAAAACAGTTCCTTTTTTCATACGTAAATGTGAATGTGGAAAATAAGATTCGGAAATATCTCTATTTTGAATCATCTACTTTGCAAAGTAGGAAAAATATCTTTACGCAAGATAATTCCAGTTTTTTCTAAGGGCTTACGAATATTTTAATATTGAACGAATACATTTTGAATACATTTTTCTCTTGCCTTCTTCGCGATTGCTTTCATCTATTTGTAAGTTCATTATAAATTACATGATTTGATATAATGTAGAGTGTTTATTAAATAGGGCTAAGGGCGATTATAAATCCTGTACAAAATTATGTGTAATTATTTTAAAAAAGCATTTACAAATTAAAAAGTTTCTCAGAGATAATTAATGAAAGGAAATGAAGTGAATGAAAAACGAGACAAAGTAAAAAATGTATTAAAAAGGAAAAATTTATATAACAGAACAGAGAAAAAGAAATTTGTAAAAATTTCAAAAATTAAGCATAAAAAGAGAAAATATAATTTATATACAAAAAATATGTAAGTGAGTATTTTTTTTATTACATAAACAAACGACAAGCGGAACAAAAATTGTTTCTCAATAACAGCATTTTCATATTTTTCTTTTTTCCCATAAAAATTACTTTTTTTTGTTAGTGTAGTTTCTGTTGTTGTTGTTATTGTTCTTGCTATAAATTATTAATTTCTGTTGTTTTGTGTAACAAAAATAAAAAATTGTCATATTTGAAAGAGTTATGGAAATTTGGTCAATAATTTGATGTATAAATAAAATAACAACAATAAATTGCAGTTATTTACGATTTGGTGAAAGTGAAAATTTACTCATGAAGTTAAACATGGGAAATTCTAAAAAAAAATATTAAAACTTTTTTAAAAAAAGGACACCACTACTAAATCGAAGAAAAATCAAACATATTAGTTATTAGGTTGTCTGGCAAGTAATGCAAGATTTATATATTTTTTCGAATAAATTTTTAAAAACAATAAGTTCAATTGACTTTTCATCCCTTGATATCGGAGGCCTTAATTCCATAGTGTCGAAGAAATGAAAATCTGAGCATCATGTTTATTTTCATATTTGAATTTTAATTAGATCATAAAAGTAATAAAATATTGAAGTTGCTTTCTTGCTGTGAAAGATGGCACTGAAAAATAGCAACTTACAAACTCTCACATTGAAAATTTCTCCCTAGAAGTTCTTCAATTAGAACAAACTAAGACATTTTGCTGAAGGCAATCTTGACTTAAGTATTTGCAGGATAGTCTTCTATTAAATATATTACAAGTAGTTGTACTGCATTGCTTCAAAATTTTTGAGACAGAAGTTTCTTATTAGTCGATTAAAAAGTAACGAGTTTGTAAAAGAGATGTTTTCTTTGAGCGATATCAAGAATAACTTATGATTATATTAAAGCAATTTTAATGGGGATACAAGATCCTTTAAAATTTTTCTAGAAAGATGCCTTATTAAAAGGTAAAGAAAAATGTAAAGAGGCTTCATTTTTTAACCAGAACAATTTGAAAGTTTTGGTAGAAGCCCTTTTGCGAATCAGTAATTTAAGAGCTGTACGAGTTACTTTCAATTGGCAAATCGATCTTACGCTTGAGAATTTTGTTCTTTAATTATACATCTGCATTTACTTCTAGACAACAGCGGAAATAGTGTAAAGATAAAATTTACATAAAGTGGGTGTGTTTATTTGTATTTTGGGGTGTAGAACAAAGTGCTTTAATTACAACGATTTCAACTCATTGCGTTTAAATGGAAGTAGTTTACAAGCAACATAAAACAAAAACAAGAAAATCATACAAATTTAAGAAATATCAAAAAAGGAGGAAAAACATTAACTGAAAGAAATTAAACAAACACACAAAAACATAACAAATGCAGTTAGATAGGAAATAAAAAATGCGAAACAAAAAAAAAAAAAAGGAAAATGAAAATTGGGAATTTGAAATCTTCAGTTTTTAATTTTTAATGTTTTTCTAGATTATTTATTATGTATCTGTGTAAATGTATCTTTGCGTGTGATGCATGTTGTTATGATAAAAAAACGATTTTGTTTACCGCTTGCCATCGTTTTGTTCATGTTCATGTTCATGTTCATATGCATGTTCATGTTCATGTACATGTTCATCAATTAGTTGTTGATCATGATCATCGTCACACGTACTCGGTACTTCATTAAATGTTACTTTCAATTTTGGTGAGGTCGGCGTCAATTTCGGCCAATATATTTCATCATCGGCTGGCGTACCATTTAACATATCATCACAACTGCTTATTGTTGTTGTTGTATTATTTAAATGTTGATTATGTTGTTGTTGTTGTTGTTGTTGTTGTTGTTGTTGTTGTTGTGAATGATATGGATGATGATGCTGTTGATGATGTTGATTAGATGTGGATGATGACGATGAGGAATTTAATATACAATTGGAATTGATGCCCGCAACAAGACTGCCAACAATACTGCCACCAATACCAATACTACTACTACCACCATTACCATTACCATGCCCGTGACCATGGCCACCATGACCATGACCATTGCCATTGATCAAATTTCCTTTTATTTGATCTGAACTTGCTGTTTCAGCTCCGGTACCAATAATAAGAGCACCACTGCCGCCAACGCCAGGCACCATGCCATTTGCTAAATTATTATTACTCGGATTTGTTGTTGTTGTTATTGTTGTTGCACCACTAGCATTAGTTAAACTACTACGATTATGCATTAACAATGGTTGAGTTGTTGCCTTCCCAATTATGCCATAAGCATCCAATGGTGGCAATTTGAAACTCCAACGTCGTTTCGCTGTTAAGCCCAACCAAATGACAACCCATAGTAAAAAATGCATTACACTAACAAGTGCTGCAACAGCACTCAAGCAGAAAGTAGAAAGTAGACAAAGACAAAGGAGTAGAAGAAAAGGAGAAATGATAAAAAAAAGAAAGAAAATAAAAATTCATTAGCGAAATAGAAACATGTAACACAACACATCGGTTGTGAGACTACATAAATTTCTAGTAATTCTCGAGGCACAGATATGTCTGCATATATATCGCGTTAACGACATAATAAAATAATCATTCAATTTTGTATGTTAGACCAATTAAAAAGTCAAACATGGCATTAAGCGAAATTGATTCCGTTTCCACCGAAACTAAAAATCATCATACAACGACATTATTCTTAGTTAACATTAAAAAAGATGTACAACACGTACGTGTACACCAGCACCAGTAGTAGCATCAGAGCCAGCGACAGCATAGTTCAAAATTAAATTCAAATAAATCACGGTGTTTGTCAGGGATGGTAAACTTAGCATTCGCTGGGATCGGATGGGGACATTTTATGATGACGTTAATAAACTATTGGCATTTACCTTTAAAAACTGATGAGGGGAATAAATACAATAAACGTTCTATTTTTTTAAGACTCTCGATGACATTGGGTTGCAAAAATTTAAAAATGATCATGGTCTACCTAAGTAATCAACCATTTATTGTTTTTCCTTAAAGCTTTACCGTATTAGTTTTGATAGAGCTTCTCCAATATCCAAAGAAATCTCTTTCTAGCAGTACAAATCAGCCACAATTAGCATTAATATTAATTGAGAAAGAAAAAAGGAAGGAGAAGTGAGTCCATGGCTCTTTCTTTTGGTACAAAGAACTGGATATTTGAATGTAGGTTTTAAAATGTTCACTAATTTAAGTGTTAGTTTTGATCTCTGGCACCAATTCAGAAAGCAATCGGAAAAAGTAGCAATTTTTCTATGTAAAGGAAGCTTTTTCATCAAATTTGAGAAAGCAATCGAAAAAAATTGCAATTTTTCTTTGTAAAGGGGGGTTTTTTTAAATTAATTTTGTAGTGTCTGGACGAAGATAAGCGAGAATGGGTGCGAACGCATGAAGATTTGTCACCTCTGTACTTTCTACAATCAATGAAGTATAGAATTTACATATGCATAGTTCGAGAGTGTTATTCAGGGAGTCTAGTTTGCATTCATTCGGGTACATTTAAAGAAAGAAATTCTCTTCGAACGACAACGCACAAAGACTAGAGCATTTTCTGTTGTTTTTTCGTTTTTTGTATTTTTTTTTTGTTTTTCTATTTCAAAACATTTTGAGTAAATTTTAAGGGTAAATGGCATATTGAGATTTCGGTTATGAAATAAATTGCAAAAGTGAGAAAGGTATATCGAGATAAATGGAGAATCGATTAGATGATGTATGTTACGGTTACAGTTACAGTTTAAGGTTACGCTTTATGGTTACGTTTACATTTACGGTTGAGTTTACAGTTACGTTTAGTTAGTAGAAATTTTTTTATTTGATTGTGAGACAATCACCTGAATACATTTCATTTGCAGTTGGTCGCTTTTTAATTACAACTTTTTTGTTTAAATCAATGCTACATTTTCATTTTACCTACTACTATATTATTCTGTTTACTCTTCTTCATTATCTTTTGCGTGATTTTATCTGAATTCTTCTTTTGGATTCATTCATTCTGCCTTGTTAAATTTATTTATTCATTCAACATTTCATTTCATTTCATTTCATGCCTGTGAATTTTTGCAGCATTTTAAAAAATGTATGTATGTATGTATGTATGTATGTATGTATGTATGTATTCGATTTATATAAATGATTTTTGGTACATCTAACGGTAGCAGTACGAATTAATTCATTTTAATTGTTGTTGGTCTTGCTTTTCATTTTATTTTAGTTTTTTTTCTTTCAGTCATTTTCTCATTTGTCCAAAAATGCAGCGAGATGACAATTAAAAAAAAATTTGTAATTATAAGTACTGGATTCATTTTTATAACGCCGTTAGATTTACTATTACTTGTTTTTTTTTTATTATATTCTGGCATTTCATTCATTGAAATTGAAATTGAAATACGAGTTGAAATTTGTGCATTAATTTTTTGTTTCCTACTTTTCTTTTTGTTCAATGGTGCTTCAGAATTAGTAATGGACGTTAGCTTAAGGTTCATTAGTGAATGCATTTCCTAATGCATTTACCTGCCAGCATATATTTGTACATATGAATAATTGCATTTGACTCATTGAAAACAAAATTCAAACAAATATAACTCATTTCAATATACGTAAAAGTACAAAGATCAAAAAGCCGAATTAATTAATTATACCAACATGACAAATACGTCTGCAGTAATTTATGATGTGGTATAACTCATAATGACTTAATTGGACTAAGGCAGTGATAGTGAATCAATTAATAAATTGGGCCAGACTTTTGTTTTGTTTTTTTGGACTGAACTATTAAAGAAAGGAACTATGGAATCAGTGAAAGAAAGGTAAGGAGAGGAAAGAAGAATAAGAGACAGGAAAGAGAGAAGAGAGAGAGAGAGAGAGAGAGAGAGAGCTAGAAGTATATAGAAAAGGTCAGAGAAACGGGGAAGGAGAGAGATAGAGAGAGGAAGAAGAAGACAAAGAGACAGAGTGATAGAGAGGGGAAGTTAAGAGAGGGGGGAAGATAGAGAATTGTAAATGCCGGTGTTGAGGACCTCAGTTACCCGAAACTGAGCAGCTTTTTAACTTTCACTTTAAGTAGTATCTCTAAAACTGAGCCAAGCTAATTCGTGTGCAAGCGGAGTTCACAGCCTTTAATGAAAATTGGGGCCTCTATCTTGTTTTAGGTTTTGACATACGTTTGCTGTGTAAATCTAAATAGAATTAAGACTATCTAAAGATTACGAATCTAATTGAAGAGCATTATGAGTCCAAAATTAACAACTGAACTAAATTGATATTTTGCATTATTAGAATCAAGTATCCACTACAAGTTTTAGACTCAAATTTTAATTTTGCCATAATGTAGAGATATTCTGGTTTTAGAGAAAAAGAGAGTCTCAGTATTAACTTACTATTCTAATTTCATAAGTTTTGGTGAGTGATCTGTCTGATGTAATTCGAAAGTACTCCGGTGAGAGAGAAAAAATAAAGTTTAGGAAACTATGGACATTTAGATTGGTAACCAGCTTCGTATAGAGCGTTATATTGGTTAAATGAAAAATCGCAAACTTTACGGCCTCATATTTGCATATTTAGCACGGCCCTGAACTAATATAGGCATTTATAAAATGTATACGAAATGAAATGTGATTTTGATATTTTTGATATATGTTTAAGAATGAACTTACCAGCCATAAATGTTGGGCAATGTAAATTATGTCGATATGTAGCACTCAAATCATTTAATAAAGGTGCTTTAACTACCGCCAATGCCAGTGCATAGCACAATGAGGCACAATGTGCAAAATATATCCAAGTTTCACTCGATTTTATTGTGATTAAAGAGCGATCACGCATTTTAGCTGCCAAACGTCCATGACCATATAAATACATGATCATTGAGGACGATATCATTAATACAGTCGATAATAGGAATAATGATAATGTTACAGTGGCATTTAAAATAAGGTCATGGTTTTGTATGGGTTGTGCTTCACTATAAATTTGCAATTTATATAAAGTTGAAATACCCAGAAAGCTGAAAATAATATCGGAGGCAGCTGCTATAATTTGTACACTAAATATGGTGGCAAATGATTTAGCTGTACTCCAAAATACCGCTGGATAACGTACACACCACACCATTAATGCGAACATAAGATTTAAAAATTCCGAACTGGGTGGATGAGTAAAAATTTGCACATCGATAGGTTTCTCAATGCCAAATAATAATTGTAGCATGCCAGCGAAACCATCTAAGCGCACAATTTGATCGTTCATTTGATTATTGATGGCTGGATTATCATTACCATTAGTAAATGAAGGCGATGATGATGATGATGATGACGATGAAGAAGAAGATATAGAAAATGATGAGGATACTGTTTCACCACTATTTGTAACTTCTGCTATATACGATTCAGCTGAATCATTGGATGCTGTCAAATCATCATCGAGAAGATATTGTGGCTCAATTTCAACAGTGGCACGTTTCACTTTCTTATGTTTTGGCTTGGTTTTAATTTCAATAATTTTTGAATTACTAGCGAGCGGTGTCGATGGTATAATTTCGGGTAAACGTTCTGGTTTAACAATATGTATATTACTGTTACGTGTTGTTGTACTAATTGGCGTTGATGATTTTCCTGAATAAATGGCGGCACGTGCTCGCCCAAAATCTAAATCGTTCAATGTGGCACTACCGATACGTACACCGCCAGCTGTATGCTCAAATATAATGCCACCGCCACCGCTAATGCCATCACCATCAACCTCGAGATTACCCAGATCGGATATATCGCGTAATTTATCATCAATACGATTAATATCATCATTTCTATTATTATTATTATTATTATTATTATTCCTTAGAGGGAGTAGTTGCTGTTGTTGTTGTTGTTGTTGTTGATGCTGATGATGTTTGGTTAAGCTGCTAGTTGAAGATGAAAAAGTAGGTAATTTCCTTGAACGATGATGTCCTTGATGTTTACGCGCTATTTTACCCGCCGTATAATTGCTGTAATTATGTTGTTGCTGATTGCGATGCTGTGACTGATGCGGATGTTGTTGAGCATGATGTTCATGATGCTGGTGTACATGTTGATGCTGATGTTGATGCTGATGTTGATGCTGATGCTGATGCTGATGCTGATGTTTATGTTTATGTTCATGCTTATGCTTTTCTATTACATTTCCTTTATTGAGTTCAAGTATTGCATCAATTTTACTTGATTGTTATTCTTCTTATTTGCTGCATTATTTTCAATAGTTGGTATGTTTGCTGTTGCTTTTGCTGTTGCTAATAAAGCAGCTGTATCAACCATTGGCATCTTCGTCTCATTTGTCTGTTCATTCAGTTTTTTCAATACATTTGTGTTGGCAACAGGAAAGAATTGCTCAACACTTTGTAATTCTGCAATGGGTCGTTTCATGTCTGTAGATGTCAACACTTTATCGCTAATTATAATATCATTTAATGATAATAATGAAGATGCTGCTGAGGTTGTTATTGTTATTGATGGTGATAATGTTGTTGTTGTTGTTACTGTTGTTATATCTGCTGCTGGTTCTGTTGTACTATTTATACGTTTTCCATTATTATGGCTTCTGGATAAGTCTTTTGCTCTCATTGTTGCTGCTTGAATGGTTGTTAATTCTCTATTATTGTCAATATTTTCATAATTATCATTAATATCTGTATCAATATCAACATCACCAACATCATCATTATATTTATCATTCTTACTCCAATTTGTTGCAGTATCATTTAATTTATTATTTTCTACCATTATGATTGTTGTTGTTGTTGGTGTTCTAATCATCGTTTCATTTAGATTTGACCACCATTTCTGTTCAATATTCTCATAATCTTGACTTGAATTCATTGTATTCATAGCAATGTAATATGATGGTGGCTCTAATGGTGGCGTAAACGAAGAGAAATTTTTGCTGATATTTTGTTTGCTCCATTATATTTTTGTTATCAATAAGTATTGCAGTAGAAGTAGTAACCTCTGGCGTTTGAGCTTTAATGCTTATATTGACTATTGTTGTTGCTGATGCAATTGTTGTTGTTGTTGTACTATCACGATTGAGATTATTCTTTTTTAACCATTTATGAATCAATAATTCATCATATTCAATGCTCATGTTGCTATTGCTATTACTGTTGCTGTTGCTTCTACTACTACTATTTTTATTATTATTATTATTGTTGTTATCATTCATATTAAGTTGATTGCCATCAATGGGCATGTTATTTGAACGATTAATTAAATCAGAAATTTCATTCAAAGTGGTTTTAGTCTCCATTGACACCTTTTGCATTTCATTTTGCTTATGCTGATTTTGCTGTTGCTTGTGCTTTCCATTTTTATCTACTATTTCTTGCTTCAAATCATTCTCTACTAAATGATGGTTATTTATACTGCCTTTACCATTAAAACCAAGTCCAACATTCACAATTTCACTTCTGCTTAAAGTCATGTCACTATTAGAAATATCTGTAAATATCGTATCGTTATAATATTCTTCATCTTCATCTTCTAATGATTCATATTGTTGCTGTTGTTGATCTATTTGCTGTGTATTATTTTGATATGGTGAATTCACCACAGATAAAATAACTAAATTTTGACGATTTATTGTCATGAAATCCAATTCAGTTTGCCAAATGGTTTCTAAAACAAAAGAGCAAAGGAAAAGAAATAAAAAAGATACAGCACAAGAATAATGGAAAATTTTAAGTGAAAAAAATCCGAAATAGCAAGAGAAAAATGGCATGAATTTCTGTTTTTCTTGTTAATAAAATTATTGAAATTTTTATGGTTGATAATGGTATTTAAATATACTCTATTATATCATTCATCTTATGAAAGTTATGAAAATGGGAAGTGAAAACTTATGAATATATTTTCAAAATTTAGTTTATGAAAGCGCATTTCAAATTCTAGATCGGTACGCTGCAAATTTTTTAAGTATATTAAACTCCAAAATAATCAACTAAAATGTAATACTTTCCATACAACAATTTCCTTTAAAGTAAAGCGTTATATGGAGAAAGATTCTATCACAGTCTTCGGGCAAATCCACTTTCCGAGAGGTTCCAAATTTTGTAAATATATTAAGTTCCCCATTTTTTAATTAAAATGCTAAATTTTTCATACAATAATCTTTTTCAAAATAGAGCGTTATATGGAGAACGGTTTTATTACAGTTTTCAGACAAATCTACATCCTGAATGTTTCCAAATTTTGTAAGTAAATTAGTATCTCAATTTTTTAATTAAAATGCACTATTTTTCATACAACAATCTCTTTTAAAGTAGAACGTTTTATGGAAAATGATTTTATCACAGTCTTCAGGCAAATCCACTTTCCGAGAGGTTCCAAATTTTGTAAATATATAAAGTTCCAAATTTCTTAATTAAAATGCTATATTTCTTATATAATAATTTCCTTCAAAATGTTTGTATGGAGAGTGATCTTATTAAATTCATTTTCGGAAAAGGCTAATTCTAGGATTAAAACACGGCCAAGCGACAACTTTTAATAAAATAGCTTCCAAAATTTGTTTTACGGTATGTTTATATAAAATACACGGACGGACAGACAGATTTAAGACAATTCCGATAATAACATTGTGTTGTTTGTTATGATAAGATTACGGATATATCTTAAGTCCATTTCGGTATTTCATGTATGAGTATAAATTTATTAAATGACCTGACTCAAGTTGTGTTACTTCTAAAAAGGGGAAAATGTCATGAGTTGTTTCTTGTTTATTGTTTTTTTAAATAAAAGCGTACGTTTTTTTTTCCTTTAGTGATTTTAGTGTTAGATTTATATCAAAATGTGAAAATGAAATTAATTGAATTTTCTTTGCTTTTTCTAATTCACATCGATTTTTTATAAATTGAATTGAATTTTAGTTTTTAATATATTTTAATGCTTAAATTATAAAAAAATTAAATGTATGTGGCTTAAAATATAAATCTTTTCTGGCCTGTAAATTGTTTAAATTTTTTGTTTAAATTTTTTGTTTAAATTTCATTTTAATTATTTTACATGATAATTTAAACTAATTGATTAATGATCCAACTGATTTATTTTGTGAAATAAGTGCAAATTATTGTTTAAAAAAACTGGGGAGTGTACATTTAAAAGATCATTCAGCAATTTCAAAGTTGTTTAAGTTGCTGATAAAATATTAAAAATTTATAGGGAAGCAAGAATTTCCTGAGTTTCCCGCTTTTCTTATAATAATTTTAATAGTAAAAGCAATAACAATAATCGATACAAATTAAAATTTTTAAAAATATATATTTAAGTAAATTGTTCAACGGAATTGTTTGATACATAATGTTGGTTAATGAGCTGTACGCCTTCCATTTATATAAATAACTTTCTCTCATTTACTTTACAATCTCTTATGGGTCTTTCAGCTCTTTGGGTAAGTGTAAATTATCAGTATTGTTGTTTACTGTCAGACGGCCAATACAATTTCATTATTTTTTGCATTGTAATTTGTTATGGTTTGTAACTCGGATATTTCAATCTCGCTTTTTTTAATTTTTTTATGTTTTCTTTTATTGTAACACAACAATAACAAAAAACAAAACAACAATAGCGTCTTAATAATGATTTGAATGAAGCATGAATACCTTTATTATTATTATTACTATTATTATTAACATTACTATTATTGTTGTTATTGTTATTATCATAGTTTTATTATCATCGTATTTACTTGTAAATGGCTGAGTTGCATATAAATTTTAATGAAAACGTATTATTATAATATAAAAGAAAGTAAAAATTTTCAAAGCGATCGAGGCCGATTACTAAATCTCCTACACCACTTTTCTCCAATGTAATTACAAAGGTCAACTAAACAAATTATAACTGAACTAAAGTTGATAAAATTACATGTTTTTTTAAATATTTGAAGAATTTTTTAAATGGGAGGGAGTCCAAAGAATGGATCCATCTGAACCAAATTTGGCAAAAAAAGGAGTCAGGTGTACTAAATTTGGTATACAAGTCCTTTAATAAAAAAAGGCCAATTTTTGTTAAAATATATTTCAAATTGTAACACTTCTTTAGCAAAAACTCTTATTTGAGAAAAATGTTATATATGGGCGTGGTCGTAAATATAACCCCATTTTAACCATTTTTAATTGGATTGGTACCTGAGGCAAAACAGATCTATGTACCAAATTTCATTAAAGCATTTTAAAAATTAAGATCTGTAGCTCGATGGTAGATGGGCGGAGGGATGGACAGAAAGTGACTCTGGCTCTATCTATATAATGAAAGATGGATTTATCTATCTATGGATCAAAAATCTGCATAAACTTATAATACCTTATACCATAAATGGTGCAGAGTATAAAAAGCATTGCAATTGCAATGGATGTCAATCTATGTGTATACATTGCGCTATAATCTTGGTCCATTTATATATATTAGCTTTCGCTTGGGTTTACAATTAAAGTTAGAGTTAGAGCGTTAATATAAATATGCTGAATATTAAATACAATAACAACAGTAATGACAATAAGAGACCATACAAAATGTAAATGGAGGAAGTACAAAAAGATGAAGCAGAGAGAGAAGGAGGGATAATGATTATAAGGAGGTAGAAGAATAATTGAAGCCGCAATAGATTCCATTATCTCTTATTTTATGCACTTTTTCTTAGCCACAATAGATTGTTCTATTGTGGCTAAGTGCAGAGTTTTACAATTTATGGGTCTTCCATGCTAGAATCTCAAGAAGTCTTGAGCTATGTCCATTATTTTTATGCACATACAGTTTAAGAATAGTTTTCTTTATATTTGAAAACTATTTAATGTGATGTTTGCCTTTACAATTACTTGATGTTAAAATACTGGAGTTTTATTCCCGATAAATTTTGCTTAGAAGTTCTTGAGTACGTAGAAGTACGAACTCAAAATGGGGAACAAGTTTCATGGGATCAAGTACCTGATAACTTGACCCTTTAATTTGTTAAAAATTTTCTGCATGTAAGAAATTTATAATTGAAGAAACTTCTTCAAAGATATTCCCAGGAATCGTACGTTCGTTCAAGTCTTGATTCTAATAAGTCAGAATTTTTACTAAAGTTCAAACATTTTACAAAAAAGCGGATTTAACATAGTGAACATGGTTCAATTTTTAATACTGAACCAATTGATCCATGATACTTTATTGCTATATAAAGGGAGTGTTCAATATCTGGATTAAGCAGATCCATTTTTTCACACTTTTTTCTTTGAAAGGTTTTTTTGAATGCTTCTAAAATGGCCCATTGGCAATGTTAAGATTAGAATAGATATCCAGGATAAGAGTATTCAATAGTCTAAAAAGTGGGGAACGCATTTCACATTCTTAAATTTTCTTTTCTACCTTTCTCTTTTTTTTGTTTTTTGGTTCAAAATTTAGAGAAATATTTTTCTGGAGTTTTTAATTTTTTCTTTTTTTATAACTTTACAGGGAATTGTAAGATGAAGTTGAATATAATGAATAAAAATAAAAATAAAAATAAAAATAAAAAGATTAAGAATAAGAATATGAAAAAGGAGAAGAAAACACATTGACAGTTTCCTGTATAAAAACATAGAGAAACTCAATGAAAAAAAATTGCCATGAAAAAAAAGCGTAAGAAAAAATTAATAAAAATGAAACTGAAAAAAAAAATGAGGAAAAGAACAACTAAACAGAAGTAACAACAACAGCAATAGCAATAATAATAAAAGTGTGAAGAAATAAAATAACACGTTTGGGAGCTATAAATTTTTTTTGTATTTAGTTACATAAGCATAAAGACAAATACACATATTTATATACACACACGCATGTATATATATTTATATATATACACTTTCAAATAAATACATACATATTGTACATAATGAAAAATGTTGCGTTAATATCTAAACGAGATCAAGAGTCATAACAAGAAGTAATGACTTTGCTTTTTTTTAAAGCTGATTGCTGCTTCGGCTGCTGTTATTTTGTTGCTATTTCTTCTTCTTCCATTTTATTCAAATTGTGTAGCAAAAGAATAGAAATGACAAAGGACAACAATAAAAGTGCAACACCAACAAAAAAAAAAAGAATAAGTTTGAAAAAATTTTGCTGCCTTCAACCTTTGTCTTTAAGTATTAAAACTTTATTTCTATATATGAATGTGTATGTGTATGTGTATGTGTATGTATGTATGTGTGTGCATGCATTTCTTTTTTGTTGAAACTTTAATGGCAAGCAAAAATATTTCTATTCAATATCAGTACAAAATATAACGCAAAATCCGATACACGAAACGTGTAAGCAAAAAAATCATCTCAAATGTTTATTTTCTTGCCATCTCTTTCATTCATTAAGTGATTACAAAATATATGTGTGTGCATGTTTATGAGGCATTGCTCTTTTGGTTCGTTTGTTAGTTCGTTTGTTAGTTTGTTATAAGTTTTGGATAATACATGACTTTTTTTTGGTTGTTGATTGTTGCTTGCCGCTTGTTATTATATTAACGATTATACAACAAAAAGCAAAAAAAAAAAAAAGGGAAATGCACACAAAGAAATTTACACGCACATGATTCAGAAGAGAATAAATATTATAACGAAACAAAGAAAAGTAGAAAGAAAAGAAAGAAAGAAAAAAGTGGTTGCTGGCATAAAACAATAGAAATTGAAAATAGTAGAGACAGAGAGAGAGGCAGTAGAAAAAGAAACGGAAGAAATGATAGAAATTCAAAGTCAAATGTTAAAGAAAAAAATAAGGTACATGCACGCATATATACAAATACACTCATGCACACATATTTTATTGGCTTGGCTTATTTTTGTTTGGAGTAACATTTTCACTTTATATAACAAGAAAAAGCATTGAACTTGCAAGTGCAAAAATGTTAAGGATAAATTTGTTTAAAAACCATAAAATATAACAAATAATATAGATAACACATATACACACTTATACACACATACACATGAATATACATGCATATACATGTATACATGTATTAAGGCACATCAGTTTCATGTTAAAGTAAGAATACAAAGGCAAACACAAAAAAATAAGGTGCGCCGTTTAAGGAAATGAAGCAAACTGGAAAGGTGTATAAGAAAAGGAAAATAAAACAAAAGGAGGAAGAAAATAAAGTAAAGTAAAAAATGACAATTAAACAATTACAGTTACTTCAAAAAATATCCTGCCACTAAAAAAATTCCAAATTTTTATATGATTTGTGATAAGTTCGTTTTACGGTAAAATTGTTCAAAAAAATTGGATCAATCTGAAACGAATTTAGTTTATTTATTTAATGTGTCAAGTAATAATTTTAAATTGATTTTCATTTATAAAATAAACAAAAATTTGTAATTTGTATTTTCTTTTTTCATATATCAAATTATTTGTAAAGTAAAAGGGGAGTGGTAGTAAAAATTATTTGACTTTAAGTATATTTCATAGTGATTTTCTTTTAAGCTGTTTAAGGCTTTAAGTCCATTTAACAAATTTTATTAAGATGTTACTGAAATGACGGATAGACAGTAGACAGTAGACAGTAGACAGTTGGACAGACAAATAGATTTAAATCAATTTAGAAAATGATTTTATTATACCAAATGTTTCAGAAAATTATTCTAAATTGATCAGTTAAATAAAAGAAGGATTTTGTTAAAGTCTTTCTTGGTTTTACGTTCATTCCTGCCTCAGAAAGTTATGTGAACTTATTGCTCCAGAAATATTGTAGAGTACAAATATAAATTAACAAGGTATAACACGCACACACATACTCATGCACACTCACACAGCTATTCCAGGCAACATGTAATGTAATTTTCTAAGAATTAAAGGGAATAAAATCGTTAAAAATTTTCGTGATCTCTTTATCTTTTGCTTTTGGTTCAGCAGCCTGAAAAAATAACTTTTAATTTAATTTGTCTGGAGAAAATTTTAATCTTTTTTCTATGTATATTTTTACGATTTAAGTTAACATATGTAGCATAACATATGTAACATATGTATAAGAAGCAAAGCATGGAATACTCATAAAAATTGTGTTTCTCCTTTTAAATTTAATTCGAGTGAAATGTTACATTCAAAATGAAAACAATCAAAAAAGAAAATTATGTAATTGATGTGTTGAAAAATTATATTAATTAAAACTAGAAAATATTTTCGTATGGCATGCGCGCACAAACGCCTAGATATTTACATATATATGTATAAAAAAATTTTCAGCTGTTGAGTGAAGTTTGTTAAGAAAAACCAAGTAAAAAAAGGGTGTTTTTTTTTTACCAGTTTATTATTACTTTTTTATTGTTGTTTTTATGGTTATTGTAATATTTGCGTTTATTGTCAACTTCATTCATTAATCTTTGTCAAATTCTATTATCAATGTCCTTTATGGTAAATTTAACTATTGGCCAATATTGATTAAATTTCTTGCCTCCTTTCAATTGTTCAAAGTTCAAATGTTAACGTGAAAATGAACTGAAATGTTAATGAAGCTTGATCGCATTAATAATAGAATGATTAGTATTTTTAAAAGGGAATAAATAAATATTTATGAAAATTCATTTTACACTGAATGGAAAATTGGTAATCTCCCGCACTATTTTAAATATAAAATTGAAGCCTTTTTTAGAGTTCAATATTTTGCAAAGAGAAAGGTTTGAAAGAGAAAAATTCTATATAAAAGACGGATTATCGAACAAATGAAAGGATTAGGTTTGATTCAAATTCTTTAACATAAATATTTTATGACGGAAATATTCTTTTGGGCTCAATTTTCATAATTAAAATGTCAAATCATGCAAAATGGTCGATCATCCAGAATATAGAGTTATTCAATCTGTATTATCTTTATGGTATATTAAAATACTGATTTATACCAAGGAGTTTTCAAAATTACCCTTTTTTTATATTCTTAACATTTTTTTACCAACAATTGAAGAAGGGTCCAATCTCATCCTGTTTTTGAGCTAAAATACAACTGTAAAGTATTTATATTTCTTAATAGTATATAAAAGGATATTCAAGGATATAAAAGGAGACCAAAGGATAAGAGCGGACATTAAGGCGACAGATATAAAGGCATGCCCAAATCGAGTAAAAATTAATTTTTTGATTGGAACGACAAGAGTCGAAAGAGTTGAATATAAAACAAAAATACTTCTCAAGCAAATTTACTAAAATTAATATATAAAAAATTTATCAAAAGAAATGGAAGTGAAAATAAGTAAATTAAATTACTATCTCACTCAGAAATTTTCAACATGCATTGAAGCTACGACAATAATATTTTAATAATTGAATCAAAGTAAATCCAATTAATTCCACTTTATATAGACTTCAAAAAATTCAAATCAAAAATATTAGAAATAATTGTGTACGACTTTCAGATCTCCTTCTTCTTTTTATTTAATGAAAACGTTGAGAATGTTAAGAAAATCGATTGAAACTTAAGAAATTGAATATTACTAATAATCATAGAATTTGAAAAGTGTAAAAAATGATCGAACATGGCTCGAAATTCTCAGTTCCATATTTAATAAATCAAAAAGTCTTTGGATTTCTTTAAAAAACAAACCATTTAAAACTGTTCAAAAATTTTTTTATGTAATCATTTGGACGGACAAACACTCTTAAATGATTGACACAATGAAAAATGATAGTATATCAAGGATATCTGTTACATACATATGTTTAAGCTCCTTCCTTACCATAAAAAATGAACAAATGAACAAATGAACACATTTAATTCATCGCACTATCTATAAACTAATAAATATTAATATTTTCATAGAAAAAACATAAAGATTTATGAAAATTGTTAAATGAAGAGGAATGAAATAAATTGAATTGAGATTTCTTTTCTTTTTTCTTTCTTTTTTTTTTTTTGTTTATATAATTATAATAATCTTACGTCCTAATGGGGCGTATGAGTGACATTTATTTTATTGAAATTAAACCAAAAGGTAAAAATAGTCGTCGGCTGTACACGGCTCGCTTAATTTAATTGTAATTATGAATATGCATTAACATTTTAAAACGCTTTAAATAAAATGAAAAACTTTTGAGTTATACAAGAAGTTTTAAAAATTGAATGCCTCAATTCGTAAAGAAGAAGTTAATATGTTGGTTTAACAGTTTTATATCCTTACCAGAAATATAAGATCCTGTAATTACAACACTTCATTGTGCAGATAAGATGGATAAATTTACATTCAACAAATGGAGAAACAAAGTTCAATGATTGTGAAAAAATACAGCTTTCGCTGATAAGAGGAACTTCAAAAGAAATTCAGTGGTGTGGTACGTGCGGTATTCTAAAGTGCAACAAACATGGTCATACAGCTAGCAATTGTACATAAGGAAATGCCTAAATGGCGAGACATATTGATATTTCATGATTAACAGCAAGTGACAGTTTAGCGAGTGAGAAGTGTTGCAGATTCATTTCACTTCTACCTAAACAAACGAAGCGTTGCTTAGGTAGAAGTGCATTGGGCCCATAAACCTCACGAGTTTAATGATTTAACGTTTTATGAAGTTTTTGCTTTTGTAAGTCACTTTTGAAACTTGCCGATTGAACTGAACAATATTGCTACTTATTATTTTGATTTAAAAGTTAACTTAAATCAAAATAAAGTTAAAAGGAAGTTAAACCACCTATACAAATCAAAACATATAAATATCTTTGCTTTCTCTATTGAGCTATGGAAGCCCTCTAGAAGTGGGCATTGCCAAGTTTTGAAATCTCTGGATTAAGTTGTTTATTTATTAGAAAAATTAAGTTTTATAAATTCATAAAATTTTTTTATTTTTTTTAAATATTCTGATATAACAAGAATTTTATAAAATAGACTTATTTCAATGAAAATTTCGTCAAATTTCTTTTTTGCGCTCGAAAATAAAATTTGAATATATTTTTCTTTTTTGAAAAGTAAGGTCTGACTTAGGAAATGAGCGTGTAAATAGACTAATTCGATCAAATTTGAGTATAATTTTTTTTTCTTAAAATGAAAATTTTTTAAATTATAGGCCAATTGTACTTAAAACGATTTCGAGTGCCGCAATACATCTAACTTCACTAGTTTAATTTGTTGCATGCTTCAAATCGCATAAAATGTTTAAACCTTAAAATGCCTTATAAAATATGCAACAGGCATAGAAGAAAAAATAGTTTTTTTTTACTTCTGCGATTTATAATCCATCAAACTGATTTTCGTATAATTTTGTTCATGCTCGTTTTCTACTTCTACTTCTCACAAATCTGTTGCTACATATTCTTAACATTCTATTCAAATATCTGCATTGGGCATGAACTATTTAAAATGGCTAAAAGCGTAGAAGAAGACTTATTTAACATTATTTTTATTATTTTTCTTTTATAGCATTACTTTGATCGATTTTATAGATGAAATTAAACTCTTATTTTCTTCATCTCCATCTCTATTTCACACTTTCACTTTAACGCTTCAAAGTCACACGCTTGCTCACTTTTTACATTGAAAATTTGTAATCAATCAGTAGTTTAAAAATTATTGCTATTACATGAATATTTTCCATCTACCCGTCTCTTTTCTTTTTCCTTTTTATGTGGCAAATAAAAAAATTGAAAATCGAAAAAAGAATTATACATAAAGTTGAGTACAATAAATTTATAAAGAAAATATTGTAAAGCTCAACATCATGTTTAGGCCACTCATGATGATCGTTGTGAAAGTTTTAATGTTCCAATAGATATTTTTAAGTTAAATTTACAACTTTGAAGAGCCTTTGAAAACAATATAAATATTTCCCAATGCTTTCTATTCCTCAGACATTATTGCTTAGGTAGGTTGTATTTTCTGTGCTGGGTTTTTACTTTCATTTCAAATTGCAGACTTTTCCATAACTCATAACATTCCGAGAGATTGTTAAATGATTTCAAACATGTAAAATTGAACAATTAGCCATTAAGAAATCAAGAAATCAAGAAATTAAAAAAAATCAATTATCAGAACTTAAGACTTTGTTGATTTCTTAATCTTGCCCCATTACTTGACCATTAACGTAAAGATAATAATAGAGATGATGATGGTGGTGGTTGCTAGTTGAGGATTTCCAAAGACTAAAGCACTCTATTTTTGTCTGTTGTTTTCCTTTTTGAATTGTTCTTATTTTCTCTTAATATTTTCGTTCTTCTTTTGTCATTTTTGGGAACCAATTTTGTGATATTTTCAAAAATTTTAGGTAAATTTTAAATTGAACGTGTTTTTTTTCTTAAAACTTTTATCTCTCAATTTTTACAAGGTTTTTTCAAAGTCTTACGTTTTCTAATGTTTCTCTTTGTTTATATTGGTAAATATTTTTCTTGGCATTTTTCAAATTATAAATCAAAATATATTTTCTTTTCAATTATCGTACTTTTCCTCTGTTACTCTATCTTTCACTTTCTCTCTTCTTCTATCTCTTTCTAATGTAATTTACCTCTTGTTGAGTTGAAAAGGTATTTTTCTAAAATTGTTGCAAATTCTTTTATTTGTTTCACATTTGGAAACAAATAAAAAATAAATAAACAAGCAGACAGATAGACAGATGGATAGACAGATAAAGAGATACCACACCACATCAAAAGTAAAAAGACAAAAAAAAAATGAAAACAATTTATAAATGTCTTTTTTCATATTTCAAGTAAAGTTAATGATATTTATGAAAGGGCCATATTGAGATAACAAAAAAAAGGATACACAGAAAAGGAAAAAAAGTAAAAATCTAAGCAAGTTTAAATTTGAGAAAATGATAAATTAAATTTCCATAAAGATTTTAGGTGATAAAAGTTAAATAAAAAAGGCATTTTTACTGGCACATTGACTGTTGCTCAGATAGAAATATTTCTTGGATTACTGTTGTTACCGTTACTGTTACTGTTACTGTTGTTGTTATTGTTCAAATTGCCGCTAAAAGACATTTAAAATTGTCTCGTTTTATTTGCTTAATATTCTCAAATATTTTTTGGCGTTAAATGATTCTGTGTGAAATTGTTTATATTGTTGTTGCTGTTGTTGATACTAGATATTGTTTTTATTCATGTCGGAATGAATAATGTTCCAAAGAATTATGTATTTTTAATATTTTGTTTAGTAGCTTGCTTTCAATTGAGGTGATTTGGCTGGCATGCCTCCTCAAGAGACGAAAGAAATGATAAATTTCTGTGCTCAATACATTTTGTTGTTCATTCATATTACAGAAATGTTTGCCCTAGGAAAAAAGTGAGCTTTAAAATTCTGATGACTAAATATAAATGGAAATTTGAAATTTAAAATTTGAAATCTGAAAATTTGAGCTAGCTCACGTTAACTTTTTGTCCGTTTAAATTTGCGGAATTTGGAATTGCTATAGTGTGCCTTTCTTGTTGAGTCCTCCTTAGAAAGTAAAAAGTGAAATGCAACTTTTGAAAACGAGACACATTTGAACATTGACTATTAATAATAGGAGACTAATACAACAACAATAAGTGCTAAAGCAATAAATATTTTGAATTTATACTTGAAAGGAATCATTTACAAATTGGAGGACTTTCCGCGCTACTTGAAAATATTTTATTTGAATTACATTGGAAAATTTTACAAAACATTTTGAACTAGCATTAATTTTGCTAATAAAGCAATTTTCTTAAAACATTTTAATGATTGCGAAAGTTTATATGATTTTTTTTATTTAATTTCAAAGGCTCATTACATAGACGTCGCAATGGGGTGGTCCAAAAATGAATCGGTATGAATCAATTGACAGGGGCAACTTTTGGTTAAATTTTGTACAAAATTGTAAGCATTTTTCCATAAAACAATCGTTTTGTTCGATTGTTCGGCGTATGCTCATAAAAATGATCCAATTTTTGAACCATTTTCTCCAGATCTCATCTCCGGGTCCAAACACACTTATGTATCAAATATCAACAAAAAATGGACAGATATATTTAAATCGATTTTAAAATTGATTTTTATTCGATCGGTACAGTAAAATGTGAATCAACTTCAAAAGCATTTGGATATTACAAATATCCAAATAAACTTTTAATATTATGTACCACAATTATATGTAATTTATAAAAAGTTGGAAATATTTGATGGGAATAAGTAGAGAGACAATCAGACAGAAGGTATAATGAATAAACAGAAAATCTGCTACAGATTATATTCTTTATTTTTTAATTACAAAATACATTTCATATCGCTTAATTTGTGATTACGTTTTTTTTTTATTTTATATAAATTTTTTTTTAATATTTGTATATAAATATATTTAAGTATAGAAGACTGAGTGTGTAGGCCGCCCATACATCTGTTCGCATTATAATTATATTAAATTTACTTTGTAAACTTTCATAAGCTAAAGTCACATAATTGTTTCAATTATCTCTGCGCTGCACTGCACTGCAATGTACTGTATTGTCATAGCCATACTGAACTACTTCTACTAATTACCTACCACTTCATTCGTGTTTTTTGTCATTTCCATAGAGCGAAACGAAAAGTAAAACAGAAAATAAAAAAAAAAATGCTGCATACTTAAAACTTTTTAAACATTGTAATGGGAAGAAACATTTGCTTCAGTTCCAATGGTTGGTATAAAAACACGAGAGGCGGATAATTCAATTACAACAAAGAATTAAGGAAGTTGAAATTCTCTAATAAAATCACATTCAAACATGAGGATTGTTTAAGAATTATTTTTACAAATTTCAAGGCGTGAGAGAATTTTTATGAGATTCTATGTGGAAAATTTTCATAATTCTTTGCAAAGCACAAAAGAAGTAAATTGGAAGGAAATTGCGAAGAGAAATAGAGAGAAAGAGATACACAGAAATAGATATGTATATATATATATATATATATATAGGGATAGAGAGAAGGACAGATAGAGGTAGCTAGATAGATAGAGAGAGCGAGGGAGCAGAGTCTTTGCTGTATGAATCAGGGCTTTGAAAATTTTTCCCGAAGGCATTTCGCATTTAAATTGCAACTCTAAACGATCTGAATAAATGTTTCTGTTTATTAAGAAAGACTAATATCATAAATTTATTGTACAGCCCTCGTATAATATATTTAATTTTTACTTTTAGTTTTATTATAATTTTTATATAGTTTCTCATTTTCCATTCAGTTTTATTTGATCAAGTCAGACATATAAAAGCTTAATTATTTCAAATATTACACAGGAATATATTTTAATACGATTATATTAAGTTGTTGTGTTCTTATTTCGTTACTTTCTTTTTACTTTTTAATTTTCTTTTGGTGGCTTTTTTTTTAAATTCAAATCTCTTTGTAATTATTTGCTGTTTAGAAGCGATACAAAACGATAACAACAGAAAGAAGTGGCGATTAATGTAAAATTTATTGTAATTGTTCAAAAGCAAATAAAAATTGTACAAGTTAATTTGCGATGACTTTTAATCATTCTATTTTATTTCATTGGATTAAAAATAAAGTGTCAAATTGAGAACTTGCTTTAAAATCGCAAATCCTTGTTATTGGCAACAGGGATTCAAGAAGAAGCATTTTCGTCATTTTTGCTAAATAAAATATCTTTCTTAGAATAAATGATTCTTAAGGGAATAGTTATAAGAGCATGCCGACTTAAGTTGCTTTATTTACAGTTCAAAAATCTAACTTAAACTTAAAACATTTAAGAATCAAACTTTCGTAATGTAGCTCAATAATTGCACTTCATTAATTCACCACAAAACCACATAAAAAGTAAGGCTCTAAGGTTTAAATCGTTTTAGAAAGGACTATGAATTGACCAGTATCTGTTTCTTATCTTACAAAACTAAAACTTTCCCTCCTAATGCGTGAAATTCATATAAATGAAGAAAACATAAAGAAGAAGACAACTAAATATCGGAGACATCTGTATAAATCTATCTCTCGATAGATCCGAAACGCTTCTGGTAAGAAATTTTCGTGCCTCTCTAATTGATTACCTAACAACTGTAAAGTTTATTCAATTTAGTCACATTTGAAATTACTTTCAATATTCTAAATTAATTGATGTTTTAAAATGAATGGGCCATGTACTTTGACTTAAAATAAAAAATTTAAGTACTTTTTGTAGTTTATTTTAATGTGAACTAAAAATTCGGTGCAAAATTTTATTTTCAATTTTTTTTTTTTTTTGGATAGAATATAATTTCTTAATTAATAATTTGGCTACTAATGAGCGAGTAATTTAATTTCCAATTTTATTAACATTTTTAATTTTATGCCTAGTTACATTTAAATTTTATGGCAGCAAAGGATTAATTTTGTGAAATCCACTTGTAAGCCTGATTACTTTTTATAATATAAATTTTATATAATTTTTTATAAACCAAATAAAGAACTATTAAAAAAAAGACATTAAAAAAATTATAATTAAAAAATATTTATATATGAAATATTTTAGAAAACTTTCATGACCAATCCCACTTTTCTAATTAATAGAGATCGGGAATTGACATTGAATCAAGTTCTTTCATTATGAATTGAAATTTTAACTTAATTGGAATTTTTCTTTTGTGAGATCTCATTTATAGCACTTTTGCAAGTGCAAATTGCGGAGAAGGTCGTCTTGAAATAGCTCCATCTATAATTGGGAATGGTTTTATCAATTGAATTTTTCAATCATTCAGAAATTTTTGCAGAAAATTCACTTTATAAAATTGAAGTTATTTGCATGAAAATTTTAATTTTTGACCTCAAGGTTTAACTTTATTGACTGTAAAGTCATGCCAGATATACAAAAAAGCGTTAGTTTTAAATCATACATGAAATTCTAAAAGAGCACTCACAATGATTATGCAGCTGACCAAAGAAGTTACTTTGATCAAACTGCACTTTTTGATCAAAAATATTTATTAGTTCAGTTATTAAACTTTTCAGAAAAATGCAGAATGCAGAATGCAGAAAAATGATTAAAGCATTAGAAATGTTGACAAATTTTATGTATTTCAGAGTTGTCTAATAGATCTAATTTATTATATTTCCAGAACTTATGTAATTCTCTTTTCAAGAACACCCTTTTAAATGTAATTAATTAATTTCCTTAATTTTTTTTTTATTTAATTTTGTGATAGCTTTAGTTCTAAAAATATTGTTAAGGCGATTTTTGTTACTCTTGTACTTTTTTTTATTTAATAATGTGTCCCCTTAATTAATGGCCAGGAATACAATTTCAATTTATTGAATTTTCTATACTCTTTTAGTTCTTCATTTTTTTGTAAATTATTAATTGTTTTTAAATATGAAAAATTTACAAAGAAAATTATTTATATTTCTGAAAATTGTTTTATATTTCTTGCTTGACGTTCGACAAAATATTCCATAATAATCTTGCGAGATAAGCCAGTAAACTCACAAATTAATTTATCTTGATTTCAAAAATTTTGTCACAGAATTGTGAGAAATGTTTTTTGAGGCGTATGGATTTTAATTTATGGATATGCCAAAATAGATTTAACATTTTTATACGCATTTATAATCTAAACACTTTAATAGCACAAAATTGAAATTCTGTTTCTTCTCTTAAATTTTATTTTTTTCTTGTGCTGATTTGTTGTAATTTTTAGGGGCTTTACTGAAAAATTCAGTCTTATGAAAATATGAATAATTTTGTATTGAGAAAATATTTCCATTTAATTATTAATAAGTCTAAATATTTTATCCATATTTCTCTTGTTATATTTTCGATTTACTTGTATTAATTTATGTTTAGTTATGTTCACACACACATGCTAACACTTAGCTTAATTATTAGCAAATTTTTATTTACTTTTCATAGAAAACAAATATTTTTTTTCCTTACTTCACTTTTTTTACGTTTTGAGTATTTTTTTTTTTAGAGTAAGTAAACTGAGTAAAAGCTTTTTTGTAAATATATATATGAAGAATTCATATGTGTTGGTACACAAACAGGTGTATGTGTGTATGTGTGTTTGTGTGAGTGCATGCGTGAACATTTTTTTTGATAAGATTTATTTATTATTTATAAATTTTAGACTTTTCGTTCGTTTCGTTTATTTAAATTTTTTTGGGCTTTATTGTTATTGTTGTTGTTATTATTATTGATATTATTATTATTGTTGTTGTTCTTGTTATTGTTCTTGTTATTATGTAATAAAAGTGCTATCAAAATTTTATGGCATAAATGAAATATGAAATATGAAATGAAATATGCACACAAAAATATTAGTAGTAAATCTTTTTGGTATCGCTGTTGTTGTTGTTGCTACTATTGTTATTGTTGTTGTTATTAGTTTCAGTTGTATTGTATGTTTTGTTTGTACATTTTATTGTTCTTGGTTTTTCATTTTCATTTCAATAAATTTTTTGAAATAAATCGGAAAGTCAACAGGAGAGATTTAACAGCAACAAAATAACGCGTGTACAGACCTTTAGAAAATACATACATTCATACACACACGCACACACTCATATATATATATATACTCGCATTACTCATATAAAATATAAATTAACAAATAAAAGTGAACAAAAGTGCATAAAAAGAGAAGAGAAAACACAAAGAATTAAAACAAAAAAAAAAAAAATTGAAAGTAAACAAAAAAATTGAATTCAAATGATCGCATTGACCTCAATTTATGTAGTCAATGCAAATTCCCTGTTGAAATGAATTGCTTTTATTTGGTTATACTGTTGCCAAATCTTTTAAAAAAACAAAGGAAAAAAAGGAAGAAAAAAGAAAACCACTAGAAGGAGAAATGAATTAAAAGTACTTTAAAATCGGCTCGTGGCTATTTGAGGTTTCTCTCAACATAAAAGAAAAATAATAATGAACAATAATCGATCAAGGTGGTTGCATGCATTCACTTCCAGAAATTGCTGGTACATTCAAGATGCAAAAATTCTTGGTTATATTCTGGAACCGGAACAAATTGGTATTATTTGAGACCATCTAAAATCTATGTATATGGAATTTCGAACAGTGTGAATTTGATCATTTGGAGCCAATTGTTTTCTGTTTTTTTAGTCACTTTTAAAAGAAAATCAAGACAAAAAATTCGCCATGAAATATCTGACATAAAATATATCAAAGAATTGTGAGAGTTCTTACATTGAAATTCAGAAGAAGAGATTTAAATTCCCTGAATGAAATGTCATCATTAGATTTGCATTCAATGTAGAAGGAAATCAAAAATTTCGGTGCGTTCGAAAATCTCATCTAGGAATTTAAATTTTTTTTTGATGAATTAAATAATAAACAATTTTTAATAACACAAATTATTTTAAAAAAAGCAAAAAACTTCTATAAAAATACAAAATTAAAAATTTTAAAAATTTAAGAAAAATTTGTTTCGATTTGTCAGCTATAAAAAAAAATCGCTTAAATAAAACCATTTTGATAAATCTTTGGGAAACTTTAAAAAAAAACCAATCACATTTGTGTGCTAGTTTGGAATATATCGCACATTTACATAAAATATAGAAAATGCGACATTAATAACTCAAAAAAACTAAATGCATGAATTTGTGTGTGAATTATTTTCTGACTATTTATTTTCAATTTGAAAATTTGCAATATAAATAATTTCTCATGGTATTTTGTTAGCACATCTAATCTATGTAAGAGGGAGAGAGAGAGAGAGACATAGAGTGCGCAAAAGAGAGGGGAAACATTTTTGGTTATTTGAAGACTTCCGCAAAAAATATATCCATTTATATCAGTCTGTCCATCTGTCCATCTGTCCAATTGTTTGTCTATCCCTCTGTTAGTATATTTTTATAATTGAAATGAAAAAATTGCGAAACTTGAAATATTTTAATGGAATTTTAAATGCAGATATTATTGGGAACAACAGGGACGCTCTCTGATCCATATTTAATAAAACTCTTATTTTTGTGAAAGTTAAACATTTTGTGGCCCGAATTTTGGATGTTTACAAAAATTGAAAGTTTTCATTTTCTGGATTTGTCTCTCACTTTTTAGACTTTTCAAATACATTTTGTTTACTTACTTTTATTAAGGCAAACGTTTCGATGAAACGATTACAAAAAAAATCTTTATTAAATATTTTTATCAACAATTTACATCAAAATGTAGCATTAGGCTGGGGCCAAATTTTCCATGTAAATATATTTATCTTTTAGTCTTTGTGATCTATGATTAGAATAAGTGATAGAGCTCCCATAGATTTTTATTTAGAAAATCGAAAGTATTTTTCGTTCAAATTATGCGACGGAGCTTCTCTGTAAACCAATTTGAATCATTTTCAATATCCCCTGGACCTGGATCTTAATAGTTTCGCATGTTTCTTAGCAAATTTTACATTAATATTTACAATATTCATGGGTAGGTCTACTTAAAGAAAAGTGACTCCCACAAACAATTGAGTGGGAAAGTAGCTCTGCTTACTTGATTTAATAGATTCAAAATTGTATTTTATGTTGGGTCTCAAGTTTCTTTCTTTTGAATTTTTAACTGATGTTATAATTTTAATATATTTCACAGTACAGAGTAACATTTTATTTTCCATTCATGTGCATCCGTATGAAATATTTGATATGACAACAAAATTTTATTCATTATAATAAATATTTTTTCAATATTTATTTATATATGAAAACAATGTATGTATAAGAAGTTTTTTCATAAATGACAACCTGAGTGTGTGTATTTGGGATTTGTTATTCACACATTAGTGGAATAATTTTTCTCTTGTCGTTTTTTCTTCAATTTTTTGGTTTTCTGGTTTTTAGGTATTTTAGTTTTTTAAATTACCTTGTGGCAGTAGAGCATTTTCAATAATTCGCGCCTCCAATAGCAAACGTGGCAGTAGCAAACACATGGCAATTATAATATGTATAAATGCGGCTGTCGGTCCACCATGAGTCCATAGAGCACGTAATGTGCCGCCGCGTGATTCTTCTTCTAAGCCATCGTGCGGTATCATGGAGCAACGACGCTCTTTAGCGCCTGTAGCCAATTTAATGCCATCATTCGCTAAATTGCCAACCTACAAAAATAAAAACAAAAACAAAAACAAAAACAACAACAACAAAAAACAACAAAAAGAAAAGAGTAAAGAAAGTAAAAAAGGGGAAGAAAAGAAGCAGCAGCAGCAAAAAAGGAGAATAAGTTAAAAAGAAATATTTCACAATTTAATTGAAACGCAAATATGAAAATATTAGAAAAGTTTAATTATGAGGCCGCCAGCTTTGTAAATAAAATTACTTGGAGAATAGAAATTGTTCTCCGTTTTCACATTTTACTAATATTTTATTAGGTAAGACGGATCGATGTAAACGGCATAGCTTACTTTGAGAGCTCAAAAGAGTCAGGAGCTTCATGATGCTAATGAAGCTTTATCTAAACATTTCAGATTTGATGTAAGCTTTTATTTTTCAGATATTTTGTAAAGGTTTAAAATTTACGCTAAGAGTTTTCATCTTTATAAATAGATCTGAGGCAAAGGATAAAAAATACGTAAATTTATTCTTATAGGAAATATTTTTTAGACAGGAGCTTCAATTCTATCAAATTGAAAGTGCATTTCTTTTTTACAAACTTCTGTAGAAATGTAGAAGAAATATCTAAGAAATCTTGAATTATCAAAAACTTAAAATGATAAGATTTATGTTTTGAACCATGTCACACTAAAAACCGCATTAAACGAAATATGGCAGCAAAATTTATTATGCGAGTTTATCAAAATTTTTGACAGTTACAGCTAATGTATATATTTTAGAACTGTTTAGCTGCCACGTCGCCAAATATTTAAAAAACAGAATGTGGGCCATATTGTGATCAATTTGAAAGCCAATTATGGTTAATCAATGTAAGATTATATTGCGTCTGACGAATTCAAATTCAAATAACAACGGACCCAATTTATGATCATTCTAGGTTGGCCAAATTTCATTGATTTGGCCTATTTTTCGATTTATATTTTCAATCTTTTTCTCAGCAAAAGATTTTAGAAAAAGAGTGTGCCCAAATAAATGATCAACTTTAATATTTTAAAATGGAAATTTGTTAAAAACTTTGATCAAATATTCGATTCTTCTTCTTCCATTTCTCTTCCAATCATTAAAATATAAAAAAAGTTCTTTACATTTTAACATTGTACTTTTTCAAATATTTTTGTTGTATTGTACAATCAAATGCAATGTGGATTATTTAATCGATTTTTATTATATCAAAATACAAATCCGGTTGTTCAATAAGTTTAATGATTAAATGGAATAATAAAATTTTAAGCAATTAAAGTCCCAAAGCTAAAGTTATGTAACGTGAACTTTTGAAACATTCCGATGCCAGAGCGTATTTCATTTTATTTCATTTCGTGTCATCATTTCATAAGCCACCTAAAAACTTATTAAAATACAAAATGTTGTTATGCAGAGTTGCAATCAGAATTATATATGCATCTATGTGGGTGCGGGGTTGAATGTGGGTGCTTGGAATAAAAATTTTGATATATTAAATATTTACTCCCAAATACTGTTTTGCATTAAAAAAAACATTTTCTTCCCCTTTCTGCATATTTTTGCGTTCTCTTTCTTGTGGCTTCTTTTTTTTGTTTTTTAATTCATATGAAGATTATGCGAAACTTTTATAAAACAATAGATAGAGAGAGAGAGAGAGAGAGAGAGAGAGAGAGAGAGAGAAAGAGATATAGAGATAGAATGATAGACTATATAAAGTATGCATATAAAGGAAAGAGATAGGTAGATACAGCAAAATAATCAGAACTAGCTAAAAAAAATACAACAACAACAACACAAATGTAAGCGAAACAAAGATAAATGAGAGAAAGGAGAACAAGAATTAACAATAAAATGTACGTAGCGCTTTTATTGCTCTTCTTCTTCTACTTATTCTTCTTTTTTTTTAATTCTTTTTCAATATTTTGTTTGTTTGTTGTTTTGTTGTTTTTGTTTTTCGGGAGTTTTTCAATTTTGCAATTGAGATTTTTTTAAGGCTCTTTGCATTTAATTTAGTTTTGCAACTTTTCCTCACTTATGCATATTTGTGGATGTGTGTGTATGTGTACAGTTGATTGTTCGTCCATTTTTATATTTTGTTGTTGTTGTTGCTGTTGGTTGATAAATCTCTGTGTTAAAAAAAATTCCTTCTCCTTCTTTCTTTTTGGTTTTTTCTTGAAGGCTCCAACTAATCTGAATATAATTTTGATTTAATTTTCCTGTTGTTGTTGTTTATAATTGTTGTTCTGTGTTATTTGTGCTGATTTTTTCCATTCAATACTTGCTTTGATTTTGTTTTCGAATTTTATACAATTTTCAATGTCTCTCCGTCTGTGTTTTTTCATGGATTTTTTTCTAAATGTTGATTTGCTTTTCTTGTTTTCTATATTTTTACAATAACACGAATTACATTTTCTTCATTATGATCAACATGATAATCACCATTATCATCATTATTGTGATCATTACCATAATCATAATTATCATTGTTTTTATTTTATATTAACATTTCATTTTTATCAGCCGCTTGAATTTTCCATTCACTAAAAATCTAAATTCTATTGTTATTATTATTATTGTTATTGTTATTGTTAGTGCTGTTGCTTTACAATGCTTTTGTTACATAATTATTATGCCTTGTATTCGTTCGTTAGTCGTTAGTCAACACAACGAAACTAAAACAAAGCGAAGCCAAACAAAGTACAATAAAAATAGAGAAATGCACAAACAATTTTGAAAGAAGAACCAAAAAAGCAAAAAAAAGCAGAAATAAGTTTTACATTAGAAAACCGACATTCAAACATTGTACTTTTGCTTCTTCGTCTTCTTCTTCTTCACCCATTATATTTTGTAATTCTTTGTATTCTTTATCTGCTTTGTTTATGAGTTTCATTGTATTTTTTGGTGTAGTAGATAGATATTAGAAAAGGTGGCCACAAAGAGAGATAGAGATAGATATAGAGTTAGAAAAAGAGGGATAGAGTGAGAGAGAGAGAGAGAGTGTGTGTGTGTGAGAGAGATAGAGAGATAGGGAGAGAGAGAGAGATAGGAGAGAAGGAGAGGAAGAGAGAGATAGGGGAGAGAGAGAGAGATAGGGAGAGAGAGAGATAGGAGGAGAGTAGAGGAGAGAGGAGGGAGAGAGAGAAGAGAAAGAGAGAGATAGAAAGATATAGTCTAAAGAATTCAGGAATATGTTTTGAGTTTATTTTAGTTAAATTGACAAAAATGTTTTTTTAGTTTTATACAACTAAATTTCTATATTAAGTTATGGGATTTATTATGCATACGAATATACACATACACACACATACGAATATACACATACACACACATACTATACACATACACACACATACTAATGCTCTTATATGCATATATGTATACAATAGATATTTATTTTGTGTGTGTGTGTGTGTGTGTGTGTGTGTGTGCGTGTGCGTGTGCGTGTGCGTGTGTTGCCATTTAATATTTAAAAAATGATTCATGTAATAGATGACAGTTTCTCGTTTTTCTTTGGTTTTTTTTTGTCTTTTTGCTGTTGCTATTATTTTTCTACATTTTATTTTAACTTTTTTGCTTGTTTATCTTTTATAAAAAGCTACATATATATTTCGATATATAGATATGTAAATGTATAATATCTATAACGTTCACTGGAAAGACGGAATTTATTAAAAAACTTTTTTAATATCATTATTCATACATTGAATCTATTTTGTTACTTTTCCTTGTAATCTTTTGACTAAAGATGGTATTATGAGGCAAAGTAACAAAACAACAAAACAACAAAACAACAAAATAACAAACAACAACAATTGTGTATCATGTTTTATAATAAGAAAACAAGAAAATAAAAATGTATCATTATTGGCTTAGTGAGATTTAACCGATTAAGAGAGCATGTTAAGTTTCTTATATTATTCATCTAGAAAACTTTTTTTTTTATATAAAATTTTAAACTTTTTTGCACAATGTTGATTTTGCAAAAAATTGATTTTCAACTTCGTTTTAACGGGGCGTCTCTTTGTCAGTACAGTCTGTCCTTCTCTTCGCTGTTGTATATGCTTGTGCAAGTGTCTGTCCGTTCATGGTTTATGGGCTTGTTTAGTGAAGAACTATTTTTATAGATTATATGATTAAAATTTCGTTTTACAATAATTTCTCTTCAAGACCGCGCTCGCCTATTTTTATTAAGCTTCCTCAAAATAAAGTGTTCCGTTAAAATTTTAATGTTACAAGAAAACTATGCCATGCTGTCTTAAGGGTTTTTGAAAACATTTACATTGGTTACATATTCATGACTCGAATCATTTGCCACGTGGCAATAAGCTTTAATTTTACTTTACACATAGTTTTAAAGAGATTGAAATGATAACAGAAAAAGCGTGGTATAGAAATTGTGAATAGTGTTCCAATCAAAAAAAGCTCTGCTGCACACGTTTGAGTTTACAGCACTTTGGATTTTTTAGGAAGGTTTACAACTTATTTGATTCGAACTTTTTTATGAATAACTTGACTATGCTTAAAACTCTTAGGCAGGCGGCTCTTGTCTGAATTTATATTACCAAGATATACAATTTCTTGCTTAAGAGGTACAACGCCCACTATATAAGAGATATCGTTAAAACTAAAGATAAATGAAACCATTAGATGAGACATGTCAAATCAAACCTTAAGAAATTTTGGAAAGAGTATGCATTTTTTGAAAAAATAAAAGTCCATTCGTAAGTTCATTTACCAGAAATTTCAATACCAAATATTCAATTTCATTTTAGTATTGCATAACTGGATACAAAAAGCTCTAAATGACTTGTTAAACTTTTCATATTCATATTTTCTTTAGTTATTTTTTTTATAAATTTTGTCAAACATGTATTGTGATTGATTTTCTTGCTTTTATATTTATTTTGAAAATTATTAAAATGAAATAATGAAATTTATAAAAAAATTATAATTAAATTATTTATCGCTCATACTTAAATAAATATTTTGACATATCAACAATACCAATAAATAACAACAACAAAAGTATTGGTAATTTAATTTTTTCAGACTTTTCTAATTATGCAATAATTATTTGTAATTATTATTTTTATTGCACTTCCATTGTTTGGTCATTTGAAAATATCAATGTAAATTAATTGAGATCGTAACATGAAATTTTTGAAACAATTGAAAATTGAGAGTTGATTGATTCGTATTGTTCTTATATAATTATTTCAATTCAATTACAATTTTGCATAGAAATTGTTACATATAGATACAACGTATATACACACGCATGCACATTTACATTTACATTTATATTTATATTTAACAAAAATCAATATTAGAAAAGTAATTATTCGTTGTACAATTTTGGGTTTTTCTTTTTTTTGGTTTTATTGTTAGTTAAGATGATAGTCAAAGGGCTGATGTTAGTTATAATGATGGCCTTGATAATAATAATGATGTTTTAATTAATGATGGTTACATTATTATTTGAAAAGTTATGTAAACTAAATCAAATGTTACAATACAATTTTTGATGAGTTCTGCTGAAAGTTTTAACTTGCCTCATGAAATGTTAATCATTTGGTTGTATAAAATTTTCATGAGTACTTGAAATGAATCCACTTTTTAATACTCTTACTAGAATCTGAATTATTATAATATTTTAAATTTATCTATTTATCTATTTGTCTAGTTCTGTTCAGCTTCTTGTGTTCAATTGAGAAATTTCTCTTTTCTCTTTTTTTTTATTTTACTTCTCAGATAAATTTTAATATGAAAAATATTTTCGTGTCACATTTCACTATGAAAAAATTTACAAATTTTTGAATAAACTTTTTAAAAGTGAAAAGAGTAATTTAATCGTATAAGCGGGCACTTGGAAAACTGAAATCATTTTATAGCAATTTTAAGTTTTTCTATGCTTCTAAGAGAATTTTTCCAACTGTTTGAGATAATTTACACATTTCACTTGCAGAATATGCTAATTATAGAAATTAATATTGCGTAAGATTTTGATTGAGCATTGGCCGACTATAATCATATTTTTACTTAGTTTATTTGCTTCCAAAAGCCTAACGCAGAACTAGAGGATAATGAAATAAAAATATGGAATGTAAAATATTTGAAATGTAGAGGGAAAGAGAAAGAAAGCAAGAAAGTAAAAAAGAGAGAATAGATATAAGATTTAATGAAGTGACTTAAACGTACAGACAGACAATAAATATGCAGTAATTAATTTAATAGAATTCGATCAATTTAAGCCATCTTATGCGTTTGCAGTTGCCAAAAAAATACTGTTATTTCTATTGATGAACTAAAAGTTGAGGTAGATGTTGAAGTCTGGATGCAAAGTTGCACTGTTGGACAAATATTGGGCAAATGCTGATGTAATGGATAATGAAATGTTAATGATATTAAGAACACTTTTCTGTTTCTCTATTTCGTTGCTTCTCCATTTATTTCTTCATCATCATTCACTTCGTTTTAATGAAGCTTTTAGAATGCTTTAATATACACAGACAGGCATTGACAACAGCCAGGTAAATAGACATACAGATAAACAAGTAGATAAGACAAGGAACGAAGTAGACAATTGGATGCATAAATTATTGATTGTGGTTATTTCTATTAGATGAATGAATTAGATGTGTTTGTGCGTCGTATGTGTTTGAATCGTTCCATTTTATATAAATGACAAAATTTGCACATACATTTATTATTTCAAAAAAGCGTTTGAAAAACTGGTGAATATTTTCAATTCCAAATTCCACTTAAAATTTTCTTAGTAAACTTCAACTCAGTAAAATATTTTATTAAATTGTAAATAAATGTGTAAATGTGTATGTGTATGTGCATGTGTATGTGTATGCATATTTTGTAAATTGTTAATGCAATAAATCATGTTAAATGGAATTCCGATTTGATAAGACCGCATAAAAGACAAATTCATCTTTCATTTCATCCAGGAGATTTTTCATTTGTCTTTTCCCAAAATCATTCGCTTTTCACAGAAATATTGCCCTTTTCATAGTCCGTACTTTTCCATTTTTTTTTTATTTTTATTAAATATTTATTTAAGTCAAACAATTTAACTGGATTCTAATACTGCATTCATAAAATGTGTGCAATGCTCAAGTTATGATAAATAGAGAAACGATTTTGTGGCCAAGTTATGGGTTAAGTCAAATAAAAGAAGAATTATCATACAATTCACTTACATAAACATTTATATGAAATATATTAATGTTTAACAATGATTTCATAGTTTTCATACTCTGCTTACTCTCTCTCTCTCTCTCTCACTCTTACGCTCTCAGTCTAGAAATGCTTAAAAAAGAAAATGCCAATTAAAAAAGCAATCGAGATAAAGTAAAATGAATTAAAATCAAATGAAATGTTGGATAAGTTGAGAAAAATCAAGTACACACAAACACACACACACACACACACAACACACACACACAATAAACAAAGGAAAATAGAAAATAGAAAGAAAAGAAGAACAAAAACAAGAAAAAAAAATGTGGTAAATTTTTGGTAGAGTTTTATTGCATTAGAAGTTTTAGAGAGACAACGTCATGTAATGCAAGCAAATGATAACAATTCAAATGGAATGATCGAATCAAACAAGCCAACCACTAAACCAACCATTTTGTACTAAGAAAACAAAAATATTATTTATAGACCGATTGCCCGTTTATCTATCTATCTGTCTGTCTGTCTATTTCTGTTTCTATTGCTGATTGTCTATTATTTAGTTAGAAAAATATAAAGTGTAAAAAGAAAAGAAAAAAAGTCAAAAGGAAAAACAACTTCTGACGAAATGTAAAGAGAAGAGCAGAAATGACTATGAAAAAGAAGAAAAGTAAGAAGAAGAAGAAGCAGAAGAAGGAGAAGAAGTGGTAGTAGTAGCATTCTATGAAACATTGCTCATTGTTTTCAGTAGTTATTAAATTCTATTTGTAAAACGATTAAATTGTCTGTCAGAGTTCATCAATTCATGAAAAAAAGGGTATGAAAAAGGTATGAAAAATTTCTTTTCAATAAAACTAGAAAAATATGAAACAATATTTATACATATACATTTTACTCATACACACATACATTTATCATGTATAACTTAAATAATAATTTTTTTAGGTTGCTGTTGAGTTGCTATTGAGCTGCTGAACGCTAAATGCTGAACGCTGAACGCTGAACGTTGAACGCTGGTTTTTATGTAAACTTTTAATATCGATTTTCTCACATTTGGTGTACATCGTATTTCATATTTTTAGTTGTATATCATGAACATTCATTCATTTTTTAATTTATCTAAGATTTTTTTATTACATGCACATAGTATTTTAAATGTTTGCTTCTCAATTTGCCTGCTTGTTATTTGTCTATTTAAATCGCACAAAGTAGCTTCTATGTCTATCCGTCTGTCTTTTTTAATTATATTCTTTGCAGTATTGTTAGATTATTGCCAATGTTGTTGTTGTTATTATTATTAGAATTTTTAGTATTATTATTATTATTGTTGTGGTTGTTACTATTAAATTGATGCCACAGCAACAATTCAACTATAATAATACTCCATGCAATTTCGCACCAAACAGAAAAAGATAAAATGAAAGAGAAAGGGGCAAAACCAGTCTGGTATTTAAGAATTTTTCTCATTGTTGCTTTTCAATTATGGTCTTATTTATGTTGTTGTTGTCTTTTTATTTTCTTTTTAAGTTTATTCATGTATCTTACTTTTATTTTATTTTATTTTATTTAATTTTTTTCTTTTGGTTTCCTCATCCTTGGGCAACTTTCTCAATTATAATATAATTGAGTTAGCTGAGAAAAAATTACAAAAGAAAAAAAAAACAACAAAACACAGAAAATAAATGTAAACGGAGAGAAAAAATCAGATTAAAAATAAAAAAAGAAACTAAAATGAAGGGAAATGAAATTATATTAAAAGCAGATGAAATTAAGTAAACAACACTGAGCAATTTAAAACGAGATGACCACAATAAACAATTGCTGGAACAATAACAAGTATACAATAACAAATAAAAAATTTATATATGGCTGGGGCCAAATCTTTGTTACTCATCACAAAGACTAGAAGAATATTTATCACTCATGAATTCGTAGGTACAAGTACACACAGACAGCAGATATATTTGAAACAAATTCAGAATTTGATGCTAAACAAGAAAAAATATAACTTATGGGATTTCCAATGTTTCTTTTGAGGAGTTACAAACATATTGTTGTTGTTGCTGCCTTCAACCTCTGAAGGCAGCAGCAACAACAAGAATGTTAGGGCAAGTACTATTAAGCGAGCAAAAGAAAACAATGATTTCAAAGCATTTTTGTGTTCACTGAAAATATTCAACTATATAGTAATCTTATATTGAGGGCGTGGCATTAAATTTGAATTACTTTATTTCACTTGTTATTCTACTTAATTAATTCAATTAAAGAAGAAACAGAAGAACAAAGAGTAAAAAGTAGAAATTTATAGTCCTTTCGTTCATTTGACCAATTGATGATTTGATTAAATTGGATCCTCTCTTATCTGGTTTTGGACTTGATATCTTGAAATTGTTGAAGGGAAATTTCATTTTATTATTTTGGCCTCAGAAAAAGAATATTCAAAGAGAAATTACTGGGAGCTTTGTATTTATTTAGCACTCAACATTCTGAATTGTTAAATAAGGTTAATAATTTATGCCACGCCTTTCAAACAGCTTAATTTTTTAAATGTTTTATTTTTTACAATAACCTTATTAGAAAATATGAACTTTCAATTTTTTAACTTTAATAACGGAGACTATGTAAAAAGAAAAATGGTAACTCTTGTACTAGAGTTGCCATTAACCCTTATTCACAAGCTAAAATACAGCAAATTTAATTAGGTAGATAATTTCGTGAAAGATTCTGTAAATATATTACATAATTTTCTATAAAAATTTATTAAACGTTCTCTTTGAGAAGAAAAGTGCGCCACTATGATAAATCATGGAATTTTTACCGCCTTGAGAAGGCTTGTAAGTCTTAGAAAGAGAATAAATAATATGAGTTAAGGAAGAATAACAGAGTAAGCAACTTGGTACATGGAAAAAAATATTGTAGTGATGACGTTAGTTACTCAACTAAGTGAATCTTACATTTACACACATTAACGCGCACATACATACATGGAGATATTAGTCCATATATATATATATATATATATATATATGTAATGCTCACATAAAGGTAGTAAAATGTATGTGAAATAAGAAAACGAAAAAAAATTAAAAGAAGAGAAGAAAATACTGTAAAATACTGAGCATAATATTTGAACTTAATTATATTTATTATAATGTTGGAAACGTTGTTGCCAGACGCTCAGCATGTAAAATAATTATTATGTTGTCTTAACCACACAGACACACACACACACACACACACACACGCGCACAACCATCCAGACACAAGAATAAGAATATATATAAACAATGAAATGTTTGGATTTATATGAGTGAATATTCTGTCTGCTTGCCTGCCTGTCTGTCTGTCTACATGACTGTCTATGTGCTTGTAGCTGTAACGAGTGTTTGTGATATATTAACAAAAATAAATAAATAAATAAAATATTCATTCATGTATGTTGTAACATATTTTTTCCATCTATACAATTTTATAAAATTGTAGTAACAGCAATAGCAACATCAACAGCAACAATAACAACAACAATAAGAGCAACACCAACAATATGTTCATTTGTTGCAACCATAATCATAATGATAACAATATTAAAAGAGAAGAAAGCACATATAAATGAACGGTTTATATATAAATATTACCAGACGGACGGACGGACGGACGGGAACGGACGGACAGACAGACAGACAGACAGAAAGATAGATAGATAGATAGATAGATATAAAGGCCAACACTATCATAATCATATTATGTTTGCTTGAAAATATTGTACTCAGTCATTATGTAAAATAATAACAATACTAATAACAACACAGAAAAACAAATAGAAAAAAAGAAGAAAGAGCACAACAACAGCAACAATAACAATTGTAGCATGAACACAAAACATGAAGAATAACATTAATAATATGATGATGTGCTGACTTAATACAGAATGAATGATGTCTACATCATTCTTTCTATTATTTGTGTAAAATATTGCTCATTTCATATATTTATATATATATATATATATATATATATATATATATATATATACATATTATATATGTAGTATGTATATGTGTGTGTGTTGCATCTTTATTTGCCGATGTTATGAAGTTAGAAATTGTAGTCATTGTTGCTGCTGCTGCTGTTACAAAGTCCATGTTTTATACTTTTATTTACATAATTTCAATATTGTTCTTTCTATCTCTCTCTATTATTTCTCTCTCTTTCTCACACACACAACACACACACATACACACCTTTCCTTTATATTGTCATTTCTTATTAACTCTCTATCTCATTTTTCCTTTTCTGTACAGGAATAAAAATATAGATGTGTGTGTATGTGTGTGTATGTGTGCGTGTGTTAATGTATTTGCTATAAAAATTTTTATGTCTCTTCTCGCTTGACTTTTACATTTTTTCTTTTTGCGATCAGTTTCATTAATTTTGTTGATGTAAATATTTTTCATATTAAAACATGATTTTGTAATTATTATCTATTAATATTTACTCCTGTCTACATATGCACATGCACATGCACATGCACATGCACATGCACATGCACATAATTCAATACATACATTTGGGCGTTTTGTTATTACACAAAGTTTTACATGAATTTTATGAATTTCTTTATTTTTGTTCGCTTATTTAATAAAATTTTTCTATTATATTGCAAAGCAATAACCAGAACAATAATAACAAAAACTAATGATAATTCATATTAAAAAAAAATCTCTTACTTTCTCTCTCACACAAACGTTATATCACTCTTACTTCAGATTTTTGGTTTTGGTTTGATTTTTGGAAATTTTTCAGTCACGTTTTGCAATAATTTTATCGCTGGCATTAAGTCATTGTTATAAGGAGGGAGAAGAGGCGTGGCTTCCAGTTTTAAAAGGTTTAACTATTAAAAAACAAAAAATTCATCTTGTTCTTGTGAAATTTATTGTAAGAGGCACTTTTATGCTTGTAACAACAAACTCGTAAGCATTTTTAACCCCGATCTTATTCTGCTGAAATATTAAGCTGATTTCGCTTTATATGAAATAAAATCAATTGAGTGAATTGGGTTTTGGCTTTTTATATCAAGCGAGAGAGGAGTTAGCTCAATCGTGCTTTTGGTGAAATTTCATTTTCTCTTCATAAATAAAATTTAAATATTTACTTATTTTTCAATATTAAACTGTTAAATATAAAAATCACTTGAAAGCACTTGAGCGATACTACCAATGAAAATGGAGAAAAGAAAAGGAAAGGAAAAGAAGAACTTACCTTAAAAACGGCTGATGTAAAGAAAAATGGTAACAGAATGAAAACTACGCCAGAGAGTATGATTTGTAGGTTCAGTTCACTGACTGGTTCAATTTTCCATGATATCAAGGAGCAGCCTAGAAATAAGAGAAATAGAGAAGCAATGTATTTAAGCAAATTTGCAGTAAAATAAAAGATGAATTATAAAAATTGAAAAAATAGGTTGTTCCTTCTTTTCTATTTGAAATGGAAATTTGACACTGACATATTTTACTTATAACAAAATTTATTGAAAAATAAGTTATATTGGACTGAGGTTACAATCACAGTATGCCATTTTGGGCCTTTTATTGAAATGTAAAGATATTTAATATAAAACGGACTATGCGATGAATTCTTCCATAAAATTCACTTAGAAGTTCTTTAGCAATATTTTAGTAGACCATAAAAACAATGAATCTTCAAGAGATTTTCTTTTTTGAATGGACAATGCGAAGAAGTGTGATTTTCAAATGCACTTTTTTTACAGAAATAGAAGTAGTTGGGAAAAAATAAAAAAACTAACAGAAAATTTGGTTAAACTAGATCTATATAAAAGAGTACTGAATTGGATCTATAATCAATAAATGCGATGTATCTTTAGAGTCTTTTTACTGGTATGTCCTAATCCAATTATTTTAAATTAATTGAAGGCAAACTTCTTAAGAAGACTAAATTCGAAAATCTGAAAATTAAAGTGCATGTTTTTGTAATAAACAAACTTTTGACCAGATTTAGATCTCTGAGCTACTTTCAATTTCTTTGAAAAGAGAAAAAGAGAAAGCAGAAAGTTTTACAGGGCAAACGATTTTCATTAAATAAGGGTTTAATAATCATTAAAAAAGAATTTTGGTAGAAAGCCATTGATTTGATCATAACACTCATAAATTTCAGATTTGGAAAGTTCTGTGAAATAAACTTATTAAAGTTGATTGACATTACAATAAAATTCCTTTTTGGAATGCTGTTTCTGTTGTGAACTTATTAAACAACCTAATATATTTTATAAGCAATTAATAATTTTCTTTCTCTTTGGTAAAAAAAAGAGAAATTGAATTGAATTGATTTGAAATTTGCATAAAATAATCGTTTCATTAAAATATGGTTTCTTAAAGGCTCAAAATCTCATTGAAAATGGAAAATATGCTCAATTGAATTGAATTAATTTTATCTTAATCTTTTTATAGTTTGACTTACCCAAAAATCTGTAAGCGCCATGAACAGCTAAATATCCTTGAAATAGAGTTAATAGAACGCCATACCAAATGGACCATAATGAGTTTAAGTGTAGATAATTATTATGATCGGGATATATGTGCGGTGCATACATATTATTATATTTGGCATGTTTACGTTTCGAATTCATTAGTTTGGTTGGACCGGTAGGACAATTAGCAGCAGTAGCAGTAGCAGTAGCAGTAGCTGTAGCAATGGTCGTAGCCGTCGAAATAGAAGTGGTTGGTATATTAAATTTTGTTGTTTGTTGTGATGATGGTTGCTTTTGCTTTTGCTGTTGATGTTTTGGTTGTTGTTGTTGTGTTGTTGTTGTTGTTGTTGTTGTTGATAATTATAATATGGTTGTTGTTGTTTTTGTTGTTTTGGTCGCCCTTTTTGCTGATTAATACTGGCTTTTGTGGCATTTGTTATTATAGAATTCGTTACACTCGAATTCAGACTAGATGACGCCGCTTTACCCATAGATATATATTTATATCTCAATGTCAATGTATGAGTTTGTTAAATATGTCTATTTATATTTATTTGTATATCATTAATTAACTCTAATTGCTTTAAATGATTTTCACTGAACAATTAATTTGAAATTTAACATTTTGTGCATTTTTTTTGTAGCATTTTCATTAAGTTTGCTTTTAAATTTTTTATTGTTATTAGTATTTTGATACACACAATATTAATATTAATATTGTTGTAGATATTATAATTTATCTTTGGCTTTCTTTTGTTGTTGTTGTAAAATGATATGCACAATATAAATGAGTGATATTGTTTATTACAAACGCTATACAATCGAAAAAATCGTCGACACACGAAACAAAAACTAATCGCTCAAAATATCATGACAACTTGTGTTGTTGTTGTTGTTGTTGTTGTTTTTACTTTTTTGTAATTGCGGTTGATAATTTGTTTACACATTAAAATGTGATAACTTTAATAGTTAGCGATTTAACCTTTATTTAGTATGCATAACAAAACGGCCGTTGTTTTCTAATTCTGTAAAAAGTTAAAAAATCAAAAATTCAGATAACTCAGAAAAAATGTGAAACAAATAACAAAAAAAAAAAAAATATATAGTGTGATAAAAAACATTTAACATTTCATGCCTAAATAGAATAATTGATAATTGTTTGCTTTTTATGTGCCTTTTATTTTATTATCATTTCATTATTCTTCTTCTATTTAATTGTAATTTTTTCAAAAAAAAATTTTAATTGACAATTTTATATAAAAAATTTAATTTTATATACCAGTGGTGTGTAATATTTTAAATTAAATTCAAATAAACAAAAATTTATGGCTAAAAATTTAAACCGAGACAATAAATCGAGACAATTTGTTAATCTCTTAAAAAAAATTTTTTTTAATCCAAAAAGCAAAATATTTTGCTAAAAATAGTTACTTTATTCTTTTTATATTCTAATGCGAAGTTTGGAAAATATATCGTATTTCTAGGAGAGTACCTAAAAGTTAAAGCCTTTTCCCGTAAAGCTTAGTCATACAAATTAGAGCTTGCCAAAACTTTACTACTTGTCAATTTCGGTTATAAAAAATCATGTGCCCTCTCACCAAGTAACTAAAAGGCTAAAATACTTTTTATTGAAATCAAATCAACAAATTGATTGGCCTTCAACACTGATTTAAAATATGGCCATGTTGTACATTTCATTCAATTATAAATTAGCAAAAGTGTAATTTGTATTTTGGATCATCAAAAAGATAAATAATGGTTAAAGCTAAAAGGTTCATTGAAGTCTAAGCATAGGGAATAGCCATGAGAACTTTAATTATGAGAGCTTAAATTTTAACATAACAAAGTATCATATGCAAAGCCCTTACATTAATTACAAACTTCCACATTATAAATGTAATAACTTTGGACTTTAAATCTTCAGATAATAAATAATCTGATTTATAATCCCTTATGAATTAATTGTGAATAAGTTTGTGCATAAATTCTTTGCAATAAATGATAATAATTTACAAAAATGATAGACATTGATTATTATTTATATTTCAAACATTTTGCATATAAATGATCTGATAGACAAATCAACAAAGCAAATATTTATATTTTATATTAATTTAATTTATTCACATTTCATTTAAATCTCAAAGTAAACATTTGAAATTAAGTGCCCATCATGACTCATTAATGATTATGTGCATTAATCGTGTATTTAATTTCAATCAAATCATTTATTATAATAAATGTTGGCCTAAGTAAAACATTTCAAAATATTATAAATTTATTAAAACGATTCATAAATAATCTACAGAAATTTAATTCATAACTAAATCATATTTAAATTTCGTTTACTAGAAGAGAAATTTTTATTTTGTCAATTTAATAAAAAAAAAAAAAAAAATTTATTTTGAGAAATGTACTTTAGAAAAAAGTGCTTGCTAAAACTGGTTAATTACACATCAAAGTCGCTTTATAAACTTTATAATATTTGCCTTAATTACTTTGCCTTAATTTTAAATACAAAAATATGTCAAAATGTTTACTTTTCTCAAAAATGATCCATTTTTGTTGAGTTATTTAAACAAAGTATAAAAACGGTCTTATATTCTGCAAAATATGTCACACATATATAAAGTATAAACTTTTAAAATGACCAAATGTCAGTTGCCTAAATAATTAGTGAAACGAAAAGTAAGGTTTGGCTTGATTTTCTTGTCAGCGTTAAACGAAGACGTTTATTCCGACTTAAATTCTTGTAACAGTAAACTGCATTTTCTTATTAATCTACCTAACTTATTTCGCTACTCTACGACTAATATAACATAAGCATTAACAGCAAAACGATATATACAAATCAAATAACTATTTAATATGATAATTAATGCAATAAAATTATTATTTATTATTTAAGAATTATTTTAATTTTGTGAAACTGATTCAACATATATATTTTAATTATATTATATAAAATATATAAATAAAGCAAAGCCAATTATAATACTTGTGCGTTTATTATATTTGCACGTTTGCATGTCGTACTTGTCATTGAGGGCGTATGAGTAATATTTATTTCTCTTATTGGACCTTACTTTTGCTTCTGCACTTTATATAAAATAAATGGCGTAATTGAAAAAAGAAAAAACTAAAGATGAAGAAGAATCATGAGAAGAAAAAAAAAGAAGATAAATAATAACAATGCAGTTTTTAAATTTTTCGTTTATCCATTCATTAAATTTCATGTAATTAATTTTAAGCATGAATTGAATATCTCTAAAAAAATCGAATCTTCTTTTTGCATTTGCGTATACTTATATGGGCATGTGGCCATAACTGCATTTATGTATATGAATAATTTCTTAAATGACATTTTGGTTGATAAATAAAATGAAATTCCTTGATATCATCAAAAATTGAGAAAAGCAATTATCTTAACAGATGTGGAAACTTTTTATGCCCGTATGAAAGAGCAATTAAATTATAATAAGGAAAGTAATTAACAATTAGCAATAGCAAGAAAATGAAAAGTAGAGCTAACCATCAAATGTTTAAGAGCCACTGAGTTGAGAGACATGGGAATGGATCGTTTACGATAAATAAAATAAACTGTAAAAAAAAAATTAACTGTATTTCTCTTCATAGACTTTTATTTACATGTGCCATGCCATATTTTAACCAAAACCATTGACCATTTTACACACTTGCCAGTATAATTAGAAGTTGATAATTAAATGAGCCGGCTCGTAAGTTGACTCAATTCATAATGCAACACAAAGCTGCCGAATGTTTGTCGAAAATGTAAAAAACAAATTACGTTTATGCTTATGGTTCTCATTAAAAGAAGCTAATAAAAATTTCAGGTAAAATTTTACGAAAAAAAAAAGGAAAACACCAAAATTGGATTTCTTGTCAATATAAAAGTTAGTGCTTTGTAATTGCGGTTATAGAAATAGACGTTTGCCTCATAGATTGGTATGATTCGTTTAGAAAGGAATTATTTTATAAAGGATTTATTCATGCCTACAAAAATCATTACAAAAAAAGTCCGCTAGAATGGATTAACTTTGAGAAGATCTTTACTAAAAGAGTTTAGAGAAGGCGAATGCTTTTTAAGAAACTGAATTTTAGTTATGAACTCTTAATCATTTTTAAGGTATTCTAAAATATTTTAGAGATAAATAAATCCTTTTTTAGATATGTAATGTCATAAGCATAAAAAGACAAAATTTCAAAACGAAACATGGATTTTAGAATGCTTTTAATTATCCTTGAATAAAAAGAAAACCATCATAAAGCGATTGGAGTGTGCTTTACAGTTGTACATAACCATATTTTGCCTTTGAATAATATTAAAAATTAAATTATAGGCATATCGTGTTGTAGTAAACTGTAATATAATAACACTAAAGCATAGAGATTACTGTTCATAGTTATCAAAAATGGTCAATTACAATTTATGCAGGCATCATTATTACATATAAAATGTGTTATAATTATAAAGGTATAGTTATATATAAATACACTGTACGTTAAATAAATAAAATGCAACCGAGCATATCAATGTTTTTTTATTTTTCATTCTTAATTATTTGGGACAACGTGACGTATGAGTGTTTTCTTTGTATTATATTTTAAAAATGTACAAAGTATAAAGTATTACAATGAGTATAACCCTTTAATGACATGTATTGGTCAATATGAACGTAAAAGCACATACACATATACATATACATATATATATACATACATATATATATATATATACATAAATGCAATGAAATAAATGAACCCACAAACAAATAATCTCACTGCATTGCTGCTGCATGTAATAATAATTTATCCATTGCGATTGCGTGTTAGTGTTTGGTCGTGTCTATAAATTTAATGGAAATACGCATACACTTATATAAAGACATAACAAATAATGTAACAAATAAAGAATCATTGATATCCATAGAATGGATCGCATTGCAACAATAATGATTTATTTATTCTATTTTGCGTATTTGTGCCTGTGAGTGCGCGTATAGATAATGTCATGTCTGTCTGTCTTCCCTTTCTTCTTTTTTTATTATATTTTGATGCGGTCTTCATTTATTTTATTTATTGAACTTCTCATTTACCAAAATTCACTATTTTATTTGTGCAGTGGTCAATGTTTAAATAACCAAAGAAAATGGTCACGTCCTGCATGTCTAAATATAAGCCCTGATAAATATAGATATATAGAGAGGGAAAGAGAGGGAAAGAGAGAAGAAGAGAGGGAAAGAGAGAAGAAGAGAGGGAAAGAGAGAGAAGAAGAGAGGGAAAGAGAGAGAGAAGAGAGAGAGAGAGAAGAAGAAGAAGAGAGGGAAAAGGATGGTGGGAATAGTAAATAGGTAAATCAACTATTAATCAGTAAAGAACTCGAGGAAATTACATGTAAATAATGCAGTGTGGCAGAGAATAAAATAGAAATGCTGCATCACAAACAGGAATCCCACAACAATCAAATGCAATTAAATAAAATTCACATATGAACAACAAACCCTCTCATGTTAAATTTTTGTTGGTTCAAATGATTGTTTGAATGACCATTTTCATTTTATATGAACAACTGTATTTGAAATGCTACAAAAAAGAGAACATGAAAAAAAAAACCAAAAACCAAAAACCACAAACCGTTTTCAATCATTTGTTAGTGCAACCTAAATGTCTTCATTTTTATGTTTTTCTCTTTATGTTTTTTTTTTTTCTATATTATTATAATTATTACACTTTTCGCATTTTCAGACGATAAAAAACTATCTCTTCTCTCTTTTCGTTCTCTCATCTTCTCTCGTTTCTGCATGCCTTTATTTCTTTTCGTTTTCTGTTTTACTATAACGCTTCCTTTTATCTCTGTATTTGCCTGTTTTTCTGTTCTTTTAATTAACACTTGAAACTTTCAAACAACTTTCAATCAACTGCAATGGAACATTTATTCTTTAAAGTTTTAAATCACTGTTTTTTTTTTTTTAATTAGCTTAAAGAATCGTTAATAATGTTATTTCATTAGGCAATTCAAATAGTAAAGATTTTCTTTATACATAAGCTAATTTCTCATTCAAATATTAAAGTTTTTATTAGTTTAAACAAAATGTATAAATTCATTAATTCAAAGCAAACTTGACTTTAGCAAATCTCAAAATTAAAAAAAAAAGTCTAAAATGGCAAAAAATTTGCCAGCACATCATGGAAAGTCGAATAATGAACAATCTAAAGTAGTGAAATTTAACAAGATCAAGCTCCTTGATTGTATAACTCTATCTTTCTTTAAATAATAACAGGAAGTTAACGATCTTAAAGATAACAATTTTTCGAAGTGCAAGAGTTCAAAAAGTAATTAACTTTGCAAGAGAAATAAATCTTGTATAGCCTTCAAATTGCATCTAAAGCTATTTATGTACGAGATATTGATCTCTTATATACCAAATGCATTTTAAGACTTTTACAGAATCTTCATCTTGGTTTGCCATCTTTCAGCAATTTAAGAAAATATTCTTCCAAAAATTGTTGGCATAGATCAATGACTTTGGTAAACCTCTATGTAATACATATATATGGACTTACTATGACCAAGTTTACACCAGACCACTTCTCAATTTCGGCACAGTTTCAATTGTGCACTCAATTACATTTCATAAAGCTTTTATAACAAAGTAAAATCAAAACTAAGATCACTTAACTCATCGATTTTCTTTCCACTTAGATGTTGCAGTCCAGATTGGTTGGTCCCACAACGCTTATAACCCTTAAAACTTTACTATTTTATGAGAAGTTTTTTATAGATTTTTTTGCTAACATGAAAAATATAGCAGTAATTAAATTAAGTTCTCCATTAAAGTTTCATATGAACATATTCCGGTTTCATATTTACGCATTTGAATGTAATCGCACACGATTTTTGTTTTCATATTTATACTTTTACCGTATTTTAATTAAAATTTTTTATATAATTTAACAATATTTCATGTCACAATAAAACATAAAATATTTCCATTTTTTCGAACTAACCAATGTTAAGCAGGCTAGTAAACGCAAGATGTTGATATAAAAAAAAAGAAACTGAGAAAAAGAAATGAAATTAATTACTCTAAGAACAATGTTTAGGAAGAGACAAAATAAAATTTATTTGCCAAAAATATTGCGGTTTTTATAGTCTCCTTTAATTACTATTCTTATTATTATTATTATTATTATTATTATTATTATTATTTTGTTGTTTCTACGAATGAACTATCTTTCGCATCAAGAGTCCTTTCAAGATGAATAAACAAATAAAGTCTAAAATAAAGTAGATGAGAGCGGTGTCTAAAATAAATTAACACAAATGATATTTTTCCGGCTAATTTACTACGTTAAGTACAAAAAAAGGCTCAGAAAGAAAAACAGAAAAGAAAAAGTTATATATTATAAACATGAAAAGAAGAGAAGAAATAGCCGAGAAGAGCAAAATGGATGAAAAACCAAAAAAGAAAATATATAAAAAATAAAAACTCCAAGACATATTTAATTACTCGTCTAATTCAACAGCAACAAAAAACAACGAATAATTATATTTTGATGGCTCTAACGCCGCAACATGCTTTTTTGCCGCAAAAACAAAAAAAAAAAAAGGATAATATTAATAATCCTTTTTGAAATGTTGTAACAAAATTGTGGCACATTAACAAGGCGTTTTAAAATACAACAAAATCCAATAGAAAAAAATTTAAATTATAGAACATTGTTAAAGGAATTCAAATTGGTATTAAAATGAGATTCTTTCATTATCCAAAAGGACTAAAAGGATTCGACTATTTTTGTATCTTTCTTAAGTAGTTTCTTATGATGAAAAATCGAGAATTGCTTAGAAAAACGTCTTAACTGCTTCAAAACTGGCCCCTTTTCTTTTATTTGTCATGGATCCTTAAAAGCGATACCGTAAATTTTAATCTAACTCTTAAAATCAATGTTTTAAAGTAAAGAGCAAAGTAAAAACATTCCATGAAAAGAATTAGAGAGATTTAGAAGAGTTTTGTACTTAAAGTGAATCAAAGAATTTTCTCTACAATAAATTAAAGTTTTAGACTTAAAGAGAGGGCAAAAATTTGTGAAAATCTTTCTTTTTAGAAATAAAAACCATTTCAAAATTTACTCAACAAAATTTATCATAAATTTCTTATAAAATATAACGCGCTGTTATACAATTAGTGCAACTTTTTTATGTATGCATAATTGTAGGTATGCAAATTGTATGAAGTACATACAATTCGTTAGATTGTCTTCTAATTTTTAGTTTAGAATAAAAAATTTATAGAAGAGAAAAAAAAAAAAATAATAAATAAATTCTATAAGAGTTTTGTTTTTTGCTTATGTAAATATTTTACATAGTTTCACCAGCGAATTAACTGACAATAAAAAGTCACCAAAATAACATAAAAATGGAAACTCTACTCTCTAATCGGAGCATAAAAATTTTATAGAACTTTTCATAGAAAAATAACATTTTTGCTTTTCTAAAAATTATTACATTTTTTTTTTTTTGGCTTTTTAAGTGCTTGAAGTGACATAATAGAGAATTGGCCTTCAGATTTGAATCTATTGAATATCAGAGAAATATCTTTAAGTGTTTTTAGAATAAATTGTACAATTTTGTTGCATCATCTTTAAATTTTGTGCATTCTTTTAAGCAGAATTAAAAATTTGTAGTAACTCATTTTTTTAGAATGTTATTTATGTAAGAATTTTGATCTATTTTTATTGATTTTCTATAAAAAAAAATAATACTTATAACGTTTTTTGAAATTCATTTTAGAAGGTTAAACCTAAAAATGACTTAAACTTTTCTTTTTAAAAAAGTTTGTTTTTTTCTGATTCTTGTTTAAAAGTTGCCATCTTTCAATCAATTTTAATATAAAGCAAGTAAATACTAGATAGTTAGGACCGACTCTAATGTAATTAAAGTCTAAATAAGAGAATTAAAGGATAACAAAATTTAAAAAAATTGTAACTTTTAAAATATTTTAAAAAGTTCGTTATATAAGAAGAAGGTTCAAAAAACGGGACGATTAATACCAAATTTGGTGTATATAATTTTTATGTCAAAATGTAAGCCAATGCCAATTTTTGCTGAAATATATTCTGAAAAAAATTTTTTCGGAAAAAGCGTTATATTGGAAGTAGTTGTAAAAATGGGCCGATCTGCACCAAATTTAGTACACATGATTTTCATGTTAAAATATAAATCAGTGCCAATTTACTTTAAAATATATTTTGAATTGTAATTTTTTTGTCATATAATAATTTTTTTTTAAATAAAGCGTTATATGGGGCATGGTTGTAAAAATGGTCCGATTTAAACAATTTTTAATAGGATTATATCAGGGCCAAAACACATTCATATACCAAATTTTCTAAAAATATCTCTACAATTGTGATCTGCAGCTTGCACTCAGACAGGCATACAGACAGATAGACAAGCTTAAATTGAATCAGAAAGTTATTCCAGGTCGATTGGGAAAGCGTGATCTATCTTAATTATTTTTGGGTGTTACACACTTATAATACCCTGAATTATAAGTAGTGCAGGTTATAAATACGCTTTTTAAAATAATCTAATAAAATAACTCAATAATAACGAAAAAAAAAAACTAAAAATGGAAAAAATTAATTTAAACAATTTGTTTGCATAATCAAAAGTTATGTTTCAATTTATCTTTTAAGTTTGAAATTTTTCAATGTGAAAGGCTTTTAATTGAAATTGTTGTTTAGGTTTAAAATTTTTGCTAGTGCAAGAAAAAAAATTAAGAAAATAAATTGGTAGGATTTGCTGAAATATTTTTAAAATTTTAATGGATTTGTGATTTTGCATTAAATTGGATTAATTGTAATTGCAACTGTATAAATTTCATTTAAATGAACAAAATAAATAACTCAATCTTGTAGTGATTAGTTAGAAAATACTCTACAATATTTCATTTCGCTTGACTAAAAAAACAAGAGAAAAGAAAGAAAGTAAAAGATTCGAAATTTTGATATAATTAATAAAAGTGTGACATCGATTGGAATCGTAAAATTTGGCTTAAATTTTTTTTTTTTATTTATATTGATAACTAATACTTAGCTTTTACTTTATAAAAAATTCTTTTTCAAAATAAGGCATTTTATGGGGATTGCTAATTAGAATAATAATTTAATCCTGCATCATTTTAAAGAATGGTGCGGGATGGAATGGAAGCAAGAAAACATTGAAAACGTTGTCAGGAAAATGGCAAACTGTCAATTGATCACACAAATAAAAACATTGCGAGAATACCCAAATAAGTTTTAGTTCAAGAATAAATGGAAAAAGATAAAGAACCTCCACTCCAAATGTTAGGTAGGATTTTATAAGAATTTTCAGGTCTTGACAACACAATTAAAATGCTGTATATAAAAGCCGCCTCCTCTGGAAGTTTCCATCATACGCTACAACCCCAATGCAATACTAGCACTAATGCCGCTGACAACTATAGCAGATTCGACAAAGGTTTCAAGCATTGATATAAATATCGCAAAAGTTCTTGATAAACCCATCTGATTATTACATAAAATTATGTTTCCATAACCATGAACTTACAAACCAACTATTGCATTCGCTATAATGGAGCTAAGCTACCATTACAAGACACCACAAAGAAGGGGGCACATATAGAGAGGGAGAGAGAGAGAGAGAGGAGAATAATACTCCTCGCATGTGTTTCTATTATCTTCAATAATAAGTTGAAGAAAAATATTCCTTTTTTCGTGCTATTATTAGTTTATACTTATCCGTTTTTAGGTTTTATCAAAGCGTTTAAGTGACAACAATAACGACAACAATGACAGTCAAGCACTAAACATCGTTCCCTTTGGAGTAAACGATAAGTAAATCGTTTTCTTGTTGCTCTTCTAAATAACACACAACTTTAGTAGAAAAATGTTTGTAAAGCATAAAGCAACGATAACGAATATTGCAATAACAATGCAAAGCAACAGGACGGTATTTTTCATGTTTATCGAGTATTTAACATGCAATAACAGCAACAATCAACAAACAACAAATCAAGAAAAATTTGAAAAAAGGAAACTGCTTTTTTTTTAGGCAAAACGTATACAAATAATTTTTAAGGGAAAATGATTAAATACATCGTTTAAAACAACCCCGCCCGCTGGGTCCGTTTTAGTAATTCAAAAAAAGAAAAAAGCAACACTTGAAGAAAATTTCTTTAATTTTAGCACCCGTAAAAGTAAAATAAATAATTTTTTTTTTTTTAAATAGAAGAGCAGACTTAAAGGAGCATGTTTTCGCAAAAGTAACTTCAGACTCGGGCCACGAACTGTATGAACTATCTTACATGGCTCGCTTATCAAATATAAACTTAACATATACTAGAAACATTGGACATTGGACATTGGACATGTTTCATACAAAGTAGACAATCCACATACCACGCCTAAAATGTCACTTTTGAAAATATATACAGAAATCATAAAATCATAAAATCATAATCATCAAACTTTCAAATGTTGGGCTAAATATTTAAATAACAATGAAAGGCCCCAAAATTCATAAGGTCTTGAAAAAAAGTCTACAAAGTCTACAATTTCCACTAAAATTATTACTTATTACTTTACCTAAATTTACTATTTAGTCGACAATTTACTTGATATAAAAATTTGCAACATTTTTTGGCAGACCATGCCCACATTTGTTACACACTTAAAATCCAAAGTTTCATAAATAAAATTTTTATTTGCTATTTCATCTTTGAAGACAAATTTAAATTTTCCATACAAAATGTAAACTTTCTGATTTGTTGCTCTTGTTTTTTTTTTTACTTGTTCTTTTCAAGTCTATTTTAAACTTGCTTTTCTCACATTTTTCCCCTCTTTCGCTGTATGTATCAGTGTTTTAATTTCTATTAACTGACTTTAAATGGCAAAAAATGGCTTGTTAACATAAAAGCAGCACAAAAATACAAATAAAAATAACACTAAAACTAAAAACATAAACAACATGATTTTGTTATTTTATTTTTATTTTTTTATTTATTTTTTTTTTTTTTGTTATTATTGTTGCTGCTGCTTTGTTGCGTTTTCTGTGTAAATAATATTTTCCATACCTTTTCTCTGTTCTTGAGATTATTTTCCACAATATTTAACAAGAACAACAAAAAAAAAAAAAAAAAAAAGAAAAGGCAAAACAAAAAGGCAAAAAATCATAAGAAGAAAAACAAAGCAAACAAAAATTCTAACTAAAGCAAATATAAAGTTTTTGCCAAGTGAAAGCGAGTTGCAAGACAAAAAGTAAAAGAAATATAGAAAATTGTATTAAATCATGCTTTAAAAAATAAAATTGTAAAGTACAAATTCATTGTGCTAATTATGAACCTTTTGCAAAATTCTTCGAAGCTGTTTATTACGAAAAGAATGAAAAAAAATTCTAAATTTGCGGTATTGCCTTCAAGATATTATCATGATAGAACAATATTCTCCAAGCATCAAATCGTAAAAGTCTAAAGCATGTTATCTTGAAGTAACGAAACCGCGAAGAGCAAGAGATTGAGAGATTAAAGCAACTTATTAGAAAATGCAGGTTAATTTGTTTCAGTTGGCCGGCCTTTTTGTCAAATCTTGTAATTTATGAAAAGATTTTGAGAAACTTAGGAGACCTTAAGTCTTATAAAAACATCTTTCTCTTGAAATATAAATGAAATTAATCTTAAAAAATCATGGACTGCAATTGCGGCTGTGCCATTCGATATCTTTAAAGCAAAAGCTAAAATTCGTGTAACTCGGGGTCTAGTAGGGTTTTCGTATTATTTTTAGTGATGTCTAGAACCACATTACAAAAATTGATGAGGGATAATTCAAGGGTTTGGTTTTTATGAGCTATTCAAATTTAGCTCTTTGTATGAAGCCTCCTTTTAGGCTCACTAAATGGATTTTGTATTGCATTTCATTTTTAAGGATGTTTAGAATCATGTATCACAAATTTCTCTAACACAAACCAATAAATAACACTTCAGACCTTAAAAAGAAATTCTATGAAAGTAGCACACATATTTTTCTGATTTGTTAAGTTATATTAATTATATTATTATGGGATCAGGGGTTTAATAATAAAATTAAAAGATCACTACTTGACATTTGCGAAACTTCTAAGAACTTCGACTCGAACATTTGTCAATGCAAGAGATATTGAAAGAAGATCTCAAAATGAATAGAGAACTAAAATTGCATATTTGGAAAATGTCTATGTAGGAATGAATGGCATTAATAGTTTTCCCATTAGTATAATAATTTGTTACCTGGCACATTGACAAAACTTTTCTTTTTTTTTAACTTGCCATCTTCTTTCTTTCCTTTTGGGTTTTGGCATGGAGCAAAGTTATGCCATGTCAAATAAGGCTAAACCATTGCAGTGCCATTAACGGAATTTTAATGTAAAAAATGTAAAAATGACATGTAAAACAAATCTTAAATTAAAGGTGTAATTTTATCTAAAATATAGAAACTCTTTGGGCATTATTCGATATTTCAATATAACTAGGTTTACAATTAAATTATTACACATGTTATAATATTATGGTCCAATTTCTTTTACAATCTTACATAGTTGGAATATTTTCTTATCTAGATGTTGGCATTATCCAGACGAAGATGTCAAAGCCCTCATAAAGTGTAAATGTTTTATTGAACCTAATATTCCATATGGCTGCAAATATGTTTGTCAGTTTGTCCTTTTGGGTCTCTCTCTGGTATTTTTGATCTTCTTGGTGCTAAATGCAACGCACTGGTATAACAGAATTTGAGGAACCAGTTATGTATAAGCTCTAAAGCAAAATAATAAATAGATTTCCTACTCCACCTACCTTTAAATGTTCAAATATCACAAAAACATTGGGCGTGTACATTTCTTGTCCAAAACTTCTCCGTAAAAGTAAAACAAAAATTTTATCAAACAAAAAAATACTAAAAAGTGTTCAATTTAAAAGTTGGGCCCTCCAAAAAGCAACTTTAGTAGTTCTTTCTTTATTTTATTATTATGCCCATTGTTCCGTTTAAATTTTTATACTTATTTTCTCTTTTTCTTCTTGTTTGTTCTTTAATTTTTTTTTTTTTGCTTTTTCACTTCCATTTTTTGCTTTAGTATGTTTCTATTAATGCAACACCAGTTTGTATTGTTTTACTGCTCAATCGAAATGAAAAACTTTCTTGGATAAATTTTCTATTTTATTTGTGTTGTGTTGTGCGATAAAAATTATGAAATGATTTCAGAAAAACTTTATTTATTTTTGAATTGAACAAAGCAAAACAAACAAAAACAATTATGAAAAATTATAATAATTGTTATATTAACGTCCACGAAAACTAAAAAGTCTCGAGATTTTTTGTTAAATTATAAAGGAAATGAAAATTGCGTAGCTTTTCGGATATTTCATTTAAAAAAACAACAATAAATTAAAGATTAATTATATAATTTTTTTTTAATTGTTCTAGCACGGGTTTCTATGTTCAAGTTTTATTTGATTTTCGATAATGATATTCTTCATAGAACTTTCCAGAGAATCCTTTAGAGAATCATTTATAGAATGGTTAGTGCAATAAATCATCCCACAAAATTGTTTATTAAATCATTTAAGAAAGAAAAAGAATTTTTCATAGAGTCTTACATAGAATCATTCAAAGTACCGTTCATGGAATCATTTATGGAATCAATTGTTCATGGAATCTTTCATACATAAAAATTTTACAAAAAGAAAAATTGACTCAGACGATGCATAATTTTTATAGAATCTTTAAGGATTCTGTGGTATCGTTTGTGGAATCATTTAGAGAATCATTGCTAAATTCCTCGGCCAATTGTTTCTAGAAATTCTTACAATACCTTATAGAATCATTTATCTAAAATCAATGTTCATGGAATCTTTCATACATAAAAATTTTACAAAAAGAAAAATTGACTCAGACGATCGCATAATTTTTTATAGAATCGTTTAAGGGATTTCTTGTGGTATCGTTTGTGGAATCATTAGAGAATCATTTGCTAAATTCCTCGGCCAATTGTTTCTAGAATATTTCTTACAATCACCTTAGTAGAATCATTTGTAGAATCCTTCACACAAAATAGCTAAAATAGTTTGCGCAATGACTTTCAGAATCGCTTTCATAAATGTTTATTGAGTTACCAGTCCAGAGATTATAACGGAATAGTTCGTTTACAAACTCTTTCATTTTCATATAATCGTTGGCCAACAATTTAGAGAGTCCTTTCTAAAGCCTTTGGGAATTCTTCATAAAACATTTTTCATTTGGCCAAGGGTTTTATAACCAATGACAAAGCATGCTTTGAGGCGCACATTGCAAATTCTATTTAGTTACAAGATTATTTGATAAAATTAGAAGCGGCTTTTAAAAGAATGAGTAATGAAAGAACGAAAGGAAATAAGGAGAATGAAAATTCTTACAATTTCTTTCACCTTTTTTTTTTACAAATAATTGGTTGAATGTTAAGCGGCTGGCAGGTTTAACTTGTTTACCTTAAACGTTTCATAAATTTATCTTATTTACTTTCCCATTGCATTTTTCATATTCCTGCTTTTGCTTATTCGTAATTTTATACAATTTCATTTATTGTTTTACACAAATTTTTTGGTCTTGTCTTGTTTTTCTTTCTCATCTTTTTGTTTTAGTAGTTATTTAAAAGGTATTGACGCAGAAAAGCGCAAGTATCCCTAACCAAATGGCCAGTTTTACAAAAAAGCAGTAATAAAAACAATAATAATAATAACAGCATCAAATTGCAGTAAAACAATGAGATCAAAAAAACTTAGATAAATTTTAAATTAAGTTTAAGATTTAAACGGAATTAGATGAAAATTTATTTACTTTTAAATATTGACTAACTAACTAACTTTCTTTTCTGCGTGTAATCCATTAAAACTGTTTACGTAGACAATAATGTTCCTCCAAACACAACACACACACACCACACACACACACATACACGCAAAGTAAAAAAAGAAACCGTTTCATTTTCTAAAGAATTATTCGATGTGAAATTGAAAAAATAAAAGGAAATGGCGTTGTTCACATTTTATCATTTTCCACTACGCAAAATTATATTAATTAATAAAATAAGAAATGAAAACAAGCAATTTAAGTAATTTATAAAACGATGAAGAAGAACATGAGCTTAAATTTTTTTAAAATGTTGAAGCAAGTATCAGAAGAAAAATCTAAACAGACTCAGAAAATGCTTTCACTTTCTTTTCGATATTTCTTGAACTGTGATAATACAAAAGGTGCAAGCGGGAAATTAAATCAAAAATGGACGAATGCTTTACATCATAAATAAAAATTTTTTGATGAGAAATAAGAGAAATGGAAAAAATATTAAATCGTTCATGATCTATTTTTTTTTGTCTTTCATTAAATTCCGGGAATTTTGAATAAGCAAAAAAAAGTCAGTGGGAAATTTTTAGTTAAACAATTTTTCTTATACTTTTTTTAACTTAAACAATCATTTTGGCTGTTGCTAGCAAAATTGTAAAGTTCTTTAAAGAGCCTAATCCGTGTGGCTTGATTTGAGCCATAACAAAAACAGGGTTATCGCATTTAGCAAAATATGATCACTGGCTGCCTCAAAATGTCAGATTGGTTGTGCAATTAAAATATGCCAACCAGCTTTTTTTTTAGGAGAGAATAAATCAAAAGAATTTGTCAGTCTCTTAAGATACTGGGTGTCTTGGATGAAAAACAAGGCATAAATGTAAATGATTTGTAAATGATTTCAATAACTCATAAAATTTTACTTATTATTGTATTTTTATACATAAAGCAATTTTCCTTGACTTTTTTCATCATCATTTAAATTTAGATGGGCTTGGAGAAGTATTAGCCATTCAGAATCCTTTTATCATAAACGGAATTTAATAAAAAAATAAAGAATTTTTAGCAGAATAATTAAATGAAACTTTGCAAAAACCTTAGCAAAATCTCAAAGAATAACTTTGAAGTGTATCTCCATTTAAATGAGTCATCTATAATTAATTATAATAAGAAAATCATTTTATGGGACCCTTAAAATTTAAGTACACCATTACTCATTAAGCATGAACAGATAAAAATCGCCCAAAATGTGTCAGTTTGTTATTTTCGTTATTATAATAAAAGTGTCCCTTGCAATTTCATTTACGTCCATTTGTATGTCACGCTTTTTTGTAAGCCAACTCTTATTTCCTCATCAGGTATCTTCCTTTCTCCATCTCTTCCCATCTCTTTCCATCTCATTTTCTCTCACCCTCTTTCTTTCTGTTTATTTGAAAAATGAAAATTGCGGTTAAACGAAAATGAAAGCAAACGAATGTTTTATTCAATTTTCATTTCATTCCATTCACACAAAAGACCCAAGACCACTTCTGCTCTTCCACGTCTTCATTCTTTTGAATCAAACATTCCCGTAGTAGTACAAAAAAAAAAAAAAGAAACAATAAAAATAATAAATAATAAAAAAAAAAGAGAGGAAAAGTAAAATAACGCAAGAAAAACCAAAATGCAAATGAACAGAACTGCTGAGACTTCATTGAATGGACTTTACTGACTCTGAACTGACTGTAAATTCTTTAACTGAATTTATTGTTGTACTCTACATGAGCATGAGCATCAGACCAATAGAAGTACCAACAATATTAATATAAACATAATGACTGTTTATCTACAGAATTCCCCTCCTTATAAATTCTTAAAGATCTTCATTCTTCTATTTAACGATTTGCTCTCTTCGACTATTTTTTCTTAAGTCAATTATTTGTTGTTTGTCTTTTCTTAGTTTTTTCATTTTTTTTTCGGATTCATTAGTACCATTATTCTGGTACAAAATGACAGTTTGTCGGTTTATTTTATACTACTTCTCTTTTTTTTTTCTTACCTCTCAGTAAAACGTGTACGAGTTATCCGTGAAATAAGTGAGAAATAAGAAGAAAAAGTAAAAGTGAAAGAAGCTGAAATATTTTCAGGGGTTGAAGTCAACTATAAAATATCTAAAATGATTGTACAGTCCTCATCTTTAATTTTCCTTATTTTCTTAAATCTTAAACAGAAAAATTCATTCAAAATATAAACCGTTTAGAACCGTTTAGTCGAATTTTTGCTTTTCCTTAAAGCATGAAAAGTGATTCAAAAGTTCGACTTGCTTGATCTAAACTTTCTTTCTTACGGAATATTTACGTTAAAAAAAATTGTTATTTATCAAATTTTGCCCAAATTAATCTAGAAATTGATTAATTTCAGTTCAATTCAATTCTATCAGCATAAGTTGTCAATTTTAAATAGAAGTGAAATATTTCTGATTAAAAATTTTTCATTAAAATCAATTCGCAGAAATAAATTGCTGAACTTTTGAGAAACAGACGAACAAAGATACTTATTTCGTTTTCAAAAATGTTTCAGAAATGCTGAGATTAAAGATACGTAATGTACATATCTCCTTACACACCCTGTATTCCAAGTGGTTGTAGGGTAACAAGGAAATTATCATAAATTATTATATAAGATATAAATGTCAAAAAATAAAATAAATACAATACAAAAAAAAAAGTGAAAGCAATCAGCATGGATTTACATATAAAAATATTTTATGTCATATAATAAGAAAATCATTTTAAATTTATATGTAGAATTGTGGGTCACTCCAAATACGCTTTAAGTAAGAATTGAAATGCTTTTTTAAAACATTTTGGACAGAAAATTATTTTTAAGAGGCATTTTCATATCAGTTTAAATGACATTTGTAGATATGAAGGGAATAGATAAAAGTCTATTAAGTATAAGTATTTTATGAAAATCAAAAAAATTTTGACATCGAGCTGAACGTTATTTTTTGAACTCGTTCTTCATAACAATGAATTTTGACCTTTATATAAATTTAGATGGTTTTGTATAATCGAAAGTAGTTTATCAATATTTTTACTTATAGCAATAAGTTCTAAGCCGTAAGAAATTAGATGTTAACCTGTGGACTCTCATGTTTATAGCAATTTATCGCATTAATTCGAAACAAAAATTCACTTTTTTTTCCAATTTCATGTTTTTTAATTTTTCTGTTTATTTGGGAATACTTGTCCCAGGACAATTGTCCTAAAATAGACTGTTATTTATATGTATTTCATACTTATTGACCTGACCCATACACATAAATTTATTATTATTGTTAAAGGAAAAGTAAAACAATTTCAGAAAATGGAAACTACGCAACATGATGACTAATCGATATACAAATATATGAACATATGAACTTATGCATGTGTATTGGTAGTGGTTATGTTTGCAGTACGCTTATTTAATGGAGAAAAGAAAAAAAAAAGGAAAAGCATTAGTCTTATAACCACAGAAAAAAGAGAAAAAAACAGTCGAATAAATAGATAAAAACATTTATGCGTATTAGTTTGTGTGTGTATACGTATATGGACATTTGCTATTCATTTATTCATTTGATAGGACAAACATGATATTACAATAAGAAAAGACGCAATAACATGAAGAACAATAACTAAATACGTAAAACAAACAATCAGAGAGAGAAAAAAGAGAGACATAGAGAGAGATAAAGGCAAAAAAGAATTTGACTTGAGCTTTTATGCATGTGCTTTGCTCTTAATCAAACAGACAATAAATCATATAATCAAGTTTCGTTTATATTCAAATACTCGCATGGAAATTTCCCATTTCAATTCAAGGGTGCAAATAAATTTTCTATCAAAACCGAAAGAAAAAGAGAGAGAGAGAGAGCAAAAAAAAATAGGAAAAAACCAAACAGCAAATAAAAAAAATTATGGAGAAAATTATCAAAAGAAGTTTTTTTTATGGAAGAGTAAAACGCATAAAAAAAACTGATTAAAGTTCTATCAATTTGATATTAAAACAAACAAACAAACAAGAAATGAGAGAAATTGTGATAGGAAAAAGAATATATTGAAATGCATATTAAAAAGTCCCGGGACTTATTGATCTACTTATTGGAATGCGCATAAGAGTCAGATATTTAAAGATAAAGATATTCACATTTAAATCGTGTTCGTTTTATATTTAAATTAAATGAAATGAATTTGGTTACTTCAAGATTTTCATATAAAACTCTTCGCTTTTTCAATAATTTAAACTTTAAAGTAGAAAACATAAAAATTGTGAAAAAAGAGGAAATGAGGTAGAGAGATAGGGAGAGAGAGAGGGAGAAAGAGAGGTAGAAAGGAAGGGAGATAGAGAGGAAGAAAGAGAAGAAGGAGAGAAAACTGGAAGTATAAAAACATTCTTAAATAATAGAAATAAAAATATCTTTGTCACTTGTCGCTTGTCGCTTGTCGCTTGTCGTTTCTATGACCAAAACCAGCAACAACAAAATCATGTTAATGTATTCAATGTGCAATACATTTACACATTTTCTATATTAATGGGCGTATTTGAGCATCCGTCTGTTTTTGGTAATGGCTTTCTAACTGTCATATAAACCTTACAATTTTGCTTTCGCCTCTCTTTTTCGCCTTCTTTTCCTTTTCAATTTTTTTTTTGTTATTTTTTTGTTTTTTTGAACAAAATTTCAATTGTAAGTTTGGAGTATTTTTTGTGGATAACAATTTTTACTTACACTAATACATACATATCATACATATGCGTAGCTTACATACATACATACACACACACACATACATACACGTATAATTTTTATACATAAATATATCTGTTTACTATGTACAATAAAACCAACAACAACAAGTAAAAACATTATATTGGAAATCTTGAATACCCACCTTTCCAGACACCCTGATGATTCAGAGCCTGTTTCAGTTTTCGATAGAATCGATACAAAACGTAGACATATAAAATTAAAATTTTTATTTTGTATAATTTCGCGTAAGCGTGGCCGTTTTACATGATTTTTGGACAGACATTGTAGACCAATGGCATCTCTACTTGTGCAAAAATTCAGTTTTCTGTCTTTTGGACTTTGCAATAAACAGCAAATTTTGCTTCAAAAGTACTAAGTTGTTCTCCATTTTGCGTTGCCGTATCTAACGTTTGACGTTAGACCGATGTTGCCCATTTTCAACACCAACCTGAGTGCAAGAAATTTCAATGATCCTGACAAATTTAAGCTTAATATTTCAAATTTTACGATCAGTGATATGTTTATAACAGGCAGATACACAGACAGACAGACGGATAGACACACGGACAGACATGCCTAAATCGATTCAGAATTTTATACTAAACAAGAATTTATACATAACTTATAGAGCCTCCAATATTTCTTTCTAGGTGTTACAAACGTAATGACAAATTGACAAACTGACAAACTGACAAACAAAAAAAAGGCAGACAAAAACCGAAATCTTTAGCAAAATTTAAATGTATGAATAACACGCACCATGTTAGTTTGTTTATTTGCATATTTAATGCATGCCCTTTTTTTTTGGTACATGCTTTACCATTTTTTTCATCCTTTATTTTTTTTTTTTTTGAATATTTGTGTACTTATATATACATATATTCATTAAAGTTTTCAACATTTTTATTTCAAACCAAAAAAAAAGAAAAATTGAACAAAAAAATAATAGAAAGAAGACCAAAACAAAAGCAAAAACAAGAAAAGAGAAATTGGAATTTCCATTTTGCTTTTCACTGGTTTTACGTTTTATATTAAATAAATATTTATCTATTTACATATATATATACATGTATGTATGTATGTGTGTGTGTGTGTGTGTGTGTGTGTGTGCGTAATGTCAAAGTAAAACATGCGCAGGGCAATGCCATATGAGTCTTTGGTTAACTTATATTCTACCAAAAGCTGAAATAAACCAACAAGTAGGAAAATTAATTTTGGTAGTCAACAATTCTTGGGCACCCTCCACAACTGTATAATAGTTATAATTTTCAATTAGTTTCAAATATAATTAAAAAATATTTGCAGTGCAACTCGAAAAAATAATAAACAAATGGGCGTAGCTGTTTAGATAGATTTTTAAGCAGTTATTGTGAATCTAATTTTCAGAAAATTTTCCGCTGTTCATTTGTCATACTTTAGTCTAAAGTTATTTCATAAATTTCAAAATTTTCTTAATGGGCATGGTTTCTGACCGATTTATATTTATATCTTTAACAAACAACTAAAAACATTCAAGATTCTGCCAAATTTTTGCTGGATATTTCAAATTATTCAATTCTACGAAATGAATAACAAGCCGTCCAAGTCTAATTAAATCGTTTTAAAATTTCATAATGAATATATGAGAATATGTAAACTCTTTGAACAAAATAAATCTCTTTCCATTTTTTGGATGGTGCTTATAAAGAATGAAATTGAAAATGTTTATGCCTTCATTTTTTTTTTTTTTATCATTTCTATTAAGATAAATCTAAAATCTTATAAATATTTAGGATTAATACATAAGCGTTTGTTTATTTATAATTACATAAATAATGTTATCCATATTCTATTAGAAGCCATCTTTACAATCACCCTTTGCCCTTCCCCTTCATGCATGCTTTCATCAGTCCATTATGTGTAATTACTTTTTCTGTTTAATATATTTTCTCCCACTTAATCATTTGTGATAGTTTGCAAAATGAAAATCGTATAAATCTGATAAATTTGATAAATTTGATAAATTTGATAAATTGGATAACTTGGATAATTCGGCTAAATTGGATAATTGGTAATAGTTGGATAACTTGCATACACTGGAGAAATAAGTAAAGCTGTAAAGTAATTTCTATATAAACAAAAATCCTCGGAAATAAACCTATAAAAACAATAAAATTTTTCCAAGCGCTTCTTCACATATCAGTCCATTTTTTCGATGAAACTTCTTTTTGACAAAATTTGATTACTTATTCTTAAAGTGTACAGATGAAAGTTCAATGTGTCACGCGAAAAATGTGAGTATTCTTCAACATCAACTCAAATTAATTTATTTACAGATAAAGTTTATATTTATTTTTAAAGGTTATTTTCGATTCTTCAAAATCAATCTAAAATTATGCCGATATTTCTTATTTCATACACCCCCCCTCCCCTACCTTTTAAATTATATTAAGGGAATGAATGAAGTGAGTTTTTAGCTCAATTAAAAACGTTTTTTTTTTTCTCCTTAAGGAATCTTCCTTCATTTCTACCTTTACCAAATGACAAAGAAAATTAGTAAAAAAAAAAAAAAAAAGCGCATGACACGAAAGAATCTTCAAATAATTTCAAGCAGAGTGATTTTCAAATGAAATGCGATTCTATCAATGAACTTTCAATACATTCAAAAGAATTTCTCTATTTATTAGAAAAATGTAATAAAATTAAATTGAAAAAGAAAACACTACACGATAAATAAAAAGTGAGTGATGCGTTTTAAATACTTTAAACATACTTTGGAAGTTGTCTGATTTCAAATCGAAATTTTAGTAAGTAAAGAAATTAACAGAGAATGCAGGATCATAGTTTTCTTTTTTTTTTACAATTAAATTTACAGTCAGTTTGTTATTTGAAAAAAAAATAAAAAAAAAAAATAAAAATAAAAATGAAAGTTAGAAAAAAATTAATGTTGCTCTTTTAGCCATTAAAAATTTCAATGAAAATGAAGAATAAAATGATATTATTGATTAAGTGAAATTTAAAAGAAAAAATATTTTGTAGGAAAAGCAAATCTAAAATAAATCTAAAGAAACTAGATAAAATATTAAATGTTATTTTATATTGGTATAAAATATCGATTGCAATTTCCATTAAAGTTGATGAGTCCAAAATTAAAAGTGCAATTGACAAAAATGAAATAAATTTATCTTAAACTGTCTTTAATGACCTTAAATTTTTTAAATGTCTTTTTCGTATAATTTTTACCCATTTTAATATAAAGGAAATCATACAAAAAATAAGGGAAACTCAATTTAATTGATAAAATTCATAAGACGATATACTGTTCCACTGCGGAATTATTTTTCACGATTTTCTACTTATCATTTGTTTCACATTGAATAGAAATGACGCGATTCTGTGAGAGCGATATAGACAAAATAAAATTACGCAAAGTATGTTGTAAAATATTTATGGTAAGCGCAAGCGTTAAAGGCGATACAATTTTTAAAATCTCAAAAAATTTTAATTTTTTATGAAATTTTTTCTTTTATTATTAATTGTAATAAAAATCAAGCAAAAATTTTATGTCAATCAAAAATAATCAAATACAAAAGCACATACACACTTACTTAAAGAGGAAGATAGAAAAAGACAGATAGATACATAGAAAGAGAAAGAGCAAGTGTAAAATGAAAAATAGGGAAATGTGTAATTTCTGTAATAAATCACTAAAACGAATTAAATTGTAAATCAAATAAATTGGGAATTAAGTCAAATAAATAAATAAATTACAACAACAATTACAATTAAAATAATTTCACACAAAAATTACAAACCTTAATGAATTACAATATGAAAGACAAAATGATATATAAGCGTATGAAAAAACAAAAACAACCAAAAATCCCACAACAAGAATTATCACAATTATATATATATGTATGTATATGTGCATACATATTTAAAATAATGCCAATAATAAAAAAAAATAAAAACACTATACTTTTTCATTTGTTATATCAATAAAATAACGAGCTATGCGAAAATTAACTAAAATATCCACAAAACGCAAGTGGCAAAAGTAGCGACAGCAGCAGCAAGTGACAAAGCTAATAAATGTAAAAAAAAGAGAATGAAACCATGAATGAAATAAATCAATTGTTTGATTAAAAACGTAGACGACAACAAAATGCTTCTGCTGTTACTTATGCTGAGGTTGATGGTGATGTTAATACTCATGATGTGGTTGAGGCTACATCTACTTGCACCATTACAACACTTAATGATCATTTTAATAATATTTAGTATTTGCATTGATAAAACATAATAAGTGTTAAAATACACATTACACGGACAGAGCAACCGAATTATCAATCATGAAATTTTTAGAAAAATCTCTTCTATGCCATTTCTCTCTCTTTTGCTTGTCTCTCTGAATCTATATTATTTAAAATAGTGTTAGCATTATTTACACATGACATTTATATATTCGTAACTATGAAAATACACAAACAGGCTACATATGTATAAGCGTAGCAAATTTAAGATTCAATATTTCAGAGAATTTCGTAAGTTAACTGTTTTACTGGCTCTTCCTCTCTCCTATCTTTTCACAATTCTGCACTCACTCAAAACAAAAAAAAAAAGAAAAAAACTAACAAACGCTGAATAGCACGAATAATAAACAATGGAAATGCAAGGCTACGTAACGTAACGTAACGGAACGTAACGTAACCATAACACAATCCAAACAAAAATATACATAAACAGTGCTTAAATTTAACAAATAATGTATTTTAGTTGGAGTGTCTCTTTCTCTCTCTCTTTTTGTTTGTGTGGGTGTATGTAATATGAAAATTTATCGTAAATATTTCATTTTCATGATGATGGTATTTCGACATATACACACGTAATACACTGCAGCTTCTATACGGCGTATTGTTTGTTAATTATTTGAAAATTTTCACACATTACTGCGCACACACACACACAAACACACACACACACACACACATTCTCATATTAAGAACTATTTACATACGAATAAAGAGGTTAAAGAGGGTATTTAATGATGATGAGGAATCATGTTGCTAATAGAACATGATTTTTGTATTAAAATTCTTCTTCATTTCACTTGTCGATTTCTACGTTTATATACATTTTATACATTTTCTATATTTATATTTTCTAGATTTATATAGAAAATGAAGCTTTGTTTGTATTGGTAGATGCATTGTATGTGTATGTACGTTGATGCCAGTTGATATAATAAGCAATGACAACATAAATTAAAATATTATTAATTTTTAGAGTTTCTGAATTGAAATAATTCAATACTTTACAAGCAAACTTCATACACTTCAAGATCACCATCTCAAACAAAAACTAAAAGAAAGAAAAAATATAAAGTCTTCTTGTAATTTGATTGAAATTTTATATATAACATTTAAATCTATTAATGGAGGAATTTTGAATGAAAAATTTCACCTTTAAATATTTCAAATTAAAATTATTTATTGTACAATTAATAATTAATTATTTAATTAATAATTGTTTCATTAATTAATTATTAATAATTAATTAATGAATTAAATGATTAAATGGTTATTATTAAATAATTAATTAGCCATTAATTCATAATTAATTAATTAATTCATAATTAATTCATAATTAATTAAACTTAATTAATATATAATTAATTGCTTTAATTAATAGATTTTTCTCCTAAAAATGTATGATTAAGCCAACAATGTAATTTTCTTACGATTTACAAGTAAACAATTTACAACTCAGAGGCAAAACGTGATTTGGGGAAAAAGTAATTCAAAAAATGTTACCATCCTGCATATTAGCATTCTAGAAAAAATTTATGTGGGAAATTTTAATTAAAAATAATTAAGAAATTATATTTAATACAAATGTATCTATAAGCAGATGGATGGATGGACGGACATACTTTCAGCATACTTCAATGTAAAGCTTTTCTTTAAATTTCATCAATTTACGCGATATAGGGTGGCTGGAAGGGACCAACCTAGACTTTGAATGTAAATCGTAATAATCCATTTTAATAGATTTGAAAATTCTAAGAACAATATATACAACAATTTTGACAACAACCACAAACAAAAACAACAACGTTAACACAAAAGAATGAATAAGTGAATGGAATAAGTGGACTTTCGATTTAAACTTTCATTGTTCAGTGGTATGATAAATTAACAAAGTGATAAGCTGATAGAATGGCACTCAAAAGTCAAGGCGTTAAGTTAAGTGTATTTTTGTTGTTGTTGTAAATTTAAGCAAACTAAACTAAATTAAACAAATCATTGTTCTATGCAATCGTTTCCACAGACTAAGTAGAGAGAAAGAGATAGAGACAGAAAGAGATAGAGTTAAAAAAGGATGAGAGGGGGTTAGAGGGAAATGGAACTAAGACACTTCACCTTATAATTTTGTTTTGCAGAATGTTTTATTATGAAAGTCCGAAATGATTGTTCTAATTTGCAGGAATTGCTCTACAGTATGGGAAAGTGAAAGAGACAGAAATAGACAAAGACAAAGACATAGAGAAATTGAGACAATGGGCTTTAAATTGAATTCTATTTAAAGGGATGACAACAATAGAAAATAAGTGGAGCAACATTAATCTTATTGTAAAATTGCTTAAAATATTTGATAAGAGTTTTTTTCAAAAAAAAAAAAAAAAAAAAAAATATCCAAACAATTGAATGGATTTAAGAAGTTCTAGATCTGTGAAGAAAATATCACAATCATTATTTTACTTTAACTTTTTTTTTGCTTTCAATTTCTTTTAAGCCATAATAAATAAAAATAAGCAACTACTTCGAAAATGTACGAAATCGTATGATTTTGACCAAGATTTTTCACATTAAGCTTTATTTTAAAAAATTAAAAGAGTTAAACACTTTCTAATCAATTTTGATTAAAATGAATTGTAAGTTCATTATCTAAACTAAAATTTTGGTTCACATGAAGCAAAATGATGTTAGATTCCTTTTATCTTCCATTTTATCTGTCATTCTTTATAAATTTTAGGGAAATTTTTAAATTAGATGCTTCATATAAGATTTACATATTAAATTGATGGAGGAAATTTTCGATGATTCAATATTTATAATAATTTCAATCTTTAACAATCTAAATGAATTATAAATGTCTCTGGTTCAATTTTAAAAGGAATTGCCCAAATTTTATTTTAACATTAACTAGAAAACAAGAAAAAAAAATATCCTACAAAATATTTACCAAAATATTGGGTAATGTAACAAAATTTCATTGTATTTGAGTTTGTTGTTTATTGTTGCATTTCTATATGAGTAAATGTTTGTAGATATTTGTCATTTTCAAAAAAAAAAAATTTTCCATACGAGACACACAACACAAAGATAAAGATTTAGATAAAGTTGAAAAAAGATTATGATCATAATGATAATAAACATGATAATGATAATAATGATAATAATGATAAAGATGATGATGATGATGATCATGATGACGATAATAAATAAAGTAATATGTGACCGTAATGCTATAAATGCATTCATAGCTTACAATTATTTACAGTACATAACAAAATATTGGCTCATCTGTAAGAATCAAAGAGAAACGTAATAAGTCTAATTCTGTTGAATACTCTCAAAATTCTTTTAATTACATAAAAATTTTTGCTGGTAATTTTTTAATATTTTAATCAAATTTCTATTTTGTAAATAAAACATTTCAATTGAGACATCATATCTACCAGTAATTCTAAATATATCAAAGGAGTCATTTCCATTTTTATAAAAAAAAAAAAAAATCATTAAATCACGTCTCTGAGTTTTTCCTAAAATAATTTGCCAAATAAAACTTTAATGTTAAACTGCTTCTCGGAAAAATCGTGTGCCATAGTTTAAACTAAAAATTGCCCTTCTGAATACTTGAGTTTAGCCATGCTAAACATGATCATCCAAGGCAATTTTTTAAGTTTGAATTTCTCAATTCAAAAATTGTGCCTTCTTAGGCCATTTAACCGCTAATTTATACCAAAAGAGATAATGGATCCAGGTTTGTCTATTTTATCCAATGTATCAAAGTTTTCGAATGCTTTTCCAAATAATAAGCATTCGAGCATCATTTCTAATGGATTTTCAAAGATTAGCCAACATCCGATTCAAATTTAGAAATTAAAGCTAAAGTCTTTTAAAATTTTTATATTCAAATTTTCTTCGGTTTTTTTTTTCAATTTTTTTTTCTGTTTACGTGGAATTCTCCAAATGTGGATTAAATTCCAAATGTTTCTTTATAATATTAAGAAGGCAAATCTCTATAACAAGTTTCTGAAAAATATGAAATTTTGAAAACCGTAAAAAACGTTTACTTATCTCCTTGCTAATCTGCTCATTCACGTTCAACATTGGCTAATAACTGCTGTAATTGCATAGTGTACATGCCGAGAAAGAAGGTATAGGAAGAGGAAAAGTAGAAGGAGAAGAGGAAGCAATTGAAGATGTAAAATAAAAGACTTTGACTAAAGAACATTTTACCACAATATAATATTTATATAGATAAATGTGCACGTGTATGCATATAAATGTATATAAATACTTACAGACAGACATTATGCACATTCCAAGTGAATGAAATTTCTTGGGTTTTTATGTAATTTTTGCCTATTTCATGTTGAAATTACGTGTTGTGAATAAATAAATAAATGTCACCTTATTCTCTTTTTCTTACACTTTTCCTGCCTTATTTTTTCTATTCTTGCTTCCATTCAATCTTTCTACCTTTTCTCTGGCTTTTGTTAAAAATCTTTTTTTTTTTCTCTGTCTCTGTCGTTCTTTCTTATCTATATGTATCCATCAAAGTGACTCTTCTTGTTTTCTATCTGCTTATCTTTCTTAGCATCTTGAGCGCCACAAAGTTTACATAGTTTTCCATTTAAAGTACATGAAAAAATGAAAAATAAATAAAACAAAACAACAAGAACAAGAACAAGAACAAGAACAAGAACACCACAACAACTTTGCGGTTTGCTAAGAAAAATGTTTGAAAGCTTAAAGAAATAGAAATCAGCACAAAGAAAAGAAAAGCGCAAGCCGACAGGAATATCTAAAAAAATATCTCTAATAAAATATGGCAAAAGATAATTTAAAAAAACAAAAAACAAAAAACCAAAAACTAAAAACCAAAAACATCAGCAAAAAAAAATACGGTCGAGTAAACTTACACAAACATACATGCACACAAACACATGCCATTTGTCTATCTATCTCTCTTGGGCGACCAAGCTAATAAAAAGATCTTGCATACTTGAAAGAAAATAAAAAGAAAAAATCATAAATTTTACTGCATCATAAACTAAACTATTCAATTACAATTACAATAATAACAACAACAACAACAACAAAAAAATAATAATAATAATAAAAATAGAACTTTGCAGAGGAAGCAGCAAAACATGCCGAAATAATATTTTCTATTTAATATTTCATCCATTTGTATTTCATTTTCAAGAATTTAAAAAAAAAATCCAAAATATATTTGAATATAAAATACATTTTCATAAAATTGAAATTTCATAAGAACTTAAAACGATTAATGCAAATATTATGTTAAAGGTAAAAACTCTTAGAAAAATTTGAATGCCAACAACAACAATGCCAAAACATTTGAAGCGGAATTCATAAAAACTTATAATGAAAATGATAAAAGAATTTGAGATCCATGAACTTATTGAAGATTTACCAATAAAAATTTTTTATAAAAAAGCCTTCATAGAAATCTTTGTAGCTTAAATGGAATAATTGATTTAGTGGCCTCTAATTTTGTTGTTTGCTAAAATGAAAAAAAAAATAGACTGAGCGCATTTTATTTGTCCAAACTATACTTTTGAACACTTCCTTCGTTAATGTATTCCGTATTTCATGTGACCACCAGGCGTTTTCTCAGAAGCACCAGCTCAACTTTAAGTAGATTCTTAGATGGAAATTTTGCCATGCTAACGAGTTTCACAAGATAGGACTAAAGACATAATTTAATGGCACCACGGAATCACTAGTTTTAATCCACAATTGGTGGTTACTTCGTGGTAACTGTGATGCCCACATTAGGCGAATTTCTGGTTATTTGCATATCGTGCGGAATATGGATACCTAGGCGAGGCCAAGTTATAGAAACATGGCCCAGGAATTTTCGTAGCGTTACGTTTCTTTGTTTAAAAAGTAAGCTTTGCATATAAGTTGCCATATGGACTTTAACTAGTAACTAATAACTAACGACGAGTGATCTTACCGCAAAATTTGTACTTCGGTACCTTGTGCTTAGGGCTCTACGGAAGATACGCAAATAAAGTCATGTCAAACTTTGTTCACCAGGCTTAATATTCATCAAAAAAATGAAGTAACTAAACTAATGATTTAAACATGGATTTCTTCTAATAGGGCTTTTTAGAAATTTCTTTATAAAAAAAAATATAGAAATCTTCTTCAATGGTCTGCATCATGTAAATAACCAAATTAAGAAAATTCAACTTAAATTACTTTTCAATTTTCTTAAGCTACAACAAAATATTTGTTTGTTTATTTTGGCCATTTCCATTTAATCAAAAAATTATAGAAGCAACCTTGAGAATTCAAAATGGTGATGATTAAAATGTAACATTACACAACAATAACAACAATAACAACAACAACAACATATTTACTGTACTTAAAGGATTCCGGTTTGTTTTTCATTTCACATATTTACCTTAAGTAATTCTCACTTTTTCGATGCTTTTTTTTCTTTTTACACTTAAAAAACATTTACAAGAATGGAAAAAAAATAAAACTAAAAAAAAAAAAAAAAGAAAAATCAAGTGAAAAGCAAGGCAACAAAAATAAAATCCCATAATCCTAATTCCTAATTCTTTATAATCTTTGTGATATGTTACACTTATAATGGAAATGTGTGAAAAGAAGTGTGATAATAAAAGCAAAAAGTGGCAATGATTGAGAAAAAAAATAACAGAAAGGAATATAAAGAAATTTCTTCAATTTATTGTCATGTTGTTTATCATAAGAAAAAAGTTATTTGCAGGATAAAGTCGTGCCATAAAGTGCAGATGCAATGTGCCTTAAAAGAATAAAATGGCAAATGGCAAATGTAATAAAAATATAAGACATCTATGAATTATATTAATATCTGAATTATAATATAAAAAACAAAAAAACTAAAAAAAATTATATTTGCCTGGGACCAAATGTTGGTCACTCAGACCCTACTCGGTAATTTGAAGTAGAATAATGGCTTTAATATTTGTATAAGATTTTAGCTTTCTATTTGCTTTATTTTTCAAGTTTTATGTAAAAAACTTTAAATTTCTAATAAAAAAAAAAAAAAGTCAAAGTGCCCTAAACTGTGGGCGCATGGCCCGACCGATTTCGCACATTTTCAATTCGAACTAGCATAGTTCGAACTTTCAATGTTTCTGGAAAATTTAAAGTCTACATAACTTTTTATGTTATGCTTGGACATCCAGACACGGACAGACAGGTGGACATATCTAAATCGATTCAGAATTTCATGCTGATCAAGAATATATGTATACTGCGTAAAGTCTCTAATACCTTGTTTCAGGCATGAGAAGCACAATTACAAAATGAGTACACGGCCGGTCTCTGGCTGATGAATGTAAAAAGATGGAAGGTACGCCGTAAATTTGTTCTCTTTTAAATATATCTGGTTAGTAGAAATTACGCAGAAAGGTTGACTGAATGCACTCTTAGATAACTTTTGCTTTGCATCTGTGAAATCTTAAATCGGTAAGATGTAAAATGTTTAATGTCAAAAGATCTAAGGCCGCAAAATTATGGGCATGACTTAAAAAATACAATAAATCTGAATGATATGATAAAAAATGGAACCAACTTTTTTAAAATTATACGGGACTAACTAACTACTACAAAAATTTTGCTTGAGAATTTACATTGATTTTTGAAAGCTAAAAAATATTGATTTTAAAAAACTTTCAACTTGAAACGATAACTAAACAATGAGTATAATATCACAATTATTATTTGATACCGCCTAAGGCCCCTGGTAGACATGAAAAGGGTATGACAACTTTAGAAAATTTTATTTTAACGTTCTAAATTGCTTATATTTACCAATCGCTAAAAATTTATCTCATAACTCATAGCGATAAATCATAAATCCACTTTACCATAATTTCTATAATTGCTTGGCATAAGTAAATGTCTGAAATTCATGTTAAACTATGAGTAATTTTCTTTGGTTAAAAAAGTTTGTAGAGAATTGAGATTGAACTGAAATTAGCATTCAGGGATTGAATTTAATTAACGGCAACAAAGCGGACAAACAGAAATAGAAAATTGCTTTAAAAAAAAAAAATGATGAGAGATGAAGGTATGAAAAGAAGATTAAGAAACTAAGGGAAGTAGATAAAGGAAAAAACGTTAAAGCAAAGAAGGATGCGTATAAAAGCAAAATAAACAAATATTCAAACGCACACGCCCACAGCGTCACTAAATTATACATTAAATTGAAAGTGTGATAATTTACTGATGTTCTATGAGAATTTAGTGATTTTATAAGAGGTATGTATAAGAGTATGGCTGAAAATTAAATAAATAAATAAATAAATAAATAAATAAAAAGGATAAAAATACGAAAACATTAAATTAATTCGGTTAATGAGTAATTTACTGTTGCACTTTTATCCGAATTGCTCTCATTTCAAAATGTTTGAGAAAAATTTCAAAATAATAATTAATGATATTAAAGCAAACTATATTATAGAGGCATATGTTTAAGTGTGTGCATGTGTGTATGTTTATGTATATGTGTGAATCCTATACCACTTCAAGTGCCTTAAATTTATATTGATTGTGATCAATTAATATTCTTAAAATTTATGGATTTGTTTTGTTCTCCTACTTTCTTATTTTATTATATTATTATTGTTGTTGTTAATGCTATTGTAATGCATACTTTACTTTTCTTGCTCTTTTAATTTTCCTTCTTCTTCTTTCTCTTCTTCTTCTTCTTCTTATTAGTTTTGTAAATAGCATATAAATAGAGTATTAAGAAAATAAAAGCTTTTCTGACAAATTGAAATGTTAATGGAATTTTTGTAACAAAGACAACAAAAGCAACAACAGCAACAACAACAACAACAACAATCAAATTGTTTATTGATTTCTAATATTTCATTGTATACTACATCATTTGGAATACTTAAAAAATCTTGCAGCAAACTCTTTATCCATTTTCTCACAAGATTCAAGACTGTCTGTCCATCCGTCCATAAAAATTCAAGAAAATATTTAACGAGCCTATGTTTTGAGGTATTTTAATGAACTTTGGGAACACGTTGAGAAAGAATCTTAAAATTTAAGAAAAAATGTATCAATTTAACAAACATTTCTTGCATAAGACCTTATTTCGAAAAAAGTAGCTCAATAGAAAAAAATTTCCAACTTGCGATACATTTATTCATTTTATATCTCTAATGAAAATTTTGATTCAAATCAAACAATTTTTGAAAATCTTTATACTAAAAGAGATTTTAAAAAACCTAAAATTAAAATGTAAAAATTCCCATTTTAGATGTAGCATGTGTAATGATCGATTTTGATCGATTATTATAAATTTTTATTTATTTGAGTTTCATTTTTCAATGACACTATGTACATTATTGCACATGAATTTACAACGAAATTGTATCACGATATTAAAATAGAAATATTTTGATTCATATGAAAACATTATTTCTTCATTTTCAATTCTTGATTCATTTTTCTCCAAACCTTCTTCTTTTCACACCACTTTGTTCTTTTTACTCTTTACTGATTTCTTTTTCATATGGCAAGAAAAAAGCTATTATTGATGATTATATTCCTTAGGATAATGATGATAATGATAATGATATGAGATGTTTATGTTTATTATAGTAAGTAGAAGTAAAAAAAAAAAAAAAAAAAAAAATCTAGGGCATTCATTTAATGTAGAACCACATATCGCATATTGCATTGAGATCTAACTATAAAAACGCATAATGCAACTTATCACGCACATGAACATAGCACTTTGAATGAATGCTTGAATTACTAGATTGAATGAATGATGAATGAATGAATGAATGAATGAATGAAGCAACACTTAACGCTTAAATGGAGTAAAAATATCAAGTATAACAACAGCAGTGATATAAAGAAAGGAAACAAATAAAAGAAAAAGAAAGCTAAGTAAAAAATGATTAAAATGACAGAGAAAATGAATCGAAAATGTAGGTAAACAAATAATAGCAATAACAACAAATTCCAACTTGATGTTCCAATTTGCCACTACTCTATATTTGTTTGCTGTATTTCTCTCTATTTTAGTTTTAGTTACGTAAAAGACCATTCAATATATTTATTATGGAATTGTGGCAGACAGAAGCACAAATGCATGCCTGAACTCAAGTATTTAGAAGTCTAAGCTCTTGAGCTTAGGCTTTAAATATTTGTATAAATATATAAGTGTTAGCAATGGTATGCCATATACAAGTCATATGAGCATTTGTACCATTTGGATGTATACGGGCGCGCTTGTTGTGTGTGTGTGTGTGTGTGTGTGTGTTTTAGGATGTATACAAGGATGTACATAAAAAGCAATATCAATGCGGTATATGGTTATGTGAAATATATTGGTCTATTTCAATATGCAGCAGCAATAATCATATTTAATATTTTATGGCCTTTAAATTCACTATCAAAGCACGAGCATATCGCCATGAAAATCTTTACATATTTTTCTTTGAATATTTCTCCAAATGTTATTATTTTGCATTTTTTCAGTGTATGCTTACTGTGAAAACGGATTTGAAGGTAATGAGTTATAACATGATATTTAAATTATTTTTACAATCATTTTTGTTTTAATGAGTTAAATTTTAAAGGTTAAGTCTTTCCTTCTTTTCTGTGGGGCCCGGCCCTTCTTCCATAAATTTGGATATGAATTTAAAACAAACATGTTTTAAATTATTTTATTCGGGGCATATTTTCTTGTACGATACAGGAAAGTGCCTATCTAGACATCTAAAAACTCTTATTATATTTTTTGGAAGCAATTTTAAGATCTTTGATATTTTGAGCTGGCCGATTTTAATGTCATTTATTACATAGTTTTGAATTGTAAAGTAGTACCAGAAATATGTTTCAGATGGGGTCATTATTATTACCAGTTCCCTTCAAAGTTTTATTTTTTACAAAACAGGCGGTTAATGAAAATTAAATATAAATTGATTCGCTTCAGATCTACTTCACAAATTGTTTCCCTTTTAAGGAATATTTAAAGGAACTGATAAATTTTAACTCTTGATTTTATGAAGTTTATCAAGTGACAGAACAATAGTTGGTATCGATCGATCATAACATTTCTTATTTCGAGTCTTTTATAAAGAAAATATGGACTTTCTGCTAATCAGTCTAAAATTGTTTTACTAATGGCATTCAATATGTGTTTTACATGCATACCTGCCGTGAAAGCCTAACTACATGGTACACAATTGTACAAATGAGCGCTAGTGCTGGTAATCACCTACGTATGGTACATGTTACCCTCACGACTAGCTTTTAATTTAAAGCCTGTATTGCACATTATCTACAAGGCTTAATCTTTGGTATCTATATTCGAAGCCTTCTTCCTTCCAGGGAGTACCTTAGTTTAGTTAGCTCAATAAGCCTACCCAGCTAACCATTTTATTCGTTATTTTATTTTTTACCCTGCAAGACAAGTATATATATGTTTGAACGAGCTACGCGTGAGATATGGTCACGAAAGGCCCCACGAAGCCAACCTCAATATCACCACGATGGGCTTTATTAAAACTGGTGATCCCGTGGTACCAAATTAAACCTTTGGTCGGATCTCGTGACTCATGATGCTCCCTGATGGCCGGCATTACCAACGACCATCTCATGAGGCACTCCTAATTGAGCAAGTGTTTCTCGAGAATAGATGCCCCATGTTACTAATGACAGAAGTGTTCAAGAGTTTCTTTATATTGATTTCATAAAATCGTAAGTTCAAAAGTAACGTAGTAGAAATCGGCCATGCCTCATCAAGCCAAATAGTATAACTTATACAAATTGTTAGTTCTCTTTCAAAGATACATAAGACATAACTAATGACTATAACAGCTTCTCTGTACGGTCTCCGTAATCATAAAAATGCGCTTATACAAGTCCGTCTACGTTTTAGTAATTTTTCTTATGAAGCAGCCATTACGGGTGCACAACAATAAGAACAAAACAGAAATAGTAACAAACAATAAAAACAAATAAAAAAATAAGATTTAGCTGGGACCAAATCTTGGCTACCTACCAAGACATTAGGATTCCGAGCATGTTTCAGTTTTTGAGTAATCGATAGAAAACGTAGATATAAAAGTATTAAATTTTGATGTTGTATGATTTCGAGTAGGCCTAACCGATTTATATAATTTTTTGGACAGATCTTGTAAACTAAGAGGCTCTCTTTTTGTGCAAAATTGCAGTGGAAAGAACCACCAAATTTTGCTTTAAAAAACTGAGTTGTTTCCAATTAACGTTGCACTATGGGCTTGCCCTTCTATCGATTTTGCCCATTTTCAGTATCAACTTGCGTACAAGAACTACCGATGTTACTACAAAATTTGAGGTCGATATATCCCTTTTTGCGATCAGAACAATGTTAAGAGTACACAGACGGGTGGACAGACAGACGTATGGGCAGTTAGACAGACACAGAAGGACGTACAGATAGACAAAATTTGATGCTAATTAAAAATATATCTATACTTTGTAGACTCGCTGACGCTTCCTTTTAGATGTTACAAACGTAAAGACAAAATGAGTATACCCCCAAAACTTTTGGGTGGTGAATGGGTGTAATAAAAAAACTACTATTAAAACAATCAAATAAAATAAGATGAGATAAGAAAATGAGAATAGAAGAAAATATTATTTGCCACGTACACATTTCTTATGTGAGTTTTTCTGTTACTAATGTTCTTCTTATTGTTCTGCTTGTTCTCGTGTTTTTTTTCATTGTTATTTTGTTATTTCGTAATTTTTTTTCTCTGTTTTTTTTTCTTAAAAATTCTTTTTTTTTTTGTGAAATTTTTTTTTTGAAATTCTACTATTTTACTTGAAGGAAAAGTGTTAAACATTATCACGTTTTGTTTTACTACATTTCATTCCGCCTCATTTTATTATTAGAGCTGTCTTTGTGTTCTGGCGATTTGTGTTCTTTTTTCCTTTTTTTCCTTTCTTTTCTGCTTTGTGTTATTTGGCTTATTCTGATAAGCAATTTTATTTGTATTTATGTTGTACTCAGTTGCTATTTTTGCTTTTACATTTACATCACATTCACATGACGTAACACAAAATCATAAAGTTGCAGCAACTGCCATTTTTCTGGCTGATTTTTATTATTTATTTGCTTGTTTAAACTTTTTTTATTTTTATGCTTTTTTGTTTCCTTTTCCTTTTTTCCTCTTTTCCTCTTTCCTTTTTTTTTTTTTTTTTTAAATAAAGGAAGTTAACTGAATTGTCATATCATTATGCATAATGCATCTATATGCTCTCTACACAAAATCATAATATTCATATATGAATTGTTTTATATGCAATACGTTTGCTTATTCATTCGTGTTCACATATTCATGATTATAATATTCATAAGTCCCAAAAAAAAAAAAAAAAAAAAGAAGGAAAACAAGAAAAAATACAAGTAATAAAACCAAATTAAGTAAAAAACTTTGTAAGAGATTCGGATCGATTATCGAGTACTCTAGATCAACGATCAGTCAAAAAACTGATGACGAAAAATACAGATGGATAGTTAAAGTTATAAATTTTTTTGAAATTTAGGGAGGGAAAGGTCTAACAAAGTACAGCAATTTGGACCACAATTTTCCATAAGTATGTCAAATACCTTAACTCATATGTAAAAATCTGTGTCCTCCCACATAGCAAACTTTATAATAAAAATTGATCTCGGAATAAAAAAATCCATCGCATTCATTTTCAATAAGAAACATACTTGGACCCATGCACGATCGAAAGTCATAAAAATATTTGGAATTATGCCAACAATAAAGTGATAATAAGTAACATGGACAAATATTAGACATAAAAGTGGCTTAAATTCATTTAGAAAATAGTTCTAAAGCGATTCGCATTAAAAAAAAATAAAATGCAATTTAAATCCATCATAATTTGGTTTCCAAATTACCAAGGTTAAGTTAAACTTAGTACACCTCAAACAAAATTTCCAGAAAAATTTGTGAAAAATTTCCAGATCGTAATTCTTGTGCCAGTCTGTACCAACCATCTCAGCGTTCTTTTCACTTTTAAAAATTTATAAATATTATTATATATATAAATATCGTATGTATATGTGTATGTATGTGTGCATAATTTTATATATATATATATTGATCAAGTTATTCAATCGGTTGCCAGAAGAGAACAAAAAAAACAAAACAAAATGAGAAAACCGGAAATGTTGCAAAGTGTGTTTCATTCCGCAAACTGATTAAACTAAACTATTGTTATTTTTTATATTTATTGTTGTTATTATTATTATTTCATTCATATTGCTATTTTTGTTAATTTTACTCCATTTTTCTTTGTTTCTTTTTTTTTTTACTGCCTTTTCCATATTTTACAGTTTACATTGTAAATAATAAAAAAATCATTTTGAAATCATGCTCAGGCAACACGTGCCGTATTTTTTTGTGAATGTATAATTTTTCATGTACTATAAATGGCATATGTATGTATGAGTGTATATGTATTTGTATTACTAATTTAATATGATTAATCTTATTATTGTTTACGTGCCATTACAATTGGCCACACTTCAGTCAAAAAAAAAAGAAAACATGCACCTACACATTAAGAAGAAATATGGAAGGTCCCGGTCTACTTAGAAAACTTATAAGAACTTATAAGAACTTATAAGAATGTAAAATCCAGGCCAGTTAATGCAGTTGGTTTATATGTACAAATCTATGAAATTATTTGAAAAAACTCACCTTAGTTGAATCGATTAATTATGAGACGCTAAATTGTCTATGCAAAATTGTAAAGATTCTGAACAAAAAATATATAAATTTCTATTAAAGAAGTAAATTTAAATGAAACGCTTAATATATTTGAATTTTGCATGGAAAATTTACAGTAAACATTGTAAAAATGTGTCAAAAAAAAAAAATTACCAGGAAATACTTAAGAAATATTTAAAAGAAAATATTTCTTAAAAAGTAAATTAAAAATCGAAAATCGTCGTATCAAGTTGTGTCAGACAAAGTATTTCATAAATTTTCTAAGAAAATGGCAAAATAGCTCGAAACATTTCTAACACACACATACATTTCAAAATGAGTACAAAGTTGCATATAAAGTTACATACAGAGTTGCATTTGTAGTTGGATTCACCAATGTAGTTGGATGCTTTATACAAGACCAATCTAGTCGACTTACAAATTACATTTGTTCTTCGAACTTCTCAGTTAACTTTTTTTCTTATCTCTCATTTAATTTTCTTGCATGCGTGACTTGTACCGTTAAGGCGTGCTCATAATGTACGCTGACTGTAATATTATATAATATAATTTACGATATTTGGAAGAACAAGACGTTAAAGAAAAACTAAAATTAAAAATGGAGAATTTTTTATTCTTCATATTATCGTTCCATTGTCCTTCAAAATAAATATAATTAATTCAAAGAAAAAAAGAACAATAAAAACAAAACGTGCAAATAAGTTGAAGTTCGAGTTGAAGTACATTTAAAAGCACGTGCATATTTCAACTGACACATTAGAACAAAGGTTTTTTTTATTTTAAGATTTTCTTAAATGTCAAAATATGTCTTTGCTGTCAATTCAGCAAAATCAAACATCTATTTAAACATTGTTTCATGTAAGCGCAAGAAAAAACGAATAAACAAACTAAAATATTTAGTCATAACGATTTCTTAAATATTTGTCCATTTCAATTTGTGTTATATTTAGAAGGAGCTAATTTCTAAATAAAAATGGACTAGTTTTTTCAATTGTATTTTGATAAATCTTCATAAAACAATTCGTATGGTATTTAAAACTAAAAATAATTAAAAATGCCGAAATTTTAGATGGCTCCATGTCCGTCCAGTCTATTTCTATCCACTTTAAACTAAAAAATCTTTAATTTAAAGAAACATGAAAAGCATCAGCCATGTTAAACAACTGCAGGAAAAAAAACCAAAATTTTGAAAAGCGCAAATATTCTCAGTTGCATTTGCCGTCTTTTTTTTTTTTTTTTTTTTTTTTTTTTGGTTTTTAATGCTAAACCAAAAAGAAGAAAATTTGTTTAAGTTAACATTGCAAATTCTTACAATTAGGCAGACTGGATGAATCGATCGATTCATATTTTGATAAAAGTCAAAGATTAACATTAAACAAGCTTTAAAGCACATGAAACATATTTGAAGGATACCTGATGTAAGGAGGAAAGTCATCTTACTACCCTCATTTTCCTTCCCCATTCATCATCACCCTAGCTTCATCATAATAATAATCGATAGCAGATTCAGCGGTACCATTAGGTCAAAAATTTATGCGGCGAAATAAAGGAATTTCCTGAACTAGAAGTAGAGGCAATGGAGTCAGTGCTAACCAACGCAACGAGTAAGAACACAGCAGGCAAAGCGAAGCCTAGTATTTTTCTAAGAAGGAATTATATTATTTTTTTCCTTGTATGTGACAATCACTTAGACAGCAACAATTAGAATATATAGAAGTTGTGTATTAAAGCAAAAGATTTAGCTTTCTTATTGATATTAAAATAAAAGAATTTGTCAAAAAATATAAATATCATTGTCTATAGGGAACCCGCAGAAGGCTTTGGTGTCCCGAGTGTGCCCATCTCGACCCAGAAGGGGAAAAATACTTCTTTAGACTGACATATCCCTCTTAATGAATAACAGATATTTTGAAAAAAAAAATTGAAGAAAACAAAAGTTTTATCCAATCATCAAATCGATTTTATATCGATCATCTAGTTATCAAATGCAGATAATTAAAAAAGTATTAAAGTCCATATGAAAAGATAAACAATTTCAAACAAATGTAATTAATTATAGCTCGGTCTCTTTTTCGATAGTTCTCTTTCTTTTTCACTACATTTTTCATGTCTCTTTTTCTGTTGCCTTCTAACCACATTTCTTTCATTAAATTTTTCATTTTATTGTATTTTTTTCCTTCTTCTTACTCTGCTGCTTATTTTCTTCCTCTTACTCTGCCGTTTCTTCATGCTTCTTTTTCTACTTGTTCTTCTTCTTCTTCATGCTTTTTTTTTTGTGGTAAAAATTCAATACTTGATTTATATTTTTACTAAAAAACACCAAAAAAAAAAAAAAATGAGGCAGAGAGTGAGGGTGAAATGGAAAAAAAGGAAAAAAGATAGGGCTAAAAAGACAGAGAAATAATTGTAAACAGAATTTTTATTTATATAAATGTATTCTGTTATTAATTCATGCTACATACATTTGAATATATTGCAAAATAGTTAACAATAATCATAGATGCAAAAACAACAACAATAACAATAACAATAACAACAACAACAACACAACAAATAACCAATCAACTGAATAAATACATTCTTTTATTTTAACATTCATTCATTCGTTGAATCATTCATTTAGTCGATACAAACAACGAAACGATTTATTCATATTCTTCAATCAAAAATGAGAAATACATTTAAAACATATTTCAATTAACAAAAACGTAACGAATAAAAAAGTAAAAAAAAAAAAAGAATAAGCTAAAGCAGAAACCAAAAAAAAAAAATTTAAAGTAACGGAAATTTACAAAAGTTTCTTTATATTCAAATGTATTGTACATACATTTATATATATATATATATATTATATTATATATATATATAATATATATTATATATATATATATATATATATATATGTGTGCGTCCATGAATATGCATGTTTGTAAGTAAAATAAAAATTAACTGTAAAAATTAATTGTTAAAAAAATTCCAACAACTTAAACGAATGCGATACAAGAATATTAAAAAAATCATCTCCATTCAAATGTTATCTCCGTTGTAATTTTTTCCCATCAAAAAAACAAAACAAAACAAAGCAAAAAAAAGCAACGAAGAAACGAAAGAAGCGAAAACAAAATATTGATGTGTATGTTTTTTATTTCTTTGAATAATTGAAAATATATATCAATCTATCTAGATCTTCATGCCTCTCTCTCTTACTCTGCTTATGCTTCTTCTTCTTTTTTATTTTATTTTCTTATTATCTCTGATTTCATACTTGTTTAAATATCAGTCAATTTTTCATAGTTTCATGTTCTGCCAAAGAAAGAATAAACAGCAATAGAAGCATAAGCAAGAAGAAAAAAAAAGAAAGAAACAAACCCAAAGAGAAAAACTAAAAACTCAAAAAGGCATATCTATTTAAATGTATGCATGTGTGTAATATGCTTGCATGCATTTACTTGTGCATTGTTCAAGTATAAAATACAGATGCTTAAACATTTCAGAGGGAATTTTTATATGAAGCGTAAATAGTATTGCATATTTAAGGGCATATTCATTATACACACTCACATATAAACACACATACAGGCATGTATCGTTAAGTTTGTAAGGCTTAGTATTTTTGCAAATGTGAAAAAAGTAAACAAACTTAATGCGTTATAACTAAGTAAGCAAATAAACTTAATGCTAAGATGTTAGAAAGAGAAAGAGAGAGAGAGAGAAAGAGAGAAGTAGAAGTACAAAAAGAGAAAGGTAGCATGTACGAAATTGTGAAAGTTTCTTTACCTTTTTCCTTTTTCTTCTTGTTTTTTCTTTATGTATTTGGTCCCGAAAAACTTTTCTTTTCTTAAACTAAAACATCTGTGCCCTCCCCCAAAAAAACAAAACTAAAATAAGTTTTGTGTCATATTTGCGTTTTCATTGTTTTATTTGTTATTGTTATTACCCTTCTATTTTGTATTCTACACCATTTGCCTTACAATGTATAAAATTTTTATGGGAAATATGTAACACTTAAAGAAGCCCGCCATCAGCACTTAATAATTTTGGGTAAAAATTTAAATATATATGTCTAGACGTCCGTCCTTCTAATAATTGCAATAACTTACTTTGATTTATTAAATTATAGTTTCAAATTTTTAAGATAATTTCATAGAATTTTAGCTGTTAATTCCTAAAGAAATCTTACTAAAATTTCTTAAGTTGACCATTTTAATAATGCCCTATCAGAACAAAGATCTATGTTTTTTTCAAAAAGATAGAATTTTTTGGATGGACAAAAATTGCACAATTTATAAAATATTTATTATTAAAGAAAATTAATAAGTGTTTGTGTTCGAAAACTTTTAAAAAATTAATCAACTTTTTCTGAAGGACTTTTTATGAAGGAGTTTTATCGAATATCGATCCTTTGTACGGAAAATTGTCAAATGTTTTTTTTTTATAAAGCAAATTTCTTATTTTAAAAATGTGCCTAATTTTTAACAAAACGGCAAAGTTTCTTTTTGAGCCATTTTTTGTGTGTAATGTTCAATATTTTATGTGAAAAAATTCGTTAATTACTAAAAAATTTGCTAATTAGTTTCAAATTTTTTACTTAACTTTTTTTTTCAAATGAAATGGAATCAAAATTTTTATATAAAGTATCGAGATTTTGAATTCTCCCTTTCCATGAGAAAGACTTTCTTTTCAAAAAAATTGACTTTAATAATTTTTAAAGCATTTATTTGACATTTTGATGAGTTAGAGTATTTAAAAATCAATCTCAATTAACTCTTAAATTTTTGTACGAATTTTTCGATTGAAACTTGAAAAACAAAACTTTCTACATGAACTTTGCACCATAAAATATGCAATAACTACTTTACTATTGTTGCTATTTGTTGTTGTAACAGAATGCTGGTATCACAAATGTTGTTACTGCATACTGTATGCTGGCTGGCTCCTGCTCTTCATATGAACACATATGTTTAATAACTAAAGTAAAAACAAAATAAGTTGAACAAAAACTAAACTTTTAGTTCATATTACAAAATTGTTTTTAATTTGCTTCTTCTTACTTATTTTTCTTATTATTTTTTATTATTGTTGTTATTACTATAATTCCTTTATATATGAAGAACCAACAATTTTTAACCTCATCTTGGTGCGTGGTGGCTTAATTTAACTCAATTCTCTCACTAAATACAATCAACGTATGCGTTAATGAATTAATACGAGTGCAAGGACGGACTAAGGCATTCATCTTATTTAAAATGAAAATGAAAGTGCCAAAAAAAAAAAAAAAAAATGAAACCCAAAAGAAAGATAAGAAAGGGAAATAAACTATTATAATATTTGTATGTTAATTTAAGGCTTTTCAAAACTTATCTTCATGAAGTTGCAGGCAGATATTTTCCTTTAAGCCAAAATTATAAAACAAGAAGATGTTTTAGTAATTGTGGCCTTTCTTAATAAAATCTTTTATGAAAGGCTTTACATTTATTTAACAATGCGTATTTCATTGGAAAAACAGAAAAGAATAATCGATTCAACTAAAAAAGTTTGCCAACATTTGGATCTGGAAAACACATTTGGTAAATTGAAAAATGAAGATGCGAAGTAAAAATTCAGCGATAAATTTAAAATTTGCCATTAACAAATTTTTTTTTGCAAAACAATAATCTGTAAATGTTTCGGTGTTCAAATTCTAGAAATCAATTCTTGTTAGCTTTTAAGAACTTATAAGATGGCAGGTTCAAAATCTTACCCAATTGGCTCAAATATTTCCCCGCACGAACTGATTCAGCAAACTATTTCGTGCTTCAATTTTTAATGAATAAATTTAAAAAGTGCCAATTTTTTTTTCTTTTATAAACACTTCCTCTGAAGGAGGCAGGAAATAAGGAGAACCAAACGAAAGGTATTGAAATATCTTACATATATTATAGAAAATTACAAAAAATGAGAACAAAGTTTCTTAGATCTTTTGCAGACAAACTTACAGACAAATTTACAGATAAATGATTTCAGTGTAGAGGTCTCAGAATTTAATAAATTTCTAGGCAGATCCTTTTTGATTATACATACATTTCAACAAATTAAAAATGCCAAATACTGTCAACAAAACCACCAAAAAAAAAAATAACAATCGATCTTCTTATTGTTGTTAAAATAAATGGCTTTTTATCAGATCACACCAAGAGCAGAAGTTTATAATTTATTTTCATATAATTTTTCCTTTTTTTTTTTCTTCACTTTGTACTTTTTGGCGAATTATCTTAAGGGAATATATATGCGACATGTAGGTGTTATATAAACCACATGTCATTTTATATTTGTATGCTGCAATGTTGTTAAAAAAAATTCTTCTAAATTCGTGTCATTTTTCGTACATTAAAAATCACTGGCATAATATTTTATTAAAATATTTTTAACACCCAGAAATTCATAGCAAATTCTGAAACAGAAAAAATTGAGATATATCCATCTCTTTTTATGTTGACCGAAGCAATATCACTTTCTGAATATATAACATTTTCTGTCCCTCTGGCTGTCCTTGTAAATTTGTTAGCAAAGTACAGGACCCTGTTTTAAAGTTATTTGGATAAAATTTGGCATGTGGCCGGAATTTAGCTCAAAGATGACACGAAATAATTTTGTTTAAGCTTAGACTATTATTACGAACACGCTCCATACAATAATCTATTTTTGAAAAGACTTTTATGTAGAAAAATTAACAAATGTGGTGAGAGATACTTAATACTTGGCTTTTATATGTTACTTATTAAATTTTAGACTAATACATATTCAAAATAAATTTCAATTTGTAACGGTAAAAGTCTTCGTATTTATTTTATGAGCTATTCCAAAGTAGAAAATATCGATCAAACAAAACATATTCAAAATTCCTTCTTTTTTATGCTTCTTCAGTTTTACATAGCCCATTTGACAAAATAAAACAATAAGCAATTCTTGCTTTTTAAGAGATGTCCAAAATTTGAACATAACCAAATATAATTTTCTCAAAATCCCCCTTTTTTATTTTTTTTCTTTTCATTCAACTTATTTTTTTCCCCAAGCGATTTCTTCCTGTCATTCTTACCTTATTTCTAAATATGTATTTGCAAATATTATCATCACTACTATCGTTTATTGACAATTCGTTAAATTTATCACAAAAAAAAAAAAAAAAAAAAGGAAAAAGAAGAAACTCGAAATCAAGAGGGAAACAACAAATGCAACGAGGAAAAGAATGTCACTTCATTTAAACTCTTGTGAACTCTGAATGAAATCAAATCGAAGAGCACAAAGTGGAATTTTTTTACCAAAAAAAATACAAACGAGAACAAATATATATACTACAATTGGTCGGGGCTGACTACTAGATACTCTACAATACATTTTATAAAGCACTTTTATAAACCTGAGTAGTCTATTTTTCTAAAAAATTTTTTACAAAATAAGTCGTTATATGGAACGTGACCAAAATATAAGTTTGATTTTAACCAAAATTATTTCCAAACTTCTTCGAGTTAAACTACGCTTAAATATAGAAATTTCAATCAAATCGCTGCAAAATTACGCCCTCAGACAGATGGCCAGGCAGTCTTAAATCGATTCAGAAAGTTATTCTAAATCGATAGGTAAAATAAAAAGTGTATCTATTTCACCTCTTTTTGGATGTTATATACTTTCCACAAACTCATTATACCACAAGTGATGTGGGGTATAAAAAGGAAAGACTTTTATCAGAATCGAATTTAAGTACTATGGTAAGAAAAAAAATATTTCAACGTTAAAGAAAAAGGAAATCATTAGGGCTTTTGATACACCCAACGAAATTTATTCATAATTTACTTTTTTTTTTACTTTAACATTTACCGGAAACTGAAAACTACGAAAAGAATTGAATGAATGGATGAAAAAATTGTTCCCTTTGGGTATTCTTTTTCTCACTTCTTTGCATTCAAAACTGTTTTTGAGGCTGCCTTTCTACGTTATGACTAAATGATAAGGAAACCAATTGAAGGAAGGATCAATGGAATATATTTTAGATTTAAATCAGAAATAGTTAATAACATGCCAAATCAATACGTCATTTTTTATTATTGCATTTGAGGCAGCCATTTTTTTGCACCGTCTCACAAATGAATAACTCTCTGAGCTTTGAAGTTGAGACAAAGAGGCGACACTAATACGCAATTTTCTAACAGTCTGCTTTGTCAGAGCGTTACTTTCCATAAAATTCATCGTACCACTTCAGTTACCTTCTTGATGGGATCGACCAATCCCGAGAAGCACCTGCTCAATTGGGAGTGGCCCATGAGATGGTTTCTGATCCATATCCATCAGGGGGCATCATGAGTTTCACGAGATCAGATCCAAAGATTTAATTTGGTACCACGGGATCACCAGTTTCATATTTGCCCATGTGGTGATGTTGGAGTTGGCTTCGTGGGGGCTGTGGTGCCCATGTCGCGGGCGTAGCTCGACCTATTATGTTTATACCACAATTATATTTCTGTCGAGCAGGGTGCCATTTCCCGAATAAAATGGCTAGCTGGGTAGGCTTATCGGGCTAATCTAATCTAAGCCAAGGGGTAATAAGAACGCCCCGAATCCTTACACCAAGGATTAAGCTAACTAGATGAGGTGCAATAATGGCTTTAATTAGAAGCTAGTCGTGACGGTGGCATGCACGTGATGTGTCGTGTCTACCAACGCTAGCGATCATAAGTATGTTTATACCATGCATTTGAGCCTTCCAGGCAGGTATGCATGTAAAACACTAACTGTATGGCCCTTCTTGATGGCGAAATAGAGCATGCATTGTGCTTAGAAATGGAATATGGACTTGAATTTTGCAGTAGCGTTATGCGAATCTAGCGCTTTTACTTTGTACAATGTATTTTATTTTTTATAGACCAAGAGTGAACCCACCATGTCTTATACCAATCAATTCTGTATCATACCAGGATGGCACGGAATTTTACAATGCATTTGAATCCATGGAAAATATTTGACGTACTATATTTATATAAAAAGAGATTAATTTTTTAAACAACCTTTCAGGTAAAAACGAGCCACCTCTATTTATGACAAGAAGAACCGGGCCATTGGGTTAATCAAGATTAATATTCTATTGCCCCAAACTGATTATTTGTAAAATTGAATCAAATTGAAACATTTTTCAAAATGCCTTTTTCTGAATTTTGCCGAATTTTACAGTCTGAAATATATGGGCTTATTATAAAGACCCATATGCATAATTTTACAACTATAACTGCATAATTCTTAGAGCCATTTCTTGAATAGCTTACCTAGAAGTGAATGGTCAGTAATCAGATCTCAGTTATCAAAAACTGCAGTATGGTTGGAAAACGTATCAAAATTACGCCATATGGAGTAAATTGCAATTTGAATGGACATTTATTGTGTATGTAAAGAATGATATGTAACAAAGGGCGAATTGTATTTCATGGACAATAATCCCTATGAGACTTAAAGTGACTCTTAAGTATTTCTACAAAATCATCAACCTAACTAAAAGCAACAATAAAAATAGAAGTAGAGTAAACTCTCTTTTTTGACCATTAACGTTACGATAGTGATATTTCAATTTTTCCCCATTGTCCTTTTCCGCTTTATTTCTTGTTGTTGTTTTGTTGTCTGCTGCTGCTGCTTTTGCTTTAGTGACTTACTGCTTTTACGCTTTAATTTGTTTCTTCCCCTTATTTTTTTTTTTATTTTTATCTTCTTTTTAATAATATTTCATGCTAAAGTACAATGAAACATCGTGATAGCAACAATCAGCATAAACAATAAAAAAAAAACCATTGAAAATGAAAAACTATGAAGAAACAGCAAGAGTAGAGGAAATAAAGGGAATAGAAGAAGCAGAAGGAGCAGAACTAGAGGACCTAGCAATTACATGAAATAAAAAAAAGCTCTTGTCGCTTGATGCTTTGTCTTCACAATGGCCAATATTACCACAGTAATGGTGTAGAAATTTTTCATTTGTTTTTATGGTTTTATTATAATTTCAAGTTTTATTATAATTTTTTTCTCCTTTAGTCCTTTTTCCCCATTAAGATTGTTATGTAAAATAAATTGGAATTAAGCATGTAAATATTTCATAAAAGGTATTTTCAATAAAAATAATATCAGAGTAAACGCAATATGTCAGTGTCGACTTACATCTCACTCTTATATCTCACTCTCTCATTCTTTCTATATTGTCCTTTTTAAATATTTATTGCCAAGAACTTAAAAAAATTTTTCTACTAAGATTCTTTTTCCACAATTTTCTTAATGGTCCATTCAAAAGAAAATCAAAACGGTACAGCCGACAGCCAAGTTGGAAGTGTAAAAATATCCTGCATCGTAATTAAAAAGTTTCAATTAATAAAATTCTATCGTTTATCGAAAATTTTACAAAAATTCTTTGTATAAGTGAATATTCAAAAAGAAGATTTAATTGGTCTAAACTTTCTTCATAGAACTAGAGCGTCAAAAGCACTATTCTTAATCGCTATTCATTAGAACGTATGTACAATTGTACGTTATGTGAGAAGTGATGAAAGCCTAACGATCTTATCCGTTTTGATAAAATGCCTCTTTGAACCAAAACCTTAAATTGTGCGCCAAAAAAAGACCTTCCTCCAAATAAAAAATAAAAATAAATCCATCAGTACTTCAAAGGGATTAGCAAGTACATGTAGAGCATAAATTAAGTATATCTAAATTTGTATTGAAGAAGGATCGTTCTTATCTAATCACTAGAATTAAGCAGTGTCGGACATTTGTAGAACTTATTAACTGCTTACCAAAATTACATGTTTTTTTATTAGGCATCCTGAGCATAATTAATTGACATTACTTATATTAAAAAAGAAGGCGTGTCAACTAAAAGCGATCAAAATATATTCTATAAAAACAAACTTTATTTATAACCTGAATTTCAGTTTTCTATTAACTGTTTTTGTTCAAATGGCGTATAGCGGGCCAATAATTCGATAAACTGAAGTCTAAAAAAAGAAACTAAATGCTTGGGCCTCATCGATTATCAAACTAACTGTTATAATCATTAAATATAGAGCAATTTTTAAAGGAGAGAACTTTCTAGAAAAATATCTTTTCTTCCTTCCGTTCTTTTATCCTTTTTTATTTATCTCATTATAATTATATTACATAAAAAAAAAACTTTCATTTAGATTCAATTAAAATTTCATAATTAACAAAACATTTCTACATACCTCTACCATTTTAAGTTCCTTAATGAAGTTATTATATTTATTGAAACGAATTATTCATTATTTGTTATCAAATGATTACTCATTAAAAACTAGAAAATGATAAATTAATTAATTAACAATTAGACATTATTTATGGAACTGAACATGATCTTGTAATTATGTAAAGGATTCCAATAAACTTAAAATGTCAGATTTCTAAAAATTTCAGAAAATTGTAATTTACGAAAATTCATTCCATTATTCTCATGTATTTTTAGTGTTGAAGAAACTTAAGATGTTCAAAACCCTAAATATTTCTAAATTTGACAAATTCTTAAGTGAAAAATCTCTGAGGCTTAATTTGAAAAATTCTTAGATGATATTTTTAATAAGATCTTAAAGTTGCTAATAAGCTGGCACATTGAAATTCTGGTATTTCAACGTTTCAGAATGTTTGAAATGATGAAATATTTGAAAATTCAAATTTCTACAATTATAAAAGTTCAATTCTTAAAAATTCTAAAATATTTTCACTAGTTCATTATTAAACGCAAATATCGAACTATCGCATTTCTTAATAATTTCTTTCAAGGTACAAAATTTGAAGTTTTCTCAAAAGTACTAAAATTCACGTATCATAAAATATAAAATATCTAAAAATTTGTTATACCAAATGCGTTGTGGATTTTTTGAAATTCTGACTTTTGTAATGTTCCTAAGTTTTTTAGATCTTTTACATTTAACACACGGGCACTCTTAAAATTGCTAAATTCTGCCAAATTCAAAATTGTTTAAATTTCGAAGTACGCAAAATTGATTTTGTGATCTGTAACTTTCAATTGACACGTTACAATTAAAGGTGGATAATATCGGATAAAATAGGATAATATTGAATAATTATGTACGGTAATGGATAATGATGGATAATAGTAGATAATAGTGGATAATAATGTATAGTAATTAATAATGATGGATAATATTGAATAATAATGGATAATATTGAATATTAATATATGGTAGTGGATAATGATGGACTATAATGGATAACATTAGACAATAATGTATAATAATTGATAATGTTGGATAATATTAAATAATAATGGATAATATTTAATATTAATATATAGTAGTGGATAGTGATGGAAAATAATTTGTAGTAGTGGATAATGATGGACAATATTGAATAATAATGGATAATAACGGAGAATATTGGATAATACAAATTAAAAGCATATTTAACATACCTTAATAACTCTTGAACTATTCACTTTCTGAATAAAAGTTTATCAACATTTCTGCCGTGATTGCAAAATTTCTAGAAAAAGCAAAAAAATAGGCAAGGGGACGGACAATTATAATAATGAAAAATCACAAAAAGAAATTTAAAATCACATAGAAATACAAATTAAATAAAATGGAATAAAAATTAAATATTTTATGGTAGTGACATAAAATTAATGACAAGCAAAACAAAAAGCAACAATTTCATTTTATCCAAAAAATGTTCCAAACAAAGGCAACAAGTTTTATATTTTTGGTATATGTTTATCTATATATATGTATATGTAAATATGTGAGTGTATGTGTGTGTATGTGTCTAGGTATGTAATAGAAACAAAAGCATAAAACTAAAATTAAATGTTCAGCCATAAAATATTGTGAAATATAATAAGCAAAGTAGAGAGCAATTGCATCATACGTTATCTACGTCTCTGTGTGCCTGTGTATGCGCCCTAAAGTATTTATATATATTATTGCATGTTTGTTTAAATAAAGTGAAAACACAAACTTTTACAATAATGTTTCATTACACACGCCACACACACCACCACACACACACACACACCACCACACACACACACACACACACACACACACACACACACACACACACACACAACATATATATATATATATATATATATATATAATATATATAATATATATATTATAATATACGCATATATGCGCACAAAGTAAACAAGCCATACACAGCTAGAAAAACTTTTTAAAAATGTTTCTTCTTGCAAAGTGCTTTTGTTGTTGTTGTTGTTGTGTTGTGAGTGTTCCTTACTATTGCTTTGTTTTATTTGTTGTTTGTTTGGTTTTTGGTTTTTACTTTTTTTTTTTTCTTTTTTTTTTTTTTTGTTTTTCATTTATTATATGTAATATAACATACTCCATGGGTCACTAAGTCTACGGATGCTATACTAAACTTTGTTTTAAAACTTCCATTATATTTAGCAAATTATTCTTCTAAGAGCCGTAATCTAAAGCTTCTGTAATTTTTTGTTGAAGCTTCTTTAACTTTTTTTGTGGAGCCATTTGAATTTGATCTGAAACTAAACCCCCATTTCGGCCATTACATTTAACCTTGAATCAAGTCTTTGGTTTCATTTTTTCTCTTTGTCTTGACTTTTGTTTCTATTTAATGTTTGGTCGTAATTTTAGTGGCCAGATGCAAGCAGTCTGCCGTTTATTCAATGTAATCATTTATTCTTTCATTGACTTTTAACACGGACCACTAAACTCGGAGTACGAATCTTAGTACTTCAGATACAAAAAATATACTTTATCTCGTTTCAATGGTTCCAACAGTTCCAAAACACTTTCTAAATGTTGTTGTTGTTTCTAAGTGTTATTCTTTGCTTGTCTTAAGCGAATATAAAAATCAATTTAAAAAAAAATCTGGCATGTGGCCAAATTTTCATGTACCATTCCACATAAAATTTTAACCCTAATAAAAACTCTAAGTTTAATTTTATCAATTCCTTTCTAATCATTAAATTGAAAATTGCCAGAATACCATGAACTTCTCTTGCTCATATCTCTTGAAACAGATTAGACTAGAGGATTATTGTTTTATGTGTTTAGCGAACTATATAAAACTTAGACATAAATAAAAACAATAGAGGAAACAAAGGAACGGGTAAAGTAAATAAAGGAAGTATTTACTCTTAAGTAACCGAAATATACTTAAACGTCAGCAAATGTCTACTCTTGGACATCATTTCAGTTCTCTCTTTACTTTTTCTTTACTTTTACATATGAAAAAATTAATTACCAAAGTCCCAGAACATATTGACTCATTTTATTTGTATTATATTTACAATGCAGCATTCTTATAAATTTTATTAATGTTCTGGTTGCTCGTAACAACATTTCTCTTTAATAGCTTTGATATATAAAAAAAAAAAAAACCAAATAAAAAACTATCATGATTATCGTGAAAAAAGAATGAAATGTAAACTCGTATTCCAATAAAAAATAAAAGATGGAAAATGAGGATAATGCGTACTTTGCAAAATGAACTTTTAAGAATTATTATATGTGGTAAAGAAATAAATGAAAGGATTAAATTGGTCAGCTATTACGTTTCGTTTTACTTGGTTTTCTATTCTACATTCTTCTCTTTATTCTTTCTCCCCCTTTTTCTTTCACTTTTTTGTTGGTCCATTTAAGTGCTTTAAATTCATCAAGTATGAAATTTGTTTGCTTATTTTCATATTTTATTTCTTCTTTTTCTGTTTGTGTATAAATTGCCTGAATGAGTGCTTAATAAATAAGCCAAATCATTTTTTATTATAAATAAATGAAAACGTTTTAGTCGATTAAGATCGACTATAAAATGCCATATTATTATTACGCTTGACTAAATCAGAAACAAAGACATTTCATTTATGAAAAAACTTTGCATAAACCATTATGGGAGATGAGATTCTAAAAATGGAACACTCCTGCGAAAACTTACTTTAATAATCTCATTAAAATATGAAAGAAAAATGGGACGTTGCATGATTTTACATGATCATGGACCATTTTATTTCATTTACTTAACAAATTACTTCGAAAATTGTGGCCCCTTATTTTAACTTTAAGAATGTATGGTCCAATAATAAGTAAATGGAGAGAGAGAGTGTCAAATCTTAAATTAATTCAAAATGGAACTTTCGATTTTATTATACTTTTTGTTCGACCAATTATTTTTGAAATTTCTTTGTGCCGATCAATTTTTAAAATATTATAGATTATAATACAGCAGGTCTTGAATCGGATCAGACATTGAAATGCTGAAAATAATTTAGATATTTTAATTGTACTAAAAAGAAATTTTATGCAACTTCTTATGAAAAAGTTATTGGAATAAAAAAAATACCAACGAAAGAAGATCAAATTTTAAACCTTTCATCATAAATTTGCTTTATATTTTATTAAAAAATTGATAACTTTTTGGTTTTAAATTGCCCAAGTAAAATTTAAACTTTATAAATCGATATTACGAGAATTTCCATTTAAAGTGTAAATGAAATGAATAATTTAGTCATTCGTAAAATCCTAACGATAACTCTACAAAAAAACAAAGAGGAAACATCAATTGCAATTGCAATTTTATTCAAAAATAATTAATGATGATATATGAGATCCTTAAGTATAATTTTTACAAATATCGTTTAATGATGACGTAAAATATTTACATAATAAATAAGTTTCATGGTCACATTTTCACAATTTCATTCATTCAAAATAGCATTCAAATAATTTGAAGGCAGGCACAATTGTGAACTACACATTTGATTTATTATTTAGGTACTAAAAATTTATACAGTGTACTGCTAACAAAAGTTAATTAAGATTTTGGTTTCATTGAACTTCAATTTTGTTTAGCTGCCTTTTCATCCTTTTCAATAATTTTACCAACATCAGTTAACCAGAAGCCTACTTCGTCATAGAATGCCCTCTTTAAAGCACTTCAATGTTCATTTTTAGTGTTTAACGCCAACAAGAAGCATTAAAACGTTATTTGCCATAACGCTAGAAAGTATGTTACAAATTTATATAAATGGCCGTTTACATGCACCATACCACGACGAGACGTTAAAGCTAATTTTAATTTATTAATTAATTTATTATGATTAAGTTGTAATGTTATTTTAAAATTAAGTGTTAAATTTTACAGAAAATTTTTATACACGCTTTAGATTGTTTAAAATTTTAAAATATTATGGACAAAAAAAGATGAAAATTAATTTAATATTTATCAAGAAATTGGTACGATAAAAATTACACGCACAAGTTATTCGCATTAGGAATAATCACGGAAGTCAACTCAGCCGATATGCAATGGCCAAGCCTCTTTTCGAGAGAACCGCCTTCATGATCACGACGGTAACTCCTAGGCCAGGTAAGTGAGAGATAAAAATTAATCTTGCAGATAATTTCAAGTGTAATAAAAGTTAGATTTAAGGCTCTTATTCAATTATAAAAAAAATTTTATAAGAATGAAGTTGACTCTTTAAATAGATTTCTTCTCAACTACTTTAAATCAATATTAAAGTATCGAACTAATCAATCAATAAGATCGAAAGCTTTAATTTTTTGAATTTTATTTAAACTAAATTTTAGCATGATGACTTTTATTAAGAAAATTCTTAGATATGTATATATTTTACTTAAGTTACAATAGGTCCTTCTTACTACTATCTAGATTAAAATAGTGAAAATCGATTTCATTGTCATCGATTTTAATTTTAGTAGAAAATGTTTCAAATCTCCTTTTTTATAGATAAATATCAGGTAAATCTATCAAAATGTACGCTCACATTACAAAATAAAGAATATGCCAGCTTTTTTCCCACAAAATTTTCCCCAGACAAATGAAATTTCGATTACTTCTAAATTTTTATGCTTTGTGAGTAAAAAGTTCTTTTCAATCAAATTAATATTAGCAAAAATTTCAAAATTTCATATTTGCTTAAAAAATTGCAAAGTGTAATAATTATGAACTTGAAACGTGGCCATATTCGATTTGAAAATGCCGCTATCATTTAACCGATAACACTCATATTTTCTTCTTTTTATAAAAGAAGAGAAAAAGTTTTACTTTCAAATTAGCTTTCTTTTCAAGGCCTAAACCAATAAGTAGAATAATAATGACTTTAAAGGAGAAATAGAAATATTTACACAAATTTGATGAAAATTATTCTTGACATTTTCCATAATTTAAAAAGACATTAATTTATATAAATATTTATATAAAATATTTATTTTCTGTATAAATAATAATGATATTTATTTAATAAAATAATAAAAAAGTTAAAATTTCTGATATTAACATTTATGATAGACGAAGCAAATGCAAACATGAAACACGAAAAAATTTCCATATTAAAATTTTAATTAATATTTCATGTTTTTGAAAATTTCTTTTCAAACTTATAAACAGTACAAGCAAGTCCATAAAAGATAAAGGAAAAAGTTCACAAGGAAAATGAGGGCAAACAAACCACAAGAAATAGAAAGAAAGAAACTAAAGCAAAAAAAAAAAAAACAAAGAAAAACCAAAAAAAAAAAAAAATGAAAGAAAATGCAGACAATTTCAAGTAAAGAGAATGGGCATAAGTAATAGAAAATTTTTAACAAATGTAAATAAAATTTTGGTCAAGTTAAAGTTGAAGTTAAAGGTAAACTAGTACTTAAAAAAAAATACATAAATAAATTAGTGAAAAATGTTGAAACTTTTCCAACAATAATAGAAGAAGTAAAAAAGTATTGTCTAATATAATTTGGCCATCTTCATCAAACACCTTGAACTTATCCATATACTTTTTAATTCACAATGATTTCATTCTCTTTGATTTGCTTTGATATTAAGCGTTGTTTGTTTTGTGCCGTGAAGCGTTGCAGCAGTCTAGAGTTCAGTTTGATTGTCTAACTAACCAAAACACTAAACATAATTAATAAAGATATAGCACGCAAACATTAAGCCTAAAATATAAATTACAAAAGAGAGACGAACCGGAAAAAGTTAACTTAAACTATGACATTAATGAATGACAGTTAACGATGGCCAGACCAAATGAAATAAATGGTGGTGGTTGATAGTTGAAGCTGATAATGTAGGAGGTCATTAAGGATATTTCTAAATTTATGGTAAATTTTATTATACATAAATTATAAATGAATGTAAATGAATGTAAAGAAACTAATAATGCAACCATAAACTTTGCAAAAATTTAAATTAATAAGAAAATAGTAAACATATCAAGAGAAGAAGAAAAAGCTAAAACTCTAGCAATAACTTTTAATACAAAAAAGAAAAAAAAAAAAGGAAATGTCGAAAGTCAAAGTTCGACTTTTCTAAACTTAAAAATTCTATTTAAACTTTATGCGTAAACTTTTCATATTAAACACTAATTTTAATTTTTTTTTGTTTTTTTCTCTACTTTTTTTTTTTGAAAATTAGAATAGAAATGGCAGAATTGTAGGAATTATTGTTCATCCCTTTACGGTTTAGATTACACATTTTTCAATCATTTTGCTAAACTAGAAACCTGAAACCAAAAAGGGATAACTTTTGAAAAGAGCTTTAACGGATCCATTGACTTTTATGACAACTCTTTGAAGAAGTTTATAATTTTGAATATTTCCAGGTAAAAAATTTCTGTTATATTAGTGGAAAAATAAATATTTGAAAGAAGTTCTATAACTATACTTTACGTAAAAAGTGGTTATAATTTTCGACTTCCAATATGGATAAGAATTTGATTTGCCGCTTTATTGGTTTCATTTACTAACTCCACCAGATACTTTGTAGGACCATTGGGTAAACTTTAGGAAGGCATTAATTTAAATGTTTTCACCGACTCTCTTGCTCTAAACTAAACAAATTTCTCAGAATGTTATTTGGAGGTTAAGCTCGCTAGGGAAAATTTTGATACAGTCCTCCTTTAGGGGCAAATAATAATGTATTCTAAACTTGACATCACTTGTATGTAATAAACACTTTCATGTAGATTGCTAATCGATTGTAGACTACAATCGATTTGTACTGATTATAAAGCTTTTACTTGGTTTTTTCTTTCTTTATATTTTATGCGAAAATATCTGCCAACAATGTCGTTAACCTAGAAATATTCCACCTTACATTATTATAGAGGTAAACCGGAACAGGAACAGGATAAGGAACAACATTACATTACATAACGTAACATAACACAACACAAACATTTAAATTCAATTCAATTCAGTTCAGTTGAGTTCAGTTGAATGCACTTTAGAAAATTTTCTACAACAATAGCAACAACCACAAGATGTATGCAGAAATTTTCATTGTATATGCGTTTGTATTGTTGTAATAATAAACGCCTAGTCATGCTAAAATGACTTAAAAGTACAAGAAAAGCAAAAACAAAAAAAAAAATGTAATTGACTTCTAAAACAAACAACAACGCACGGCAATATTCTCCGTCTTTAACATTCACCACAAAATAATACCAAAAAAAAAACCGTTTCACAATACTTCTTCTACTTTCTGCATTTTATTAAATTTCACGGTGATGATGACAACGGTGGTCGGAGATCTCTGTATGTATTTTTCTATATTAGTTGTTCATATGTTTGTGTAAATATAAAAACAAATGCATAAAACTTAATGCACTTTATATAGACACACTTACACACACACACACATACACATACATATACGCCTGCACATATCTACATTCACACACGTACCGTCAGTTGGTCAGCAATAGTTGACGCAATTACGAAAATAGGTGTACCGAATTATCTTCTCAGGATTATCGAAAGTTAGGATACTCCTCTGCCACACTGAAGAGGGGACTAAGGAATACTCTATATCATCAGGTGTTTCACAAGAATCAATTTTGGCATCTCTGTTGTGGAATATTATGTACGACGGCAATGTTCCTAATGGCAATGTTTCCCATTGCCATTAAGAGCTAATATCATAGGTTTTCCTGAGGATATAGTTCTTACGTCAGTGGCTGAGGAAATTTAAGAAATAGCAACCAAACAGTGCCTTTCGACTGCTGTCCTTGACTGGCTCAAGGGAGTAGAAGTGGTGCTGGCTGAGCATAAGACAGGCGTAGTGCTTATCTCGAGCAGCAAGTTTTCGGAAACAATTTATGTAAATGTATGCGACACATATATAAGATCATCGGATGAGATCAAATATCTGGGTTTCATGAGAGATAACAGAAGCATCATCAGGAAGCATCTTCTACATGTGTACGACAAGACGGCGAAATTGCAAGCGGCATTATTTAAAATCCTCCCGAATATGGGGGTCCGAAGCCTTCAAAGAGCTTTGCTGGGTAACTCTAGTTAGCTCTAGACTGCTATGTGCTTACCCAGTTTGTTAGAACAGGAAGCTAGCGGGCCGTGCAAAAATTATGTTCATTGAGAACCATCATATGGATACAGAACTATCCCTGATGGAGCTGCTAACGTAGTAGCAGGAGCCGTTCCGCTAGACATCCTTGGAGATAAGATAATCAGAACTCACATGCGGAGGGCAGCTGGAGGAATCCCCACACTGCTTATTAAAATGGAAGAGCGGGAAGTATTTTTTTTGCTTTGATAGAACCGTTGGGATAATTCGGCAAATGAGAGGTGGACACACACCGGACATGTTAACCTAGATTAACAAAAAAGGCGGGGATGTATATTTTTACATTACAAAGTTATTGACCGGACTTGGCATTTTTAGAATATACCTCCATAAATTCGGGCACGACGGTTTACCGACATGTCCAACGAGGAGGAAACCGTAACACATATTTTCTTTTATTGCCCCCATTTTGCAACGGGTGGATTGAGGCACCCTACAACGCGAAGCGTGGTGAATTACATGTTGGAAAAAGAGACCAATTGGAGGAAGTATTTCTTTTGCTTTGACAGAATTATTATTGGGAACAAGAAGGACGCTAACCAGCCCCACGTGAAATAATACCTAACGGCAGTACCGCAGGAGAATCGGGTGTATAGCGGAGAGAAGTGTGTTTTAATACGTAGGTGTAGTCATGTCCAGGCATGTCCAGCCATGTCTATGAATCGGCTGTTGGTACCTATGAAGGCTTCACTCTATCTGATTGCGTACCAAACAAAAATAAAGGCATTCACACACATATATACACACATGCACATATCTTTAACATTTACCTATAGAAATATTTGAGCAAGAAAAAAATTCGATGTTTACCATTCACCCACCACATACAACACACACACATCTGACACATACAACACACACACTACATGCACACAATACAAGCCCACATAAAAGGACACGTGCCATTAAAACAAAGTTACACAAAGTTATTTTTTTTTACTTTTGTCTTGCTTTTATTGCATTATTTTTTTTCCTTTATCGTTGTTGTTCTTTAACAATCAATTAACCCTTTTTGACCCCAAATATCGTAAAATAGTTCATTAAGCTACCAACCAATTAGTTAGAACGCTTTCTTCTCTTTATCTCTCCCTCTCTCTCTTTTTCCTTCTCTCTTTCATTGTAATTTCTTCTTTATCCGACTTTATCAATGTCTTTATTTAAATTTAACATTATACAAAGCATTTTATTTTATTTTGTGCACATAAAGGGGTGTATGTGTATTTGTGTGCGTATGTGGGTATGTAGTCAGGTTAGGTCAATGCTATATTAAATCATTAGTCATAAAAAACCTGGTAAACTAGAAATAAAAATAACAACATTAAATAGAAAATTTATATTAAACAAATAGAGAAAAAAAGAGCAAAGTAGAAATATTTGTATCAATCAAGTCTAAACAAGAAGAGCTTTCCATTTATAATAAAAGAACATCTCCAGAAATTGAACCAAAACTTAAGAAAATTGAAAAATCCAAAAAATTTAAATGTGCCATAATTTTGTATTCATTTTTAGTAACAAAAAAAATAATTATAATAATACGGAATATATTCCCAGATGCGTTCCAAAGTACCGTTAGTTTGCAAAAGAGTTTGGATTATGCTCAACTTTTATTAACTGAGAGGCTCGTGCCGTAACAATTAAAACTCTATCTGCCCATCCGTCCACCTGTTGTCTTTCCATGTAAAATTTGTTATCCAAATACAAGTCTCAATTACCGAGACAATTTAATGCATTTTTATGGACAGAATAGAATTGTTTATGTTGGAGAAATGTTCAAGACCTCTCACTGTTTAATAAATTTTTGTTACACAGAAAAAGTTTACGAGGCCCTTCTATAAAACAAACTTTACAAATCATTCAAAGATTTAGTAGATATATTTACTTTTCAAATTTGTACGTAATTTTTTTGATGTTTTAATCGTAATAAGCAAAGTTACTTGGAACATTTGGCAGTGTTACCATACCAAACGGTTTATGGTCATAAAATTATATAATCTCAAGCATCCTTCTGATTGAAATTTCTTTAAAGTAATTATTCGGTGCACTCCAACAAATAAGCGATATGAATACAAAAATGTGTAATATTTTAAATTAAATGATCTTATTTACGTGCTATACAAATTTTATTTAATCTGTATTAATCTCAACTACTTAGATTTTCTGTTTACTTTTTGTGCATTGCTGTTTATTATTTTCTATGTATTCTAAGACAAATATTTCTCGGGGAATTTAACAAAGAAAAACTAATAAAATCAAAATTAAATTAAATAAATAAATGAAATTTTCTATTTTCAATCGTATTTCATTAATAATTCTTTTTATTAATGAAAAAAAAAACTTTCTTTTTTTCTAAAGTTAAACTTTCATATGAAATTTTCATTCAACATTTTTTCAAAGCAGAAAAGATTTTAATTGCATTTTAGCCTTTCCTTTAGAAATTAGGATTATTGAAAGTACTAGAAAGTTCTAGATGCTACTTATCAAAATTTTTTGATTTAAGTTCTGATGCCAACTTAAGAATAGTTTGGAAATTTTGAAAGGACCAAATGATTCCATTGCTAAAATATCAATAAGTGTGTGATGACTTTAAGTACAACAAGTGCCCTCAATATTGAAAGTCCTTGTTGTACTACAAGACCCCCCCCCCCCTCTTCTCTGCCAAATCCATAACATTTGCCAAATTTCCTGTGTAAATCAAAGGAATATGCATGCTTTTTCTAAGCGACAGGTATGGCCCAATAATTGGAATTAGCTCTAAGTTAGAAAATCTAGCACTGACGCATATATGTGGTCACAAAGAATGCATGCCACAATTACATTAGCGTGCCTTCGCAGCAAATATCGCATTCAAAATGAAACGCGTTCAAGGGGAATGAAAGACATTTCTGGCGTTGACTTGTAACAATATATGTTAGTTTAATCCGCTGAAGCGAAGGCACGGCAAACAAAAACTTGAGCATCAGATATTGGTTTCTTAATATTTTATTCAACAAATCATCTTGAGAATTCACTCATTTTTTTCTCCTATTAAATGATATAACACCTTTAAAAAATGTTTCGAAAAAATTTTTTTATATTCTAAAAAATTCTAAAAATTTCTACTTCAAAAAATCTTTAATATTTCTAGAAGAATTTACAAATGAAATTTACGATTTCATTTATTATATGAAACTTTATTTTAATTAACTTAAGAAATAACAGACTCATATTTACTAGCAACACTAATCAATCAATCAATCAATAAAACAATTAATTAATTAATCAGTTATACTAAATATAATTAGATTAATTTCTTGGTCATACTCAACATTACTAACGAATTGAAAATCATTATATTGAACATTTCTATATTTGAATTTACTGAAGAAAAAAATTTTTATATTCACTTAATTAAACTAAATCATAAAGTGTAAAAAGTCTTATAAAAAGCAATTAATTAGGGCACGGTATTATTGACAGCCAGAATACTTTCGACAGAAACGTGTTATCAGCATAAAAAAAACTGCTATTAATAAAAAACTGTAAGAATTAAGAAACTTTCAGGGGAAAAGTGTTATCAGGAAAAAAAACTAGCGCAAACAAAAAACTATCGAAAAATAATCGATGGGGATTCATTATCACTATGAAGTTACTGACAGTTCATTATCGTAGGAAAATTGTAAACAGTTCACTGTCGATAGGAAACTACTACCAATAAAAAAAAAGTGCTGATATTTCACTACCGACATTTCATTGTTGACAATTGATTACCGACAGAAAACTGTCGATAGTAAAGCATCGTCGGTAAAAAACTGCTAACAATTCAAAAGTGGTACAAAACTGTCCATTGAAGACTGCTCACAATTCAACATCTCTGACCGCTAAAAGTCAATATCAGTAGAAAACTTTAAATAGTTCAATAGCGCTACAGAAAACCTAACAAACCAACATCGTTACAAAAGTACTAACGATTAAATATCGGGAAAAAAGACCGTTGTGTAAAATGTTACTAGAGAAGAATTGCACATTTATTTAAAAATAAATGAAGCATCTAAAAAGAGGCTCTTTAGCTAGAGGTAAAATATCACTACAGAAGCACGCTTCCTGGATAACTCGTGAGTTTGGTTAATAAATTTGATAAGCCATATTCTAACAAAGTTTAGTATCATTTGCTTAAGTAAAAACTAATTGATGATCAAGAAGCGGCTGAAATGGACTAAACTATATTTTACATATATTAACAAATTAGGTTTTTCTCCAAGCAAATTTATGACAGGAAAAGGCAAAATAGCAGTTATAATAATGGCCAACTGATATTTCATTCAATAACTTTTGTACCAGAAAAAATATGTCTCTTATGCCAAAGAAAATAATTCATGGGTTAGATATAGATATAGACATAGATATAGATATAGACATAGATATAGATATTTTATATGCGATATAAATTTTATGCATAATTTAGAGAAAAGTTTCAAAAATTTATGTGCCATAATAATTTGGAAATCAATGGTAAAATTTAGTGGCACAATTATAATTTAAATGAGAGTCACAAAGTTTTCCAGTATAATAATTATATAAAGTTTAATGTTACACGGAAATTATTACAATATATGTTTTATAGTTTGTTATACTCACTCACCCACTTTTTCCATCTCTACTTCTCCCATTCTGTCCCTGTCTTTTTTGTAATCACGACCTTGCTTACCCTTTTTAAACAAACATTATTTTTGAAGAGAAAATTTGGCAAATGTTATTTGAATGTTATCAACATTTTCAATAATTTATGGTCATAATTGATTATCAATTATTATCCATTAGTCTGTCTTGGTAAGTGTATTGATATTGTCTCAGTAGATATTACCGGAAGGATGTATTTCCTGTGAGAATTCATTATGATTTATTTTTTAGTTTACAATAAAATGTACTAAATAGTTAGCAATATAAAAAAAAAAAACCGAAAAGAACATAATACCAAAAAATTTCATTAAGGGAAATTCATTTAAATGAGCCCATCCTTCTGAATATTCTTAAAAAAGAGAGTATAAAAATTATGGCATATTCTAAAAAAAATTTTTAATGGCCCAAAATTCACATAATGAAGGACATTACTTAGTAGAAGTAGCATGTTAATACAATTCCCAAATATGATGGCCATATTTTTGCTAATGGAACAAATTTCATAATAAAATAATCCAAAAACTAAAAACTGATTGAGCAGAAGAATAGTTTTCAAAATATTTTGGCCCCCAAAAAAAATTCAACGAAAACTCTGCACATTTAAATTTAGGCAAATTTATTCAAGACTTAATCTACAGAAATGCCCTCATGTTTGCCTGATAACTGAGTTGTCTGATGATGAGATTACTTAATGTAAAACCTTCTAGATAATTGATGTATTATAAAAATTTAATAATTCCTTCTATTTTACACTTTTTCTCATTCTCCATTAAATTTTCTTTTTTACTATTTATTTAATAGAATTTAACATTATCTGTTCCTTTATCCCTCAATTCACTTTCCTTCTTTCTATTATTTCATTTATGATGATGATGAATAATAACAAGAAAAAGAAATAAAAATAAAAATAAAAATAAAAAATAAGACCAAACAAACAAGAACTTCCTCTTTCTCAGCACGTTTTTCCTTACAATTAATTTTGTTACGAAATATTTTACCTCTTCTTGGGTTACATCTTACTTGACAAATTGAATTAATATTGTAATTGGAGTACGAAAATTATGGATAACCTGAACAATTCAAATGAAGAAAATATAATAAGTGAGATGTGACCGGATCCATAAGGTTGAAGGAAAGCTGAAAAAATTGATAGCGAAATAGTCAAGATTTTTAAAATTGATAAAGAAAGAAAGCAAGAGAACAATTTTACTAAATATTTTTGACATTTCATGAATGAACAACAATTACAATTACAAAAAGCAACAACAATAGTAGAAAAAGCGGAAACATATTTTCAAACAATATAAATCAATTAGCGGAAGATATTTAATTTAGATAAACATTCCTTTACTTCTCATTTGTTTTTTTAATTATTTTATTTTATTTTTATTTTATTAATAAAAAGTTAAATAAAAGTAGACGGAATGCATTGATTTTTAACTGAAACGAGAACGTTTAACGTTTTCTTTCTATGGATTCAGGATCAAGTTGGACTCGATATCGATGGAAAAAAAGAATTGAGAGCTGAAGGTTGCAAAATGGGACAATAACTTTTAAATTGGTTTAGTCTTTAAACCATTTATTTTTATTTTTTATTCTCACTTTTTCTAAACCTTCTGTCATTTCAAACCTTTCGCAAAATAGATTGTTGGAGCGTATAAGGCGTTGTCGTAATAATAATCTGATTTTAATCAAAATTATTCTCGGGTATCCTTGAATCAAATCATCATTAGGCATAGTAAAATTGCGCCCTGTACTTTGATAATAATTTTAGAAAGGCAGACAGGCCGGACAAACTGGCACACTTAAGCTGATGCAGAGAGTGCTTCTAAGTCCTTCGGGATAATAAAAGATGAGCCTATCTCAACTTTTTCTGAACGCTGCATAGATCCGCACTAATTTATAATACTCTATACCAAAAGTAGTGATATTATCAATTTTAGCCGATTTTAAAATATATTACAAAATCTTACGCTTTGAGATTTGAAAATCATGTAGTAAGTAAACAAAAAGCTAAAATAATAAAAATCTTGCAATTTTACATAAAATTGTGAATGAAAATTTTTATAAATTTTATATGAAAAGTGAATCAAAAAATATGCTGAAGGAATCTACAACAAAACTGAATCAGTACATTTGTCTTCCTGTTAACTTTTGTTAAAATATAATGCATTTTATTGAAATGATTTGTTAGATGTCAAAACCGAGCCCTGTAAAAATTCTCTCCAAAATGTCAAATTCTGGGATTCCAGACTCAAATCTCGCAATATAATCGAACGAATTTACAATAGTTGTTACAGGCTTAGACCAATGTCAAATTGATCTCACTTACATTAGATTATGAAAAAAATATACATTTAAATGAAACATGCTTAAAACATTTCAACAACAACAACAACAACTAAAGAAACTGAACTGAACTGAATTGAATTGAATGAATTTGTAGTTTGCTCATGTATATATACACACACACACAAACACACCCACACCCACACCCATACACACTAAAATTGGCATAAGTGAAAGGCTATTACTATGGGCAGCCAATTGTCTTGAACAAAAAAAAAAACAAAGGTAAACAATTTTCATAACTTATCTACAAAGCTTGAAATGCATGTTCTGTTAGAAAATAAGTACAAATGTAATAATAAAATAACAACAATAATAACAACTTATTTACTTCTTATGGCAACACACACACACACACACACACACACACACACACACACACACACACACACACACACACACACACACACACACACACACACACACACACCACACCACACAACACAACACACACACACACACACACACACACCAACAACACACACAACCACCACACACACACACACACAACACACACACACACACACACACACACACACACACACAACAACAATAACAATAATAATAGAAAGGAAATTATTTTACAAATAAATAACAAACAGAAATTTCTTACAAATCGGCATAAGGCAAAATGGCAAACAAATACACATGCATATAAATTTATACATAAATATATAAAAATGCATTCTAATGCCATCTCTGACCAGTTTTCTAACTGTTTTATTTAATGTCGAAGAAACATGGCGAAGAAAAAGTGGTGCACTGAAAATCAGAGAAAACAGCAGAAGCAAAATATGGATGGTTTTTTCTTATTTGAGTGTATAAGCATGTTCGTGCGACTGTGTGTTTGTGTGCAAAAAGTAGAAAACAGAAAATTGTATTATTTATATTTCACTTAGTCAGGCCACTTAGTACTTAAGTTCAAAATGCAATAAAATGTTGTTATTGAATAAAACTAAAACACAAAATTGCTTGTGTGTAGCATTTTCAAAATACAATAAGTTTAAATCACAATTATAAATTGCAATAAGAAGAAAAACAACAAAGAAATAAAAATTCAAACGAGACTTTTTTTTATTTAGGATGCTCAAATCATCAACCAACTTGCTTACAAACTACAATCACTAACAATTTAACAAATATTTTTCTAATAAATTTTTGATCATGTAACTTATGAGCTATAAAATTGGACTTAATTTTGTATGGAAAAAAGTCGAGTACAGCCCAAAGTTATATAATTTCTTCAAGTTACTAAAAGTTACAAATTTGAATACAAACTTAATATACTCAATTGCAAGTAGTTTGGTGTATAAGACTTTCTCAATAAATGTCTACTATAAAAAAATTAAAAGAAAATATATTTCCTCTTTAAAGCACTAAAAATTTAACTCTTAAAAACTTTTTATATGTTACTTTTGATATATTTATGTGAATTTACGTAATTGCATATTTATATAAATGTGTGTGTGTGTATAATAATATTATATGTAAATATATATCAAGACATTTATAACTTTATAAATACGAAATGTAAACTGTTGCTGTTGATTTGCAAACAAACGACTTCTAAATGCAACTCATTTCAACTCAACGCAACTTAAAGGCAAAGCAAGGCAAGGCAAGGCAAGGCAAGGCAAGGCAAGATAAACCCAATTCAGTCCATTTCAAGTCAACAACATTGTTTTAGAATATGTAATAAAATGAAAAAACCTTTAGATATTTTCATTCAACACCAACATTCCTACACACTTTTATATAAAGATCAGTTTAATGATTTCTTTTCAAAGACTTTTTCAAAAAAAAAAAAAAAAAATTCCCATAAGTTAAGCTTACGGTTTTAGATATTTTGGCATAAATTCAAGTAATCAGACTGGCGTAATAAAAATCTGAATTATTTACATATGTAAAAAATATATGTAAAAATTTTATTCCATGAACTTATAGAGCCTTTCATTAAATATGTCTATAGAAAATTTAATATATTTATTTAAACAATGTAACTACTGAAGCAATTTTGAGAATTCATTGAAAAATTTCTCAAATATTTTTGAATATTTCCAAGAACATTTTCTTCTCTTTTTCGATTTTAATTCTATCAGGTGTCAATAAAATATTTTTTTCTTTACTTTTTTCCCAATTTTTTTTTTTCATATTTTTTACTTTGCAAAGTATTGATTTTATGGCAATTGTGAGGTTATAATTGAAACCTTGAAAAGAAATGTTTCCTACTTTTTAACTTTTATTTTTGTGTGAACTCATTTTAATGATTACTTTCAAATAAATAAAAGGAAAGAACATTGAATTGGAAAGTTGGAAGCATTAAAAACCTATAAAAGTACCCATTAAATGCGTACATTTTTCTTTTCTTTTTTTTTAGAAAAATATCATAAGTCGCACAAATCTTATTGTGGAAATTTCTTATAAAAAAAAATAATATTTTAAATCCACATATAAAGTCTAAAAAGTTAACTTTGTTTGAAATGGACCAATAATTTTATTATGCCAATCGATTCAAAATCATATTTTGAAAGGTTCAACTACCTGCTTCCATTTGTGTGGCGAATGTCTAATTTCAAAGCGTGCATCTATTTCATCAATGTGTAGACCCCCCCCAACTTTTGGTATATTTTGAGAAAAATCAATTGTAAAGCGTACGATACTTCGAAACCCTTTAATGTCCATTCGAATTCCAATAAAATTAATAGAAAATAATACTTTAATTTACTAAATTTACAAGCGAAATTCTTTGTCAGATTGATCCACTTTTTTGAATCTTATCCATACAGGAATTTATTTTTTATATTAATGTTGCCCATTTTCCATATGGAGCACATATCATGTAAAGCTATTTAGTAAAACTAATGCCTAATGCCCATCCATATAAAAATATTATCAAAATTCATATAAAAAATACATTTTTCTTTTATTTTAGAAAAATTAGGTTTGAACTCAATGGGCCTTAATTGAACTCAAACCGCAAATAAAAATTTGAAATTAACAATATTTATTTAAAAGAAATCAACATCATTTTAATAAGAAAAATTTTTTTCATATGGGTCCATTTTTTCGACTCTCTTTTCTATGGCAATCTTTTCTAATTAATAGTTTCCATTTTCTGTACTTTACAATCGTAATAGACCATCGACTGGAAATCTTGTAAAATTATTGAATAGTCGAAATATTTAATGCCGCCTATATGTTAGTGTTATCAAATTATAGAGAGTAATTTTTAAGAAATTTCAAAAAAATTTTGCCTTAAGGCGTATCGTTTTTAAGGAATTCCGGTTTTAACACATACAAAACCTCACACAAAAATCGCAATTGAAGTTTGAATGCAAATTATAAATGAATAATGTTTGCCAAAAACAGAAACAAATAATATTTTGGCTTTCTAAATTTAATAGCAATTCGATTAGATCCTTCCGCCTCTTGAAAAAGCGAAACGATCTGCTTTCCGCATGGCAATTTATATGAATTATTTTTAATATTCTTCACTTCTTTTTCATACTTTTTAATTTTATTAAGCATATTAGATATAAGGTAATGTAAAGTAATTGAAAGTTAATCTCAATTTACCAAGATCCTCTTTAGAACTCATCATTTCTTATTTTTTTTTTGTCTTTTTCTTTTGAGATTAAAATAATAAGCAATAAATTTATTGTACTACATTAAAATCAAAATTACATTTTTTACACATTTAAAACATTAAGAATATTTAACAAATAAATGGCCATATATATAAATATATATATATGTCCGATATTCATGTAAATAGTTGCAATAAATTTCATTTTAAAAACACGTTAAAATAAATAAAACAGAAAATTATTCACACATTCATCCAACTCATGATTATTTTAAATGTAAAATGTATAAAGTCATTGCAGTAAAAAGCAATTTCTCCACATCACCATTATCACTATTATATTTATGTCTTTTTCTTTCACTCTATCTATCTCTCTCTCTTTCTCTCTCTTTTGCCCACCTATCTATATAAATATCTCATTCATATGGACATAGATAAAGCATCAATCTAACATTTTTTGTGTTCACCTGAAATTTATTACATATCAAAAATATGCAAATATGCATGAAGCAAAAAGTATGAGAGAGAATAAAAGCGAAAAAGGGAAAAATAGAGAATGAGAAATTGAGAATTTCCATGTCATACATATTTTATTTTTTTTGGCTTAGTTAATGGTTCGAATTTCCCCATGAAAATATTTCAAAATTTTTTATTTGCTTTTTTAGTTTTTTTTTTTATTTTTTTGTATTTAATTATTTCAGTCAACATTCTTGTCGGGGTCTCTTAGGGTTTACCCACCCCCCCCCCCTCCCCCCCCTCTTTGCTTTTCTTAACTTTTTTACTTATAGTATACATTACTGTGGATTTTAAAGATATTTTGCATAAAAATATTTTGCATGAATTCTAAGCAAAATACTTTGCGTCATATGCTCTCTCTCTTATTTTTCTCTTTGATTGTTTCTACTTGACAAATTCACACAAAAATATTTCATTTTTCATCTATGACGTTCAATAAAACCAAAGACAACCAAATGAATTATGATGAATCGTATTCAACTAATCGAATATATTTCTTTTTTGTTTTCGCATCAATTTTTATCAAATATCTTTAAAATTTATAAATAAAATATTCGATTCTCCCTTCGTTTTCAATAGTTTGAATTCTTGGTTCTTATACACCTCTACTTCATGCCAAGTTACATCAAGCCGATTAAAAAAAGTTCCCAATCTAAATGAATTAACTTAGACGGATAGATAATTTCAATATAAACACCAAAAATTACCAACTTACGAAACACCTGAATACACAAAAAATTGGCCAATTGTATTTATAAACTTAGTGTTTGTCGTACGACATTTTAGTGGAAGCCTAGAATTTCTTGCATGACATTTGACAATTTTGCAAATTTATATCAGTCCATTTGAGTGCGCTATTGCCTAATAAAGAGAAATCGCTTAATCATTTCTAATTCTGATCGATCATTCATTGCCCAATAAAATTTCTCGTAAAATTTTGGTTATTGTTACCCTCGAACGACTTAACTTGCCTTGATTTACCTTCATGAGCATTTTATGACATAAAAATTATATAAACTTATTGCCTGGTGAACTTTTATATGTATTTCATTCAACAAAAGTCGGGTAATTTAAACAAACAATTCTTTGAACTTCTTAACAAGTTTTTATGGAAAAATGCAAGCATCTTAAAAAAAGGTAGAAGCGTTTGGTTCCAATAAGGCCCCGCTCAAAGTAGAAATTATATAACAATTAAAAATCAACGTTTAAAAAGAAAATTATTTTTTATAGAACACAAAATCTTATGGCAGGTGACGGGAAAATTCAAATGATTCAAAAATTTAAATCATAATATTCATATACCACTTGAAGTCATAATAAGAGATTGAATCCATTCAAAGAAATTTATCGAATTTTTCAAACTTTCACGACAATTTTCCATATTTTAAATACTTTATTTTAAGAGTTGAAAGTTATATATTTCGTCACGTTTCTTACGCTAAACGTTTTTACTTCCCACATTTACAACTAATATCCAAAGTTTAAAGGTATATACGTTTTATCATAAGGCTTGCAAAACATAAAAGGAAGTCAGAAGTCGAGGACTCCATAATACATAAGCATATATGTACTTGAGATCCATATTCAATTAGGATTCGATTTACGTCTGTCCGTCTGTCCATTTGTTTCTGTGTTGTTAATATTACTCTAGCCACAAAAACAGACATGTCGAGTTCAAATTCAGCAGGAGAGTGGAAAGTTCTTACACCCAGGTTTATATTAAAATTGGGTAAAATCAATCAAAGGACACGCCCATAGTGCGACATAATTTGAAAACATCTCTAGTTTTTCAAAGCAAAATTTCATATTTTGTTGCTCATTATTTGCAAGCGGTATAACATAGAAAGCTGAAATTTTGTACAAATATTAAAGCCAGAAATGTTATGCAAATCGGCAAAATTTGCCAAATTTTTGAACCAATCTCTTGTTATCTAATTATCATAATAACTGGTTGATGCATATAAATTCGCCACAGCCAACTTATTTGTTTACCTTAATGTTCATTCCAATGAATGCAGGTGTGTATACACTTTGATTTCATTTGTGTGTATTTCTGTTTGTTTATTTCTTTCTTTCTTTTAGAATTCTGTAATATTTTCGTTGTAGTCCATTATTATAATTATTATGATTATTTTGGTACTGCGGTTTAAAAGCAACAGCAACAAAAGAAAAAAGAGAAGTGTGTTGATAAAGTGCTCTCTGCATTACAATTACACATTTTACTTTTCTTTCACATTTCGCATTCAAAATGTAGCTTTGTGCAAAGCAAAGCGAAGCACACCGCACTGTAACGGTAACGGTAATGGTAACGGTAATGATGTTACTTTCTATTTACATTATGTAGATAATAATTTTTTCAAAAACAGCTGCTGCCCTTTTAACTTTAATATTGCTTCTTCATTTCTATTACTTTCTCTCATATTTCTTATTTTATTACGTTCTTTTACTTTTTTATGATGAAATTCTATCGCCTCTTTATTATATATACCCATCACTCAGAAGTTGGTAAGATACTAATTTTGTCATTATGTTTCGACCACCCTCTAAAGTATAAATAATCTCGATCAGCATTTAATTCTTTATCGATTTAGACATATATCTCCGTCTGTTTGTCTGCCTGCTGTAAACATTTTTCTGATTGTAAAATTTGAGATGTCGAGATCAAATCTGGCAGAAACATTGGTAGTTTTTGCTTGCAGATTGAAATTGAAGATGGGCTAAATCGGTTAAAAAGCATGTGCTTGTATAAAAATGACTTTTCTTAAAACTACAATCTACAGAACTTTGCACTAATATAAAAAATGTTCTGCAATACTTAATCAAAAATGATTTAAATCAGCTGCACCCACTAGAAGTTATACAATATCAAATTTCATGTATGTAAGTTCATCGAATAGCAAACCGTAGAATGGTGGTGAGTACTTAAGATTTGGAAGCAGCCAAATATAGTTTTTCTATTTAGGCCACTTATATCCACCATGAATGAATCCTTGATGTATTTATATTTTCAAGAAGTTTCAAACACTCTCATTAAGGGGACATTAAAGTATTTTCTTTAAAGTAAATATGGAACGGGTCACTTAATAGAATGTACCTCTGGCCCTTAAAATTCAAATAACAAAACATTGGAAATTCAAGTCCACAGAATTGAATTAATAATAGACCAAATCGGTCAAACTTTCCTCTTTAGAAAGAATTTCATTGCTTCTTTTGCTTACTTCTTATAATGCTTAATTTAGAAGAGAAATGTTCAAAAATGAAATGTATCGGCTAAGTCCATTTAACATTGTTAGATTTCTCACTTTAATCTTTCGCATTTTTATAGACAATTTTTTAATTTATCACTCGCAAGTTTCCCAAGACAAAACATTAAAAATTCAGTTACATATGCACGAAATTCTACTTGATCTGCCCAACAAAAGTAGCAAGTTCACCATAGCCGTCTAATGTGGATACTCCAACTTGGACTCCAACCAAAATCGAAATTGCTTTTACTTATTCGTACAGCAAAAAAATTTAAAATTAGATTAAAATTTTAAATAATCTAGAAATACATTTTCAAATACCTCACATAAAGTAATTTGAAAAAAACTAGAAAATCATTAATTTATTTTAAAAAGCTTTCACATGGCACTTGGTTCAAAAAATGGTTCTCTGCATCCAAATGTTCGACATACGTTAAGTACAAAATGTCGCAATATAATTTTCTGTTGAAAACCTCTTGAAACAAACACTTTGAATTTAATTTTGATTATGAAACTATATCTATCAATTGTAACGACTTTCAATAACCTTGTTTATTCACTTCAATCACCCTAGCAAAAACCTTGTCACCCGTAATATTTTTCATCTATAAAGGAATGAATCGATATTAAAAAGAAGTGAAGAAGCAGATCGAGAAATATTTAGAAAAATATTTTCAAAACTATTAAAATAAAAATAATCCGCGAAAGGTATGAAAACCCTTAGCACAAGCTTCCCCTAAATATATCAAAAGGGTTTAATAAATCTGAAATGGATTTGAGTCCAAACCTTTTTTAATGCGAACGCAAGTATTAAATTTAATAATTCTTGATTCTTCATAATATTTAGAAAATCAGAAGTAAATTGTGCGAATTTCTTAAAAAGTGTCACAAAAAATCGAAAAAGCTTTATTGGTCATTCTAAATTTTATCTATAACAATTATCGAAATAATAATAAAACAGGTAAATATATTATGGAAGATCAGTGCCCTCCATCACTTTACCTAATTTGATAATCAGTGATAAAAAGTGTTCTATTTCACAAAGTGAAAAGGGGCTCAAAAAGCGGCTCTATCGGATCTAACCTTTGAATGTACGTACATAAGCGACTTTTAGTATCAATTTTTATCAAGAAATATCCGTAGTTATAGTTTTGTCCATATAACAAGTCTTTACGAAATAGATCGTAGTATGGGGCGTGGTCGTATTATTATTTCCGCACGCCTACATCTCACATTTAATTTAAATGACTCGAAAACTGCACCCCGTATTTTGATAGCAAATCTTACATGGTCAGACAATAGACAGACGGACAGACAAACTTAAATTGAATCAGATAATGATTCTGTATCGATCGGTATAAGTAAAAGTGGTCCTATCCCAATTCATTCTAGGTGTTACAAACATCTGCATAAACTTATAATACCCTACATTATACATAGTGTAGGGTATAATGATAATATTCTAATCATGTAAATTACAATTCAATTGAAATTCAAATTTGATATTATATAGAAAAACTGCACTTTGTATGCAACATTTTATGTCAAGATGTTACAAATTAATTCTGTTCAATCTAACTTTTATTCAAATTCTTTCTACATTTCTCGCTTTGTATCTATTGCCTTTTAAACGAAAAAGTCATTATATCAAAATACCAAAAACAAAAAATATATATAAAAAAAAAAAACAGAGAAAGTAAATCTAAAATTAAAACATTGATAACTTCTTATCCATTCAATATGTTTAGATAAAAAAGTAAGAAAATTTTATTTCATTTCAAGTTTGCGATTTTCCATTTATCCACTCATTTCATTTGCTTGAATTACATTCCTTTTTAATGGAATTTCTTTGCACTCTACTTGCTTTTAAAGTATGGAACATAAAACGTTTAAGTTGGAGCAAAGCAAAAAAAATTCAAAAAAATTTTAAATATGAAGAATTTGAAATTAATTAAGTCCATTTCTATCGTCTGCTTATTTTACGATTGATTTGTGTTCAAATATTCTAAAATTTAAACGGCTACTTTGTACGTTTTAGAATAAAGCACACTTGCCAAACGGATAAAGCAAACCTAATGGATCGATTAGGATCATTTCCTCCTTCTCTTTTGCCATCATTTTTAAAAACATATTTTTATGATTTCTTTTTAATAAAAAGTCCAAAATAATATAAAGTCAGAATTTCACATCTATTTGTCTATTCATCTAATTTGGGGCACATCTATTCAAAAAATTTTGGTCCAGAAATGTCTATTTTTAGAATACTTTTCATCCAAAAAAATATCTTCAAATTTTTACAAAACTAAATTTTATTGTTATTGTTAGATTTTTGATTTAGTTTCTGAAACATTTCAATTATAAAAATCAAAGTGGCCGATCAAATATGATCTGCATCAATCCAATAAAAAAAAACTAACTAAAACGTTTCTATTTAAATAAACACTCAAATTTTCAAGAGTTTTCTGTATTTCCTTTGCCATTTCCTTCCTTATGATAATAACATAAATATTTGAAGAAGAAGAAGAAAATGAACAAGAAGAGGAAGAAAAGGACTATTTATTGTGTGCATGCATAAATAAATGAAATTCTATATTTATTCGAAAATAAGTGCAAAAATGACAAATAGAGATGAAAGAATTTTCTATGAAGATAGATCAAGAATCTGCTTGAACTACTCATTTCTACTATTTTACACTAAAATTATTTCTTTACATAGTTATGCAAGCGTACATAAATAAGTTGTTAAATAATCAACCAGCATGCATCCTTAATCAATTTAAAATTTTCCATTTTAAATCGACAATTACTTATTTTAAAGTCTTGTAGATGCATGCAACTTTGCAAATTTTCAAATTTGCCATAAATAGAAATTTTTTTTCTGCTTCTACTTCTCAAAAAACTTTTTTTATGTAAATTTACTATTTGAAAATATTAGAGATATGTTTTGAATACATTTAAAATATATCTTTATATCACATGACATTTCTATAAAATCTTATTTAAAGAAAGAAAAAAATATTATTCTTCAAACTGTTTCTTCAAAATTATTCAATTGTATGACGACAAAACAATTGCAATGAACTTCAAATGAACTTCAAATGACTTTGAAACAGCAATCGAATGCTTAGACAATTAATTTAATGAATATTATTTTTTAAACTACATCAATTTTTATTTTTATTGATTTTCTAGAACAATTAAGTTTTTGGAATCATCTGTCACCTTGAAGTCTGGCAGTCTGGCAGTCTGGCAGTCTGTCTATCCTTAAACAAACTGGAGATTACAGGTAATAAAGGAAAAGACATTTTTTTAAGCGGATGTCAGGTTAACTTTTTGGACCAAAGAACAAAACAGAAACGTCATTTTTTTTTCAAAATTTGATAATTTTATTTATTTTGCCATATAAAAAGGTAGCTTAATCGATCTTAATCGTTTATAATGATTTAATATGATGCTTTCATTACAAAGACTTTTGCTTTCTTGTTGGTTAAATGGTGAAATGGTGAGAGTGAAGGAAATGCGTACTTTAGAAGTATTACACGTTCCAGATCATGAAATTATTTTGTTTTATATTCAATTATTTAGAAAATTGTAAAATTGATTCAATTCTTTTTTCTATGATATTTCACAAAACGCAGTATAAAATAAATAACTAAATTGTAAACGTGTTCATTCATTCATTGTTTTTATTATTAACCATTTTAATGGTTTTGTTGTGTTGTATTGTGTTGTGCCATGCTTTATCCTTGTTTTATCCTGCTTTTATTATCTCATATTTCTGAGTGAATGCTGATATTACTTTTGCACGCGTAAATGTCTAAAATAGTTGAAAATCTCATATTTAATTTGCACGTGTAATAAAGATTGACAATAAGAAAATATGGTTAAACAATAAGTTAGTGTGAAAAAAAGTGGCAGTAAAAACACTCAGTTCTTCTTTTATCAATTTGCATCCATCAGCGACAAGTTATACACTAAAATATTGATAACAATAAGTAGAAATGTTATAACTGACTAAGAGTAGTTTTTGAGATACTAAATCTGTATCATATCAAAGTTATCATAAAATAAAATGTATTAAAATATCTTAGAGCTTCTTTTTTGGTTGTAAAAGGTTACAAAAAAATATATGGATCTAGTCTAAATTAAACCCCTTTACTCAGCCACGTTGCACTAAACTAATTTTTTATAAATAAAGGACTAATTCATGAAGATCTGTTTCGCTGTATATTGTGGATATATGAATTAAGATTCTTTTAACAAAATAGGCCCCAGGCAGTCCAAATTAAATTTGATTGAATTTTCAGTAACAGTAGCATTTCTTAATAAAAAAACATGGCATTAGCTGAAAGTATCTCATGAATTATAAAAGAAAATCTAAGGAGATCCATTGAAGATTCATTCAAGTCGGGAGGTGACTACGCAACGAATTTCATAAAAGTATTGTAAAACTTGTTACCAGAAAGCTGCTCTCAAAAATACCCTGGATTCCCTTAACACTACTAATTTCTAATGCTACTGGTTAAGTGTATTGAAATCGATTAAAAAATCAGTTCATCAAAATTCTAGATCCATTTCACTCTCGAGTTTCATTTATGTTTATAAAAATTTAATATACCTGGTAACAAAATTGGTAAAGCATAAGATATGAAAAATGGCAACAGTTATAATACATTTTATTATAAAAAATGTTCTCACAGATAATATGTGAATGTGAAATAAGCTTTAATATTAAAACCAGCAAGAAACAGCAACATCAGCAGCAATAAAAAAAAATAAAATTTTAAACAGAAGTCAACTAAGCGACAATGGCATTGTTGGCTGGCTGGATAACACCGGCTGCCGGCATATCCTTAATATAATTTACGATTATTGTTATGACATCAATGAAGATGTTGCACACATTTTATATAGAAAATAAATATCAAAGAGATAAACTGAACACTCAAAGCAGAAACCTTCTTGAAACTTTGCACTTTAAAAATCTAATAGGAAAAATTTATCCAAAGATAGTTAAGAATGCAAAAAGACTTCAAAATTGTAATAAGTATAATATTGTGTCCTAAAGGGCACAATACAAATTAAGACAAAAATATTGTTGTTCAGTTTCATAAAGTGGAGATTTCATGGAATGGACTCCTACGATCAATAAGCTTGATATTTGGCCTTGAATGTTGATTCATTATTTTGCTTGAATCTAAATTTAAACAAAATCTAGAAATTGTAAAATTAAACTATCAATTCTGGACTTGTATAATCGGAAAAATCGGAAAATTATAAAACTCTAGAAATCTGCGATTTAATTGAGTAAAAAGTTAAAACACAAGCAAATTATGAAGAAATCTTGATGAAAGGAAAATTTAATAATGAATCCTTTGATTGTTAAAATTCTTTTTTTTAACTGTTTTCGATGTTTGATATGCAATCATTAAATTTTTATTTCATGTGTCCAGACAGATTTAATTATTAAATTACCGTAACGTAATAAAATTACATAGACTTGATTTTGATTTTAATTAATGTAGTCATATACATTTTTTTTTTTTTTTTGGAATTTATTTATTGATACGTGTGATGTGACTTTCTTATTTCCGGTTTGTTATATTTTTCAGTGCATTGATTAATATAAAATATGTCATTCAATTCTTTTCTCCAAAAGACTTCAATGTAAAATGGAAATAGAAAACATGGAAATATTAAGATCGTAAACTTTTTAAGTCGTAAGAACTGCTACTTCTTTAGCTTGTTTTATTCAAGAATAAAGAAAAGGATTTATGAATAAAAAAATAAAATCTATATTTCTGTTAATTCATAATTATAAGTCTATATATTTTAAAATATTATTGTTAGAATCAGATGATTCCATTTACTCCTTCCATAAAATCTTTCTTTTTAGTCATATGAAATTTCACAGAAATCAATTATTGATATTTAATCGAAAAAAATTCATTTTAAAAATTATATAAAAATGAATATAAATTTCATTACCAATATATTTATACACACACATATACATGTATATACGTGTACCAAAAGTGTTATGTCATAATCTGATTGGCAATTTTTATGGTAAATTTTCTCTATGATTTGATTACATTAAACAACAACAACAACAACAACAACAACAACAACAACAACAACAACAACAACAAGAAGAAGAAGAAGAAGAAGAAGAAGAGAAGAAGAAGAAAGAAGAAGAAGAGAAGAAGAAAAGAAGAAGAAGAAGAAGAACAAAAATACATTTAGAAAGTGTAACGAAAAGAAATGGGGGAAAATTTTCAAATATTTTCTCATTGAATATTTAATGGCAATAAAGTGAAAGTTACAGTTTGATACATGGCTAACTGAATTTTTGATCTATGTAGAATAGAAAATTATATTTTCCAAAAATTTGATTTTTGATGCACTTAAATTTTTAAAGACATTTTTGCAGAACAATATTTTTAGCTTTGATCTCACAAACAGGCCTTAATTTCGGCCATCGCTTCTTTTGCTAAGTCAAATTGCTTTCTTTTAATGTTGGCAAAAATTAAGAGATCTTGTGGCCAAATCTAAGAATCAATTGAGTATGTTATTCATTCAATATTTTCCTCATTGTTCCCTTTTGGCGGATCTTTGGGGAACAGGAGTTTCTTTCTATTGAATTTAAGGCAATTTTTTTTCATTACCATTATTTTTCTAAAAATAATCTTACTTATCTAAAATTAATCGGCAACATAGTCATAACGAAGTGCACAAACACTATTTAGGGTTCTCAAGGAACAACTAACTTCAAGTCTTAACTAAACGTCAGCTTTTAATTAGATGTATAATAAAGCAATCGAATTTCTTTTATTACTCACAAATAAAAGTCGATTCTATGACACTTGAAAATAAGGAAGCCTTAATACTTAATTATTGAAATAATCTCTTAAATTTTTAGTCATAATGAGATTACGAAACGAAATCTTTTGAAGGTAGACTTTATTTACAAATTAAACCATTCTGCCAACAATTGTGATATGATCTTATTGACATATGTATTTTTTATGTGTTATAAAATCAGGATTTTACAATGGAAAAATTAATAACACACGCAAAAGAAAATAAAACGAAAAAAAAAATAGAGTTAGTGAAGTTTTAATACATGAGACACCTGCTTTGCACACTCAGGCATACATTTTTTTTTTGCATTATAAAAAAACCCCAAAAGTCAAACTGGAATTTATAAATAATTCTTCTCGCATTAATTTTTTTTTGTTTTCGTGCTAAAAATCACCTTTTTTTTTGGTGCTGCTGCTTTTGCCAAAAATTCTTAATACATGAAACATTATGAATATGTTTGTTGTTTGCATGTTCATTCCATAATTTACTTATTTATATTGTAGGTATATACAAATAACAAAAGTTTCCTAAACCAAAAATCATTAAAACTTTTCTTTTTTTTAAAGGTGCTACTCAAAAATTTTTTTTAATCTTAATAAAAAAATCAGAAAATTACACAGTGAGACTCTTCATTTTTTATAACTCATTTAATTTATTTTAGAAGAAAGTCTCGTAAAAAGTGTTGCTAGATCTCTGAAACAATATTTGAAAATCTGGTTGCAAGAAAGAAAATCATTAAACAAGGCTTTTTGGAAAGGAAATATTCTTCAAGAAAAGTTAAGCTCTCTTTTTACTGAAATTTTGTATGCCTTCGTGAAATTTTATAGAATACCAATTACAATGACTTTGAAGCATATTAATTTAACTTAATAAAGAAAAACTAAGTCATTTATATTTGAATACCCTACACCAAGCACTTCATGTAACTAACATTTTAGAAGGAAAATTTATAGAAAAATTTTAAATAAATATCTCTAATAAAAAATGCCATTAAAATTGCTTTATCCCAAAATTATAAAAAATTCGAACCAATTTTTATAATAAAATAATAAAAAATTACATTTTGTTGTGCTAAGAAAAGTTCTTTTCTCAATTTATTCACTTTTCTTGATTTTCAATAGCAATAGTTGGGGTCTATTCCTAGTTTTTCCTTCGCTCTAATGAATAACAAAGATTAAAATTATATTCAAGTTCCGAAATTGCCGATGTCAAAACATTATCAACTGATTTTTGAGTTTTCGATTGTATTTCCTCATTTTTACCAGCTATTGACAATTTGTATAAATTTTCAGAAATGTAATAAGCGATCTAAATTTCAATGCAAATACCTTCTTTTTATCTAAACGAGTTTATACCATGAATCGTCAACTTTTTTTAAAACAAGTTACACTTTCTATCATAAAATTTACATGCGTTTTGGATCCGATCTTTGTTCCCACAAATACGCCAGGTGGACCCTCTTTAAATGACTTGTTTTTTGAATTTCTTTCTTAAAATCGCTCAACAGCGTCCAGCAAAATTATTACTCTGCAGGCATTTTGAATGGCCCTACAATTTTATATAAATTTAAAGAAATAATTTCTTTTCATTTCTTTCTAAAAATGGAGCATTCAGTAGCAAAAAAGAAGCAACTGCTAACGCAAACATTAAATTATAGTTATTAAACTTTTCATTCATTCAATTATTAACATTTTATTATAATTATTTTGTTGGAAAATATAAAATATTGGCATCACGTTTATAAATATAAAATTTATAAAAATGAAATTTTTATATTGATCAACACACCTGGTTTCCATTCCATTTCATTTCATTTCATTTCAGTTCATTTCATTTTACTCTATTACCAAAAACTGCATCAAAGAAATCTCGAAAGAAAAAAAAATTGTAAATAAAAACGTGTATATTTTTAATATAAAGCTCGTCATTCTTCTTCACTTGACATGAATATTTAATGAATTTTTTTTAGAATCTCTTTCACTTATACAAGGCACAATGAGTTTAATAAGAATGTATGTAATAAAGAAAGATGAATTTGAATGGAACTATAAGCCCTTCAGCTTGTTCCGTAACTTGAAACAAATAGCTCGAAAAATGCATAAAATCGGAACATATTTACGACCAATCCCCATGACACATTTTGACAATAGGATTCATAAGAAAAATGTATAACGTTTTAGTGCGAATCAATAAATTGTAATGTTTTAATCCGATCCACCCATTTTTTGATATATCTGCCATATAAAAAAGTTTTGCATTTTTCAAATGTTTATTTTAATATTTTTGTATTTTTTTTTTTTTTTGATCTTTTCCATGAGTTTAAAGTTCTTGTGGAGGGTACTTAATGCTTGAATTGCTTTTACATTTCTTCACATTTTTTTGGGAAACAACTATTTGTTTATCATTATATTTAAAAACAAAAAAAACCTCGCGCTTAAAAAAAATGGCAAGTGTTGAAGGACAAAAACCTACTCAGAGTAAAAAAAAAAGTTGGCTCAATTAAAACATGCTCATTTTATACAAAGTATATATAATATATATATATATATATATATATATTTACACATTATACATATATATATTATACATATATGCATTGTATATATACACATATGTGGCAGGTATATAGATTTTTTATAAAAATTTTAAATTAATAATCATAAAACATTAACATTTCACGTTTATTGCTTTTTGTAGGGAGTCATTGGTTTTATAAGAATTTCAGATGTCTGAAAATGAATATGCTTTTCAGAGGCATCCTATGAAATTTCAAAATGCCAAAGCATTTCGTATTTTACATTTTGCATTTTACAACAGGTAAGGCAAACAAAACGTATACGGCGCACAACAAACGGCTCTAAGTTTTAAAGCTAAATTTACATTTTAAAAAGTAAGAGCCCTAGAACTTTGGTTGTCTATACTGTGTATCACTATCATTCCATTTATATTAAATAAATGCCCAAGGTATTATATGTTTGATCAGATATCTGTAACATCGAAAAGGAGTTGGTATGGAGCCGCATTTTATTATAGAAATGTGAAACTGATCTCTGACATTTTGACATACGTTTGCCAGTTACTAAGTTACTTTCTGAGTTGTATTAGTAAAATTTCATACAAATACGTACTTTGCCCCAGAAATGCAACATATTGAAAATGTTTAAAATCTGATCATTTTTGCGATCACTTCCCATAGAACGAATTTTTGGAAAAGAGTCGTTATATAAAAAAAAAACTATAGTTTTTAATTAATTTTAACGAAAATTGACTCTAACATAGAAAATAGCGCAAATCGGTACTTTTTTACGACTCTAGCATATCACGCCTGGATGAAAGTTATTGAATATATTTTAATGATAATTGGCATTGGCTTGTATTTTGACAGAAAAAGTAAATTTGCGAAATTTGTTCCAGATCAATACATTGTTTGAAACCTCTTCTCTCAAGCGAACCCTTTAAATAATTTTAACATTACAATTTTTCCAACTTTCTTAATTTGTAATTCATTTATTTGACATTTTTAATACATTAAATAAAATGGACCCCGCCTTGCCTATTTTAAGTATAATTCAATTGCTTATTTTTGAATAAAATACCACAAAACTATTTACATATTTAAATGGACCTTTTTCTAGACTTCATCTTTTTCAGCTGCCACCAAAAAGCACTGTGGTTTTTATAATTACACAAATAATTTCATTTAGTAATTTTTGCTTATAAAAGGTTTGCCACCTCGGTTTTTAAAAAAAAAAAAATGTAACCATTCAACCAGTTTAACTTCTTATGTACTTATCATTATTTTTCTCTCGCTTATCGCAAGTCTAAAGTAAAATGAAAAGTCCTGAGTGTTTAAAAAAAATATCATATTAATTATAATGACGAATAAACATGAAATTGTTAACGCGTACATTTTATAGCATTTGAAATTTTAATTTCAGCTTTTTTCGCTCTAAAATTATAGTTGCGAAGGAATAGAAAAGTTAAAAACAAGAACAGAAATAGTGCTTACTCTTAATCATCGATTAAGATTAACAGTAACAGATATTCCAACCATTCCAACCATTCCAACCATATGGCTCGGCCGATCGACCATATGTCACCGTTAATTTTAATGTTAAATTTAACATACTTAGCTATTGATCTCTTCTTATAATTGTTGTTGTTATTATTGTTGTTGTTAATTATATTATTTCTTATTATGAGAGCATTTCGTATAGAAGACGTTCAACATTAATTATTAATGTTACTTAGTCCGGCTTGAACATCAATTGCTGCATTGCAGTATTCTTAGTTTGTTTTTATTGTTATTGTTGTTGCTGCAATTTCTTTGATTTAACTGGTCTTAGGCTTGGTTAGCTTTCGTTTCACTTTTTCTTTTTCTTTTCTCTTTTAGTTTTTTTTTTTGCCTTTGCCTTGACCGTATTTTGAGGAAGATTTAAACAGCATAAAAAAAAAAAAAATGAAAGAAAGAAACAAAAAAACACCAAAGAGTCCAAAGCAATCGTAAAGAAAACAGAAAAGGTCTAAGCAGGTGCAAACATCTTTGCTTTTGGTTTTATTATTTGGTTTTTAAGATTGTTAAAAGTCCTTCTTACAAAGGCAAGACAAACAAAACAAAAAAATTCACATGCTTAAGCAATTACAAAATAAATACAAAAAAGACGATGGAGAGACAGAAAAAAAGTAAAAAAGCAACATCAGCAGTTGTTTTCCTTTTCTGGCAATTATTTCTGATTTCATTTTTAACTCAACTTTATGCCCCCTTTCGTTAGTTCGTTGAACAAAAAGCAAAGCAAAGCAAAGCAAAGCAAAGCAAAGCAAAGCAAAGCAAAGCAAAGCAAAGCAAAGCAAAGCAAACATTTCAAATAAGTAGAACAAGAAGAACAAGAAACAGTACAAACACACAAAATGTATAAAATATCGTTGAGAACGGATGCCACCTGCTCTGAAAAAAATAAAAAGTCCCAAAAAAAAAAAAAATTTTCTTATTGTTTTGCTTTCGTATTTCTCATGGATTTTTTTCCTTTCTTTTCTTTGTGTTTCTCTTCAGAAGATTGAATCATTTCGTTTCACTTATTAAATGGAGATGATTGAATTCTTATTTTAATTTTGGGCTCAAAATTATCATAAAACTGTTTGCAATAATCAATTGTTTCAATAATAAAACAAATAGACAACTTTTAATATAAGAAAAAGTCCAAAGACTTTAATAATAATTCCATTCCATATCATTGATAGAAAACTTTTTTCTATTTGCGATTTGGTCCCTTTAATAATCTCTTCTACAATTTTTTATAATATGCAAACTTTTGAACGGCAAGCCTTGGGTTAAGGTTACTTTATCTATTTAAGGATACAAAATTCCTTGAAGTATTACTTCAATTTATGAGATAACTGCATAGAAAGTATCAACTTGAGTTCTATAAAGAGCGAAAACCAGCCTTAAGTCTTTAGAATCATTTTTAAATGACAAAAACCTCTTGATCCTTTTAAACCATTTTTTGTCAAGGATAATGTTTCATAAAATATACAATTTGAGTAGCCTTTTCTGTAAGCACTAGAAGATCCTTAAGTAAAATGAATTAACCTAAAGCATTAATCATCGGATCAGATTTTTAAAAGTTTTTTAACTAAAAATTCACTAAAACTTCCATTTGGAGCGTACTTTTAAAAAATAGCTGCAGTTTAGAGATTTAATTATGGATCAAAAGTAATTCCTTATACGTAACTAGGGTAGGTATTTAAATTATCTAGAAAAATAAATAGAGTTCAAAAATTGTCGTAAATGTTGCCCCTTGAAGTTTTAAATGACCACACGAAGAAGCGTCCACGAATTTCGCTATTTCAACTAATCTATTGAACAAAAAATTTCAGTGTTCAATTTGAAGAGCCTTCCCTTGCACAATTTCCCTTGTAAAATAGTAATATTAGAAAGCACTCCCCATGCATGAAAGAATGTAAAGGAAATTTTAGCGTTACATAGAATTTTAAAACTCAAATTTAATGCTGTATTGACAATCTGACAATGGCACCAGCCCAATGTGCCTGTTGCCCAAGGAAGTAGAAACAAATTTTACAAATTTTTATAATTGTCATGTAGAAATGGAAAAACGGAAGAACTGAAAGATACACACAATAACACAACTCAGACATTGTCAATTGATGTATACACAAAAAAAAAAAAAAGAAACATTTATCAAACAATTTGTTAGACATTTTTATAAATTCGAATACCATTTTTCATTTATTTACGATATTTTGGAAAGATATCGCTCAAAGAAATTGAACAATAAAAGTACTTATTTCTAAAACGATTTATTTTACATATTGTTGCCATTACAATACAAAATAATATTGTATCGATGGAATGGCATGGTTCTAATGAAATGAAATGGAATTGTTTGGCATCAATTCAGATTGAGCCATATGAATTTATTTCTTAAGAAAAGCAAAAAAAAAAAAATAATATAAAATTATAATTGGCTTGGACTAAGTGTTGAGTGCGGACCATTAAAACATTACTTTGCATTTTATACACTTCTAAATTATGGGGTTTTTATCTTAGGACTATACCAAAAATGCCCTTGAAAACTTATAGTTGCTTATCATTTATGGTTCATGACTAAGTAGAGAGAACTTTTGGACATGAACTTTGGCCAGTTTGTTCCATGCTAAATGCGACTCGGCTTTTTTTCAAGTTTATACATTTTGTTATATTGAAGCCAGTAGTTATGAACAGATGGTTAGATGGACAGACATGATTAAATAAATTATCAGATTTCATCTTTTTAATGTTGCAAATGCCTTAACAAAATGATTATACTTTCAACTTTTGAGTGATAGCTTTAAAAAAAAATAAAACACAACAATCTAATCTAATCTAATCTAAGTATTTTGTATTTTGCAAAACTTTCCAAACTTTTTGAGAGCTTGGCAAACACTAAACATGAAGAAATAACATTTCTCTCATTACATTTCAATTCATTTCCATTCACATTTCAATTCAATTTAATTTAATTTAATACACGTTCTAATGTGCACATGCACACAAATTTATACACAACTTATAATAATAAATATTCTAATGGGAAAAGCATTTCAGAATATGAAATATATATTTGTAAACATGCAGATATAAATCAACAATCAAAATAAATGATGTAAACTATAAACATTTAACATTTTGATGCGTATTTCGTAATGCAGTAAAATTCGTTCGTTTTTTTTTTGTGATATTTTGAGATTTGCTTATACACTTTTGTGGATTCTCTTTTTACAAGCTTCATTGCACTTGTACTACAAGATATTATAAATTGGGCAGGTGTTTGTAAGACCCAAAAAAACCCAAGGTAGATTCAATATTTATTATAACACTCGATTCAGGATCACTTTCTGAACCATATCGAAAACCCATCCATTTGTTCAGACGACCTTTCGTCCAATGGTTGCTCCTATAAATGTCTAATTAACTTGTGGATAACAGTTTTTAATTGTGTTTTGATCAAAAAACCTGTCCTGTTGAAAACGATATGAATCGAACAATTTTTATGAACACTCCCCTTTTAAAGCCCTTCTTTGGAATAAGACTCTTATATGAAAAAACTTTAGTTTCAGATAGTTTTTAAACAAATTTGAGATGCAATAGTTTTTTGATGTACGAAATATATGCGCCATATTTGATACAGATATGTCCATTTTTTGAATCCCCTCTTATTAAGCAAAACTCTCGAATAAATCGAAAATCATCATTATAATCCACTTGGATAATGTTGTGATTAAAACTTTTTGGACAAAAATGAAAACATATCTAATTCCATGATTTTCATAACGAGAAAGAAGAACCACTATTTCCACTAAAAAATAAATCGGTAATTGTTTCTAAAAGTTTTAATACATTAAATTTAATTTCTTAGACAAATCCATTGCCAGAATAATGATACTACTTCCATTAAAAATCTTCATTCTGTCTTCAAAAAATATCTGGTAGTGCAATTTGTTCATTTAATTGTTATTGGATCGAATTTGTGAGTTTACAATTTGATTATTTTTATTTTTATATCGTGTTCATTAGCTTCGAATGGCCTCTCACAATATGGAATAACTCAATTGCAATATTAAAATTTCCGAAAAGACTTTGCTACAATTAAATTTGATATTTGGATAATAAAATAATAATTTGGATATACCTTGTCCACAGCCGTTGAATAATTTCTTCCTTAATTCAGTAGCATTTTAAACTTTTTAAAAGTGATATATTATCCTGCAGTTTCTAAGTTTGAAAGAAGAGCAACAAAAATTACTACCTAGAATTTACTGAAATTTTTCAGAAGCCAATATCGCCTAAGTAAATATGAAAAATATGTAATGCCTCTGCGATGTAATTTATAAAGTTAAAATTGTTCGAGAAGAAATTTTTCCAACAACCTAATACATGTACACCATACAAAACATCACAGAGGAATAAAATTGATGAATTTTCTTTTTTTTCCCGCCCTATTTCGATTCTACTTCTTTCTCTTTTATTCTAATATTTCTTAAAAATTTCATTATACGAAATAACAATTTATTGCAATTTAAGAAATTTCATTTAACAATATATACACATATATTCGATAATGCTTACAATGATTACAGTCATAATGATCATAATGATGATGATGATGATGATCATTATTACAATACATATAAATAATACATAAGAAATTGTATAACCTGTCAGAAAATTGAAGAAAAATACGTTCACATCACTTTACATAATGTGGCAGAGAGAGAGAGAGAGAGGGAGACAGAGACAAAAACAGAGAAGGAAAAGTTAGAATAGAGGGAGCATTCAATACAGAAAATTTTTCCAGCATACATTCAACAAATGTATCTGATATACTTTCCCAATCTCTTTCCATTTTCCTTCACGATTTCTATTCTTCTCTTTCTTTCTGCATAATTCTCATTTTGACGCCGTATTTCGACTTGAGCAGCATAATTGACAACAATTTGCGACTGATAGAATGAGTACTCTCAGGCACATGGAATAACAATCATAAGTAAGAAAACAACAACAACGAGGACAATCATGTTAGTATCATTATTTTATCGAGTACTATTTTATATATGAATGATCTATGTAAGTGTAAATGTATGCATCAATACACAATAGACAACACCAATAATAATCATAATAATCATTTTCTTTTTTTTTTACAGAACCAAACAAAATAAAAACTCAAAACAGAAAACGAAAAAATATCATTTTCTTTCTTTCGTTCATTTCATTTGGGATGAAAGACGAAATGTTAGGTTGGCAACTAAATTTTCGGCATTTTTTCAAAAATGCTGTAAATGATTAAACATTCATATATTTTTTTTTTGGCTATTCTTTATTAACACTTGTTCAATATTTAGCAAGACTTTTGATATTTTTCTGGTTCTTCAAAAATATCATTCGATTGCGAAGCGAATTTTTTTTTCCAAACGATCTTAATTTTGCTTAAATATAAAGTGGAACTTAACGCTCAATATTTAAAAGGCATCGAAAATAATGAAAATGAGTTGCTGCCCAGTTTGAAAAAACAGGACCATGATATGAAGCACCTTCACGTTTCCGATTGGTCTGAAATAAAATAGTGCGCAAACCTTTCCAATACGAATATTTTGCTTATCATTACTTAAGCCATGCAAAATCTATTGTATTCAATACACTTCTGAATTTATCCCATTAAGGAGATAGGCCGTCAAGCGTAGGACTTTACTAAGTCTAGTAAAATTAATCGTATACCTAACGATGGTTTAACAGACTCTTTCTCTTTTTATCTTCTATGGTAGGAATTCAAATTGCGTAAGCTATTAACCTTTCCGAATTTGAGGCCTATCAGATATTATATCGTTCCAAAGACCTGGATAACGAGATCAATAAACTGATAGACCTCACCGTTAAAAAAAGAGCAACACACATGAAGCTCACATGAAATTTTTTATATAAAAATTTTATGTGAGCTTTAATGAAGAACATGGTAACAGCGTACTCATTAGTCCCTGGAATGTTCAAGCATATTATCTGATTAAATCTTCATGATTGCCACATACGTTAAAGATCCATTACACTTGAGCTCGGCGATTTCCCGAAAATGTGATTTTCTTCGTGCAATTTCTTGTCTAAAATTTTATGCCCAAAATGTAAACTCTTTACAAAAGAATATTACTAAAACTCTAATTGCCAACCTACTTTTTGTTTATATGCAATTTATATGAAGGGTGGTTTTGCCAAGAAAATTTTCAAATATTTTATATTTGACTTTCTTTTGCTACATGCAAACGTAAGAAATTTTTAATGTGTGTGAGTGTGTGTGTGTAAATATAATTTCCCCAAAAATTAATTCTCTTTGAAATTTATGAGAATTGCTTTCTTATATCCTAACGATTTATTATTTATTCTTTAATGAAGGAAAAACCCAAACGTAAGCAACTTTCATTTTCTATACATTTGTCTTCTTCTTTTCTTTTTATTTGTTTCCTCTTTTCCTTTTTTGGTAATGGACGAAATCCTGAGTAAGAAGAAGAGAGTTTAGAAATTTACCATAAGAAATTTTTATTTTTTGTATCATGTTCACGAAACAGACGGGGTCCATGTCATGTGACATTTTCTTATAAAAAATCTTCTTTTTTCTCTTTGTCCCTCTTTCATTTTCTTTTACACTTTCTCTTTTATTTTGTCACATATATTAATTTTTAATGGCGTAATGCGAAATTTATGTAACAATTCAATTATTTTGTGCGAGTGTAACAATTTTCAATATAAATTTGTCATTAGTTGTTTTCTTTTTTTTTTTTTTTTTTTTAGATTTTATTATTATTAAATACAATAAAACTAAAGGAAAATCATGGTCTTTAATCTTTTTATACTTTCTCCTTATGGTTTATTAAGTATTAAATAAATGAATTCCTTTTGTAATGTTTGATCTTTTCTGTGACGTTTAGTCATGGACTCAATAAATAAACTAAAAACTAAGGAGTAAAAGTCGATCAAAGCTGACTTTTAATTGCCGTAAAATTAATTCGGTTAATCAGATAAATGAATCAACGATGGTTAAAAGTCTTATCTCAATCACGCGTAAAAATTCGCAAATATTAAATTTAGTTCAAAATATGGATTCATATATTTTACATAAATCGACTTAATCAATTTCTATATGATTATAAAATTCTTAATTAATATTGAAAATAAAATTAAATTACTCTTATTTTTAGTTAAAGGTGATTCAAGGTAATGGATAAACGTAGTCCGGCTTTTGGAAGTACATCTAAATTATCAAAAATATTATGAGAGTGAACTATTAAATGTTCTGGACCATGTAAATAAGAATTGAAACTACGAAATTTTTTGGTAATCAAAAATACTTAAAACTTAGATGAATTTTGATCAAATGCTTTATTGAAGATTTTTCATAGAAACTACTTTCAGAATCAAGTTTTTTAATAATACAGAATCAAGTCTTAAATTTATGCAGAAGATTACTTTTAGAAGAGCCATTTTCATGAAAGGTGAAGCAAAAAGTGGAGCCATTTTTTACTTAGACTGTGTTCGTTATAATTCCGATTCGATTTTTCCCAAAAACAAATACGAGGAATAAGCTCTTCATGAAACCTACTAATTCCATTTAAATATCACTCCGAAATTTAACTTTTCCATGTGCACCATAAACACACGAATCTAAAGGCAGATAGCAGTTATAGATCAGTTCAGTAAAAGACTTTGAACCCAAATTGTTTTTATATGTTATCCAGAAAACTTTAATCCAAGCCATTCAAACTTAAACCATACTGGATTATAAGTAGTGTAGAATGCCAAAAAGGGAAGGTAATTGAACCTTTAAAAGCAAAGAGGGGACCATAAAACATCTGAAAATGTTTCACTTACTTAGCACGTAGTTAAAGATTTTCTGTACTTTGTTGTGTCCACATTTCACTTTCATTATTACATTTTCACCCTCTTTGATTTTCTATAGATTTTCAATTCATCAACACCAACACCACACCATCACCACCATCACCACCATCACCACCAACACCACCAACACCACCAACACCACCAACACCACCACCGACACCACCACCGACACCACCAGCACCAACTAACAACAGCAACATCAAGCTGTGCCATATCACATTATTCCATTTCTTGCTTGTTTCTTGGTTTCACGCAACAACAATAGCAACAAAACTGCAAAACAACAATCAAAAAGAAATTCATTGTCGTTTTGCTCGTTTCGTTTCAAAGTAAGGCAGAGAGGGCACAGAAAATCCCATAACAACAATAGCAAAATATTAAAAAATAAAAAAATAAAACAAATGAAATAAAAAGGAAACAATGAAGATGGATACAGATTGAATGCGACAATTTAATATGCCCGTACAAAAAGAGAAAAATGAACAACAACAACAACAACAGGAATAGCAACAACATAATTGACCGAGCAAAATGTTTAGTTGCATCAAGTTCAATGAGAAAAGTTAAGCTCTGAAAGAATCAAATTTCATTCGATCGAAATGTTCCAAACCAAAAAATTAAAATAATTATAATGAAAGAAAGTGAAAAATTTTAACCGCAAAAGTCCAACAAGAACAGTTAAATCATGTTAAATAATCGTAACTAATTAATAACTAAATTCTAATTTATTGAGATCTATGGATTCCTGAACAATTATTTCGATAAAAATATAAAGCAAAATAAAATAAAAACAGTATTTTCCAAAATACATTTTATATATAAATCCATACACTTGGTCTAAAGCGTTTACCAAATTTTGTAACTCTGACGTCTAAGAACTTTTGTCAGGGTCCTCAAATTCGACTTGTATTTCAATGATGATCTGTTCATTCCATTCATATCTTTTACTGTCCAGATAGATCGATCTTTTATTTGGAAAACAATAAAAAGCTTTTTAGGTTAAATCTGCGTTGTAAGGAGTAGAAATTCGATATGTAAGTCTTTTAAATTCAACAATATCTATCTTAGACCCCTGCATTGGAAAACTTGAACAACTTACCCTAGATGTTTTTCTTTATATAATGATTAATTTAGAAACTGAGAAAGTTTAAGTCATTAAACATCGATAAATTAATACTCAAAATTTTAAAGGGGACGTAAAAAGCTTTAACGTTAATTTTAATCATAAGATTTGATCCAAATAGTAATAATTTTGATCCATGTAGTGATAATTCAACCTTTAAAAAAGCGATTCCAACAAATGAAGAGTAAAACAGTTAAATATGGATCTCTTTGAAGAACTAAAAAATAATTTTCGGAAATGCAAGCAAAATTTATTGTAAATACGAAAATTTATGCTCCAAGAACTAGCCAATTTCATCAATTTACAAATTAGTGCAATAAAAATTGAGTACAAATTTGAAAACTTAATCACCGAAGGCAGAAAAACCACTAAAAAATCACTTCAAGGAAAAAATTACATTAAATAAAATTTTGCGATTTCATTTTTTAACAATTGTTTAATTTAAATTATTAATTTGGTAGAAGAAAATTATGATTAAACTTTATAATAATAAAATTAATTTATTATTTAGACTTTCTTACAACTACATGAAAACAAATCTCAAATATCAAATCATTTCATGTTATTTTGAATGTTTCATTTTGAACGTTTTCATTTAATCAATCATTATTATTAAATAATTTAATAACTTTTTTCATTCATTGTTATTTATGTTGACAATAATATTTACATGGACACAAGAAAGTAACAAAACTTCAATGTTTTTCTTGTGTATTAAAAAAAATACTTAAAATAAATGTTTGATGAAAAATGTAAAAAAAAAAAAAACGTATATACCAAAAAATATATGAAATAGTAAAAATAAATGACTACAGAGCAATTAAAATTTAACAAATATAAAGTGATTGCATTTTAATTGTCGCAGCTAAACAGGAAAACATTTAAAATGCCAATGAAAACAACAAAAAAAAAAGCAGAGAAATGTCGAGCAGAAAAAAATGAAAAAAAATAAGGATGCAGAATAATTATGCATTATAATCGGTTCAAACAGTTTACACGACTTTTTTTTTTGTAAAATAACATTCAAAGTTCTTAATTTTTCCACAAAGAAAACTCTTTGCAAGATAAGTCGTTGTATGGACCGTGCTGGCAAGAAAAGTTTACTCTTACTGAAAATTCTTTTCGGGCTTCTTTGGGTTAAGACACGCCTCGAAGAGCTCTAAAATTGGGCCTGCATAAATTTATAATATCCTGTAACATAAGTGGCTATGGAAACCGATAAAGTCGAAATATTTTACAAAAGGGCAAAAAAAAGTGGAAAGTACCAATAAAAATTTTCAAAAGAAAAATATTTTTAAAAAAATGAAGTTCTCAAATTTCCTTTGGCAAAACTTTAATAACGTTTCTTCAAAATCAGATATTTATAGGGAAAGTAGTCACCAAAATTGTCTAGATATATATATGGAGACGCCTTCCCAATAAATTCTATTTGCTTTCTCTCCAAATCTCTTCCATTTAATTAATTAAATATAAAGTTGCTCGAGACAAATAAATGGGCAGATTTTATCAGATAAATAAATTTGAACATTAAAAAAAGATAGATTTTCCCAAAATTATTTCTGAGAGTTACATGCGTCAGCAAAAATTTAATATGCTTTGTTAGCTTAAATGATTTAAAATGTTAACAATAAATAAATTTGTAATAGCAATTACAACATAAAGTGTCACTTATGCAAAACACAAAAAATATAATAACAATCATTTAGGTAGAGAGAAAAAGAGAGGGAGAGAGATGGATACGAAGATAAGTACAATGAACAAAATGTAACTTACCAGAAAAATCAAGCGTTTTACATTTATCAATACAAATTCATATGTTGCATTGGATTTTGTGTGTGTGTTTGTGTGTGCTTGTGTGTGTGTGTGTAGATATTTAAATGTAGATTAAAAACAAAAGAAAGTGACATTTATGAAATATTATTGGACTTTATAATAATAATAATAAATAATATAATAATAATAATATAATAATAATAATAATAAATAATAATAATAATAATAATAATAATAATAATAAATAATAATAATAATAACAATATCAATAAAATCAATAAACAATATACAATATAAATAATAAATAATAACAATAACATAAAATAACAATAATAATAACAATAACAATAATCAATAAAATAACATAATAACTAATAAATAAATAATAATAATAATAATAATAATAATAATAATAATAATAATAATAAATAATAATAATAATAATAATAATAATAATAATAATATAATAATAATAATAATAATAATAATAAATAATAATAATATAATAATAATAAATAATAATAAATAATAATAATAATAATAATAAAATAATAATAATAATAATAAATAATAATAAAATAAATAATAATAAATAATATAATAATAATAATAATAAAATAAATAATAATAATATAATAATAATAAATAACTAAATAATAATAAATAAATAAATAAATAAAATAAAATAAAAATAATAATAATAATAATAAAATAATAATAATAATATAATAAAATATAATAATAATAATAATAATAATAATTAATAATAATATAATAATAAATAATAATTATAAATAATAATAATATAATAATAAAAATAATAATAAATAAATAAATAATATAACATAATAAAATTAATAAATAACAATAAAATACATAATATAATAATAAATAATATAATAAATAATAATAATAAAATAATAATAATAATAAAATAAATAAACAATAAAATAAAATTTAACAATAAAATAAAATAAAATAAATAAAAATAATAATAATATATAATAATAATATAAAATAATAAAATAATAATAATAAATAAAAAAAAAAATAACAAACAATTAAGAATTAGAATGAAAATAATATGGCTAAGATAATAATTAACAATAATAACTTAAATAAATAATAATAAAACAAGAATAGTAAAATATAAGAATGAAAATCAGCATGTAATAAATTATACTTTATAATAATTTATGAATTAAATCATGTTTTATGTTACATGTTTTGTTACATGATATTTATAACCATTTTTCAATGTAAATAAAAATAATTACAAATTACCACAAACATAGTAAAGTTAAGAAAATTATGAGAAAAAGTTACATTTCAATTAATCGAGAAAAAAGATTTTAAATTATGTTAAACATTTCACTTAACAAGACGCTGAAGCATAAATGAATCAAAAATTTAGAAACGAGTGTTCAACCAACAAATACGCAATCAAAAAATCAATCATTATAATCGTTCCTTGGCTCATCAAAATTTTGAAAAAATTTTCTTTAATAGAGCTTTTAAAATTATCATCATTTTACTGAGTAGAAAAAACTCAAGCCTTCCAAAATAATGGACTGCATACATTCAAACCAAAATATACCCTCACGGGTTTTTTTAAAAAGAATTTCTAAACGTAAAATTGTTCTTTATGTAAAAGTTTTGTTTGCAAAATTATATTTTATAGTGAATACTTTTCAAATTTTGATAAAATCATTTTCAATGGTTTTCATCCTTAGATGCAAACTTTAACAACGGAACAAATCTAAAATAAAGACAGCACTCTTTTGCCGAAGGGCAATTTTTGAAATCGTTGAAATGCCCTCTAATCTCATCTCATAAGTAATACCCAGTTTAAACTTTTTTTTAAAGGAAAACCAACAACTGAATATTAATTAAGTTCATTTCAGGTAATTTTAATTGTTATCCGTTATATCGTTCACTTGAAGTGGAAATGAAAGTGACAAGTCATAATCACTAACTGATGGTAACTTATAACTTATAAAACTTGTAATTTATGCACTCCAATGGAAAGTACATAAATGTAAAATCATCTAAACCTTAATTGAAAAAAAAGTGACGTTTTAAATGGCACTTAAAGAAATATCATTTAATCACTCCATAAGTCTACGTTAGACACTTATATGATAACATAGTTTGCAGCCCTAAACGATCAGACATATAAACTGTGGGCAGCTTGATTATTGACTATCAGACCTAAATATGGCAACACTATTAATAGTTTTTAGCGATACATGTCATAATTTTAGGATAATTTTTAAATTACAAATGCCACGCCCACCACTTAAAACTTTATTGGAAGTAATTCAAGCGAAGTAACAAGAATTTTTTGAATTATTCCAGTGACAATAAAGCGAAGCATGTTTCACAACTTTTCTTACATAAAATTAAGGGAAAGGAAAATTACAAATGCCACACCCACATTAAAACACTTTTGAAGTAATTCAAGTAAAGTAACAGGGATTACTTGAATTAATCTAATGACAATAAAATAAATTCTTACCTGAAAAAACCAAGATCGCTGGAAGTCACTTAAAGCAATTTAAAATCTCAAAAGTTTTAGAGACCTTTTGTAACAGTAATGGCATCATGCCATATTCAAACTGAAAACTTATTCAACAACTGAATATATGAATAAATGGCACGGCATGCAAAATAACATGGCAATTGTGTTTTTGATTTTATTTTTATTTTTTGTAAAATATGCATATAACACTTATGTGCCTTATGTGCCTTTTTTGTCTATCTGTTTGTCGGTCTGTCTGTCTGTCTGCCTATCTGTCCAAATGTCATATAAATATCACTATGTCATTTCATACAATGTAATACATTTGTACTTGTTTTCTTTTCCCCTCTTTTTTTCCCCACCATTTTCACATTTTTCCATAGTTTTTGAGGTTCTTGTGTTTTGCTTAAGACAGACCCATTTTTTTAAAAACATTTTTACAATCATTAAATAAGTATTATATACACATTTATATACACATTTATGTATGTATATATGCCAGACTTTCATAGGAATAAATGGTGGTAAAAAATTGTTAAATGTTTTCTGGTATAAAGTGCCATTAAAGGTCGAGTGATGTAAAAATGTGTAAGAGGAAAAAAGTGAAATAATAATAAAAACAGCTACAAGAATAAAAAAAATATCAAAAACAACAACAATAACAACCTCAAACCCTATAAGAATAACATCGTCAATATGAATAACAGAAATAACAACTGCACTTTATAAATGACGTAGAGTAGAATTGAGGTTTATAAAACTATAAGTAAATAAGTTAAAAGTGATTTGGCCTAAAATCGATTAAACACCCTAAAATTAACTTTTGTTTTATAAACCATTTAAAAAGTGAATTGATCCAAATAAGCTATACAAATGAATTCGAAAGACTTATTTCAATGAATTAGAATAAAATTTTAATATAAATGTTGCCTATAAACTGACATTCTTGCTTCATAAACTCTAACACTTTTTAAATCTTTCGTAGAAAATTATTGAAAAAGAAAAAAAAATAGGCCTACTGTAACCGAACTTCACAAGTATAACCAAAAAGAATTTTATACAAAGTTCCAGTAGGAAAAATATAGTGTAAATTTTGTTCCTTTTTCCCTCAATAAGTAGTTTTTTTTTTATATAAGACCTTAGGTATGCAGGGATCCTAATTAGCACTCATTGGTAACATCGCACGCTAATTAAGAATCCTCATTTTAAAAACTAATATATTATGACTATAAAGCATCGATATATATCACGAGTTATTAGTAAATCAAGCGACAAATCGTAAAGTATATATTCGTTAAAAAAAAAAGAATTGACTTTATGTCAAGGTTCTATATTTCAATTTATTATACATTTTCTTATACAAATGTTGTAGAGCATTATGTTGAATGGAACTGTTAATGTAACTATTAATGTAACTATTAAATGTAACTGTATATATAACTGTAAATATAACTGTAAATATAACTGTAAATATAAATGAATATAGCAATAAACAAAATGAGTATATTTCACTTGAAATTATAAGCGACAATAATAATAAAAACAAACAGCAATGCCTACAACAATAACTACAACAACAATATCTATTACTTTTCTTATTATGAATACAAACAATGTGAGTTTAAGATTGTAAACAAAGAGAGCCATGAAAAAGCAAATAAGTAAAAAGAAGATTAAAGAAGAAGAAGTAAAATAAATTAGTGAAGTCTGGACAAAATGTATTGAACAAATAATCAGAGTAATAATAATAACAACAACTCATGTATAATTTTAAGGCATAAAATTAACTTAATAGAAGCTACATTTAACCACAACAACAGCAAGCGCAACAGCAACACCAAATGATAATAATTATAATAAAATGTTACACATCACACGAGATGACTTATAACATTTTCTAATCATTTCATTTAACTACTAACGCCACATATAATTAAATGACAAAGTTATGAATATATATTTTGTAGAAAGAAAAAGAAGCAAAACAAACTGAATATTATCATAAAATTATTTTTGTTTTTCTTTTCCTTCATTATGTGACATAATATTTTGCCTTATTTTCATTATTACGCCTTGTATCATGAAATTTGTTGCCTTTTATTTTTTGCTTTTGCCTTCTATTTTCTAGCATATCATGACAAACTGCAATATCAGCAATAGCAACATTTCATGAAATAACCATATTAAATAATAATAACAACGTTCACAATAATAACAATAATAATAATAATAATATTCATTCATAACAACGAAACCAGCATAACAATCTCATTACTGTCAATGTCACAGCAGTTATAATGTCATTGTCTTTGCTACTGTTGCCTACAATTTTCATTTTTGTTGCTTTTGTTTTACTTTTTTTTTGGTTTTTCCCCTTTTTTGCAGTTTCTTTGTTAAGCTTGCTTTCTCATCTCTTATTTTCGTATTTATGTTTCCTCGTTCTATTCTCATTTCACGCGACTTGAAATCTTTAAAACTAGGCATCATATTAAATTCATCAAAGCTTATGCCATAATGAGTTTTATTTCGATCTATCGTTAATTTTTGGAAACGCCCAACTATTTACAAATATACCGAAATTCAATTTATTCAAATTGTCCACATTTCACGGAAATGAAATCCAAAACTGTAATTGAAATTTAATTATCATGTTCAAAACATGGATCAAGTTATATCAGAAATATTCTAAAAATATCAAAAAATTGATTTTAAAAAAAATATAAATTATTAACTATTATGGCTGCAATTTAGCCAAAGAGAAAGTGTAAATATGTCATTAAAATTTTCCATAAATGATGGTCTACTTAGAATCAAGAAATTTTAAGAATTAGAAATTTTGTAAAAAATTGACATTTTATAGATTTAAAAACTATTTAGAAAGAAACTTTCAACTTCATGGAAATATAAAATTTCACAGTTAAAACTTTCTCTGCAAAACATCAAAAATAAGAATACATGAGTTCTTACAAAATCCCTAGTAGTTTGAGAATCAGTAAGGGATTTCTTATAGATTCAAAATCTATGCAGAAAAAAACGTCCAACTTCAGGGGAATAAATAGTTTCACAGATAAACTCAATGTACCATAAATAAATTCTTTCTTTAAGTTTCTCTGCAGAATCATGAGCATTTCTTACTATGGACCCTATTGTTGATATCCAATGGCTGTTAAAAGTACATTTTAGACAATTTGTACTACTGCGGTTCACTACTTTAACAAAATAAGTCTAAAACATTTCTCCATAAAGTATAACAAAATTTTATATCAAGTCTTTTATATGAACTGACCTTCTGTTTTTTATAACCTTCAGCAAGAAGCAATTTTTAAGGGGTTTAACACAGCTTAATTTGGAGATCACTGCTATAAAAACTTATTATCTTTTATAAGAGTTTCATACAATTGGCATATGCTTAAGCCGTAGAAACTCAAAAGAAATTCCATTTAATTTAGTTGGTTGTCATAGTATTTCTTTATTAATTAACTTTGTTTGATGGAGACAAGAAGCCATCAACAATTTATACCATATTAACTGAATTACTATATAAAATTGTCATTTTATATAGTAACCCTACAAAATACATAAACCATAAAATCATACACACAAATACACACATACCACTTAAATTATGCATCTACTTAACTTTGAAATTTTTTTACAAAATGAAATGCATGTAAAATTTTATGAAACTTAAAATATGATTTGAAATAGTAATTTAGACCAATAATGTATTGAATAGCAATTTTTGTATATAATTTCCTTAATAATGATAATAATTATTAGTAATTTAATTTATGAGGTCCTTTCATCTTGGTGAGCAAATTATATGACAAGTAAATAAATGAATTTCATATAAAATGTTGAAAGTTAATATAAAATTAAATAACAAACTAAAAACTAAGGGAATATATAAATTGCCAGAGTATTAAATAGATGCCTGGCACAATATTATGACAAACACAATCATAATAATAATAATAATAATAATGATAACAAGGATAAAAACTTGATTCATTCAAGTGTAATAGTAGCGCATTATCATTGGTCATCATTATTCAACTTTATTAGGTCGTTCATCAAATCTACTTTTTTGTTTTCTATTCAAACAAAATTTTAGTTTATTGTACTTTGTCCTAAACAATTTTCGTAGTGAAAATGGGACCTTCTTTTTAAGTTTGAAAAATAAGATATCAAATTTTTAGCAAACTTTATACTTTTACCAAACTAAAACTAAAAAAATTAAGAAAATTATATTTGACTGGTTCCACCACCCAAATACCATGATACTACCATTCAGCGTCTTCTTCAGTTCTTCAGTAGTAAATAGAAAGCGTAAACATGAAAAAATGAAATTTTGATATTGTATAATTTCGCGTAGGCGTGGCTGGTTCCCATGATTTTTGAATGGACATTGTAAACTAATAGCCTCCTTACTTGTAAAAAAACTTCAGCTTTGTATGATAAGCAAGAAACTATCAAATTATAGTTACTGGGAGTGTGTGCTTTTGACTGATTTTGCCCCATTTCAATTTCAACCTGCGTGCAAGAACTTTTTGATTCTGTCAATTTTAAGCTCGATATTTCATATTTTACGACCAGAAGAACGTTTACATCAGGCAGACACCCAGATTGATAGACAGACGGACAGATAAACAAGCGGACGCACAGATATATGAACAGACAGGACGGCGGACGGACAGACATGTCTAAACCGATTCAGAATATGATGCTCATCAAAAATTTATATACTTTATAGGGTCTCCAACGCTTCTTTCTAAACATTACAAACATAATGACAAAATGAATATGCCCTCAACATCTGGGCGGCGGGTATAAAAAGCTAATCCAGCTTTAAAAATTCAACAGATGTGGAAAAACTGAAACGTCAAAATCAGTTAATACCATCACTGATTTGCAAAATTCCAATAAAGCAAGTTTGCTAGGGCAATTTACCTCTCGAAGCTTTTGAAGAGACCTTGAAGACATTTATTCGATACAAAATACTGGATAATATTATTACATCAATTTGTAGACTATCACTCCAAGTCATTAAAATATAAACATTGTTTTGTTAACAATAAAATACAATTACTTTCTGTACAACCCAATATATAAGTTTTTTCTTTCTCAATATAAAATGCACAAAATACAGAAGACAAAAAAGCCAAAGAAAATGAAAAAAAAACAATATTAAAGAAATGAAACTCAGGAGAAGAGCACTAAACAAATCAAAAAGCAAAAAAAAAAAACAAAAAAAGGAAAATAGGAAACACATAAAAAAAGTAACGATCACAACGCAAACAGAGAAATTTTATCATTAAAACTCATTGTCAACTCATTTTATTTAATTATAATGATAATTGATATTTTTTTTTCTATCTTGTCTTCTTTTTCGTCTTTCTTTTTTTTCTTTTTTTGTTGTTTTACTTCAAAATTGTGCAAAATGTCTTTTGGCATTCTTTGTAACATGATATTTATTAAAGGACATTTTACTTGTAAAGGAATTTTTTCTTTTCTTTTTTTTTTTTTTTGTACTTTTAGTTTTTGCAATTTTGCGAAGATGAAAAAGTTTCTGCATAATTTTTATATGTAACAAGATCGTTAGCTTCATTTATTTGCAGAATTTAAAATGAGAATAAAGTTCAGCATATTCAAATGTAACACTTTAACTGTTACTTAGTGAAGGGTCAGGTCAATCGTGAAGGCTGCTAACTGAATCAAAATTATGTTCTCAAAAATAGTGTAAATTATGAAAAAATAGCTGGAAAGTTCACTGATGATCTAAAAAGCTTTCAAACTATAATTTCAACATTGATCGTGTGCATTTTTCGGCGGCGACCTAACGCTAAAACATTTAAATCAAGCGCTGAAATCACCTGAGAACTGTACCGACAGTTCTCATGTGATTTAAAAGGCCTACGAACTGCCATTTCAAACATTGCTCGTGGCTAACAAATGTAATGCTATTTTAGGAATCTCATGTGACTTTTTTTTGTACGGCCAACCTAACGCTAAAACATTTAAAGTAGACGCGTAAGTTATATGTTCCATTTATTGAGCAAACTTAAACCAATCGTAATTTCATTTGTGGCCAAAACAATTTATAATACAAATGCTGCTCTGTATACTCAAATGGCATAAGTTGCCCCAGATTGTTATGAAGTCAAACGGAATGATGTAGAAATATAAAAAATATAGAAGTGGTGAAGTTATAAAAGTTTCTTTTAGCAAAGTATTTTTCGTAAAGTATAAGCAATAATAAATATTGGCCAAATGAAGTTTTCCAAAGTGATATGTTAAAAACAAAACATAATAATTTCATGCAATTATCTTGAAGTTTTCAAATTCTTATCAAATCACTAGGTGGTAAGCAGAGCAAATTTGGAGAAAAAAAAAGCTAAGTAAAAAGGACAACAACAATAACAACCATAACAATATAACTATTTAAATGTATAACAGATGTTTTTATGACCATTAACACTAATTTTCCATACTTTTGAATATTTCAACCTTTTTACATTAATGTTTAATTAAGTTGATTAGAAGCACTTGAAAATCTTAATGTAATGCAGAATATTCATAATCTGTAACACTTAAGATTTTGAGCCAAATGTATTAGCATTAAAAAGAAACTAAAAAAGTAGGCAAATGATGAGGATGATGAGGAAGATGAGTAAGAAGAACAAGAGCAAAAGCACGTAGAGGAAATGAAGAAGTGGCAAAAGTTTTCAAGTAATAACGAAATATATTAAGTAAACTTTTTGAAGAACGATTTCATAAAATTTTAGTTTTAGTTTTTCATGGTTACAACAACTTTTCTCTGCATATCTCGTTGTATCTTATATCTTGTAAACCATAAAAACTTAAAACTAAAAATCCTTCAACATATACATATATAAATACATATATAAATCTATATGTACAAACAAACTACATTTAGTTTTGAAGCGCATTATCCCAATGAAACTTTAAGCATGGAATGTAAAACAAAAAAAAAAAAAATGAAGCGAAAAAAAATGAACAACAATTGAAGAAACTACTGACTATTTGAAAAGTTGATTGAAAACAAAATTCAGTTCACCTTACAATTTATTTATAAAGGCCACAAAATGTATTAGAAAATATATAAAGTTTTCTTTTTAAAGGACTTTCTCTTACAAAAAAAAGAAAAAACTCACTTATTAAATTGCTCTTGGTTAAAAAATTATCAAATGAACTTAAAGCCAAACAAATGGGCAATGGGACAATGGACAATGGTACAATGGGACAATGGACAATGGTACAATGGTACAATGGTACAATGGTACAATGGACAATGGACGTGACATTTCACTACTTTTCCCATACTTTTACAAAACTCTTACAAATAAAATATAAAATCTGCCAATGCAAGTAAGTTAAATTTTACATTTCTGGAGGACCATAATTTTGAACCTAAAGCTTCCATATTTACTACATTTAAATGCTGTATAAAAAATTCTTTTGCTTATTTAATTGAATAATTTTTAGGTAAAATATTCTACGCTTTACAAAATGATAACGGGGATTTTCGAAGGTTTTTATTCGATGCTACTTAACTTTAAGAATTTCATGAGGTTACTTCTGGCAGATATTTTACGAGGCCCCAAAAACTTTTTTATATGAATTTTGCACAATGAGCAACTTTATTAGAAATTCTCTTTACTGGAATTGTCATCCTGAATCTACTTAATTTATTATCTTATTAGTTTTTTTTATTGTTATAAATCACTTAAATGATATTTACAAACTATTATTTCTTTTGCCATTAATAAATTTTCATAATTTACTTACAAATGTGCTTTAAAGTTATCTCAATTTTCTAATGTAGTTCTCTCTTTTTTTTTCTCTTCTTCTAAGAGGATAAGGATAAGGATAAGGATATAACAAGGAAACTCTTTAGTGACTTATTTCAATAAATTTCATAAATTTCAGTTACATCCTTTAAGTAAACTTTAATTATGCAAGAAGCAATCGAGGAAACTCTTTTCAATTTTATGTTCGAACTTTTACATTTAGATTTAAATATTCTCAATTATGGATTCAAATGAAAGATTTACATGCCCATCATAACAATTATCTATAAATTTTGTAGCCTCCAAGAGATTTAATATTAAAATTGTAATATGATCGAAATATTCTAAAATTTCTCATTTCTTTCCCTTCTATTTAATTGAAGAGTTCAAAACTTTGGAAAAATAAACCAAAATTAATTTTTAAAAAACATTTTATAATGATTTCTATAGAATTTATAGGATCTTATAGGGAAAAAAAAAGTAGAAGATTCTTTATAAAATAAGAGAGCTCATATTTCAAAAATTATTGAGTCTATTTTTAAAAAATTTTTTATAAGAATTTTTTTTATATAGAGAAAAAGAATTAAATAAAATATAAAAATGAATTCTTTTTTAAATTATATAATCATGATGATAATGATAATAATAATAACAATGATGATAATAATAATGAAACAGACGAGGCTAATTTAAAGATGAGATTGTTAATCAAGTGCTTGAATTTTAAAGGATATAAATAAATGGAAGTTACAAATATCTATAGATATTGTTACCTATACAAGCTCTATATAATAATATTATCATTTCAATATCAATTTTTTTTTCTCTTCTTCTTCTATTTTTGTTGTAATAACGCAACACAATTTTGCATAAAACGTCACGTTTTTATATCTTTTTTCAGATGCAATGCCATAATAATTTTATGGATATTGTATCGTACATATATATATATATATATATTGTGTGTGTGTATGTGTGTGTGTACAATATATAAATTTATGTAAATAATTTACTCTATGCTGCGTTCAATTTTCTTTGTTATTTTGTAATGCACAAAATTCTAATAAACATCATATTTTCCAGATTATTTGTCTCAACATAACATAACATTTCTACTATTAGCCATCTCTTTTCCTCTCTATCAATCTATCTTTTTCTTTCTTTATGTCTTTTACGTATTTTATAAGTGAGCAATTGAAACATGTAATAATCATTACACTTGAAATCATTTTATTGTACTTAAGAGAAACATCATAATATAAATTTGAACAATAACAATAACAGCAACAACAAATAATAACAATTTCATATGTATATGTATTATAAATATTATTATGATTATCATTAATATTTTTATTATTATTATTATTATTATTATTATTGTAATCAGTATAATCGAGCTTATTTGCCATACTTGCTTTATATTTCCCTGTTTGCATTCACTCGTTATGTCTAATTATGGCAAAAGGTCTCATTTCAAATGCCCCATTATTGTTTAGTCAATTGTTGAGAATCAATTCGATATAAATTTTGAATAGATATTTACTAAAACTTCTTAGAAAAATGTTATCTTATCAAGCAAAACGTGGATAGCTTTCTAAAGAACTTTTTTTATCTGACTCGATTTTAAGTTCACCATCTGACTAATTCTTTAAAATGTAATACATTCATTTTTTAATAAAAATCGGGACAACTTTTACGACCACTCTCCATGGAGCGACCTTTTTCACAAAAAAAAAAAGGGGCACCTTTTTTTGCAAAAAGTCTTTATTGGGAAAAAATTTACAATTTACGATTTCTTTTTAGTGAAATTTGGCATATAACGGTATATTATTATTCTAAAAATCTGTATCAAATTTGATCCAAATCGCTGCAATTTTTAGATATTCTCCTTTAAAACAAACTTTCAAACAAATCACTTGAAAATTACAATTTTTTTTTGCTAAACAAATTTATAAAATTATTTTCTAGATTTCTTGAATTGCCTTATAAAATAATACTGCCGAAAATTTAAAAATAAATAAAAATATTACCTAACCAATCTAAAATTGCAAGTTTAACTTATTTCTTAGAACCATTACCTTCCCAAGACCCCATGTTTATTTCTATTTTATTATATTTTTTCATTTTACTTATCTGAGTAAAAATAATTGCCTAGAATAAATCTACATAAATCGAATGGGTCAAATTTTGTTTTTTCGAACTATATTTTTTGTTCGTGTTGAAATTTAACCATTCCATTCGATCTATATAGAAAGTTAAATCTGTAAGACTAAAAATATTTTCAATAACTAATTCAATCGATATAATTTTCATTTTTAAGTCATGTCATGCCAGCAAATTCTTAAAATAAGTAGCTTTTAAAAGAGATGGACCTTTTATAGATAAAAATTTAACATATTCGATTCTTTTTTGATTTTTTTATAATTTTCCCATTCCACCTAAATTTTTAATTAATTTCTTAGCAATTTATAAATTCTTTTTCAAGCTATAATTTCGTGACATGGAACAGTAATGGGAAAGTAACTAATCTCATAAATTTCATAAATAGTTAGATTGCTCCAGAAATTATCTTTAGATCAAAATATGAAATTTTATTGAAATATTTCAAAAAATTGATGGTCAAACAAACTTAATATCAATTTTAAGGGAAGGATTCTCAAAGCGATTTATTTATTGCAAAAAAACCGTTCATTTACTTCAAGTCCTTTTAACTGTTACGTATAAATTTAATACGTTTTATAAACGAAACATTTTATACGAAATTTATTTACATTTGAACTACCGAAACAAAAGAAAGCAAAAAATTTTGTAATAATTTCACATCAGACTCTTTGAATGGGGCTCCATTTACATTTTCCTTCAAAAATTGCCTTCAAAAATTGTTGTTAAATGCATTATAATTCATTACATTTACTAATCAATGATTATATTATATAAATAGAAGAAGAAGAACAAGAAGAAGCAGCATTGATATGCAATTGCGTTGCACTTTTTCTTTTAACTCAACTACTGAACGGCTTCTCTCTTTCTGTGCATCTCTCTTTCTGTTTACCTGCTTGTCTGCTCTATATATATATATGTGTGCGTATGTGTACATGTAATGTGTAGCTTCAATATTAGGATTACACATACACACACAAATAATAATAATAAACTTGACATTTAAGCTAAAGATTTGAAATTATTTTCATAGAGAAATGCAAAGCAAAAAAAAAAGCAATTCCATCCTCACACACCCGAAGTGGAATGATTTACATTTTGATCTGAAAAAGAAGAACATAAAGAAGAAAAAGTTCAACTTTTTCTAAGTTTTTCTCTCCCTCTCCTCTCTCTCTCTCTCTCTCTTTTCTCTCATTATACGTATTTGTTTCTTTCTTATTCTTTTCCTCTCTGTCGCTTTGTCATATTTGTACTCTTTAAACAAGGGAAAACAAGCCTTGATAATGATGATAATGATTACGATATTGTCAATATTAATGTTGCTAATATTTGTTGTTGTTGATGTTGTTGTTGTTGTTACACCATTCAATACAAAAATATGCAAACGCACATCTAAAGAACTTTATTTATGTTCTACAGAAGAGATAGAAAGTTGAAAAGTGGGAAAGAGAGAGAAAGAAGGAGAGAGAGATAGAAAGAGAGATAGAGATAGACATAGATGGATAGATATAAAAAACTGGAACATAATTTATTATTATGCATTAAAGAGATGATTTAGAAAACTCTCTATGGAATGTTTATTGCTCAAATTAGTTCTTCTAAACTTTCTTTTTGTTTTGTTTTTCCATTTCTTTTTTTTTTCTACTATGCTCATATTCCATGTAACACGTACACATACAATGTATATAATATATAAATATATAAATGTATGATATTTATTTATTTATAAATTTATAAAAATGTTGACACATTACTTAAGGTGTTAACGTGTTATAAGTTTTGACAGTCGGTACATGCCATTGAATTGCAAGGTAATTTTCCATTTATGTATTTTATGTAAATGTATTTGTATACACATAAATATGAATGTGTATAACTCAGTGAATTGTCTTGTTCAAATATCTGATATAACTGGACAAAACAAGTTAGCAAATTAGAAAATCTGAATGTTAAATGAGAGCCTGCCAAAACTGTTAAGACATATCGTATTATTTAAAGGCTCAAATCTAAAATAAAGTTATTAGAAACGAAAATTTAAGATAAATGGCCATTCTATTAAAATTGTACTTTGAAATAAAAAATTGCTTGCCGCGACCATTCGGTCATAATAAGTTCAACAATAAAGGCGTATTATATTTAAAGAAATTGTCCTTATTAACATTTAAATATATTACATATTTCAATTGATATCTTCAAATTAAAATAATTACAATCAATGTAGTCAAAAAAGGCTCTAATTAGATTGATCCATTTTATAACAATTAAAACTCATAGCAAACTCTGAAGGAAGCTAACTTTTCTTTAAAAATTAACAATTTTTCTTCTAACTTGGCAAAATTAGCAAAAACGGTATTGTATTCCATAAAATAAATTGTAGGCGTGTGCCGCCTATCAAACAATAAGAAACTTTGATTTTTAGTGAAACCCAAAATGTGAAAGTCTCTAATAGCTCCTTACACTATCAAAATGAGTAAGAACTTTACAGTCGGCTCGAGCAAATACTTAAATACCCTACACAATTTTGCTTAATGTGATTAAAGTCAAATAAAAGAATTACGATCCAAATTCTAATTTCTAAATTATTAAAATAGCTCATTATATGAGAGGCGTCTCAAAAATAGATCGAACTGGATCAAATTTAGTACACATACTTTTATATCAAAATATAAAGCAGTGCCAATTTTCGCTAAAAATGTTTTCAAAATTAAACCTTTTGACCGTGTAATAACATTTTACAAAAAAGGCGTTATATAGGAAGTGATTGTAAAAATCGGCCGATATGAACTAAATTTGGAATGCATGTTTATTACTTTAAAATAAAATTAGGCGTCAAGTTTTGTTAAAATATATTAAAAATTGTAATATTCTTCCATTAAGACTACTTATTTCTAGAAAAGATGATCCGATTTGAAGCACTTTCAATATCATTAAATAAATTTCCGTCTCTGGGCCAAAGCACACCAATTAATTAAATTTGGTTATCTCTAAAATTGTAACACAAAGGCTTAAATCGATTTGGAAAGTGATTCGGAATCGATTGATATAATAAACGAAGGGTCTACTCGAAATTCTTTCGAATATTACAAATATCTGCGCAAATTTATAATAAAGCATGTGCTGTAGGTTATAAAAAGTTATAGTTCAATAATTATAAAAATCGCCCCCCCACCCACATAAAACAATTGCAGGCGTATAATTAAAGGAATCCAAGAATATAGGAATTTTTGGCATTTATTTCAGCAAAATAAATGAAAAGTGAAAAACTTAACTTCATTGTTGTCCAAACGCAACTCTAAACTAATTTAAGTGTCACTGCTAAAATATTTTACAATTAGTTAAATTTTATTGAAGAAATTTTGTAATCGTCAAAATTGTTTTCAACATTCTTTAATTCTCCCCTTTTTGTTCTTGATTAAGTTTAAGTTTACTTTAAGAACTTTTTATGTCTCCTATACTTTTTATTATTTACTTTTATCAAATAAAAAACACACTTCAAAAAGAAATTTCAAAGACAATACTCTTTCTATTCAAGGGTCATTTACCAGTTACGATAACACGCTTATTAAAGGTTCAAACAAACGTCTTTAGGGTCTTTTTTTATTTGGGTATGGGTGTGGGTGTGGGTGTGGATATGTGTCTGAGCGTGTATATGTAAAAAGAAAGCAAAAGTTTTTAAGTTGAGATGTTAAAGTATATAGACTGCACACATACATACACACACTAACATAAATATATACACATACACACATACACACATACATTTAAAAGAAAGGCACACCTGCTAAAACTGTCTACATCAGATAAAAGGGTATGATTTTATTATACAGACCACCCAGAGATTACAGGTATACTCATTTTGTCATAATATTTGTAATGCCTCAAATCAAGCGTTGTGGTCCTTACAAAGTGTACATACTTTTGATCAACATTCAAATTCGGAAACAATTTAAACATGTCTGTCCGTCTGTCTCTGTTTCCTTGTATCCATTTGTGGGAAATATTCCCCTGATTGTTAAGAAAGAGAGATAACAAATTCAAATTTGGCAGAAAATTCTAAATTCATTTCATATTGGTTGATATGAAAAATGGGGAAAATCTGTCCAAGGACATATGCATAGTGTACATCAAACAGAGAACATCTTACTCTTTTTAGGCAAAAATTTATAATGCAAAACAACCACGTCCACTCAAAATTGTATAACTTTAACTTTATCTGTCTGCACCATAAATTACCCAATAGAGTTTTTGGGCGGTAGATATCCAAAATTTGGTCCAACACAAATCAACTTTTCCTTCTTTTCTTACTTTTTTCTTTATGTCCTTTTCTTTCTTCTCTATTTACTGCATAACTAACCCTCAGCTGTTGCTGAGGGTTGAGTTAGTAATTTTTTATATGCAGCAGCGAAGAAAATTGCTTTAAACGTATGAAGCAGAATCGTCAGCAATTTTAAGATATCAGATTTTTTTTCTTCTGCTGCTTCTTCTTATGCTTCATCGTCTTTTGCTTTATATATTGCTTTTGGTTTATTATAAATAATTTGTCTTTTTTTTTTTGTTACTTTTAGCGATAGAAAAATAAAGTAAAGCATAAAAAAAGAAAGGCCAAAAAAAAAATAAAAAACTATAAGCCCCAGAAAAAATCTTTTAAAATAAGAAAATAACAAAAAAAAAAAAACAAAGTAAGGTAGGAAACAAGCGCAGACATGTAGACGTAAAAACAATAATAAAAAACGTCTCAAAGTTCGTTAAGTTTGACAGAAAAAATAAATCCAAAAAAAAAAATATAAAACTGTTTGCCAAATTGTTCTTTTTTTCTTTTATCACCAACAGCACCCAAGAGTAAGATTTATAGGTCTAGTTTTTTAAAGATTTTTTAATTTTATATGGTAAAAATATGTATTGAATAAAGTTGTATAAATAAAATTTTTTGCTATAAATAAACTTCTTAAATTTATATTACAAATATTGGCAAGGAGAAGAAACTTCCTTCCTCTGCGCCCGAGATCCAATAAGAGAGTCAAACATATTTTTTTTTTGTCGTCAAGATTTGGAATCACAACCAAAGTATATGTGAACCTTTTTAAAAAAGCAAATTTCAGTCATCAATCAATTGCAGGGATCTTTAGGGGAGCAATGCATTAACATCTGGACACTCGACATAACAGACGCTGTCAGAAAGAGATGATAGTGGACCAAAAAAGAGCCTATTAGATCAAATCCATTTCGATTCCTTAATATTTGACGTTAATCAGACGCTTACACAAAAAGTTAATTATAAACCGAATGGATCTAATTGGATTTGCTGTATTGGGATAAGGGATCCCAATACGGTAAATCTAATTCGATCCATTATCTTTCATATAAATCAGATTCTGGTAGAAAAAGTTAATAAAGAAAGGACCAAACAGAAGTCCAATTCGATTTTTTTACTTTGACATTAATCAGGCGCTAGTAGAAAAAAAAACCAAGGAGAAGTTCAATAGATCAAGACCAATTCGATCCATTACCTTCAACATATCAAATTTAACAGGATTCCACAAGAACCTTACCATTAACAAAGTACAGTGGGTAAAACAGAGCCTGAAAATAAAATACGGCTCTTCGAAAATGTCTCAGCTTAGATAAAATCCATCAACGTCCATCAAGAAAAGCTCTTAATATAAGATTGATTTAGTTTAAAATTTAGAATTTTGTTTCATCATATTTTTTTAAATTTAACTAAACATTATAAGAAAAAATAAGTAACGCCAATAACTACAGAAGTTGGAAAAATTTTTTTAAGGCGTTATATCAAAATCAAACTCCATACTTCATAATTCCCAAAAAGCATTAGAAAGAAAAATAACGGGAATTTTACTGGAATGAAAAACAGTTAGGTACGATCCATAACGTTTGATTATTCATATTTTAAGTTCTAAGTCCCCTCCAATACTGGTTACGCCTTATTTGTGCCTTCTAATTAAAAGAAACACACGGTAAAAATTGACCAACAAAGGAGGCAAAAGTATTTTTTAGAGAATAGCCAAAAACTATAGATTAAACTCTAATATCCAATTAACCATACACGCACGCACATATACACACAGACATTTCACTTGGACATAGCGCCCAATAAACCAACTCTAACTAAAAAGTTTTTTTATTATGAAGAAATGAAAAGAAAAACGGAAGAAAGTTGTACTAAAAAAATTTTTTGTAGAAATCTCTCTTCTTTTATAAATAATGATGAGAAAAACAAATAGCTAAATAAGAAAAAAAATTAACAACAACAATGATGATGGTGATGATGATGGTGATGTGATGGTGATGATGTGATGTGTGGTGGTGGTGGTGGTGATGATGATGGTGGTGGTGGTGGTGATGATGATGATGATGATGATGATGATGATGTGGTGATGATGATGATGATGATGATGTGATGATGATGATGATGGTGATGGTTGCAGCAATACACAAAAAGCACAAAGGGTTAATATCTTCCTTTAAAAAAACACAAGAAGAAGAAGAAGAAGAAGAACAACAACAACAACAACAACAACAACAACAACAAACTAGAAAAATGAAACTTTTAAACTTAAAACGCGCATTCAGCAAAAACAAAACGCTATAATTAGCTGCAAATGTACAAACATTTAACATTCAACTATTTTAACATAAATACACACATATATACACACATACATACACATATTTACACGTACACACATAAGTTCAATATTTCTATGTTACAAGTGTAATTAAACAGATATCTTTTTATATTTAACGCAAATTATTTCACTAAAATATAAAACAAATTCAAGAACAACAACAATAAGTACAACAAGAACAAGAAGAAGAAGAATAACAATAACAATAATAACGACAACAAATCCCAAAATCCTCTAGCGTGCCCAACAATTCTCTGCATTAATTTAGATGAAACTCTAGCTGTAGAAGAAGAAGAAGAATAAAAATGAGAAGCAAAAGTTTCCCATTTAGAATGAGTTTTTTTTCTTTGCATTTTTTCGTGGTTTGCACAATTTTTTTTTTTTTGTTTTATTATTTTCTCTCGTAATTTTTCCATGTACTTTGTGTTGTTGTTTTTTTGTTTTCTTGTTCTTGAAAAAGACGTTAAATGTCAGATCAAGAGTTTACTTTTGACACAATGAAATAAATAAAAAGCAAAAAATATAAAAAGAGGAGAGAAATACAAAAATAGCATAAGAGTGAAAGAGATACAGAAAGAAAGAAAGAAAGAAAGAAAGAAAGAAAGAAAGAGAGAGAGAGAGAGAGAGAAATATGTTTTTATAGGAATTGCTGTTTTGGTACAATTAAGTAAACATTTCTATTATTTGTATTATTACTCTGTTCTTCTTCTTCTTCGTCGTTTGCTTTTTTTGGTATTTTTTTCCTACTTTAGATTTTGACGTTAATTTAAAGTTAAGATCCGCTCAGCATTGAAGTCAAAAAAAGTTTCCAAACCATAGCGCATTAAAATTTTTCACTTCATCTAACAGCAGAAGTTGTTTTACACTGCTTTTTATAGTGCTCTTACATTACTTCTTCTTCTTCTTTTTTTCTATTTCTTTACATGTCTTTATATATTATTGTTTTTGATTTTTCTTAAGTAAATTTTATTGTGCGCGCTGAAGGGTTCTTTTCATTTTACTTCTCCTCTTCGATTTAATTGAAAATTTTTTAAATAAAGAAATAAAACCAATAAAGAAAGTAGTAAGTGAAAACGTCGCGAATGGTTGCAGCTGCCTAATTAATTAATTCGTAATTAATGTGTCATCAAGAAATTGATCAAATAAAGTAAGAATAGTGATTTTCAAATATAATTATGGAGGAAAAGTAAAAATACAATAATTTTGACTTAAACGTTGTTTGTTGTGGTTTTGTCAGGGAATTTTAAATATTACAAAACTTAATCGTCTACACTCTTATTTTTTTTTTTGTTTGGAAAAATAACCCACCTTTTGAGAAGCATTCCACTTCGCTTTGCTTCAATTCTACAGAGTTCATTCTTGATTTCAATTATGTCTATCTGCCAGGTTTCATTTAAAATATCGCCTTGACAAGCAGGCGAATAGAGAAGTAACTCCAACTCCCCTTGGCATAATAAAATCATGGCTCTTTCAAAGTCTTTTTCTATCTCTTCATTTAAAAACTTATTACAATATCATTATGGCTTTGCGCCGGCACCACGTGAACAGGAAGAAAACTTTCGAGCGTCAATTTCAATATCGCTCATGAATTCTAGGAGGTCAAACCGAAGATTTAATATAGTCAAGATTTTAATGCCCATTTGCCCATTTGCCCATTTGTTTCATGAAAGCCATGGTTTCTATTCCCTACGCAAACGTTTTCCTATGGTTGTCAAACAAGGTTCCTTTTTCTTCAATTAAGGGCTACCTGATGGACCTTGTAGTATAAGCTTGCTTTAAGAATTATGGGAAGCCTCCGTTCTTAAGTAAAGGGTAAGTAAGCTTTGAATTAGAAGGTAACTTTATCGTTACTATGAATAGACAAAATGTTGCACTTGGATACCGTACGTGTAAGTTTTTAAGGCCGTACGTACATCAAACGAACAAAGAACCAGATTCAGCATTTTAAGCGATGTCTTATGGAAAACTTCTGTTTAATAAAGCAAATGTTTCCACTTTTAAACAATCACATAAGAATTTAATCACTTTTTTACTTTTAATTGTGTACTTTCCTTTTACTATATTTTTTTTATTACATTTTTCATTTCGTAACTTACGTAATTAGATATTTGCCGTTTTATTATAGTTTTAGACAGATAAATCGCATGTTCAAATTACATATTATTATTGGTTAAGTTAGTATTCGATTTTGATGGTAAAAGAATTAAATGGAATTCAGTGCACTTTTTTCTTAGATTTCTAATTATCTAAATTTCTTTTTTGCGCCACTTTTTACGCTTCTAATTTGGGAAAGTTTTCTTATGGATAGTATAAAAGAAAAATCAATTTAAATTAACTTTTTAATAGTGTTACATAAAATGATTCAATAAATTCAATAGTACATTTTGGCTAAATGGTTAAATTTTGATAAGTTAAAAGATATTCTTTGTTTACCACTCCTTCAAAAATGATATGCAGAACATCAGAACATAACTCATGAACCGCATGAAATTTTCTGCAACAGCACGACAAGTCATTTATTTAAAAGCGAGAATTATTTTAGAATCTATTAGGGATTCTATTAGGGATTCTATTAGGGATTGTTATCGATGATCAATATCATGATAAATATTACCCCACAGTTCTACTTCTTGTGTTGGAAAAAATATGTCTTTAAAGTAGATTTTGAATCAAATCATCGTGGTTAAATAATAATATTCTCCAAAATAAGTCTTCTACCCCCAGGAAGCTTATTTCTTAATTAAGTATCAAATCAAAACTTTTGACCTGAATACAGGAATTATGATAAATTCTAATAAAATTGGTTATAAGGGAAGTTAAAGTTCTCTATTGATTTCTTGTTACCAAAACAACAATTCAAAGTAGTCTTCGAAGTCATTCAAAGAAATTAGAATATTTTCTCTGAGTCCGTGTATAATATTTCTCATTGAAGGAGCAGATGGAACGATATTATACAAAATTACTAATAACTTTAAGAAATAAGTGCGAAAATAAAGTGAAATATATTATTATACACTACACCAGTTGTGCTACAGGATATTATGAGTTTATGTGGATATATGTAACATCCAAAAGAAGTTAAGATAGATACCATTTTTATTATAACTATCAATTCAGAAGCACTTTCAAAAACGATTTAAACGTGCTTGTCCATCTGTCTGTCCATGTAATTTTGTTATCAAAGTACAACAAGCAATTTTAGAGCTATTTAAATGAAATTTGATATGTAGGCGTAGTTTAGCCCAAAGATGCTCGGAAATAATTTTCGCCAAAATTGGACAATTACAAAGATTTGCTTTGCAAATGCTTTTCTTCTTTGTTTTGGCAGAATAATTAACAATTCTAAACATTTCTTTATAAAAATATGCTGTAGAGTATTTAAGAATCATTCACGATCGACTAATTGCCTGAAATGAATAAATTAATAAATTTTCTACCCAATTGTGGACTCTTAATTAATTGAACTCTTACTATTTCATTTTGACATTATGTGACACATAATAATTAAATAATTGAATAATAATTTATTATTATAAAAAATGAAACATTTAATGTTTACATATGTAAATATAAATTTTTTTCTTTTTTTTTTGTGCTTCTTTTTTCTATCTTCTTGATACATAACATTTATTTGGACTTAAATGACATAAAAAATACAACAACAAGAAATTAAAACGAAATCAAATAAATTAAAATATTTTAACAATCAGCTAATTGGCCAATTGGTCAGGCCATAGCAATTGACTCAATGCAATTTGAAATTGATATAATTATAAAATTAATTGTAATCAGGTAGCTGCCTTAAATGACTCCTACGCAAAACAAAAAGACAAGCATAACAATTTTATATGATTAAAAGATATTTTCATTATTATCATTTCATTTCGTTTAATATTTTCAATTAAAATTATACACAGAAATCTGTATAAAATATTGTACAAACATTTTATATAAATTATCTTTTAAAATTAATATAATTTATAGTTAAATTGTATAATATAAATTATATATTGACAATAAATGATTTTTAAACCGTCAAATAAATTGAAAATTTTTTCAAATTACAAGGAAACTTGTATGACAGACAGAAATCCCTGATGGTCTTCAATAATTCTATTAAATGCAAATAAAACAAATAAAATCTGTCCAGTTGTGTAAAATGGATTCTTAAATACCTTAAATCACTTAAATCACTTTGTCCCATGAATTAAGAAATTAAGAAAAATTATAAACTTTCATAAAGTGCAAGTTTAAAAAAAATGGACCAATCTGGCCAAATTTTTTATGTCATTTTTCAGAAAAGGCCTTATATGTGGGAAAGGGTCCTACTACAATTCTAAAAATTTGTCAACAGAATTCGTCTCTGGGTCAGGCCAGACCTACGACACAAATTTTATTAAAATATCTCATAAATTGCAAACTGAAGCTTATAGAGAAAATTCACAGGGACAAATGGACGGATGGACGGACGAACAGATAAGTTTATATCGATTCAGAAAGTAATTCTGAGCAGATGGTTATAATAAAAGGTGAGTCCATTCCAACTCTTATTTAATGTTACAAGTATATGTATCAAAAGTTATGTATAGTATAATGAAAATAAACGGAAGAAGAAGTTGATCCTAGGTAAAGACCATTATTAAACATTTTACATCTTATTACAAGCAAAGTGAACTACAAAAATTAGCAGTTTGCTCAATACAGCGAACGTGTTAGAACCCAAGAAGTAGGCGAAACATTTTATGACTGGTTCAGTAACTTTACAGTAATTTGTAATATTAAATATCAGATAACTTCATAATAGCTGGAAACTTTTGAACTTACTCTACAGCCCTGAGCCGAAAACATAATTGAATTTATAAAAGCCTTTAACAATGGGGGCTCAGAGCTCTGGTTTTAAGGGTAATATAATACATTTCCGATGGTGCAATAATAGTAACACCTTGACTTCGCAAAATATTCAAAAGTATAGATTAATCTAGCGCAAATGGTGAAGAAAATGATTTGTAAGCCAAAACATTATGCTGGAATAACTTTTAAGTGAAGGCTGAAAAATACTTCAATAATTGACAGTTCAAAATATTGATCTATTCACTTTTATACACTGCATTAATAAGAAAAAATTATAGGTACACTTTGAAGCTTTTTTTATAGTACAATCTTCCCCAAAATATGAATGAGAAATCTAAAAACAGAGTCATAATTTGAAAGGGACTTAGGCATAGGAATGTTTCGCTCATGGACCATAAAAATTTTATCAAAATCTTTAGAAAGAAACGACAGATTTCTTAACGGATAATTGAAACTTTTCTAAAACACTTGACTTCTTTCTCTTTCTTTTTTCATTCTCTTTCTTTCTATCTCTCTTTCTCTGCTATGTACAGTCCATTCATTTTAAGTGGTATTTGAAATGATGGAAAAGCACAGATACTTACTTTTGTACTTAATGTACAAATCAGAAAAAGTTGAAATGAAAATGTGAAATCAAATCGTATCACTGAATAACTCACTGAAATGATGGGATATGATGAAATTGACAGTTGATGTTAAAAGTGTGTGCATGTGTGTATGTGTGTGCGTGTGCTCTTCACTTAACAAAGTGTCAAAATAATCAACATTTTTTTTTATAATTTTCCTTTAGAGTTGTCTTCCACTCAAATTCATGCACCCTTATCTCTTTCTCACTCATTCACTCTTCCTCTCTCTCTCACTCTCTCTCTCTCTCTCTCTCTCTATCTCTATCTGTCTATCTCTCTCCCACTCTGTCTTTTACCATCTACATCCATTTGTCTCTGTCGCGGTCACACAAATGTGGCAAAAACATTACAAAATTGTCTCGCACGTAAAACGTAAAAATCTCAACATTTAATTTAGATTTGTCAGCGCTTAAATGGCATTTCTTTCAATCAACTCCAACTACAACAATTCGTTATTGTTTTTACTATTGCTGTTGTTAATACAATGAAATATGCAATCATGCCACGTAAAGGCATAATAACTTGGCTATAACAACAACATCAACAACAACAACAACAACAACGATAATAATAATAATAATAATAATAAAATGGCCTCGTCCGTTTTATCATAAATTGCTAAAAAAAAAAAAAAATGAAAACCAGCAAAAGTGCTAAGAAAAAACAAAGAAGAAAGAATAAGCAGAAAAAAAAGAAAATATTTTCAAAAAAAAACACGAGACAAATTGTCCTGCCATAAAATATCATATCTAGCCGTTAAAATGTCAAAATGGAGTTGGAAGTTAAATTATGATGATGTTTACACAAACAATTATAAAAAATCAACAATAATTATTTACACCCAAAAAAATTAAGTCCACAAATAAAGCGTCCAATTCACACAGTTTATGTAAAACGGGGCAATCAAAACTTTTAAATATTTGTGAAAGTGATCGTGTTGAGATCTGCTCAATTTTGCCGGATTTTATGAAAATTATTCTCATTTTATAATTTTCAAGACTAAAAATTGATAAAAAATTGTTTAAAAAATTGTTTAAATATCATTTTTGTGAAGTAACAGAATTAACTTAGTGGATGGATTCTAAATTTTCTTAAGCCCATTAGAAAAGATTCCAAATTTACCTTTAAAATTTATATCAAAAAAAAAAAAAATAAATAAAAAAAGAAAACTTACAACTTTATTCCAAAAAAAGCAGCGCTTTTTTAGAAAACTTGGATCAATGCCAAGTGTTCTAACAGTAAACTTAGATCGATAAAACCTAATTTTTCGTTGCACCGATTTCGAATTTTACAAACAGCGCTATTTAAAAAATCATTTCTACGATATCAAAGTATTTGGGCAAGCCAATCACGGGTTTTTTTGGAAACAATTTTAATGCTCCCTTTTTAATAAAAATTATACTTCAATTTCGATTCCGAGGTCCTCGGATTCTAAATATAAAATCTAATGTGAATAAATGAAATGGACGAATTATAATTTTTTTTAAACGGAGTAGAATGGAAAAGCCAAAGAAGAAGAAGATCAGAAAAATTTTGTAGGGTTTTTTCACAAAGTAACAACAACCAAAATAAAATGAACCCTATAAAATTCTTTCGAGTGGAAATTAACAAATAAATTTTATTAACAATAAAATACAATAAAACAATAAAAAGGATAAAATAAATGAATTTATATATACACACATACATATATACAAATGTATTTTTATCATGTATAAGTTTCACTGATTTGGTCAAGCCATTATTTTAGTTTCTTTATCCCTAGAAAATGCGACACAGCAGACAACATGTACCGTTATGTTTCGTGCGTGCCTGAATAATTTTTCTGTTTTGTATAAAATTAACAAAATATTATCCACTGGATATTTTTATTCATACACACACACTTATACGAATATACCAACACACATACAGGCAATTCATGACAATAATAATGAAAGTAGGAACAACATTTTGTAAAAAATTGTCAGAAGCCGGCAACAATTCGTGCTATACGAGAAATTGAAAGGCGAATAAAAAAACAAAAAAAACAAGAATTGAAATTAAACAAATAAAAACAACGACACATACAACAACAATAACTAAAATACAAATAAACCAGAAAAAAGGAGGAACAACAACAAGAACAGCAGCAGCCACATTTCGAATGAAGAAAAAAAAAATAAAAATCCTTTTTCCTACAAAAAAAAAACAAACAACTACAAAATAGATTTTTCGATGTTGAATTGTTTTTTTTCTTTGCTTTTAATTTTCTTATTTTTCTCATATTTCATTTTCGTTCTTTTCATTTTTCTTTCCTCAATTTCATCTGGTTCTTGGTGATTGCCATTCTTTAAATTAACACCATTTGTTCATGTTGATGTTGTTGTTATTGTTGTTTGTATGTATGCATGTTTATGTTATACATAAAAGCATCGCTTACACACAACTACATAGACAATTACATACAATTTCTCAGATGTTGACATTAACATTAACTTTCAATATATATACGTGTATAAATCTACATGTGTATGCGATAGCAGACATAATAAATAACGGCACAAGTGTACATGATGATACTGACGTAACAGCAATCGCAGAAGCAACAACAACAAATAACAATGATATATCAGCAATATTAAATTTCATTTGTATACAGACATTTTTATATATATATGTGTGTACGTATGTATTGGTATATATATATATATATATATATACATGTATGCATGTTTTTGTGTGTGTGTACATATTAAAATATATATAAAATCCTTTTTTTAAATTCTTATACTTAGTTTGAGTTTGTATATAAAACTTTTCTATTCCCTTGTATTGAATTTTCTTTTTCTTTTGGTTTGGTTTGTTTATTTGCTAAGCTCAGTGACCATAAATGTAACGGTAACTGTATGAATAACTGTAAATGTAAATATCTTATATAATAATAATTGTAACTGTATTACTAACTGTATTACTAATTGTAATTATAACTGTAGCTGTAAAAAGCACTACTTGTCTCTGTAACTGTATACATTTTTTGTGTCGACATTTCTACTTTATATAAAAGAAAATTACTATGCATGTAGAAATGTGTATGTACATACAATTCGCTATAAATTTATATATACATAAATATTTCTATAACCGGCATTTGGATTCTGTTTATTTTCTATATATTCCATACATCTCTTCTTCTCTCTCGCTTTCCTCTATTGCACTAATACATTTTCTTTTTTGTTTATGCATGTATTATGTGTATGTGGATGCATGTAAGTTGTATGTGCGTGTGCATGTTTATACACGACATTGAAATTGTAGCAAATTTTTGCAATAAATAACAAAAAACGGTAAAAAAGAGAAGAATAAGCATAAAAAGAGAAAGATAACAATATAAGGAGAGTGGAAGAGAGAGAAAGAGAGATGTAGATAAAAATGCCAGTAATTTTATATATATTTATACGGAACATACATACAAACATATACATACTTAGACTTTATACCGGCTTTTGCGTAACCAAAAGAAAAGAAACAATAGCAACAAACACAATAACAATAAGAATAAAATTTTCACTAACATTTACTTTTGGGGTTTTGGAGTCTTTCCTTTTTTTTTTTTTTTTAGTTATTGCTATTGCTGTAGATTTTATTGGATGATAACCCTAAAGACCGGCAAATTTTTGTAATTCAGGCAGACATAACAGCAATAACAACAATAGTAATGTTTATAAAAAGCCCATAGAAAGAAAACTCGTGATAGAAAAAGCGAAAAATCGAGAGATAGAGAGAACGAAAACATGATGAACAAATAAAATGGAGCTAGGAGAGTGAAAATTTAGCGTACAGCAATAAAAAATTTTCTTATGCTTATTTATTTGTTTTCTCTTTCTCGGTTTTCTTTTTAATATTGTTTGTGTTTTTCATTTTTTTTTAATTCGGCTGCAAGATAGTTTACTAAAGGATAACAGTTACATTAAGAAGAATTAAAGAAAGTATTATTGTTTATGTCTGGCAATTACTTAATACAATACAAGATGCACACGCGAAGACAAAAATATCAGCAAAAATAAATAAATAAGAGTAGAAATTAAAAAAAAATTAAATGTAAACAGGAAACAAGAAAATGCCACCTACCTGTGTGTTTGATTTATTTATGATGTTTATTCTTTTTATTATGTATTTCGTTAATAGTTTGTTTTTTTTTAATTATCTTTCAACAAAAGTAGTTTTCACTTTAAATTGCCAAATTAATTTCACAATTTTCCAAACGCTTATTCTAAATTCTCATTTAATTTTTATTTATTTGATGATTTTTGTTTTATGTTTTCATAAATATTTAAATTTTTTTAATTCACACGCGAAAATTTCTTTTTGATTTTTTTTTAATGTAATTAGCGTATGTTCCTTTTCTTACATTATCAAGTTTCATTGAACACAAACATTTTACATTCGAGCATGCATATTTTTGAAAAATACGTATATGCATTTATATACTATATATATATGTATATATATATATATTATATATGTATATAAAGATTCTTATAATATTCAATTTAATATGAATTTCTACAGTATTCACCGTTATTAAGAGCCATTCATCACAACTAACCGTAAACGAATGATTGAAAAACATTTCTCATTAATATTTTCAGCAACATACTCTTTATCATGAAAAAATCAAACAAATTTTAACATATTTCACTGTGATTAAACAGAAATCCATAAAAGAAAGACACAGAGAAACTCTCTTTCAATGTTAATAATTTTCGATTAACATCAAGTTATGTTATGCTCTGTACTTTCATGATTTTTAATACATTATATAAAACAGAGTTGCCAACTTTCTAATATAATATAAAGAAACCTACAAATGTAGAATGTGGGAAAAAAATTAAAAAAAATGTCATAAATCAAAGTATGCGGTGGAAAAATAATAATATTTATATATTTTAAGCATAATAAACGAAATGTCATTAAATTAAACAAAAATTCTTTTATATTTTTATACATAATTTGAGCTATCATTGCTCTACTAAATGTCACATAAACAAACATTTTTATTAAAAATATTCATCCGATTACTTTTATTACAAATATTATAAATTCAATTACACAAAAGTGATTTTTAAGCTGCAACTTAAAAACAACCAAATATAAAATTGCTGTATAGCTTATTAAAGGTCACCTTCTCTGCTACATGCCACGGAAAAAACATTCGGGCATTCCCCGTTATCATTACAATTAATTAATATAGTCCAAAAGATGGTTAGAGAAAGTAAGAGATAAGCCAACACATTGGAGAGAGAGAGAGAGAATTTATTATTAATAGATAACGGCAACCCAGTTAAACTGTAAATAATAAACCATTGAAATTATAATTATTATTAACACTTCTGCTTTTATTGTGACCATAGACGCCCAAAGTCAGGGAAATACGAATACAAACTATTTAATAAAATCGTGATCTAATGAAAAATGTATTAAAAAAAATTACAAAAGTTTATCAAGCTTAACAATAAACGACAAAGTAGATTTAGTACACGTCATTAAACGACGTTTTTATTCAATAAAGGAAAAGCAAATAGAAGGAAAATTTCCTTCTATATCATCACGAAAATATGCCAATTGGTTATCACTATATAATTGGTATGGGCATTGGCATTATTACAGCCTTGATTGTTTATCTAAATACGCGCCCAATAGCTTGCGATCCGAATACTAATAGAAAACGCAAAGAATATATCGAAAAGCCGGATAATCCATGTTGTATATGTCAAGAACCTATGAGTAATAGTTCTATACAATATTTACCCTGCGGTCATGGCTTACATTCGGTTTGTTGGAGCAAATATGTACGATTAAGTTCTTCTCAAACGTGCCCCAAATGCCGTGTCCCTCTTCATAAGAAATGACTTTATAATCATAATTTATCATTTAAAGTGTTTTCGTATGTTTGTAATTCGTAAAAAGAAAAAATGATTATGTAATGAGATTTCATATACCTGTAGAGGCTGTACTCCATTAACATCAAATTTCCAAAACAAAAAGAAATTATAAACTTTTTCTGGATTGTTTTATGTAGCTTAATTTCATTAAAAACCTAATCTAAATTGTATTTAATTGCTAAGAGAGAAGAAAGGCGAAAAAATGAACTTTATTTATGTATATTATTTTTGATTTTTTTAAAAATATATTTTAAAATGTTATTAACTTAAATATTTATTAAATATTGGCCAGGCTTCTTGCAACCAATTATTATGCCATCTCAATGTTTGATATTCTCGTAAATTTTTACGGAATTTCTTTTGAATTGCCACCTGCATTTTATGACCATTTGGAAAATTTTTAAACCAAAATTTTAATTGATCAGCCAATTGTTGAGAATTATCAAATACAAAACTATTTTCATTATGTTGAATGAGTTCATTGAGACAATCGAAATTATAAGCACATACTGGTAAATTACAGCCGAACATATCGATCACTTTCATCGGTAAATCTAAACCGCTTGAACTGTAATGTAGAGAGACACCTAAATCTGCTGATGCTAATACTTTAGGATAATCTTCAACATCAAGCCATGGCGTGATTATGGCTATTTTTGTCCATTTAAATTCAGCGATTTTCTTAAGATAATTATTCTTTTCAGGACCCTTACCAGTTATAATGCATAATAGAAATGGAAAATCCATTCCTGTTTCTTTGCTGGTGGCCGTTTTTTCATATTCTACAAGAATAAACTAAAAATTTATTAAAAGAAGTTATATGTGAGAATTTTCCTAAAAGACAATTAACTTTTACCTTGTAATGCTTTTAATAAAATGCTAAAATCTTCATCTGGTGTCCAACTAGTTGATGATACTAATATGGCCACACGTTCCCTTGTATAAAATACTTGATTATTTTGCAATTTATATGTTAATCGTGTACATTCAATCGGCGGACCACCAAATGTATTATTCTCTTTTTCAACGACCTCAGCTTTTTCAAATGATACAAATTGTGGATATTCTTTGGACAACTTCAGGAATATTCTATGCTTCTCTTTAATATCAATTGGTTGGAATTGTAATGGCGGTCTATCATATAGTACTGTAACATTACTGAAAGTAATCACAACAAAAACAACAAATAGCAAGGAATAACAATTATAAAATTAAGTAAATTGTTTGTTATAAGAAGTTAATGTCCACCCCTGAGTATCTTGCATAACTTTGTTTCAGAGTGATTGAAAAGTTAATAAAGGAAAAAAAAAGAAAAAAATTGTACATTTTGAGAATGATTTGAGAAGTTCGTCCCATAGCAGAAGGGAGTGTCTGGACCCTCCAGCCTTGCAACATTTTTATTTATTATACCTCGATTTCCATTGCGGCATCTTTGAAATTGTACATTTCTCTTTATATGTTAAAGTTTACTAAAATCATGAATTATACAATATCGCTTCTACTTAAACTTGAAAAATGTACGCTCAACCGAAACTGGACAGACAGGTCTAATACAATTCAAAAAATGATTCTGAATCAAAGCTATTTCAAGACCTTTCTAGTGATTTCGACTACATTGTGAATGATGACTTTTTACATACTTTATATGCCATTTATTATGTAAATCTTGTTGCATAGCTTTTGTTACACAAAAATTATCATCAGCTTTACGACCAAAATAATATTCCAACCATTTAGCTAAGCGACACAACAAACTCTGTTGACCATGCCGTACGCCCATTGCTAATATTGTGTACGTGTAATTATGCCAATCAATAATAAATTTGGAGCGTATTATTTTACAATAGAAATAGCAAACGATTAAAGTTGGTATGCCTGGTGGATTTTGTACTAGTAGCACATTTGGTCGACGTATTGTTAATAAAATCATTAATAAATTCATTGCTTGCCAAATTGTTTTCAATAATAATTTTAATATGGTTGGCAAATAATGAAGATCAGGCAATTGCTTTAATCCATATAAATTACATTTGGTATTTTCCATATTTAATAGTTCTGGTATTGGTTTCGTTTCTAAATAGCCAATCAAATTTACATTGATATTTTGTTGTAATAAACTGCTAGCGTGATATTCCATACGTGGACTGCGCCCTATATCGCCTAAAACAACTACACAAACAGTACGTTCGTGTTGTTTATGTTCCATAATTCAATGCAAGCGATAAAGATTAAATAAATACTTATTATACACTTTATTCTTACTTAGAAATTGTAAACAAACAAATGTAAATGTAAAGTAAAATATTAAAGAAATCTTCTTCTTTTTCTGAACAATATATTCTTAATAAAGTAAAATGTTAGCACAGTGACTGACATGCCTAGATACATAAATTAAGAAAAATTATTCTTAATTTTGTTAACTTGAATCATTCATAACAAAATCAAGAATGCTTTCTTTAAGAAATAAAAATTGCCATTAATTGTTTGGTCTAATTTATATACGTCACAGCTTAATATAGCACTTTTATTATAATATGTAACAAGCATCGGCCATTTATTATTTAGTAAAATACAAAGGCATAAATAGCTGTGTAAACTTAATACCAATAATAACAAAATCAAACTGAAGAAATATGATATATAAAAATGTTAATTTTTGTAAAAATAATTTTATTATTTTTAACAGATGATATTAGAATAAGATCATCTAAAAAAATAAATCGTGAAAGAAAATAAGCATTCAATACTTATATATTTACATTCGTGAAACCATTCTCTTTGAATGACTTAAAGTAGTACACAAAAAAAGGAGAAGACAAAATATATTTTAAAGTAAATGTAAATAATAGAAATTAAAAAAAATTCAATCAAGTAAGCTAAGTTAATTCAAACAAGACAAGAAACAAAGGAATCTGAAGAAGTGCATTCAATTCGCTTAGCTTGTAACAATTGCATTGTAAAATACCAAAAGAAAAGAAAAACACTCTAAAGTGTTAAAAGTTATGTAAAGAAAATATAATAAAAATAAATAAAAAGAAAAGATACGTTATTGTGCGCCGATTTAATTTAATTTAATCTAATTTAAATTTATGAAATAATAAATATTGTTGAATTTGATTAATTCAATTTTTATTTATTACATTAATTATTTAATAATAATGTCAATTGTAAAGCGTAAACGGGGTCGTCCACGTTTAGACGAATCGCATGAATACAATGAATTTGATTTGAATCTTATACAAGAATTCAAAAAGAATCCTGTATTATATGATCGTACACATCCAGAACATCGTAATCGTGAGTACACTGAACGTATATGGAATCGTGTTGCACACAATATAAAAGCATCCTGTAAGTATACAAAATTTATGTAATTTCCAAAGAATAGAAAAAGAATAAAAGGAATAATATTAAAAATTATTTTTTATGATTTTTCTTTTCCTTTTGGCATATTATAGCTAATCACATTAAAAATCGCATACTACAACTACGTAATCGTTATAATGTGGAGAAGCGTCGTATTGAAGCAATGCAGGAACAACGTCCAGATGCATGTGTAACATCTCAATGGAATTTATACAAATATTTGACATTCTTGAATGATTATACGAAAAGCCGAAGGCCTTATAATAGCCTGCCATCATCAGCACATCGACGTCGAACTAGTCAAGCTGCTACTGTTGCTGCCACGACTTTAAGTGATGCTGATGATGAACCAAATGACACGCAAACCGTTGTGAATGGTAATATGGAAAGTAGCGATGATTTAACAAATTCACAAAATTTCACCAATTCATTGTCACAGATGCCAAATGTCTCCAATGGCAATGTACCATTTTATGATATTATGGTAAAAAATTCTACTCGTTTGGATGCGGGTAGGGGTAGTGGTGCTGGTGGAGATTCTGGTGGTAGTGGTAGTGGTGATAATAATATTGGTGAACCTATTGGCAGTAAAAAATTTAAAGATTTTGGGCAATTTTTAGCTTCGGCTTTAGTGGAAATGAGTGATATGCAAGCTTTAACTTTAATTAATAAATTCACAAATGAATTGGTGAAAACGCTGAAAATTGAATTAAAATGTCAAAATGTAGTCATTGGTGGATATGTACAGGGCATGGTTAATGGTGGTGGTGGCGATGGGCCAATTAATGACAGTGAATCAATTAATTCAGATTGAATGAGAAACTTTATTTCGTAATTTTATCAATTTTATTATTGGAAAACAGAGAACATGTTCTTTTATGTACTGCATGGTTTAAATGCTTTATGTGTGAATTTTTTTTATATCAATTTCTTAATTTTAGGTTTTTTTGCTTTGTTATTATGAATTAACAATAAAATGGAGTAATTTATTTGATGTGATTAGTTATATATATATATTTTGAAACATTTATATTACAATTTTTATGAAATATAAAATGCCCATGCAATTCGATAGATTTATCTAATTGCCAGTAAGAGTTCAAATTAAATAAATTTTATATTAGTTCTTGCAGTGTTGTATTTTGAGCATATATGTACAAAAACATATAAAGAGCACTGCGTTCACGAAATATTTAATTCATGAAGTCTTTTTTGTATATGAGATTCATCTAAATTATTTACTACTAACAAATTCTTAAAATTTTACAAATTTAAAAGGAATTAAAGAAAATAAAGAACAAGATAATAAAAGAGAAACAATAGGAAACGAAAGCTGTTGTCATAAGCAAATTAATTAAAATAAAAACTTTGTTGTCCCCTTGTTTTTCGGTTATTAACATCGCTGACACTCCACCACACTAAGAAGAAGAAAACAATCAATAAGATGGATATCGATATTTAGTACATTGTAAATGTACAAAAAAAAACAAGAAAAAAACATAACTTTTTGGAACAAAAAAAATTGATTTTGATAAAAAATTCAATTATATTCCATTTTCTATTAAGAATTCTACAGAAATTATAACGAAAAAGAGATTATATAATGATGACACAAAGAAGAAATGTTGCAGTTTAATATATAAAAATCAAAAAGTTTAGTGAGTGTTTTCCAAATTAAAGAAAATTTCTTGCATTATATGAAAATCGATTTTTACATATAGAATTTTAGCCACCATTTATCCTCACCCCCCATTCATGTATAAAAGTTTCCTTAATTAAAAATCTAATTAGTAGACATAATATTAATTAATTAAATAAAAAACAGGATTAGACAACACGAGGAGAAAGTATTAAAATATTTTTGGTGATAAAAATTGTACAGAACTCAAAAAAAAAAAGGAATACAAATGGCCCATTCAGTGCATGTAGAACGTAGCATACATGAAATGTTAAAAGATACGCCATCCATGAATGATAGTGATAATGCTGTACATACAGGCACAATTGAAGCACATAATAGCAGCAGCAGTAATAATAATAGCCCACCATTTAAAGCACCGCCCAATAATTTACCATTGCGAAATTATTCCGGTATTACACAATAATTGAATATAACATTTGTTATCCCTATAAATCTTAAAGCATTTTTTTTTTTATTATGCTTATACGTTTATGATTATTTAGCACCGGCCACACCAATAAGTCCATTAAATGGTTTTGTTGATACCAGTTTTTTACGTAGTGGCGCCTCAAAAATTGATACCATAAAAAATTGGAGTATATCAACATATAAATGTACGCGACAAATAATGTTAGAGAAATTGGGTAAATATCAACGTACCGTCGATTCTGAATTGGAAGCACAAATTGAGCAATTACGTGAAACTCAACGTAAATATTTATCAATATTACGTTTAACGCGTGCATTTAGTTCACATTTTCATCATGTTGTAATTACACAGCACGCTCTTGCCGAAGCATTTGCCGATTTATCACAAAAAAATCCCGAATTACAAAAAGAATTCACATGTAATTCGGAGACGCAACGTTCACTAACAAAAAATGGTGAATTGCTATTAAATGCATTAAATTTTTTTATATCATCGATAAATACATTGTGCAATAAAACTATTGATGATACATTATTAACTATAAGACAATATGAAACAGCCAGAATTGAATTTGATGCATATCGCATGGATTTAGAGAATGCTAAACCAGAAATGGCCCATACAACTGTTACAGAGGATTTACAAAAGAATTTCCTTCAGCATAAAGAATTATATGAGAAATTACGTGCCGATGTTGCCATAAAAATGCAATTTCTAGATGAAAATCGGGTACGCTATTTAAAAAAATATATTTATTTCATATATTTATATTCTACACTATATGTAGAGCATGGTGTAATAAGTTTTTGCAAATGTTTGTACCACTAAAAAGAAAAAAAAATCCTTGAGATAAAACTCATATTTTTTGTAAAATTCATTTTGAAAAAATTCAAATTTGAAATCATTTTTTTCAATTCGATTTAAGTCTAACTGTCTCTCCGGCTATTCATCTAATGTCTGTCCATATAAAGTTACGCATTGCAATTTTTAAATATATTTTAATGAAATTTATTAAGCAGTTGCATTTTGGTCCAAAGATGTAATCATTATATAAACGCCTTTATATGGAAAAAAAAATTAAATGTGAAATATCATGTAAAATTTTCATTCCACTTTTTTTTTTTAATTTTCTCTTATTTTTGGCAGATCAAAGTAATGCATAAGCAATTGGTGTTATTACATAACGCTATATCGGCATATTTTTCAGGTAATGCTGTTGCTTTGGAAGGCACCCTAAAACAATTCAATATAAAGGTTTGTAAATGAATGCTGCACTTAAATTTTATTATAAATAACAAACAATGAAAAATGAAAGAAAAAACCAATTAATTTCATTTTATTTAGTTAAAATCTCCCAACATGACTATGGATTCTTGGTTGGAACACCATCAGGAGCAGCAGCAGCACCAACAACAACAACAACAACAACAACAGTAGTAGTCGTATTTTATGGCATTTCAATAAATGAATTGAAGATAATTAGCCGATGCTTCTGGTTTTGCTTTTCTTTCAAAACTGTGTGTGCTTTCATTTTTTAAAAAGCAGCAGCAGCAACAAAAAAGTAACATTAACAAAATTTATATACCAAAAATATTTTCTTGTCTAACTTATACACAAACGCCCGTATTAAACATAACAGAGAAAAATAAAACAAACAAAAAAAAAAAAAGAAGAAAAAAAAGCGAAAAAAATAAAATAAGAAGAAAAGAAAAATAAATAGAATGTAAAAACTATTTGCTAATTTAATAATAAATTAATTTAAAAACATAAAAAAATTTTCAAAATATATACATTAATAAAGTGAATTTTGATGGCTTTTAAATTATGTACAATAATATGTTAACTTACTTGTTGTTGTTTTCTCGACTTTTTTTCAATTTGTTGCCAAATTTAATTCTTTTTGAAATGTATCCACTAAAATCGTTTCATCACTTTCACCTTTAAACATTTCCTTTAAATATTAAGGAAAAAGATAATTAACAAAAAAAAAAAAATAAAATAAATCATCATTTACAGAAACTCTTGTGCACACATACATACCAGATCATATATAACTTTAATGATTAATGAACAACTTGGACATGTAGCAATTTCTTCACCAGCTAATAATTCTTCCTTTCAATTGAAACAATTGAAATATAAATAACAATGATTATAAAATAGAAATTTGTTTCAACTTAATTTACAACATTTGAAATTATTTGAAATTACTTTGGTTATTTGAAATTGATCACCGCATGGACATGGATAATAATACATTTCTTCCTCTTCGTCATATTCAAAATCTTCAATTTCGACTTCATCGTGATAAATACTCATCCTATTTTTTTTTTTTTTAATCTAGTTGGATTTACAAAAAATCAACAAAACATAATAAAAACTTTACACTTGAAAATTTAATTAAAGGAAATTAAAAAATATATTTCGTTCTATTTATTTATTAAAATATCTAAATTAATGCGTTTCTCATGCACATTGTAAATAGAAATTTTCATTATTATTATAACTGTCTTCTTCTTGTTAATAATTGATAAATCATTTGTGAATGATTCCCTGATGATTTATTTTATAATACTAATGAAAAGCATTTAAAAGAAAAAAAAAACTGTCACATTTAAACCAAATAATTAAGAATTAACTTAGCCACAATTGAATTAAATCAAAAGTGAAACAAAAAATAATGTGATTTAATGTTCAATTCAACTGAAGGTTACAATTATAAATATTGGTATAATAAATGAAAACTTCCAATTGTTTTATTTATTTATAAATCATATGCCATGATCTCTATTTATTTATAAATTATAAATGGTTTAAAAATATGGCATTTTTCGTATAGCAAAAGCAAAGTCTAAGATTATTTACATGTCTCCTGCACTCCCTCTGATAAACACTTTCATGAATGTTACGTTAATAAAGTTATTTGACATCACCACTAATATTAAAAAAATTTATAATACTCGAATTAATTATAATTATAATTATACATATAATTAATACACATGCATATATACATACTGGATTATCTATGACTTTAAGAAGCCTAAAGCAAGATTGACATGTAGCAATTTCTTCATTATTCAATAATTCTGCCTTTAAATTACAAAAAAAAAATTAATTTACTTCAAAGTTACTTAAAGTCATTTAATGTTAATTTATTTCATTGGAAATTATTTATATTTACTACGGATATTTCAAAGTCATCACCGCATGGGCATGGATGATAAAAAATTCCCGCTTCTTCATCAAGTGAAAAATCATCAAGTTCTACTACACCATAAACACTCATTTTTTTTATTGCTTTAGTAAATATCAATAAACAAAATAAACGCTTTTCAGTTAGTTTTATTATAAAGAATATTGAGTTGAGTATATTAATTCATTTGTGCCACAGGATCCGACGCAACTCACATGTACTGTTATTTTCCAAGATGGCTGCCCAAAGTACTTATTTAATATTAAGAATTCAGATTAGATGATAGCATTAAATTTATGGATAAAATTATATGCTATAAATATATAACTACTATAATTTAAGAATTAGTAAATAAATTTTTAATACGCTTTTTTTGGTCATTTGTATATAAATATTTATTAATTTTTTGTATTTATAAATGCAATTCTATCTGGATATCAGCAACTAATTATTATCATTATTATTAAATTGGATAAATACTTTTTAAAAAATGCTAACAAGCGTGTTCATTGCTTTCCAGTGAGAACAGAAGGTTCATCTGTTTAGTAAGAAGAAGACCTAACCGGACAAGGTAACATTAGATAATTACCACGGTCTCATTAAGCAGACTTTCTCTTGTGGCTGTTTGAGTCGCATGATTGGAATTTGTCACGTTAGAAGCAAGCGATTCATCAAATAAGTTAAATTTATTTTTTGATTTGATTTGTATTTGTTTTTGTTTAAAGAATTATTTTGTCTGTCTTTTTGAATTATTATTTGAGACTTAAAAGTTACTAAAAATTCCGCTTTGTAAGAGAATGTTGTCATTACATTCTTCTTCTTGTTTATAATTAATAAATCAATTTTGAGTAAGTCTTTATAATTAATTACATTACAATAAAAAAATGGTTTCCTTACACATAACAAATTGCTTAATTTTCTTTAAATCATGAATTTAAACAAATTTTAATTATAATAGAGTTTATAAAATTTAAATTATATAAAATTATAAATAAAGAGAAATTTTAGAAAGAAAATAAATTGTTTATATACACGGTGTATTTCATTTATTGTTATCAATTGTACATGAATGCCCAGGGAGATAAAGAAATCATTTCCAATTTGTAACTTTTATATAAAGAATTACATTTTAGTTAAAATTTTATGCAAATAAATATAAATTAACTGTAATAGAATTGAATGAAATGTATAGAAAAGTAATTAAATTATTTACTTTGGCTCGAAATGGATGTTGTGATGCCGATCACAATATAAGAAAATTTTGCTATAAAACCGTTAAACGACCGGATTTTACAAATCAAAATGAGGAATTATTCAAAACGAAGACTGATGCCAATGGGGCTAATAATCAAATAATTGATTTAACTAAACAAATTCGATCGAAAATTCTTGCTACCGGACCTATAACCGTATCGGAATATATGCGTGAGGTGTTGACACATCCACAAGCTGGTTATTACATGAATCGTGATGTCTTTGGTGTAGGTGGTGATTTTATAACCTCCCCTGAAATATCACAAATATTTGGTGAGGTATAACTACAAATGTATAAATCGATTATTTAATTCATGTTACCGATCTATATAGAATCGATTTTCTGAATCGATCAACTGATAACTTGTGTGTTCTTGAATATTAATTAAATTTATATTTGTTTCAGTTAGTGGGCGTTTGGATATTAAATGAATGGCAAAAGCTTGGTAAACCAGAATTTCAATTTATTGAATTGGGCCCTGGTCGTGGTACTTTAGCTAGTGATCTGCTCAGGATATTCAATCATTTTAATTTAGATCCAATTTACACGGCACATTTAGTGGAAATAAGTCCATATTTAAGTACGCTACAGGCACAACGCTTATGCCGTACTCACGAAGATCTAAATGAAAATGCTTCATTATATTATAAAAAGGGTCAAACAGATTCCGGCGTTCAAGTTTATTGGTATAAACATTTACAAGATGTTCCACATAAATTTTCAATTGTAGTGGCTCATGAATTTTTTGATGCATTGCCCATACATAAATTACAATTGGAGGAGAATATTTGGAAAGAGATTCTAATTGATGTTGAAGATGCTGATAAAATGACAAATAATAAAAATTTTCGATATGTTTTGTCTAAAGGTCAAACGCCAATATCAAAATTTTATCAGCCATTGAAGGATGAAAATCGTCAATGTTTAGAGTATTCTATAGAAACGGATCGGATAATGGAGTTATTAACGCAACGCTTCGAGGATGATGGTGGTTTCGGTTTAATTATCGATTATGGCCACTTCGGCGATAAAACGGACACTTTCCGAGCTTTTCGCCAACACAAATTACATGATCCCCTGGTGGAACCAGGTACTGCAGATCTAACGGCCGATGTTGATTTCCGTCAAATGAAACATATGGCTGAGCATAAACAACAAGTCGTTTGTTATGGCCCCATTGAACAAGGCACTTTCATATATAATATGCAGGGTTCCGTACGTTTAGAGGTCAGTAATGTTTTCTTTCTTCCTTTGACTCCACTAAATTAACGAGTTTTTCAAATTAAATAAAGATATTCACGATTTGTTGCACTTTCTGAACTTTTCTTACATTTTCATTTTTGTTTGTTTTAGCGTCTTATGCAGAAAGCTCCACCTGAACAACAAGAATCTCTAAGAGATTGTTATTATATGTTAACAAATTCCGAAAAAATGGGTTCAAGATTTAAATTTTTGTCAATATTCCCGACCACCACTAAAGATTATTTAGATAAATATCCGGTTGCTGGCTTTTAATTTTTTGCCTTCTTTTTATTCTATAAATAATAATGATCAAATAAAGAATAACAATAATCAGAATGTAATTAGAATTTTTTCTTTAATAACATTTCCATTTTTTTTTTGGAGTTTTCGTCATTTTTTATGAAGGGCCGCATTAATTGTTTGCATTTCCGCGCCAGTAAATTGTAGAACAGCACTAATAGCATTCATCATATGACGTCGACCATCTGGATCTTTCGATACAATATAACTGATGATAACATTCTTCAAATATTCCAAATTGGCACCTTCACGTGTTTTACAACGTTCTAATCTAAAAAAGGCATAAAAATGGCACAAAAGAAAAGCGATATAAGAAATCTTGCAAATGCCAAATGTTTAAAATGTTAAGGTAGCGGATCATATCTAAAACCACTAGGTTTTGCAAAACCCAAAAAAGAACAATTGAAAAGTCCATTTTGTAGCAATGGATTTCAAAAAGTGCAACGATCTATTCGAAAATATTAATAACTATTCATTTTTAGATTGGTTTAGGCGTACATTGTTTTGTCAAATCATGATGGACCATTAGACATATTTAGATCGGAAAATATTACTAGTTCATTTATGTTAACTGATTTAGACCATGGAGATTGTACAAAAAATTCATTCACCTGTCAACTTCCTCTTGCAAATTAATGATTTTATTATTTAATTCCTCTTGGGCAGTGACTTTATCTTGAATGGCCTTGCGCATTGATGTCTCAGCCAAATATTTCGCTTTACGCAAATTGGCAATTTCTATATCTTTGCGTGCGATTTCATTAGCGTAATGCAACATGTGACAATTATCGCCCATAGATAGACGTTTCGTTTTCATTGTTAATTTTTTTATAGCACGTAAGGATGAATGCAATTGATCATCATTATCGCCACTTTCGGCATCTGAGTGTGTAAAATGTACATTGCCATCATCATTCAAATGGCCAAGGGCCATTGGATGCATTAGATTATTATTGTTATTGTTATTATGAAATATTTCATAAGATGTTTGTAACGTTTTAATTTCTTGCTCCTTCTCCTCCAGCAATTGTAATGAACGTTGCCTTTGCTTATGCAATTGCTGCTCCAACTCATTCAATTTGCAACGTTGATCATTTTCTAATTCAGCATAAGCTTCTTGCCATTTTTTACGCTCCTCTTTAACAGCTTGAAGTAATTTCTCATGATATTGCTTCATTTCTTGTTCCTGCTCCTCAATATTGCCATTTAAAACTTGCACTTTATCCTGCAATGTGGCAATATGATTTTTTTGCTGTGCTATTTTCTCCTCTAACTCAGTAATTTGTGAATTGGCATTTGCCAATTGTCTCAATGCGCCATTTAACTGATTATCTTGTTCCAGTTTTGCACTGTGCTGTAGCATACTGTTCGGCGAGGTGATTGTGAAAATTTTTTCTAATTCAATAATTTGATTGGCATGTAAGTGATGATTTTTTAAGAGGATTTTTTTCAAGTGCATAATTTCATCAACAATTGCTGGCACATCAATATCATGGTCATTGCAACTTCCATCATAACTTTTTTTTCTTCTTCTTCTTCTATTATCAGTAAACATTTCATTTTCATTGGAATGGGAAATCTTCTCCAAGTCCTGTAATTGTTGCTTCAAGACTAAAATTGCCTCTTGATCTTGTTGCCTTAAACGATCATAATTACCAACAGTGGCACTCAGTTCGGCTAAACGAGCCTCCAAATTAACTACACGATTTTCATGTAACACCACTTGTTGGCGTGATTGCTCCTCAGCTAACTGAACGCGTTGCTGTTCCATTTTTATGGCGATCGCATGTTGCTCTTTCATACGTTGCATCTCTTGTTGGACTTGCTTTAACAATGCTTCATTATTATTGGCATTATTACATTTATCCAGACGACTGGCCTCTTCCTGATACATTTTCAATTGATGTTGAGCTTCTTTTAGTTGACTTTCTAATTGTCTCACATGAGAATTTTCCGCTTCATTACTAGCAAATTGAGTTTTGAAATTATTCAATTGCATTTCAATGTTCTCCTTGAGATGCCGTTCATCAGCATATAATTTTTGCAATTCTCGTATCATTACCATTTGATTATTGGTCTCTTTATCACGTTCTTGTCGCTCTATCAACCATTTCGCTTTCATTTCATCCAGATTACTTTTCGCTTGTTCTTGCACCTCTTTCATTTTTACTTGTAAATCGGCAAATTGAGCATCTTTTTGCATTAATTGGGCACGTAACTGTTTCTTATCCGTTTGAAAACTGGCTTCCATGCGAGACTTCTCTGCCGATAATGTTGCTAGTGAATTCATTAATGTGTGAATTTGTGTTTTAAGATTTACATCTTCATCTCTATCACCACCATCAATTTCATTTACATGCTCTTGTCCATTTTCATTGCCATTTGGCTTTGTTGATGTTGTTGTTGCCGATCCCTCTGATATATCCTTAATTTTTGTTGCATTAGTTTTACTATCTTGATTTGTATTAAATGCTGCCAAACTAGATTCTAATGCTTCCTTCTCTTTAAGTAAACCTTTATATGCCGTAACAATGTCTTTAAAATAAAAAGCCAAGCACAATTTTAAAAGTTATTGCAAGGATTGGAAGAGTAAAGTGCCATATTTTTATATACCTTTGAGACGTTTCTCGTAACGTAATAGCTGCTCTTTTTGCGATTTAATTGTAGATTCTAAATCACTTTTTGTGCGCTCCATATTTTGATAATGAATGTGAAATGTTTTGGATGAATTTTTCACAAATTTCATGCAAAATTTTCATACCATGAAATCAAAATAATAATAATCTACTTCTTCTTCTTTTATGAACAGAAATTATAAGCAGAGTTGATAACAACACGGTAAGATTTTTCTAAATAAAATTAATGTATTTATTTATTTAATGTATCATTTTTTTCACATAACTTTATCTTTAAGTGGAATAATTTTCTCTCAAGTTTGTTTTTTGTCTTACAAAAAAAGATTAATTTTTAAAAATAGTGATCAATCATAAAAAATAATTTACAAAGAGTATAAATACAATGAATGGAAGCAAATAAAATATATAAGAAGAAGAAAAATTTTATATTAATTTACTTAGTGTTAATAATTAAGGAAATCACATAGCAAATGAATTTTACAATTGCCAAACAATAAAATATGGACTTGGAATTATGCAGAGGTTGTGGCAAAAATATTAAGAAGGAAGAAAGTCCAGTATTAAACCTGTTTGAAAATAATAATCGTTATTTATTACACAGAATAAAGATTTTAACAAATGTAACAGTAAGTACAACAAATAATTGATTGTACAATGTTTTTCATATTCAATTAAATCACATTAAATTACTTTTAGTTAAAAAGTATTAGAAACCTGCCGAAATTTGTGTGTACCGATTGCCAAAATAAAATAAATGATGCATATAATTTTCGCAAGAGTTTCTTACAAACTCAAAAATATTTTAGGGAACGTATAAAATTGAAAAATCCCTTAGAAGTGTCAACAACAAAGAATTTTCACGAAATTCCACTTGAATTCAACACAAACCAAACGGAAATTTCAAATCTAGAAATTAAAAGTGATCTTACCAATAATGAACTTATTGAACAATCAAACAATGAAATTGAAAATCCATTAAAATTGTTTGGTGCTGCTACATCAATAGGTCATGCACCAATTTTCCCACTAGTTGAAAATATTAATGATACAGAATTTAATGGTACAGAATCTCATCAACAAAATACGCAAAGTGATATTGAAAATTTTCTAGCAAATAAGTTGAGCCAAACGACGTGGAACAAAGAAAAATGTTAAATTAAGACATAAACAAAAAGTGATTGAAGAGAAGGAAAAGCATGAAGGGGAAGACGCTGAAGATAAAAAAAGTGCAACATTTAAGCTGCGTAAAAAAAATAAGAATGTTTGTGAGAAAAGTGCTAAATTCTATGTTTGTGATCAATGTGGAAATCATTTTACAACACATCATTATTTTATAATCCATCAACGTAGGCATACAGGCGAAAAGCCATATACATGCGAGTAAGTACCAAAACAATATGCATGGAAATAATTGGAATAATGGAAATAATAATTGTTTTGTTAAATAGGATTTGTACCAAGAAATTTTTTACAGATTCGGAATTAATGCGTCATATGAGAAAACATACTGGTGAGAAACCGTTTGGATGTAGATTTTGTTTAAGACGTTTCTCCGATTGTAGTACACGTTTGAAGCATGAACGGTTGGTGAAAAATAATCAAAAATTTATGTGATAGAGAAATTGTATCGTTTTCATACCCTTAGAACTCACACCAATGAGAGACCATTTTCTTGTACATATTGTGCCAAATCATTTACAACTTCGTATATATTAAAAAATCATATGCTTATTCATACTGGTGAAAAATTGTTCAGGTGCCCAAAATATCACCATTTTTTTATGTTAATTTCTTGTTATTTAATTTAATAATGTTGATTTTATTTTTTAGTTGTGAATTGTGCAACAGATCCTTTAGTCGCCAGACTCATTTGGTGGTTCATAATCGTTCTTTATTACATAAGCAAGCTGAAGAAAAATCTAAGCGAAAGGCTTGTACCAATTAAAAGTGGTTTTCAAATGGCCACAAGATAACTGTAAATTGTATAGAATTTTTTATTTTATTTTTAATATAATCAATCATTTAACTTTTTGTTGCATAATCAATCAATTCATGCAATTTCTATGGATTATAATATCCTTTTACATAATGTATGATCAGTTTATTTATAATTTAGTAAAATTACAATTTTAGTAAAATATTTGAACCTATTCAATAAGAAAAGAGTTTTTTTTTTATTAATATTGATAAATAAACTTTTCCGCGCATTCAATACGCCTAATTTATTCTTATAGTGTTATTATTTTTCTATGAAGTGCGCGAATTGCTTTTTTAGTGTTATTATTTTACTATAAAAACATTGGTTAACTATGAAGAAGACTATTACAATTACAATTTGTTTGCTTTGTGTTTTCTTTGGTTTTTGGAGAAAAACAAATTATAAAATAAATACAATAGCTATGACGGAGAAGAAATACACAGATATTAATTTTTATGAAATATTAGGTGTTGATATTAATGCAACACAAGCAGAAATACGGAAATGTTATCGTAAAAAGGCATTAGAATGTCATCCAGATAAAAATCCTGATAATCCCAAAGCGGTTGAACTATTTCTTGAATTATCCAAGGCGCTGGAAATACTGACGGACACCTCCGCTCGCAGTGCATACGATAAAATATTTAAAGCCAAAAAAGCTGCTGAAATACGCAATAAACAATTAGATAGTAAAAGGCAAAAATTGAAAGCGGATTTGGAGAAGCGGGAACGTGCGGCTTTCAATCAGAATTCTACAAATGCCTATGATTATGGCAAAAGTCAAAAAACTGATGAAGAACTTTTACAAGAACAAATTGAACGGATACGCCGTGAAGGTTCTCGTCTATTAGAAGAAGAGCAAAGATTGTTAAAGGAACAATTGCAACGTACAGTTACCGAAAAATTGGAACAATGTAATAAATTTAATTCAATCCAACATCGTATTAAAATTAAATGGCAAGCCAATAAAACTGATTTAACGAATGGTGGTTATAGTGAAGAGAAATTGTTACGATATTTGACGAAATATGGTGACATAGAAGTTTTGGTAATGAGTAAAAAAAATGGTAGCGCCCTAATTGAATTTAAAACACTTGATGCTGCACAAATGGCTTTAGCTTATGAGAAAGGCTCATGTGATAATCCTTTACATTTAGAATGGTTAACTGCACCGTCAGAAAAACAGACAATGCCTAAGAGTCAAACTATAACAAATTTCGATTATGAAGATTTAGTTATGAGAAAATTACGGCAAGCTGAAGAAAGGAAACGATTAATTGAACAAATAATGTTACAGGAAGAAAACAAACAATAATAATTCTATCTACATTGCAAATATATCTGTATTATATGTTGCAGCAACATTATATGATATAAATATTTAGTGGATATTTTTCTCGCATATACATGTTGCAGTAGTTCTAGCATACATGTACATAAAGTATATCAACATTTTATCTCTGATAAACTCTACTTAGGAAACGTTGTAGTGTGTTAACTTCTCGGCCATATAATAAATTTCTTTTTTCATGTACAAATTACAAATTAAAGGGAATAGTAATCAAAGAGAAGCCACACAAAGTTTAAAAAAGATACTACTATAATTTATTGAAATTTGCATTTTTCAATAAATTAAATTTATTCAAGCACAACTATCTAAAGTGTTCTATTTCAAATTCCTATTTTTGTATAGACATAAAAGAAAGAAAAAGATATAAGAAACGAGTTTTTCTACAATTGTATACGTGAATTCCTATTTAATAGAACGTTTGTGAATTAAGAAAAAAAGGTATAAATTTAAATATAAATATTTTCATTGTACTAATGAATAAATTGAATTGCAACATTTGAGTCATTTGAAATAATAATAAGAATGTAAAAAGTGTGTGGCCGGGCCTGGCTGGGCGGGACCCCCCTCCTAGTCGTTTATAATATACATCAAATATCAAAAGTATATCATGCAACAATCAAGTGATTTTCGATTGCCATAGCGCACATTCATATAGACTTGTGTATTGTGTGTGCGTGTGCGTGTGTATGGGCTAATGTTGCAGCATTACTACAAAAAGTAAAATGTCAGAGTTAATTAGTTCACTAAAGTTTGTTATTACTATTTAATGTATTCATTAATTGCTAATTATTTTTTTACATTACAACAAAAACAAATTTAGTATAAGAGATAAAATCATTAGACAGTCACTAGTAAAATGTGTCTTACCTTTTAAGTTTAATAAGCTGTAACAAAATATTTAACAACATGTTTAAAGAAATGTTGGGAAAATGCTTAGCATGTTTATAGAAATATATATAAATGAAAAATATAAAAAAATGAGAAATATAGATGAAGCACTTGTATATCTGTATATATTATAAAGATAAAGAAAATGCTGAGGGAAAAAGAAAAAGAGATAGAGAATATAATTATTTCGACTTACATTAACTTTCACATATCGCATAGTCATTTAGAAATGTACATATACGAACTTTTTTTTAGCATTAATTCAACTTTTATTTCCATTTACAGTAAATTCGTCATAAACAATAAAAATAAAAGTAGATAAATAATAATAAATTAGTTTAATTTGAGAAAGGAAAAATATAATGACGGAATATAAACTTGTTGTTGTTGGTGCTGGTGGTGTTGGTAAATCTGCTCTTACCATACAATTAATACAAAATCATTTTGTTGATGAATATGATCCAACTATTGAAGATTCATATCGTAAACAAGTTGTAATCGGTAAAAATAATGTATATAAACATTTTATATATGCATATACAATTATTGAAAAGTTTAAACATTTTACATTTTGTTGCATTTATATAATATGGTTTGTTGTAGATGGTGAAACATGTTTATTAGACATATTAGATACAGCCGGTCAAGAAGAGTATTCAGCAATGCGTGATCAATATATGCGAACAGGTGAAGGTTTTCTATTAGTGTTTGCTGTAAATAGTGCAAAATCATTTGAGGATATTGGTACGTATCGTGAACAAATTAAACGGGTTAAAGATGCTGAAGAGGTGCCCATGGTATTGGTGGGTAATAAATGTGATTTACAAGCGTGGGCTGTTAATATGAATCAAGCGCGTGAAGTAGCAAAACAATATGGCATTCCGTTTGTGGAGACTTCTGCTAAAACGCGTATGGGCGTTGATGATGCATTTTACACATTGGTGCGTGAGATACGTAAAGATAAAGAGCAAAGAGGGCGAAGAGGTCGTAAAACGCATAAATTACAAAATCGTCGTTTCAAATGTACACTTCTTTAAATTTTACCACTTCACATCTTTTTACAACCTCACCATATAATCCTTAACCCAAGACAAGCTGACGGATGATGAGCTTTTAACAATTATGTGGGCTTTTCCAGTGTACTATGACAGTATGGTATGACAACAAAAAATAAAACACAAAAAAAAAACCAAAATTCAATTAATGATAATAATGCAACAGATAAACTAACGCAACGAAAAGGCTCCATTTTTTATATACAAATGTATATATACAAATGTGTATAGACAAGTGTATATATACAAAAGCGTATATACATACGATTTTATAAGATGTAGCTATCAGTGCTAATTATATATAAATATATTTATATTTTTTTTAATGTTCTCTCTTAATATTTAAGTTAAAAGTCATTTAATTGATTAATTATATATACATATATAATATAATGCATGTGCCTATACATATGCCAACATATATGCATGCATGTACGCATATAAAAAATCAACGATATTGTTGACACACAAAAATCAGTGCTTCTAAGGACTTTCAGTGATGTGGTGATTTGTATTTAGAAAGAGTATTATAAAAAACAACAAGAAGCAACACCGCCATACACAGATAGTAGAACATAGAACACAAATGATTTGCAATTTATTTGATATTATTTGCTTTTTTTTCCTTTCTATAAAGAAATTTTTATAGGTCCTAAAAATCAATATCGATCATACGTCGATTGATTGCTACTTTTTGGTTGCTTTATTTCTAAATAAGGTGCTAAAATTTTGTTTTACAAAAACCAAGGCACAATTCATAATAATCAAGGAGAAAAGTACAACATGACAAGCCCTCTTATTGTTTTTCATTTGCCTCTTTACTTATTTAAAAAATATTATAAAATAATATGCAATTGTACTCATAAATTTAAGTATAAAAGAACTATTAAAACAAACATATATATATTTGAAAAATAAATAACAATTTTATATACATATATATGTGTATGTGTAATACTATGCATAAGTACTATTGTCTCTGACTATATTTAAAGTCAACAAAATTTATGAGATAGAGATAAGACTTTGCTCTTCTTCGCTTTTTAGCAACATTTCATCTTAGCAACATTGCCTACTGTTGAAGTGATAGCAAGCGTAGAGGTATTATAATGTATAAAATATCTTAGCAACCGATTTAGTTATTTTTCTTGGCAACTTTCTATACTGTATACAATTCTTAGCAAGATTTATTATTGTTGCTTTACAATACAATAATGAGAATATTTATATACAAATGGGAATATCTGTAAACGAATGAGAGTATTTATATACAAATGAGAATGCTACAATGCTTATTAAATAAATATCGGAATTTAATAATCATGTTGTGTGGAATTAATGAAAAACAAACTAATAGCGCCCCTAACGACAAATAGCTACATTATTTAATAGCTATTCTACTTTTCCTTATTTTTTTGGAAAATCGATTAGAATATGATTTCACCAATTTTAGATTTTATCGTTGTTGTGTCAGTTTTAGTTCTCACAATTAAAGGCATATTCTGTTTTTGTCATTTGTTTGTTAGTTTTTGTTTTTTTTTCGCATTATTGAAATGACCTAAAAAAGAAATAATTGAGTGTTGATATTTCAATAAAAAATGAAAATAGAAATTGAGTGAAAGAAACGTTAAAAATCAAAAAGAAAAATCAAAGAAATTTGTGCAAACAAACACAATTAAATGTAAGTGCACTTTCGTCGTTTTTTATTTTGTTGCTGTCGTTGTTTTATACAAGTACAACGCAAATTAAGCGATAAAAATGCGAAGCAAAAATGACGGTTTTTTATTTTAGGAATTCCTGACTTTTTTTCCAGATTTGAGTTTAATTTGTAAAATGCTTGAGTTGTATATATAAATGTGTGAGTGGCTGCGTGTGTGTTGTGCATGTATTTGAAATTACAAAACAAAGAAAAAACCAACATAAAATAAGAGGAGGAAGTACGCGCATATGCCTAAAAAATATGTAGGCAACAACAGCAAAAAAAATTTGTAAAGTAAAATAGAGAAATTGAAAGAAAATATTTCAAAATGATTTGAGGTAAAGCGGCTTCAATTAATTTAATAAATGTACAAATAAATTTAGATTTAACGCGTTATTGTTTAATTGAAGTGAATAAATTCACTTTGAATGGATGAAAGAAAAAAAGAGAAAGGAATAGGCAAATAGATAAAAACGAAAAAAAGTATTTGCGGTTGTAACCAAAACAAAAAAGAACTGTCGTTATGTAAATCATGTAAAAATGGAAAATTTTGTTAAAGAGAAAAAATTAAAAAAGAAGAAGATGAAAGAAATACAAGAAGATTTGGAATAAATTGTATATGGCTACTAAGCTGTCGCTGTACTAAGTGTGTGTGCGTGTGTGTATTAATGAACATGCCTTGTATATATATTTTCAAGTCAAGCCTGTGGCGTTTTCTATGTTTTTTCCCTCACAACGGTTCTTTTTCTCTGTTTGTAGCGAATTTGTCCATCATTTTTTATCTGCCAGGTGCTTCAAACAATTCAATTTTGCTACGAAAATGGTGTTAAAAACTAGATAGAAAAAGTGATATTTATTTTAATCCATCCTATAAATGAATGAATGTTGCGTGGATCCAGCAACAATGTTGCTTTATGTTATATTAGAATAAATTCATAAATATAGTATTTAACGGTTAATTTCCAATTGAAGTCGCAATTGTAGTATCAGTCTCTTGGCGGGAATAAATAAAATGGATTTGTTTTATCGAAAACTAGTTTTAGATGTAGAAGAATTTCCAAATCGCAATATTAACTTTATGATATTTTTCAGTCAATTAGTTAAATTTTTATCATACTTTGTATGTAGTTAGTTTTGCCGTTACATGAATAGCGGTTAATAATTGAGATTCATTTATTTGAATAACGGCTTATTATAGTTATGTGTTTTTGTTTCTCTTTTGATTTTTAACGTTCACTTTTAAATGGTTTACAAGATAATAATGAATATTTTTCATTGTAATTTAATAATTATAAAATTATATCATAATATAAAATAATAAAAATTCCAATGAAAATTACATTTATAAATTATGTAATTGGATTTGCGAAATATGTTAAGATTTGTTATAGTAGAAAATTCTGTGTGGCGTGTTTTGCATCTCCTTCAACAGCTTTTCTATGTATAATAAATAAATTGTGTTGTGTTGTGTGCTTTATTCGCTTATGCTGTTTGTTTTTGTTTTTATTTTCTTGTTACTTCTTTTTTCCATTTTGTTTTTCTCTTTTCGTTAATTTTGATGTAGTTTCTTTCTTTGCTCTATTGACGCCAGTTTGTTTCCATTGTTTAGTTGAATTTTCTGTGTTATGTGTGCACGATAAATTGTTAGTCATTCTCTTATTCAATTGCTGTTATTGTGTTAATCATCGACAAACAAAACAAAACAATGTATTGTCAATATTTGTGTGTAGATTTGTGTTGTGTTAGTTTACATGAAAACAATGTATTATCGCATTTATGCATAACTATGGAAACATGTGCTGATAAAATGTATACAATAAACAAAGTGTGCTAAACAATGTTGATAGATATCTTAGAAACATATTACAAAGATGCGAAATAGTTTCTTCATAATAATTTTCATTAATTAATGACTATGAAATCATTGTTTTAGTTGTAAAAACCTATGAAAAAAATGGTGCCAAATAAAAATTGATAAAACAATTTTGAATAAATCATTGCAAAAGAAATCGTCATAATTTAAGCAGTGATTTTAGATAGATTACCAAAATAAAAATAAAAGAAATGAGTAAATTGTGCTCTCTGTAATTGGCGCTTTGTTTTATTTTGTTTTTATCAATCAAAGTTGAAACTGGGAATACAATATAAATTAAAGCAAAAAGTCAAAAGAGTATTAAAAGCAAAAACAAAAGAAAAATTATATAAAAAGAAAAAAATAATAATTGATTGAATTGCGCTTCTATTCTAGGGTAAACGCCCCATGCGTATCGAGCTTGTTATGTGTGTGTGTATAAAAATATAATATTAATTTGAATTGAATACGTAACTTGATAAACGCATTTGTTTAAAAAATTTTACCATTATTATTATTGTTGTTGTTGTTCTGTATGTTTCTGTAAAGTGTAAGTTTATTATTTGATTTGTTTGTTTGTTATTGCTGTTGGTGTTGCTGCTGTTGATGTATAATTTTTACAATTATTTATATAACTGAATGCAAATGAATAAAATCGTTGGAACAAAATGACCGAGCGATAGGGAACGTTGCAAATAAGAGAACAGAGAATGAAAAATATTTTTGTATGGAATTAGTAAAAAATTTATTTTAATTAAATGTGGCAAAATTATACAACAAATGCCATACATACAACTTTTTTACATACACATACATAACTCACACATTTGGATATACAAGCATTTCCATTATAAAGAATTTTACATTTCTGCTGTTTTATTGTTTACATTTCGATATTACTTGGAAATCATTTATTTCTGGAAGATTTTCTCTTATATATTTTTTTTCTTTATTTAATAAAATTGGATTTAACTCATTGTTGGGTTAGAGGGGATATGATATCATTTTAATATGTTTATAAAATGTCCGTTCGCTTTAACATTCAATGTCAACAGAAAAATAAAAACAAAAACAAAAAAAATTAGAATTGTTACACTAATTGAATGAGCAACCAAAATTCGATGTTTATAAACAATGTATATATAAAGGTAAAACGTGGCTTACTATTCTATTAAATGTATTGAAATTGTTATGCAACATGTTGCCTAAACAAATTGACTTGTTAGGCAGATAGTTCAACTTTGTGGCCCTTATTTTTTGTACCAAATACTTTGCATAAAGATCATTTGAGTATAGTTTTTGTTTTTGCTTGCATTTTTGTACAAACAAAAAAAATTGTTTTAAAGTAATAACAGAAATTTTTTTTAAAAGTTAATATATTATGCGGACAATATACAATTGGGTAATTATACAAATATATGCATATATCAAGCATAACTTGAATAATTTGCTGTTGTTTGCTGATCGTTGAGTGTCGTTTGTTCGTATTCAATTAGCATAAACTTTACATGGCGTCGTATGGTGCTGTTGATGATACCAGTAGAATCCAATATTCCTTTATTATTATACATAAAATATTATGCACACATACACACACCCATACACACAGCAGAACTTTATGCTTTTGCTTATATCAATAACGTCTAAACAAAAAATTTATGGTGATGTGATAACTTTTATTCCCTTAAAGTCATAACGATTATTATTATACATTTTTCATTTGCTTAGTATTAAGAAGAAAAAAAGGGGCAAAAAAAGAAGCGGTGAAAAGCAGAGGCGAGAAAAATAATAGAAAAGAAAAACATATTAGGAAAGTTTTCTGCCTGTTTTTTGCTTGGCTTTTTCTTACTTCTTCTTCTTCTTGTTATTGTTTTTTTTAACTAATTTTCAAAATGTTTGTTTTTTATATGCAACTAATTTATTGAAACTTATTACCACTCACTTTCTGTCTCTCTCTATCTCTCTACCCTTTATTTCTATCTCATTCACACATTTATATTCATTTACAAAGTTAAACTCAAATGCATTTTACGTGATGTGTGACGTCCGTTACATGAATATTTAATTGTCGTGCACATTTTTTTTAAAAATTTTTGTTTTTTCTTTTACATGTTGTTGTAGCTTTATTTTTATATATAATTTTATTGCCCAGATATTATCTAAATAAGTTCTATATGAGGGCGCTTATCGCGCTGGCTTACTGTACTTTATTGTGCACGTCGCTTCTTGCCTAGAATACTGAAAGTTCAGACCTTATTCGTAAAAAGTTGCTACAACATTCGAATCTTACTTTGGAATATTGATCATCTACAGTTTTAATTGAAGTCTTTACAACCATTTAGATAAAAAGTTTAGATTTTGGAATAATATCAATTTAAAAAATTAAGCCAAATATGTTTGTCCCTGTTGCTTGCTGGTCGTGCCCACTCTATAAAAATATAATTTGTTTCAATCTTTTTGCAGTTGAATGGTGAATAATCAAGATTTAATCTTAGCAAAATACAATTTTATCTATTTGATTTGGCTGCTCTAGGGTTTTTGGTGATTTCTGAGGGAATAGTGGCATTTTATAATTATGCTCCATATAAATTGTGAAATTATTTCTTCGTGCAAATATTTGCAACATCCCATTGGACTTGAAATAGATTCAAATTTTTCTATACTTTTTCTATCAGGCCCGAATCTCTTTATGAATTGAGTTAGATCTATTTGTCCAATCGTCTGGAAAAAACTTTAATGGAAAAATGTTGCCATTTTAAATATAGTTTATAGTGGCAAGTCATTGAATTTTAAAAATATATCTATTAAATTTGACAGAGAAATGGCCTACTCTTACGAACCGTGTCCGCATAGAATTTTTTTTCAAAAAAAATCATTTTATGAGAACAAATTGCAATTTTTATAGAATTTTAAAAGAAAATCATACATTTTTGCATATTCTCATGTACTACATGAATATTTTGGATTTGGTCTAAATCGATTCATTTTTTTTGGATCATTTTTCATAGAATTTTTCATATAATTTAATAATTAGAGTTTTCAACTTTCTTCACTTGTAATTTATTTACTTGATCTTTTAATTACATTAAACAAAATATGGATGGTTTAGGGAATTTAAAAGTCGATCTAAATCAATTAGAAAATTTTTACTTGCATTTTTCATGTATTTATTTGTATAATGTGTGATTATTTATTAACTACTACGTTCTGGCCTTTTATCTGCCCAACTAAAATGTTGCTAGAGTTTTGTATATAATCACAGGCACACGCATGTTTGCATGTTGTTTGTCATTACGTGATTGGCAGGAAGAAGATGTTCAAGTTGCTAAAGGTTATAAAATGTTGAAAAAAGGATTAAATAATTTGATTGAATCAATTAAATTAGCATAATAATAATTATTGTTTTCTTCTTTGTATTGTTCGAATTTATATAATTTTTTTGCTGAATTTCGATATTGACAAATTTAAAAAGCATTGTATTTTTTAACTTATTTGATAGATAAATGTTGAGGGCTCATGCAGACAATTGATTTTAATAATTTTCCATTAAAAAAATTAACTATACTTAAAAATAATAACATTGGAAAATTTTTAAGGTGCACAAATGGTCCGATCGTGCCATTGTAACAAAGTTTTTACCAATATCAAAAACGTAAATATTATCTACATGGCGAGTGTTTTGATTTCCCCAAATTGAAGCGCAGCCAGATTCTTTGAAAAAAATAGGCTTATTAGTTGGCCTAATAAAATATGAAAATATAGAAAGTCTTTCGGAGAGTTAAGCATTATTGCAATCGATTTATCCTCAGCAAAAATAGCGAGCCTAGGCATAAGGTGAACAATAATTAGAATAATTGCTTTCCGATGAGTTCCTTCTCAAATCCTTTTGAAGATATTTTAATGAAATTTGATACACGGGTGAAATTTGGCATTAGGGTGACGAACTCCGTGGAAAATGGCTAGAAATGAAAATTTCTACAAAATAATGTCTCATTCTAAAGAAAGTTTTTATAAAGGAAGGGAATAGTTTTGAACGAGAGCTGGTAAATTAATGTACTTTGTCTTAATAAATATGTGTAACAAATTTTTAGTCCACGAGGCTTTATTTTTTGAATCTCCTTTCATAGAACTAACTTTGTAGGTATATTCGAAAATTGCGACTTTTTTTAGGTATCTTAAGTTGTACATTATTCTGTTGACATATTGTTTCGATAAGGCTTTCTTGCGGGATTGAATTAGTATCAAAAGTAGGATTTGGGAGAGCCGGCGGAGCGAATGAACATTTTTATTACACAAATGGTGCAATAAAAATTTTTTCTCCCTTGCGAATTTTCTCCCTCTCTGTGTCTCTCACTCTCCTTTTTTTGCCCCTCTCCACTATTCTTTGTATGCCTCTCTCCCCTACACTCTCTCCCTATGCACTTCCACCACACCTTTCCCCCCGCACTCATCTTTTCGCCACCCCCTCTTCTCTATCTCTTCCCACTCACCCTCCCTCTATTTCACTTCTCTTCCCCTCTCTCTTCACTTTGATACTGTCTCACCCCGCTTCCCACTCTTTTCTCTCTTTCTACATGTTTCATTTTCTTTTCTCTCTCTCAACCTCTCCTCGTAAGAGCACTTTCGAATTTGAGTTATCTGTAATTTGAATTTTGTGTGACGATCAATTTAATGATTGATCATTCAATGATTTAATATAAGAATTATGATAAATTATATAATTATATTAAAATTATATTATATTGTATATCTATAAATAATTTTATTGACAAAATGTGGTGGTAGTGAGAGTTTTAGTTGTATGAAAATCGGTTTTTCTTTTCAAATTTTTTAGACCAAATAAAATTTAAACTCAAACTCATTGAAAGAAGATATTTCTTTAATCAAATTAAATCTCGTTTTTTCAAGTAGTTTTTTTTCTTTTCCATTTCTGTATAAAAATTAAGAAGCAGCCAAACATTTTGTAAAAGAACACTAAAACTAGCGCTGCCATCCACATTATCCCAATATTTTTGTGCTTGTTTTTTTTCTTTTGTCATTTTGTTGCTATTTAGTTATTTAATTATTTTGTTTAGTTAATAAAAGTTAATAAAAATAATGAAAGTTATCGCAAAACTGAGTGCAATTGTTTATATTTTATAAGTACAACAACATCTAAAAACGGAAAAAAACCAACAAAAAGTACAACAAAAAATGTAAAATGTAAAAAAAAAACAGCAGAGAAACATTTGCTAAACGGAAAAGTCAAAATCGAATGTAGAAAATTTAGAAATTACCCAGAAAGAAAAAGACCTCACTGCCGCCACAAAAAACTAAAAAAAAAAGAAAAGAAAAAAAATAAACTTAAATGAAATCAACGAAAGAAAGAAAATGAAAATGAATTCTTCTTTCTTCTGTTTTCTTTTTTTCTTTCCGTTTTCCACTCAATCCATCCATCTAACTAACTAACTAACTACAAACCATTGAAATCAGTAATTATGATTAACGGATCATAAACATAATTATGATTAACGGTGGTAATTGATAATATCATGGATATTGAAACTCAGAATGAAACTTTGGATACAAAACTGAGAGATGTGGAAGAGAAATTTTTTTCGTGCAATGACATTCAAACTGTATCACACAATCATGCAGAGAAGACTATATCATCCACCTTAAATGAATTGAAAAATTTCCGCATAACCCGGAAGCGGGAATTAGAAGAAACTGTTACACATGAAGTTGAAAAAAAACCAGTTGAGTGTGGTGAAAAGATGGCAACATGGACGCCAGTGATAGCACCAGCATTAACACCATTGTTAGTACAACCGCCACCAACGAAACAATTTCGTTTGGATAATGTAGTAGCTGAGCGAAAATCTATAATTGAAATTCATATCGCTAATGGTGAGGTGAAGAAAACTCAATCAACGGAAATGGATGAAATTACCGATATGAATAATATGAAATTGAATAATATCAGTGATTCTAAACAATTACCACTTGAAATGGTTAAAGAGGTGAAACCCACGGACAATTTAGAGTATAAAAAGGATGTAACTTTGCATGAAGACGATCATATAATGAAAAAAAATCTAAAAGAAACATCTGAATCTCAGAAGATTTTATCTGAAGATAATGTCAAGAAATTAGATAATTTAGATATTGCCATTGATGATAAGAAAACTATTGAGGTTGAATATTTACGTTCATTAGAGAAGTTGACAATTGAGGAGGAAATGAAAGATCAAAAATATCGTGAGACATGTAAGGTTTTCTTACAACATTTACCTTGTTTTAAATTAGAATCTAAAGAGGATAATACGGCTACATTATTGCCCAATACAATTATACCGGTGAAAATACCAAAATGTCGTGAATGTCGAAGACGGACACCTCGACAAGGTTCAAATGATGTATATTGTCGTTTTTACGAGTTTCGTTGTCTTCAGTATACCAACGATGGTAAATTATTGATAGCTGGTTTCCCCGATCCCTATAAAAATGCTACACGTGAAGATATGAATACGTGGCAGCCAGATGAAAATACCGAACCAACTGCTGGGAATATGGATATTCAAGTTTGCCGATATATTTTATTGCATGTAGGCGATCAATTTTGCCATTTGTGGCGGCAGGAATTAGAGGCATTAAAATTACATGAGAATCCAAATCGGGTAATTGCTTGGAAGAAAGTCGTACAGGGTATTAGAGAAATTTGCGATGTATGCGATACAACATTATTCAATTTTCATTGGACTTGCGATAAATGTGGTTTCGGTGTGTGTCTTGATTGTTTTAAAGATCGCAAAAGTGAAAAAAAGAGAAGGACATTTGTGCGTGACAAGCCGCAGAAAGGTCGTGATGAATATTATTGGCTATTGTGTACAAGTGGTTCCACTCATAATATTAAAGAATTGATTTTAACTCAAATAATTGCTGGTAATGCTTTAAATTATCTGGGTGGTTTACTTCATGATATTCGTCTGCTTTGGGAAATCCCTCAATTATGCGGTTGCTTATTAAGTAAACAAAAATTACCGAATGGTGATTGGAAGAATTTTATTCAAGATATGATTAAAGAGTCACAATTACAGCAGCAAACTACTGCTTCATCTTTGGCAACGGAAGAAACTAAACGTAAGCAAGAACGTTTAGATCAGATTCATGCTAAAACATTAGCATTTGCTAAAGCTCGTCATATTGATTATGTACCGGGACGTATTTGTACTAAGAAAACGTTGGGTAAAGATCCCATTACAACAGCATTTGATAAATTCAAACATATTAACTTTTTACGTAAGGGCTTAACGGGTTATCGCCGTTTTCTACCGCCGCATGCTATGACCATAACTCATTCAACTTTATTAGCTTCAGATGTCCCACATGAGTGGCATGATGGCAGATTATTACGTTTAACGAATCCCAAACATCCAGATAATCGTATATTATTTCAAGAGGTGTGGAAATGTGGTCAACCTGTAATGATATCAGAAGTTGCCAAATCGTTGAATTTGGATTTATGGCGGCCAGGGGCATTTTTACGTGATTTCGGTGATAAACCCAACGATTTGATTAATTGTTTAAATGGCAATTTGGTACCAAACCAACCTATGCGCCATTTCTGGGAAGGTTTTCAATGTATGAACAAACGTTTATTGGATGCTAATGGTAAACCAATGTTATTGAAATTGAAAGATTGGCCACCAGGTGATGATTTTGCAGAAATATTACCTACTCGTTATGAAGATCTTATGCAGGGTTTACCAATGCCAGAATATACCTTACGCACTGGTAACCTTAATATAGCTAGTTGTTTACCGAAGATGTTTGTGCCACCCGATTTAGGTCCAAAAATGTATAATGCTTATGGTTCGGCTTTTCATCCCAATAAAGGTACAACAAATTTACATTTGGATATATCGGATGCCGTAAATATAATGGTTTATGTGGGTATACCGGATGATATTGACAGTAAAGCTCAAATAGCTGCTTCCCATAAAGCCATTGCTATGGGTGGTTGCAAATTTCTAATGAGAGGTCGAGTTTTAGATAAAAATGTTTCGCCGGGAGCTTTATGGCATATATTTCCGGCTAGAGATGCTGATAAAATACGAGATCTATTAAATCGCGTTACATTGGAAAGTGGTTATCGCCTTGAACCTGATCACGATCCCATTCATGATCAAAATTGGTATTTAGATGATAAATTAAGAGAACGCCTTTTCAATGAATACGGTGTGGAGGGTTATCCCATTGTACAATGTTTAGGTGATGCCGTTTTTATACCAGCTGGTGCCCCACATCAAGTACAAAATCTACATAATTGTATTAAAGTGGCGGAAGATTTTGTCTCACCCGAAAATATTACACATTGCTTGCATTTAACGCAAGAATTTCGCTTACTTTCACATTCTCATACCAATCATGAAGATAAATTACAAATTAAGAATATTGTTTATCATGCCATTAAAGATTGTTGTACAATTTTGAAAAGAGCTTTGGAAACGCGTATAGATCAAATGAAAACAGAAATTGAAACGAAATTACAAATGAATAAGACAGATGATCTCGTTCCAATAAGCAGTGAAGAAGCAGAAAACAATTTAGATGAGACTGATAAAAGTTTAAAGTCGTCTGATAACGAGATTTCTACTTTAGAGTCAACTGAAGATTTATTGAAATATGAATGTACGCCAAAAAAAAAGTCAACTTCGATAATTAATGAAGACAAATTGTTGAGCGAAACTGATGCAATTTTAAATTGTGCAAACGATAAAAAGACAGCTTCGCCAGAAATAATGGCAAATGAAATGATGATGGACAATGAAAGTTCGGATAATCAATCTAGCAGCGCTACGAATGAACAGGAAAATAATCCTTCAGAAGACCAATTAAATAGTGGTAATTTGGAATCTGATAGCAATGATGCAACTTTGGGTTCAAATTCTACAAGCAAAGATGAATTAAATCATACATACAACGATGAAGGACTTAACGAATCATTTAACAATGATATTATCTTAAAGGATTCACATTTAAGTGCTACTGAGGAGGAAAAATCTAGCCTAAACAACGGAGAGGAAGACACATTAAAGTATAATATTATAGAAAAGTCGCCTTTGAAGGAAGAGCCAAGTTCAACAACTAAGATTGCAATTGATATTGTTAAAGCAGATTCAAGAAGTGAAAATGATATAGAGAATCCTCCATCACATGCGAAAAGCCTTGAAAAGGAAGAACATGTAGCGCCATCTACAGAGGTCTCTCCAGAGCAAAGCGTAGCAAGTTAAACAAGTGAAAAGAGCGATTGCACTTAAATAAGATTTCATTAATTAGCATAACCATATTAATTATTGAAAATTGTAATGTAATTTATTAATTTGAATTAATTTGAATTAATTTGATTTATATATAAACAAATAAAATTATTGCTAGCATTTATATTAGAAAACAAAACAAAAACAAAAAACCTTAAATAATGGCCATGTAATGGTTTTCTCTTCTTTTTTTTTGATATTTTAGTTTTAATGAATGCAATTTAACAATTTAAATAAATTATATGATTAATTAAGTTATACATATTTTTACAGACCATTGAAAATGAGCAACCATAATCGCTAAGAGTTTACATTACAAATATTTCAAGTCAATTAATCAATACTCAACAACTTGACCCCGGCATAAAGAGGAAGATAAGGAGTGAAGGAAAGAGAATTATTGTTATATAAATTTTGTTAATTAACGACAACGCCTTAAAGCGGCAAATTATTATTACGAAAATGACTGTGGATTTTAATGATTATTTTTGGGTTAGTATTTCAATTATTTAAAATATGTAAGAATATTATATTTAACTGAGAATATTATATTTTACTGTAGCCAAATTTTGAATACTCACCATCTAAAGATTACATAACATTACAGCTTATAGACGTAACCGACTTATATTATATTTGAATTTACTTCGTAGGACTATGTCCACAATGAATGTGAAAATTTGCGAGTAATGCTTAATAAAGGGCACATGTTTTCGGTTTATGCAAGCGTGTCCTTTTGATCGATTTTATCCATTTTTTAATATCAATTTGCGTCTAAGAAGTTATAACGTTCCAGACAAAATTGTAGACGAACTAAAAAACAACGAAAAGAAAATGTATATAATATGTAGACGTGCGGACGGATGGACAAATATGGTTGGATCTATTAAAAAAATTTAAATTTAAAGAAGGTTAAAGCAGCATACTTTTAGGTGATGTAATAAATTTGGCCATTTCCAAATCTGCCATTTTTGTTTTATCGTATACTTCTTTTTTCAATTGAATATTCATATCCATTTCGATTTCGATTTCTTTTTTAAAAGGGTGAGAAGAATAATGGTTTCGATGTCTTATATCATAATATGAAATTCGGTTTGGTGGCCAGCAAAGAATTATCGGAATTCTTTCGTGAGAAATCCAATATAGAGGAGCAAAATTCGAAATTAATGTCAAAATTAGCTCATAAAGCCAGCACTGGAACATTAAATAGTACATTTGCACCCGTTTGGACTATATTACGGACCTCAGCAGAAAAATTATCAACTCTTCATATGCAAATGGTGCAAAAATTAAGTGAGCTGGTTAAAGATGTTGCCAAATATGCCGATGAGTTGCATAAAAAGCATAAAACTGTGAAAGAAGAAGAATCTCAGACATTGGATTGCGTGAAAGCGATTCAAGCATCAACAACGGAAGTTCATAAAGCTAGAGATTTATATAGTTGTAAGGTAATTGAATTGGAGAAATTGCGCAAGGACAATGCATCACAAAAGGATATTGAAAAATTAGAAATGAAATTGCGAAAATTGCAAGATGATTATAAAACATTATTAGAGAAGCATAATCCCATAAAACATGAATTTGAGAAACGTATGACGCAAACATGTAAGGTGAGAACAGAATTTAATTTGTATTTATTAATTCAATATCATTAATTTTCTTTTAATATTTTCTTATCGCTTTTAGCATTTTCAAGAGATTGAAGAAATTCATTTACGTCAAATGAAAGAATTCCTATCCACTTATTTAGAATTATTACAGAACAATCATGATATGGTGGGACAAGTAAAGATCCTTTATATATATATATATATATATTAGAAATAAGATTTATCAAAAAATTGAGCTTTAAATATTTAACAAAATTATTTGATAATTCTTTCAAGGTACATTCCGATTTTAAGCGGCAATTTTTGGATATGACTGTGGATAAATTATTAGAACAATTCGTGTTGAATAAATACACGGGCTTGGAGAAACCTGAAATGCCAGAACTTGAATTCATTCCATTATCAATAAATCAACAATTATCAGCTACATCGGGTACACGCTTAAATCAACCCAATACAGCCTCATTATCATCAGTGCAAACTAATTCGAATTCAGCCACAAGTATAAATCGTGCTGGTCATGTATCAATGGATCAACGTGGCAGTAGTGGCGTGGAAGCAATCTCATTAGGTAGTGCGGGTAGTACTGGCGGCAGCGGTAGTTTAGCTAATCCAGATGACACAATATTGACGACGGCTAAAGGTACCACTACTATGATAACATCACGACCAAATTCACCCGAAGTTATAAATACCGCTGTGACCGTAACACGGAGCACTACAAATAGTACAGCAACAACAGTAAAAACCAATTTATTAAATTGGTTTTCATCGAACATTCCAAGTAAACAGCAAACACAGCAACAGCAGCAGCAACAACAACAATTTAATGCCACGACAACTAATTCCGCTGTAACGGGAAGTGGAAATTTTGGTATGGATGGTAATGATTACACTCTTTTTTTTGTATTTTTACATTTTATTACTACTAAAATAATATTGAAATAATTTAAAGAAATATGCTTATTGCATTTGGCGGCAACATGTGATTTCTTTTGGAATTCTACCTAAAGACAAACTTACATGCTTACATTTTCTTATATTTATACTAAGCTCTTCTTAAAATTACAATGCAACCTTATTGTAATATCATCTATACACAGTTTGGATTTTGATAAGAACGAGCATTACTAGTAATCATTATAATTAGAAAAATTCATTTGCGGATATCGATATAAGGCAGAAATAAGATTTGCAATACTTTGCCTTATTAAAAAGTTATCGCGACTTGTAGTTGCATTGCTATTTACAAATTCGGCAACAGTAGAACGATTATATTAGTTTAAAATGGCTTTACATGGTTGAAAATGTTGTGAGTGAATGGCAAACATATGATAGAATCGTTTGTTCAGTTATTGAAAAAGCCCACGAAATGAAATTTTACACTAATAGAACTGCAAAGCTCTCTGAAAACGAAAAACAAGAGTCCTTAGTAGGAAAGGTCAATATTGACATAATTAACATAATTGCCCTACTATTTTCTTTATGATCCCATATAATAGAAAATTAATATTAAAAATTTATAATAGAATATCAGAAACTTTCAAAAGCCCATTTGTGGTTGCTAATTATACTTAATAATTAAGTATTATTAATTATTACAATCTACGATGTTATAAATTACTATCACTATACTTCTACTACTAATTTAATAATTAATAATAATTTAATAATTAATAATTTAATAATTAATAATAATAATTATAATAGTTACTTTAATAGCGCAAATTGCAACATACGTAAAAATATCGGCTGATTACATTTAAGATTTATAATTTTTAAGCGTATAAAAAAGTGGTCATAATTTTGACTATATGACTATGAATTTCCAGATGGTTGTGTTGTAACATCAACTAATGTTAATCACCATCATCATTCACATTCATCACATCATCATCATTTTTCATCGCCACAAAATACTGCCACAATTGGCGTAGCAACAACAAATGCTACGGGTGGAAATGGTGGTGGTGGTGGTAATGGCTCTGGATCTAGCGGTGGTATTTCAATTACTCAAAGACGTACGACATCATTATTGAATATATTCTCATCCAATTCTCAGGGTATGAACAACATGAACAACTACACCACGAATAAAATTATTCAAGCACCTACCACAACAGCAAAGCTTATTTTATCTGTCTACTTTTGCTTTTATTATGCTTCTATGATTTCGCTTCTTCTGCTCTTATATATTGTACTTATTATTATATTCTTTTTGTGCTTTTTCGTAATTTAATTAAACACACATGAAAATGAAATGACATTCAATTCTTGGGAAGCGCTTTAAGTATGCCTTGTACTTTTGTTGTTGTCTAATTATTAATGGAATTATAGTGCAAATATGAATTACACATATACATGCGCCCATACATTCATACATTTTTACATTTTTAATATATAGACATGAGCAAACTGATACGCTTTTCTAGCTTCTTCTAACTTTATCTAAAAACAAAACAAACTTGATTTAGTAATTTCTTCTGGCATTAATAGATTATGTGGAACACTTTTAAATATCTATTTATATGTCAGTGTCCATACATTTGATAAATGTTTGCCCAGTAATGTTTCAGATATTTTAATGGACTTTTTATCTAGAAATTTAGTCTCCAAAGATAAAAGTTCTCTTAAAGATGAACCATGAACTCTCCATTCCTCATTAAACGCAAAACTTTACTAAAAATTATATAATCTTAATTACTAATTTTGCAAAAAATCGATATGTACTAATTTAATGTCGGGAAATTTTTACAACATTTGAGAAAGGTGACTTCTTTGAAACCTCTGATTTATGTAAACAATTTTAAAGAATTGGAAACTTTGCCTGAGAGCAAAATTTGCTTTTTGTGATTTTTCCATTAAAAAAATTAGTTTCGATGCTAATTAGTTTTTGAAACTTCTCCGTATAGAAAAGTGCGTCAAACTCTATAAATTTGAACTATACATATTTGATTGGGATGTTGTTTAATTGTATTTAATTTTTTGGCTATAATTATGCATGGTTATGGTGTAAGTTATATATAAAATGGACTTTACTATTTCGCTTCTGCCTTTCTATGTATTTTTACTAGTTCACATTTCTTGTAACTATATTTTTATATTATTTATAACAATATTGAAGTGTAATATTTTTTGTTTTGGATCTCATTTTGAAAAAATATCCTTAGTATCTGGAATATTGCGTAGTCGTCGCGACAAAGCCAAAACTAAAAAGCTTAAGAAGAAGAAAGATGGTGAAGTGGCGGGTGATAATATACAAGAGGAAAGAACTCAAAGTGTTGATCGTATTCATGGCTCTTTAGAATTTGAGAATCTACATCAAATGAAGATGAAATCACAAAATTCGAATGATACAACAAATGGACCCATGGCAACAGCTTTAGGTTTAACTTCGACTGCATCAGCAGGTAAGTCTGCTGCTGTTGGTGCTTCTGCTAATGCTGCTGTGCCTAGTATGAATAATCAGGATTATGCAGCAACGACAACAATAATAACAACAAGAACAACAATGAATGCTATTGCTAATTCGACTGCCATACATACTACAACAAATCCACCACCAAGTAGTCGTGAAGTGACGAACGATTTATGTGATATTTTGGGTGGTGGTGGTGGTGGTAACGGTTTGGGAACAGTTGATACAAATGGTATGATTTCTAATACTAATAATGGTCTTATTGGTGGTAGCGGACTCAATCCAATTTCTACGGATGCTGTTAATATTAAAGCTGACAATTTGTCAAGCGGCCCAGCAAGTGGTAATGTCTCTAATGTAGCCACGATATCAACGACAACAGTAGCCTCTACCACAACAATAACGACAACGGCATGTGGCTCAAATGAAGTTGATGAAGATGGTTACAGTTTACAGCCACCCAAAGAAATTGCCTGGGAAGAAAATCATGAAAATGGTAAAAAATCATTTAAAAAATTTTAAGTCTATGGGTCCACTTTTGTTTAAACTTGAAACATACAAAGTTAATTTTGGTGTAAAAGAAAGAGAAAAGGTAATTTCTTCAGACTTATCTATGTTCGTATTGTGTAATATTTTCAGTGGGCAGATTCTATTCTGATTCGGATTCTGAATCAGATAATGATAAACCTGAAAGGCGTATTCACGTTAAAATAAAACCCTTAAATAATGGTCAAGCTCCAATGTCGGCCAGTGTTGATGAGCTGCGCGCTACAGTCGAAAATATCTCATTATCCCCCACAGCAGTGTTTTCGCATCATAGTCAACAATTGCAACAGCCATCACGTTTAACCTCACGTCAACAATCGCCAGAAATCTCTAATGCATCGACACCGACGGCCACTGTACATCCATATGCTCCATTACAAAGTCCCACATTATCCATGTCGAATAATGCCAGGTTGGTGTTTTGTTTTTTTGTTTTTGCTCAACTTTATATGCAAAGTCTCTCCTAAAATATCTTAATGTTTACCTTAATTAGAGATCGTTATGCCGATTTGGGTGATATATTTTCGGAATTGGGTGAAGTGAACTCATTTGCAACGTCAGCCGTTGTCACTTCAGTTAAGTCGCGTCAAATACCTACACCAACAATTGGTACAATTGCCATACCAAGACCACCATCCAGACGTTCTGAAATGGTCGCTGGCAGTGGTGGCGGTGTTGGTGGTGGTGGCAGCGTTAGCGGACGTGGTCGTATTAGCCCTGCATCTCTTAGCATTATAAATCGTGCCGATAGTATTGGTTCTTTAGAATTTCGCACCGCTATAGGTACAGGAATTGGTACCTCAAGAGGTCCCTCACCATTAACAATTGGTATTTCAGATACTATACCATTGGCCGTGGCATTTCATGAGATTATTCATGCCTACTTCAGAGGCAGTGATGAATCACGTTGTCAAGTGAAAATTTCGGGTGATATGATGCTATCATTCCCAGCTGGCATTGCCGGTTTATTAGCTAATAATCCTAATCCAAATAAATTAGGTTTTCGCATAAAGAATCTACAAAACTTGGAAAATTTTATACCGAATTCAAAATTAGTTCAAATTGATAAATCTCAATCGAGTCCATTTAGTACAATGTTAGAATTTAATATGACAGCTTTGACAGCATTATTAAGGCGTCAAGCAGAACATAGCCCGAATGCATCCTATTTTAATGTGGATATTTTAAAATATCAAGTTCGTACAAAACCTGGTGCTAGTTCGTGTCCATTTCAATTGGTTTGCTATTGGAAATGTGAAACGACATTTACCGCCTTAAAAATCGATTATAAATATAATAATCATGCTATGGCAAATGCTTGTCCATTATTAAATGTAACATTAACAGTGCCAGTAAATGGTTCAGTGCGTAATGTACAATCGAAACCTCATTCCGTATGGTAAATTAAAAAAAAATATCATTCTTCATCTTCGAAATCTCTAAATTTCGAATTTCATTCGTTTCACTTTTCTATACAAAATAAAACAAAACAAAACAATTAGGCTGGGCGAGTCAAATCGATTAATGTGGAATTTTACGGATATATCACAGAATTCACCGGATGATGGTGTTGGTACATTAAGAGCGCGCTTGGAATTAAGTGATGGACCATCAACACCCGCATTATTAACAACCCAATTTAATTGTGAAGGTACAACATTATCTGGCATTGAATTCGAATTACAAGGTGGCGGTTATCGTTTGTCACTCGTCAAACGTCGTTTTGTATCCGGTAAATATATATGTGAAGGTGATGGTATACGTAGTGCCGCAACGCCAACACCACCGTCTGTGGGTTCGTCTAGTCCATTTTCAGCTAAATCGAATTGAATTCATTATACATTTTGAAATTGCATTGAATTGAAATGAAAGAGCAAAGAACTTGTTTTTTTTCTTAAACTAAACTAAACAAAACAAAATGGAAAAAAACGTATATGCCTCAATTAATATTCGTTAAATTTTAAATATCTTACAAATAGAAAAAAATAAGAAGCAGAGATAAAAAAGATTATTAGAAGTTTATTTAGATATATAGTTTTCCGTTCAAAATTGTTTGAAAGCTTGTTTTTTTCTTTCAATTTATATATATTTTTTTGCCTTCTTTTTTGCCTCTTTCTCTTATACAAATAAAATAATTATTAAAACAAAAAAATGTATCTAGTATTTTAGAATTTCTTAGATAGACTCTGTTAGATATTTGAAAACGATATGGAATTATAACAATTAGAAATAAAATTAAAATAAATAAAAGATCACGAGAATGGAATTACATTGGAATTTTTTTCGAAAATCTTATTTGGTTGTGGCAAACATTTTTAGACAGACTAAATAAGGATCTAGGATTAAGGAAGATTAAAATCAACATGGGGAAGATTTCAACTGCCTATTATTTCAACTCATAAATTAGTTTTCAGTGAAAGTCTCTCCAATTTTTACTACGAAAATTAAAAGCTCTCGTTTTAAACTGAACTCTCGCCTCTTCAATTATTTCAATCATTTTCAATATCAATCATTTCTTATATAACAATTTTTTTTATATTTTACGAACAGAAATATGCTTTTAATGGAGAGATAAACTGTAAGACATGTCTAAACCTATTCATGAGAGGCTGATGACGAGCTGCTATAGCACTTTTAACATCACTCTCTTTGCCGATTGTATAGAAATGTTAAATTGTCTATTACACATGGCGTTATGTGGCAAACATGCCCGGTACACGATATAAAAATTCACCATCATCATCATAGTAACAATCTTCCACACGATATGTGGCATTTTTGCGCCATAATTTTCTTGGTATATGAATGCGACTGAAATTTTAAAGTTTTTTATAATAAAATAAAATAGAATAAAAAACACACTTTAAAAATAATTATTTTAAACTTACTCCTTAATTGTAGACATTTCAAAACGTCTCTGATCTTCGGTACTTATCACAATTTCATTGCTAGTAAATTTCTCGCCAAATTGAAATGTATTTGATTTTTCATGTCTAACAATTCCTGTCGCCGAAGGATTTGCTAAATATTCCATTGATAGATGCTCCAAATTTTTACTCGTTTCATTATCATCTGATCTAGACATTTCTGTTTTCATTAATTTGTGCGATTTTAGAGTTTTTAATTCTTGCAAACGCATCGGCCTTTTATCATGAACTTTATCCACCAAATATGTTTCATCTTCTTCCTCCTTTTTTTCCAATGTAAACTGTTCATGTTGTTGTTGTTGAAGTTTACGTATTTCTTTTGGAAGTTTTATTTCAGCATTATCTCGGGCAACAATAGATTTGAATTTTTCTTGTTCTTCCTCTTCTGGTGTTTCTTTATATTTGGTACAACTGGTGATCAAATTTTGAAAATCACGTCTCTTTGGTTTGGGCAATTCAATGGGGATGAATGTTGCAGTTGGATCTGGTAACACTTTCAAATCCTTCAAACGACGTTCAACAAATTTCAATAAATGTGCTTTTAATTCAACTGGTAAAAGTTCTTCGAATTCACCATTTCTAAAACGTTCCCAATTTTTAAATACTTTAACATCATGGGAACGTAAGCGTTCTGCACTAAATGGCCTCCAATTGGCTTTAATTATTTTCTGTATAATCTCCGGTGTAGCTGGAAAACTTTCAGCTAAATGTTCAGTGGTCCAGACTTCTGGATCTCTGCTATGTAGGACACGTATATGCTCTTTCTCACCATAAGTGAGCATATTTGGTAATTTCTTTTGTCGGAAATATTTATTCTTTACCATTATATGTCTAATACGATCACGTTGCGCCTGCATTTCCAATACATTTTGCTGATAACTTTTATGCGCTTCGAAGAAATTCGTCTCTAAATCACCAAAACCTTCGGGATCAGATTTAATCGCATCGACGGCATCTTCTATGTAAGCTATTTGGCTACCAATGCCAGGATTACGTTTTCTTATAGAACTACGACCCCATAATTTTATGGCCACATGGAAATTACGTTTTACTATAATTTTATTAAACATTTATAATGTTTTTAGGATTTTTTAGAAATTATATTCTTTATTGATCGAGGTTCATAAAATGCAAATTAATCAGCTGTTTTTCACTTCTTTGTATTTTAAGAGAAACTTTTTAGTAAAGGGATTCACTAAAAATTGCGTTTCGCGTGAAAAATCTTAATTTGCAATTGCTTTGATTTATTATTTGTTATATAAATCAGAAACAACTGATAAAGCTATTGGTCAGTTTTTGCCAATTAAAAAATAAAAAGTTCTGCATAAAAATTGATTATAAGCTTTCGTGTTTACAATATAGTCGCCTAAAGCCATAGCAAGCAATGTATAAATTCATATTTTACCTTATTCTGGTAGACAATTTTAATGATTTTACAATATACATCACCTATGGCCTGATTTATTTAAAAGATTTTCACCTTTAGTTTAAAAGAAAAGCTCGTGATAAATAATTTATAAGAAGAAAATAATTTACCATGAAAATATGAAAATTATAAATAAATTCCAAAAACGGTAAATTGGTATTTAACTAAACTAAGCAAACAATTCTAACAACTCTGGCTTTGCAATATAAATAAATTCTCCCTTGTGCCGCTCTTTATGGCTCTAAAAATCTTTCCAGTCTACTATTTGGTTATTATTGTGAATGAATTTATAATGAGAGTAGTTGTGGGCAATGTGCCTTAGTTGCTCTGCCAACGTCTTTGTGTGTGGACGTCTAAAGCGGGTTAGTTTTTAAAGTGATAATAGTTGTAATTCTTGCAAAACGAGTTATTTTATTGGTTGTTTTTCCTATTTTTACCTTCTTTTGTGTATGTGTGTTTTTTTGGATTTTTTTTCGCTTTTTTTGGCTATGTAATAAATCTCTGAACACAGAGAATGGCACAGAAAACGGTAAAAGAAAAGAATGCAAAACGCGTCGCGAGTTATTTAATTAAAATATAATTTTCTTTCTTAGCGCAAGTGTTTTCAATCATTCCTTCATTCATTCATTCAATATTAAAATATTATGCTTCTTGTTCTTGTAAATGTAAATAGAAAATGTAAATGAAATCAACTTATTTAATTTGTTTTAGATTTTTGGATAAGGAATAAAAAAAAAAGATAAAGAATTGAAAAGAAAAGTTTATAAGCAGCATGCAAAATGATATTTAATGTTTTTTCTGCTTTTTCTTATGTGATTTGTGTTTTTTCCTTATTGTTGTTGTTGTTCTTTATTAATTTAAAATCCCTGCACGTTTATTAAAAATAAACTCAACGTTCGGTGTAACGCTATCTCCTTCGTCTCCATCTTCATCTATATATTTGCATTGCGTTTAATGTTGATTAAATGCATGCAGCTAATAATAAATGGAAATGTAAATGTAAATGTAAGAGAATTCAATCGCTAAAAAAGAAAGAAAATCAAAAATTTTAATGAAAAATATGAAATTTGTTGTCGGGCAAAGCTCTGCTAATTATCATTGAAACGTATAAGTGCAGTAAAATTATGTGTGCGTGTGTGTGTGTGCGTGTGTGCAAAGCGAAAAAGTGATTTCAGTCAACTAATCTGTCGGCCGCTTAGTCGTCTTGCGTTTAATGTGTTTAGGTGCAAATTTCAGGCGTATATTTTTTTTTTTTTTTTTTTTGGTTTTTGGGTTTTCTTCTCTTTTATCTTTTGTTATTTGTTTCTTTTTATTTGCGTTGCTCTCTTTAAGGGCGAATGCCAAAGCTTGTTTGCATATTTAATACAACAAGTGTCGCCGCTATTTGTTTTTATTTTGATTTCGGTTTTAGTTAATTTTTATTATATTTTCTTCTTGATTGTTAGTTGTAATTGTGTAAACAAAAATAGAACAACGTAAAATATGAATTGAAAGAGACTAAAACAAAAATTGAAAAGAATAAAATAAATAAAAGGAAAGCTGCCAAAGAAAAAATAAATAAATCAGCAGCACTAAGGCAACCAAAAAAGAAAGCAACAAATAAATTGCCGACAATAATAATAAAAATAATAATAATAATAATAATAATAAAAGAAAATTAAGCGAAACGAAAAATCATATGAAAGTGATGCTTTTGTTTTCATAGAGCCCTCTCCCTCTCTCTAAACAAATACAAGACATTACGTTTCCGTTATTTGCGGCGTTTGCTTCATTCATCTTGAAATGCTTTGACAAATATAAAAAAACAACAAATTATGTCAAAAACGTGCACTCGTTCCTTCCTCTGTTTACGTTCGTTTCATCTTTTCGGTTGATTAATTTTCTCTTATGTTTTTTAAAGTGTATAAAAAAGTATTAAAATACAACAATAATAACAATTTCAAATAAAAGAATAAGAAGCTATATATTTTGCATAAAAAACAAACAAAAAATAAGACAAAAAAAGAAAAGAACCGAAAACAAAAGAAGCAACACGTTCGCCAAATATCAAATAAACAAAAAGCAAAATGGGCAAAACAAAAGTCATTATTTCAGTTCATTCAGGAAGTTCTGCTGATATTGTATAACAACAGGTACAAAGACAGAGAGAGCGAGAGAGAGAGAGAGAGAGAGAGAAAAGAGAGAGAGAAAGATTTATTGAATTCATCAATTAAACATTTAAACAGGATAAACAGGTAAGAGTGTGGCAAGCATTTGCCCTTTTGTTTGATTCTTCTTTATTTGTTTGCATTTTACTTTTTGTTTGTGCTTTTAAGAAATAAATGTGTAAATGTTCATTTAATGCTAATTTTGATGGTACAAGGAATTAGATAATGAATATAAATGCATAAATGAACAACAGGTTGCTCAATAAGTTTGCCCGTAGCAATAATAAACATGAAATAAAATGAAAGAATTTTTGTGAAACATCATTTAAATATCTTTATAAAGTTGAATTTTTCACGAACCATAAAGTTCAGACTATACTTTTGAATAAAATAAGTAAAAATAAGTATTCAAAATTTTTCTTGGACCAAAATTTTGAATATCCACCATCAATAGACCATAATAGTACGATTCCAAACCTGATACAGTTGTTTAGGCGTATACGGAAAACATTCGTAAACATAAAAAAATGAAAGTTTGGTGTTATATAATTTCGCGTAGGCATACCCGATTTGCATGACTTTTCGATAGAAATTGTAGATCATCAGTCTTCTCAATTGTGCAAAATTTCAGCCTTCTATCTTTTGCAGCTCGCATTTTAAAAAAGCTAAGGTTTTCTCAAGTTGCATTGTGGGCGCGTTCTTCGACCGATTTAATTCATTTTCAATCTCAACCTGAATGCAAGACTTTTCAATGATTCTGCCAAATTTAAGCTTGATGTAACAAATTTTACTACCAGGAGAATGCTTACAACAGACAGACACATAGACGTACAGATGGTCAGATAGGTCTAAATCGATTTAAAATTTTATGCTGATCAAGAATTTATATACTTTACGGGATCTCCGACGCTTTCTTCTAGGCTTTACAAGCATGACAAAGTAAATACACTCCCAACCTCTGGGTGGTGGGTATAAAAAGGATGGAAAAAATTTGATATCACTGTTAAAGGTCTCTAAATGTGTGAAAAAGTGTCCATGAATAAGAATTTGCTTAAATTACTTCAAAATTTACTTAAAATTTTTTTACAATCTCAGTTAACTTGTTTTACAGAAAGACGTTGAATCAATTTTAATGCAAGTCAAAGTTAATTTTACGTTAAATCTACCTTTTTGGTACATCTGGTCAAATTTGATGCTGAAAAGCACAACAGAAAAATTTATCTGTATTGACTGATTTTACTTTATTTTGTGATTAATTTTACAGAAATTTCAGTGCAATTTCATGAGTTTTTCAGTAGCTTTTTCTTTTTTCTCTGGTTTTTTTTTGTTCTCTTTTAACATGCTGATTGTTTGTTCTTTGTTCAAGAAGAAGAATAAGAATAAAGAAAGAGAATTTGAAAATTTGTGTCTGTCCATGCAAATTCCAGTGTCATTTTATTGCAGTTGATTGGTTAATTGAAATGCATTGTTGCCACATTTCACTTTAAGATAAATTATCAGTATTTTTATTAGAATTTAATAATTTTGCCATCTAAATACAATTCTATTTAATAGTTTTTCATTATTTTTTAAATGTTGTAAAATCTTTGCTTTCTTGCTTCTTTTGGCCTTCTTTGTTTCTTCCTGAAGAGAATGCGTCATTCCTTTCATTGTTGTTAATTGTTAATTTAGAAAAACAACTGCAGTTGTGCATTTAGTTTAATTAAATTTGTTTAAATTTGGCTTAGTTTTACATTGTTGTTGTTGTTGCATTATTACATTTTAATTTTCATTATTTTCGTAGTTCGCACACAAAATAGGCAAATTTTTACACATTTTTTTTCGGATTAATATGTTTTTTTTTGCTTTTTAGTTTGTTTTGCTTATTGCAATTTCTTCTTCTTCTTTGTTTTTTCGTCTTATTATTTTTGTTGTTTTTAAATTTGAAATAGTAGCGCAATAATAAACAATAATACATTTCATAAATCTTGCCCACCAAAAAAATCCCAGGCAACAATAAAATCAAGTGAAGTAAAGTGAAGTAAAGTGAAATGAAGTGAAATGAAATGAAGCAAATGAAACCACAATAACGCAAACAACAACAATAATAATAATATCACCAGCAGTCATGCATACGATTCATATTTATAGTAGAACACCGTTATGCAGTGCCAATTTCAACATTTCCATTTACATACACACACATACAGAGTGATGGCCTCTTTTGTATGATGGCACTTTCAAAGTCTACCTATTGGACCGCATGCATCCATCGGCTTACATTTCAATTATACTGTTGAGAACTTTTCATCCAATATACCATTTTACAATTAAAAATGGAAGAGAGGAAGTCGGCCATTAACATGGCTATTTGTAAAATTGTGGTTGCTATTTACTTATGCTCATCATAATCGGAGTTGGCTACTAGTCAGTCTGTCTGTCTGTCTTTCCATGGAAGCAACGGGCCCCAAAAAGCACCTGTTCAACTGGGAGTGGCTCATGAGATGGTCGTTGGTGATGCCGGCAATCAGGGGGCATCATGAGTCACGAGATCCGAGCAAAGATTTAATTAGGTACCACGGGATCACCACTTTTAATAAAGCCCATCGTGGTGATACTGAAGTTGGTTTCGTGGAGGCTGTGGTGCCCATTTCGCGGGCGCAGCTCGTTCAAACATATACACGCTTATCGTGGAGTATCCCGCTTCCCAAACAAAAATGGGTAGTTGGGTAGGCTTATTGAGTTAACCAAACTAAGCCAAGTAGTAATTGGAAGACTTCGAGTCTAGATATCAAACATTAAGCCATGTATATAGGGTGCAATATAGGCTTTAAATTGGAAGCTAGTCGTGACGGTAGCATGCACCATGTGTGACATGACTATTAACGGTAGCGCTCATTTGTACGTTGTGTACCATGCAATCAAGCCTTCACGGCAGGTATGTGAAACTAATCAGGTTCAGCAAACATCTATTGGGTGGGGTAGCCAGTAGAGGGTTCCACAAGATCGGGTCAATGATACAATTTGGCTTTATGTGAACATAATTTCCTGAGCGGTCTTTACGTTGCCATACACAAGCTTGTGAACTTCCATTTATAGGATAATTATAGGCTGTTACCATAAGTTAGCTCAGTAGTTGTGGACAGGCTTCGATATACCCTTCGTATTGTATACAAACGCAGATTAAGTGCCATACCGCAGATTTTAAATAGAACAAATCAAAATTTTTCTCTATTTTCTTCGTGCTATTAATAAAAAGCAAGAAGACTTTGTGGTCAAGATTTCCATTTGTATTCCTAGAATTAAGATGATTATTAGATGATTTTTAATGTCGGGCTCATTTTGCATGATCAATTCATTTAAATTTCACAAAAAATTTAAAATTTTACAAAGATTGAGAAGTTGAAAAAAGCTTCATTCTTTTGTTAATAATGATGAAGAGATCTTGCAATTAAGGTATTTCTATTAGATTAGATTTTCATTAAGCTGATTAATTCAGAAACATATATCGAAACTGTCTATCTGATTATTTGATCCACTCAAGTATTTTTAAGGTTCAAATTAAAGACTGCAAATTTTGTTGGCGAAAAATAAGAGTCAGATAAGATTTACGAGTTTTCGGTGTTTATTGGGAAAAAGGTGCTTAAATCTGAACAGTCTTAATATTTTAATTACATAAACAAAAAGGGTGTAGGACATTTAAGAGCCAGTTGTGACCTATAATATAAAGTTTTTCCTTATTTTTTTTGTTGACTCAAAAATATTCACCACAAATTTCTGTTCGGAATGGCCTTTTTGCTTATGACATAAACTGGCGGCAAAAAAGCAAACAAAAAAAAAAAAACTAAAAAAAAATGAGAGAAAACAGAAAAAACCAAAAAATAAAGCAAAATGGCCAAAACAATATGCAAATCAAATATAAATGGACAAACGTGTTAGGCAGGAATGGCTAATAAAACATAAACCAATTTTGAAATGAAAAACTGAAAATTCTGAAAAAAAACTTCGACTAGACACAAAACGTAAAAGAGAAATGTATCAAGGATTTGCAATTATCGAACAAATATTATAGTTAGTTGGGGTGCACTTTTTAATCTTGACACCTTGCACTTAAAAAAAACTTCATAATTTAAAGTATAGCTTTTTGAGTAATTCTCAGAAGATTTTGAGACAAGGTAAATTTGAAAAGTACATCGATTTAAAGTACACTTTGAACGATCACTTTGTATAGCACAATAAGTAAACATTTTTCCCAGTAAGACATTAGAGACTTTCATTGTACAATTTATCGCTTTTTCAATGGTTTGCTTCATCAGTTTATCGATAAATCAAAAGTTTTAATCTCTCACAGGTTACACGATCAGAGATCGATTCAGAGTTGCAATAATAGGTGCATGATTCACGCATTGTCAGGCCAAATTACCAGGAGTTCTTGAACAGTTTTAGATAGCTTTCTAAATTGTTTACGTGGTATACAATTTGAAAGCAATTTAAGCGTGCTCTCGCAATTTTTATAGGCCTTGGTTAAACATTGCGAAATTTAGAAGGATATTTAAAAAAAAAATCATATAAGGGTTCATTTTTTGAGTCCAAACCTGTCAGAAAGTTCTGCTGAGTCTTTTCTTAAAAGTGTCACAAAAGTTCCAGGGCCCCTGTGACATGAGAGATTGACTTTTAATGGGGGAAGTTTTATATATGGCTCTAGTAACGCGTATAGTAACGTGTAATAATACAAATTCAAAGGTGACTGTTAGTTTTAATTGCTTTTTAATTAACATTAATCTCCATCACAGAATTTCCACCTATAACTATTATTTTGTTGTTGTTATTATTGTTATTAATGTTGTTACTATCAGAAAAATATACTAAGCTTTATCAAATCTTTCCATAAAAAATTATTTGTAATGAAGAAGTTTCTATTGCATTTTTTTCCCTCTTCTTGATTGGTGATGATAGTTTTGATAAAGTCAATTGTTTTTCTTTCATTTTTCTTTACTATAAAATGTGATCTTTTATTTCAAAGAACCAAATCTCACGGCTGTTCTCCATGGAATGTTGTAAGATTATTAAGAATTCATATGCTTTTCAAAAGTATAACTTTTATTGTGAAGTGACGCATACAGGGTCAGCATTCAGTATTCAAACTTAATTCAGGAAACTAAATTTTTTGAAGCAACATATTTTTGGCAGTTGTTTTATGACTACAATCTATTTGTATATTAAAAAAGAAAATTTGAAATGTATTTTAAGGGAATTTAATGAATTTCCGATTTAAATGTGTAACTCACTCCATGATATTTTGATCTGAAATTTTGTTGTGGTTTATAATTCATAAAAATTTGATAATTCCTGGCGGAAATATTTTGCTTTTACATTTTTAACTAAGATGGAAGTTGTGTATGAATGATTTATATTTTTTTGTGAGTTCCTAGGCTATAAGATCAATTTTATGATTATGCCTAATTTAAATGCTTTCGATTAGTTTTTTAAAGTTGTAGCTTATGAAAAGAATTGTCCCATGATTTTACGAAGGAAAAAGTAATATTTAACGAAGATTTTTAAAACTATCTGAAGTTTAATTTAGAATAAATTTTAATGAGAATTTATGCTTCTTCTTAGCAGTAAAAGAAAATAGCGGCGATTATAACAAAATTGTTCGAAATTTATTTTCGAATTGAAATATATATTTTTTTGAAGAGGCGCCCTCTATTGTTATATACCTATACTCTCTCCCTGTCTTTCATTGAATAAACTGCATTTTACCGTTTAGTCATTTCAACCAAAAAGAAAGAAAATCATAGAAAAATGAGTCGTTAATCATTTTGAGTTGTAAAATGTCACAATTTTAATGAAAATTTTAAATTGATCATGCATGAGTGAGTGTAGGTGTGAGAGATTTAGTTATTTATTAATTTGCATGTAAAATATATAAATTCAATATATTTATTTTTCTATTAGTTTCAAGTTACTGCATTTAAATAATTCCCGGGGGTGAGTATTTTGTTTATAATTTTCTATTTATTTTTTTTCGTTGATTTTTGTTTTGGGTAAAAATCAAATTTACATTGCTAAAGTAGTAGTACGTGGGTGAAGAAGAGAAGAACAAGAAATTTGTGTAAAGATGAAAAAAAATTATAATTCAGTGAAGTTTGGACAAAAAGAAACTCGTGACGTGAAGGTATGGGAAAAAGAGAAGAGAACGATAATGAAGAAAAAGGGAATAGAACAGAACAAAGAGAGAAAGTTAAGGAAAATTTGCTAGATGATATAGACTTGAGTGGAGCTTACATTTAATGTAATCTAAAATCTACAATTCATATGGAATATTGACAAATCGCCCACGCTATATTTCTACAAATTGTTATTCTCTCTTATTTTTATATCTGCCACTTTATTTGTCCCTCTGACAATTTTTGTGACTTACTACTGCTTGCATCTTTCTCTGTCTATCTCTGTTTATGTCTCTATCTCCCTCTCTCTCACAAACTATACATAATTATTTTCATCTGTTTCTATCCACTTTCTATTAGAATAATATCGCAAAGGAAAATTTATAATACCTAGAGTCAGTTTTTTCATATGACATGATTGCCATCACCTCCAGGCTGTCAGGAATAGTAACAGGAAAAGTAGCAACAACAATAACACTAAATGTTTTTAAAAATAATAAAATGAATTTTTCGAAAAATATAGCAGATAAATAAAACAGAAAAGCAATAATAAAATTAATTTTGAAATATGGCGATTTATCTAAATATCAATATCGTTTATGCTTACATTCATGTTCATGTTCATTTGAATAGGGATGGTAACATTAAAGAGAATGAACTTTTGCGAGAGTAAATCAATATGAGTTAGAAAAAAGTTATCTAAAAACGTTAAAGTTTTATAGAATTTTTTCTCTATAAAATGTACCTGCTTTGATTTATACTTTTATTTTTGTTTTGATATTTGTTTCGTTATCAGTATTTACGCAGGCAGGCAGGTTATCCTGGCGTCACTTGTGTTGTGGTATTTTTATCAACAAATATTGGAAGCAGCTCAAAAAAAAAACAAAAAAATTAAACAAAAATCTAATGTTACATATTTTAAATAATAATTATGCCTTTGCGTGTGTGTGTGTGTGTGTGTGTGTGTGTGTGTGTTTATGCATGTATCTGTTGTGTATTCATACATGTTGAGCATTATTGCTAACTTTAATTTTAATTTATACATTGCCAACAAAAATATTTTATATAAAAGACTTTTATTTTTATTGATTTTAATAGAAAATTTTTTTTGAAATTTGAGACAATATTTTTCAAAATTTTAAGCTAATGAGAAAATTATAATTGACCGTGGCCAAATTTTGGACACCTACCATTCAGGCATTGCTTTGCATTTTATAAATAAAGTATTCGAAGTTGAATAATTTCGAATAGACGTAATCGATTTCCACGACTTTTTTGTATGTAAAATTTCAGCTTTCTATTTATTTTACTTTTCAAGTTATGAGCGAAAAACTCCTAATTATTTGATAGAAAATACAAAAGTGTTCTCAGTTTACGTTGCACTATGAGCATGTCTTTTGATTGATTAGACCCATTTTCAATCCCAATCAATGTGAACTTCCAATATTTCTGCAAAATTTGAGCTTGATGTCTCTTTTATGGCGACCAGGAGAGTGTTTACCACATACGGATACACTGATACATTGACAGACAAACAGACATGCTTAAATCTACTATAGAATTTGATGCGGATCTAGAATATACGTTTTGATTTACTTCTTAGGCGTTACAAACATAATGGGAAAAGGATTATACTGCCAACCACTCGGTAGTGGTATGAAGAATCCTTTCTCTTATCAAATTTTTACTGAGGCAGCTTGTCACTCCTGTGGTGCTTCAGTGCGGCGTTTCTCTATCTCTCTTGTTCTTTCTTATTTTTTTAATTATAAATTTTATTATATTTTCTTCGCTTGCTTTCTTTCTCTTGGTTCTTTCTCTAGTACTGACCTATGCTCGCCTCACTGTTTTGGGTTGTTCTACTTTCGTACTAACTTCGGTTTTCTTCTTTTCTTTCCTCTCCCCTTTCCTTATTATTTGTATCAGTATTAGGCAGTGCCAGATTTTTTAGGTGACTCAAGAAGTCGGTACTCTCAGGCCCAATTAAGCATTTAGTGTGAGTCATGTGCGATGACTGATAAATGTCTAAGCAAAAATCATTGACTGTAAATATTTTGTAATCATATCTTACTTGAATACGCCGAATGAAAATTTACCACAAGTGTTGGTATTAACGATAAAGTTTATCATGTTGTTATTTCTTATCAAATCAAACATTTAATGTTGATTTTCTAAATTAACATTCCTTTCACTTTCTGTCTATTTATCATTTATAATTTATAGCACTATTTATTGTCATATATTTTATAATAAATTATCTCTTTTATAAAACGACCGAAGATTAAAAATTTTTTAATTCATTCTTAAATTCTGTTTTTGAGATTCCAAATAATGTTTAAAAGTTATGCATTTTAAGTACTTTTGAAAGAGGTAGAAAAAGACCATCTAACGGCACAAAAGAATTTCTATTAAATTCTGTGTCGCCGGTAACGGTAGAATAATTCAGAAAAATTTTCATTATACCAATTTGTTTAGCTTCTCGTCTAAATGTTAAGACAAATAAAAGAATATGAAAAGAAGACTTAAATAAAGAACTCGGTACAAGAAAGCCGTAAATCTTTATGCGGATAAGCGGATTAACACTTTAAATCCATATTTTAGGCATCGGTAAAATATTTCCAAAAATTTATAATTATTATAATCATCATGTGACGCGACATCCAAACACAATTGAACTGTAGAAAATTGGCAATTTAAAAAAAACTTTTTTTCGTAGAGCAAATTTCTTGTAGAAAGGTCCCTTCTTTGCCGTGTTCGTCTAATGGTATAAAGTAACCGCACTTAGATAAGGTTTGCTTATTAAAATAATTGCATCTCAAACAAATCATAACAACTTGAGACAAAGTTCAAATTCATGGAACTCAAATTGTAAATGGATAAGAAGCGCAGACCGTGTTTGTTAACCTTTCCTTTTTAGATGAACCTACAAACAAATGTAAATTAATTACATAAAGTGTTTCCGGATCGATGAGTAAAAGAAAAGTTGGATCTAACATAAGCAATTTTGGATAGTGCACATTTCCGTGTAAATTTGGGTTTGAACTAAGTTGACTTATGAGATTTGTGAGTACAAAGAATACTATTCTGATATATTTATAAAGAAGTGCATCAATATTTGCTTTATCGCATAATTAAACAAAAAAAGTAGAAGAAAAACGAAAGAAGAAATCGGCAAAAAGTGCCAAGAACAAAGAAATATTCTTATCGCTTGATGCACTCATTAAAGACAAATTGATTGATTGAACAGTATGAATTGCCGCCAATAAATACATCGTTATTATTATTATTTATTATTATTGTTGTTATTATTTTATTAACTTTTCACCTTCTTGTAATTATTGCTTCATAAAATGCCAATAAAATTGTGTATTGTTTATTTTGATATCTATTTATTTATATGACCCCAAAACTGTTCTATCATCTCTTCCCCCGCAAATCATAATTTTTATCTTTGATGTTTAATATAAAGAATTGTTAAGTCATTAAATACTTGGAGAGAGAGAGAGTGAGAGGGCGCCAGATAAATAGAGAAAAGAAGGAAGTTCTAACAATAATACTAATAAGTGATTTAGGTCAGAACGATTTATGTTTGTTAGAAGATTACAAAAGATTTAAATTTTCCTTTTCTTTTTGCTTTTATTTCCGTCTATTCTACTTCTTCCGCTATCTCTGTAATTCCATCCATTTGCGCAGATAACAATTATAAAATCGTATTACAGATATTGAATGGTAAAATGATGATAGGAAAAAAAACAAAAATATAAAAAACATTTAATTATACGTGCTTCCTTTTTGAAGTAAAAATTAAAGGGCCATTATAATTATTATGTTTAAGATAAATTTGGCATTTGAGAGATTTTCTGCTACTATCAATTATTCAGTTCCGCTTAACTCAGTTCAGTTCACTGTCACTCACTAACATTTTGCACATTTTGATATCGTAGTACCATTCAATTAATGTCTTAGATTTTTATATGAAGTACTCAAAATAGGTATTTTTTTTTAATTTATTTTATTTTTCTTAAATGTTTGATTATTTAAATTACAACAAAGTATTATATTGATCTGTTATTAATCTTTCCATTAAGTGAGTTCTTTGTGTTCAGACTTATGATGAATCTTTTTTAAAAATTGGTTTCTACATAAAATAATGGTAAAAATTACAAGCCGCTTTATGTACCGTTAATTTAAACTGCAATTTAGTAGTCACTTTTTGTGGATTTTATTGGTCTCCATTTATGTATAACAGTTTCCGTATATTGAAGAGGTCAAACAGTTCGTAGAATATTTAGAAAGCTATTTGATAGAGAATTTTGCATAGATTTGGAACATGAATTTAATACAAGAAGATCGTTAGCCAAATGTATAGTAGTCAGGCAGCAATCGTCCAATCAATATGTTTTGGGCGTGTGCTTCTTATTTTAAGCAATAATTTTCAGAAAGGCAAGCCCACAAATAGTGGACATCATTAAATGACCTTATTAGAACGTTCGAGCTTACAAGTTAGGTAAAAATGATCTCATGTGAAAAGTGAAAGCATGTTGCTTTCCATAAAATAATATTTCGTTTCATAAGTCTAAAATGAACTCATGGCTAAATGGAAAAAATGACATTTTAGTTTACTTCCTCATACATTACTTTCCAAATTTACCTCTGCAATTTGGTCTCTCCAAATCTGGTAGAGGTTTTTTACAAAAATAAAACAAAAATTGTAGGGAAAGAAATTTGTCGTAATTGGGAAGGTATTTACTAGGATACATTTCTACTTTGATATCAAAGACAAATGGTTGCAGAAAAATTAAGTAGGAAAATTAGAAAAGTCTTTCTTAAGTTAGCTTCTTTTAAGTAAGACTTTTTCGAAGAAGATTTTCTGGAATGACTCATTTTTGGAGAAAACTCTCTCAAAAGGACCTATTTTGAAGAAGCTTCTTTTGAGGAAATTTCTTTTGAGCAATGCTCTTTCAAAAAAAAGTATTTCGCCAAGACTTTTTTGAAGTAATTTCTTTTGGACAAAGCTCTCTCAGAAAAGCCCATTTTAATGAAGCTTCTCTTGAAGGAAATCTTTTGGTGGAGTTTCTTTCTGAAAAACAATTCCGAAAAATTTACACTATTCGAAATACTTCAAATTTTACTTAAACTAAGACATTAATTAAATTTTTCATATGATTAAACTTTATAGCAAAATTCTAATTTATTTCGAACGATGCTAGTGATGCTAATCAATATTTGAAAATTATGTCGATATAAATATTTTACAACATATATTTCTCTAAGTTGTTAGAGTGTTAAATTTCAACTTTGTAAGTTCATCAATCAATCAATCAGTCAATCTACCAGTCAAATTACAGAAAAATCCCATAAAATAATGATTTGTAAACTGTTTTTTGATAGTTGTTGTTATTGTTTTTACATTTATCTTGAGTATTTATTCCTTTCCAATTCTTTCACTTTGCCATCTTAAATTCAATGTGAATATAAAAGAAAGTTTTGATGTGTAAATATGCACTTGCGGATGGGCGCGCATTTTAGTTAGGAAAGTAAATTTTTTGTGAATTTGGAATTTTGAATTTTCTGCTTACGTGCCAAAAATTTGCTTGCTGTTGTTCACTATTCTTCGTAGTACTACGTTAAGTTTAAGTGTTGGGGGAAGTGTAGAAATGTAAGTGATTGTATCTCACAAGAAGTTTTTCCTTTAATGAAGTCAATCTAATGCCGCTATTCATGCAAAATTTACAAAATGTACTCATTTTAATATGTTTCTCAGTCTGTGTGTGTATAAGAGAGAGAGGGAGAGAGAGAGAGAGGGACAGAGAGAGAGAGTGAAAGAAAAAGAGAAGAAATAGTAAGTAAATGCTGGAAATATCACCAAATATTTTTTATATTTATTCACAAACTATCGAGGCAAGTTGTGTTAGCAATTTGTTGCTGTCTCTGTCACTGTATCTGGCGTTGTCAACAATAACAAATTGCTAAGAATTTTTCGCATGTCAATACGAGTCAAGTGAAGTCAAGTCATTTCAGATTTGTCATTATTTTTACTGCTTGCTGCTTGCGCTTGATGTTAACTAAACAAAATTTTATGGTAAAATTGAAAATTTCGTTATTGGTTCCACTTGAATAATTTATTGGTGGCGCGCTCTGTTTATTTTGTGATGTCGATATTCCTTTTTTCTTTCATTTCCTTTTTTGCTCCTACTCTTCTCACTTTTCTCCCTCTTTATTCATGGGTACGATGCATCTTTTTTCTTTAAAGATCTTTCTACACATGTCGAAATGTAAGCACATTTTTTATAAACTTTAGTTTTTATAAATTGAATTTTTGGAATTTTAATATTCAATGAAAATTATTTTTCGATTTAAAAATTTGTCGATCTTATGTCATTCTTAAAGTGACTTGGCTTCTGCTATATTTAACCATTTGTCCTTTCTATTTTCATATAACCAGGTCCATGTCTAAATGTACTGATACTGGAAATCTTTTATATTATTTATTAGATATACTTATAATGGGAAGTAGGTGTAAGTTATCATATATAGAATTGAGTATTCAGTAATGTCTCTAACGTCTTAAAAATAGAGCTCTAAAGCACCTTAAAAATGTATCTTCATTTTCCTTTCTAAAGCTTTTAAAGATTTTTTACTAAGACGCTTAACAAGGCCTCCATATTAGAACCCATAAAGATTATCTAGAATTTTCAATTCGTTTTGAAAAATTCCTTTTTTTAAAGAATCTTTGTTGAGGCATTTGATTACAGTTTCTTAGGTCTTCAAAATGTACTTACAAAGTCTTTCTAAAGGCCTAAAATAACTAAAACATTCTGCTACTAAGGTCTTTTATATACTTCTACAGTTTTAGAATTGAAGTTACGAACTCGTATGAGATAAGTATCATGATTTAATTTACGGAATGGGTACAAAAGGAATATTAAAATTAAGTTTCTGCAAAGTGAATTTAGATATTGAGATGAAATCCTACAAAGTTTTAACGAGGTGTGATGAGAAATTTCGGTAGATGCTTAGCAAAGGCCTTAGAAATTTTTACACCGGAATTATATTTGTAGAATTTTTGAAATTTTTTTATGCATATGGCATTCATGGAAAATAATTTTCTCAATCATATTCCAATTACTTTTTTAAATATTAGTTAAAGGAAGACAAGGATAAAGGAACAGAGAAATTGAAAAGAAGAAGTTCTGAGAGAGAAAATGAGAAAAACAGGGAAATTATTATTACTTTTAGAACTGCGTTATTGTTTTTGTTGTGTTATTGTTTATAAACAAATAAAATATCTAGTTGCAACCAAAATATCTAAAAGTGTCAACAAATCTTTTAGTAAAATTGAAACGATAAATTACATTTTTTATTTGATGAAACATTCCAAAGCATCACAAATTAATTTCTTTCCTTCTTTATCCTATTTGTCTGGTTATTTCTTTACATTTACAGTTGGCAGTACCGTTAGCAAAATACCCCAATGCTACCTTAATTTACTACTATTTTGTATTTGTTGCACTATTATTGTTGTATTGCCTAGTATAACGGTGTATGTATAAAGATGTATGTGTTTGTGCGTATGACGTGACACTTTGCTTTTATCCTAATTTGAGTTTATTGTTGACATCCAAAAGAAAGAAGGAAAAAAACTTATGTTACTTTTTTCTCAATACCATCAAGCAGTGCTTTTGAATGACACTATTTGATACTTTCTTTTTATATGTACATGTGCCCATATGTGTGTGTGTTATATATGTAAATGATTTGGTAGGCAATCAGAAAGAAAATTGCTCTAATGCAAACATTGACTGAAAGCAGAAAAAAAAAACAAAATCGCAATTTTCAAAAAAAAATGTGACATTTTTCAGTATTCTTCTCTCTTCTTCTTCTTCTTATTGTTATTGTATGTGCATATGTGTGCCTTGTTCTGTGGTTTGGATTTAAATTTTAGGCCGTAGAAAATCATACAGCAAAATGCCCCAAAAGCATAAAAACCAAAAGAGAAATCAGTAAGAAAAAAAAATAAATATAATAAATTGTTTGTGTTTGTGTTAAGTGTCGATAGCATTAAAAGATTAAGACCTTTCAATTTGGAATTCATACTTTTTTTCAACTTAATTTAGTTAAATTTTCTTTTAGATCAAAGTGAAATCAGTTAAAGTTCAAATTGAAATTGAATGATTTCATTTTATGTCTTTTTAGTTGTTGCTGGTATTTCAAGCTTTTGAATCTCAAAAATTTTTAATTAAAACAGGGCTTAATAGAGCAGTCTGCACCATACACGATCCTTTTCGCTTCTTTGCACCACTGGCAACTAAATGAAATTATATTTGGCTTTTCAGAACTGTCTTTTAAACTTTTATTGTATTATTCAAAATAATATTTTAAGAAATTTTGATATAACTTTTAAAACCTTTTAAAGCGAAGCATTGACAACTGCTTAGAATGCCACTTGAATTTTGAACGATATGATTTAGAAATTATTTCAGTTTCTCCTTCTACCTTCACCTTATTCTTATCCAAGAGTCAGTGCTTCAACTTAGCTTAAATAGCTTGAGCAATGTTTTGAGTGAAGCTTCTTCTCCATTCTTTAGATTATTGCATCATCCACAAAAAAATGCATTTGATTATTCAAAAATAGGAAAATAAATGAATTTTTATAGTATAGAAATTGAATCATCTCATGATGGCGCCACTATTGTACGATTCATTTTATTTACAACTATTTAAATTTCATAACAAGCTAAGGAACTAATTCAATTCAATTCATTTCATAGATTGCTCGTCAAAAGTTTTTTCAACTTACTATGACGGCTCATTTGTAATTGGGACATTAAGAAGGAACAACAAAAATTGAAAATTGCAAGTTTAGATTTTCTAGGCTTGAAACTAGAACTGATTGAATTTGAAACTGCCTGACTCTAAAATAGTTTAAAGTACCTAGAAATTAAAAGTATCTAAAAGTTAGCTACAATTGTTGCTGCAACATATCTATTTGTTTTTCTACATAATTTGTTTATAAACATAAATAAAATTTTTTAAACGTTAACAAAAAATATTGTTGCTGCTAATATTGTTATTGCTATTGTTATTTTCTTTTTTCCTGTGTTTTCTTTGCCGGTTTTTTTTAAATTGTTTTTTTTTTTGAATTTTAATTTTTTGTTACTATTCTGTTTCAACTCTTTGTATCAACGTCATTTATTTACAATTTATATAAATTGTATGAGTACGTGTGTGTTTGTGTTGGAGTTTGTGCATGTGTATATTCATATTTGGGGTCAAGGACTGACGCATGTTTATATTTTGGCAAAATTAAAAAAATTTTTTTTACTGTTTCTTATATTTTCATATTCATTTTTGTTGTTTTTTTTGTATTACATTTACAAAAAAAAAACGAGGTCGAAAAAAAGCCTAAAAACAATTTTTTCATTTCTCTTTTAAAGAGATTTTATGATTTTATTTATATGACATTTTCTAACATTGAGTAAAAAGAAAATCATCGTCTAAATTGATCGATTTTTTTTCTGTCTAAATTCATTTTCTGGATAATTGTATTTTGAGAGCATAAAAAAGAACAAAGAATTATTATCGATTTAATTGATTTTGATTTGAGAAAAAGATCCAAAAAGTAGAAACCAGTTGCTGGCAAATTTTTTTTAATTTTATCAATTTTTTCACATTTTTTTTTGCATTAAAACTTCATCATTAACGAGGGTTGGCTGATAAATTAAGAATGCATGATAAGTGATAAGTTAAGTGGGAATTTAATTTTAAAACTTAGTCTAAGAATCATTTTTAGTTACCTTAATTTTTCTATTTTAAAGGTTTTTTAAAGTCTTGAAAGATTTTTTACTTTTGGGCCCAAATTAAATGTTCAATTGTTGTTTCATAAGATTTGAAATTGTATATTTAATATTTTCGATAAGAAAATAACTTTTAAATTTAAATCGAAATAGAATTTGAAACTATTCAATATTTTGAAATAAATAGATTGTTTTTATGGCGATCTCTTTGAAAAATTTTCAAAAATAAACTCATTTAATTGTTCATTAACAAAATTTATATTCTCCAATTTGTGCAGCAAATAAATTTAATCATCGATTAGATCTTTCATGTAACTTTTCGAAAATTTTTGTTCAATTTCCAAAAAATGCTTTTTTTTTGAGTATTTTTTCCATAATATTGAAATGTTTTATTTTCTCTCATTTTTGTTGTCATTTCTGTTTTCATTTTATTATTCATTAAGAATTGTGAAATTTTTATTGCGTTTCATTGTTATTACTTTTATCTTATAATTACTTTGTGTGGCCATAAAAAAAATGAACTGACAATTCTTTTTACATTTCATATTTCTCTGGTATAAAAAATTAAAAAAGAAAAAATAAGATAATAAAAAAATACGAGTGATGTAAGTTATGAAAAAATTGCGGCTGGGATTCAAAAGAATTGAAAATCAAGTGAGTGTAATTTTTTGTTATATAGATTTTAACGATCGATTCAGAATTATTTTCTGAAGTTAATATAAATTGATTATTACATTTTTTATTTTTAATATATCGATCGATTTGAGAAACATTTTCTAAAGCTAAAATAAGTTACTGGTTACATATTTTTTTCTGCTTTTAAAATATCGATCGATTCAGAATTATTTTTTGAATTCGCCTCGGAATCATTTTCTAAATCTAAAATAAGTTAAACATTACCTTTTTCTTGCTGGTAAAATATCGATCTATTCAGAATCATTTTCTGAATCTAATATCTAAATTAAGTCTCTTCAGAATCATTTTCTACATCTAAAATATGTTAATAATTTTTTTTGCTTGTAAAATATCGATCTCCTCAGAAAATGTTATTTAATCGATTTAAGAGTTTAAAATTTTATCAGATTCTTGTTGGCAAAATTTAGAATGTCCAAAAATATTAGATTAAAATTGAATCTTGCTAAAAATCGTTTATTATTTATTTAAATGTAAATATATCGATCGATTCAAAATCATTGTCTAAATCGATTTAATATTCTCCTTCTGTTCGTTTATGCATTGAAAATTTTAAGAGAATTCTTAATGAAATTTATGAATTAGCCCGAAAATTAATTCAAAAATGAATTCTAGTCAAGTTGGAACGCATGAAATCGAATCATCGCTCATGAAACACATTATTATGGAAAAGGAGGATCACTACGAGAGAAAAATATGTAGAGTTTGGGAAATTTTTGTGCCATTAATTCCTAAAATTGAGAGAGTCTAGGAAACTTGATCAAATCTGGAGTAACTTGATCAAATTTTTTTCCAGTTTTTTTTTTTGTTCGAACTAAATGAAATTTTACAAGTTCTCTAAAAATTTATCATGTTTTTTTCTACATTAAAATTTTCTTTTTAATGACGTGGCATAATCAGAAAATACAATATTGAAATGTGGGAAGAAGATCAAGCATGAAATTAAAATAAATGAAAATCATGTAGAAGAAGAAAATGTAAAATTTTAACTAAAGGTCTGTTGCGTTCCTTTTTTTTTTTGAAATTATGTTGTGGTTGATGTTGGACTCATCATTGCAATCATTTCGGTTTGATGTCCGGCATCTTTTCGTTTCTTTTCCATTTTTTTTTCTCAAATGTTTGCTTTTGTTTCTCGACTTTTATAATTTACTTTTTTATTAGATGGTTTTATACCTCGAGCTACATATCCTTATGTACATATATATAAATATGTTTGGCCATAACAAATATAACATATTTTGAATGAATGAATGAAGAGAATGAATGTTTGCCCGAGCATAGACATTTCCTTATGACTCGATTTTATTCATTTTATTTTACTTCGCTTCTTTTTTTGGTTTAATTTTTTTATTGCCTGTTTGTCTGCCTTTTTTGCTGTTGCTCCTTGTTGTTGTTGTTGTTGTTCTTATACGTAGCTACTGTTAAAATATTTCCTAAAACACATTCTGTTGGTAAAAAATATGTTTCAGTGGTTTGTTGAGAAGAAGATCTTTCAGTTTTATGTTTTAGTTTTCTTTTACGTCTCTTTAAATATATTTTTCAACTTTTATTCTTTGCTATTGCTTTGCCTTTGGCTTTGCTTTTGGTTTTTGCCCTATTGAAATTTGAATCGAAACGGCAGCATGTGTGGCCCATTTTTTAAAATTTGTTTTTAAATTTATATTTTTTTGCTTATGATACTTTTTTTTATTGTGGCTACAAAAGTTGAGTTTAGAGTTACTAAGATAATTGGCAAGAGAATAAGAACAAACATAAAAGAAACGAGGGAAAAAAAATGCTTTAATTCAATTATGAAATCGAAGTCAGAGAATGATAATGAAATCATACGTAAAGTAAAATAATCAAGTCATTTCGATTTGATATTGATATGACATAGATATTCCGATTAAATGTCCGCAATCAACAAATGATATAAATTAATTTTATTAAAAAAGGATTTTACTGCTGAAGCATTAAGTAAAATATTTCACCATTTTGAAAAATCAATTGTTCCATTTAGAAATGTTTGTATTTCCGATAACATAAAGCTTCAATTCTTTTAACATATTACTTTTAAACGATCCAACTTTTATTAGTAATAAATCAGGAAAGTAGCAAGATTGAATTAGAAAGGCTTTATTCTTAAATGGCTACGTTAAAAACTTTCGATTTTTTTCGATTGTCTGTGTTGATTGTTGGAAAGATTTTCCAATGAAATTGATTGCTTGAATGTTTAAATCGATAGAGCTTGCTATCGATTTGCAGTTCAGGCTTCTAATAAACTGGAGTTATCAGTCTCAGGTTGTACTATCTCTTATAGCAAATAAATTTTCAGATCAACTTCAGTTTAGTATCTTGGATTATTCTGCTTTTAATAGCCCCATTCTTATAGTGTGGACTCTTCTATTTCTTAAAAGTCCGGTTTTTTTAATATTATGTAATTAGGGTGCCTGCTTGTCTTTGAATTCCCGAGCAAACTTGTTTGATTAAAGTTACAAATCGTTTAGTTGTCCAAAAGGGTTGCATTCCTCGGTACTGATACTACTGATTAACTGTTAATGACTTTGATGGTCATTTTAATCAAAGTAAATATTTTTAAGGGATGATACCGTTTAAGCAAGTGGATTTACGGAGGGGCGTATAATGATAAATATGTTTGTGCTTTGTTTGTGTATTTAATTAATGTTTGGTTTAATGGGGCCCTTTCGGGGCAAACTTTGTGAAAAATTTGTTGGAAATTTTTCTTTTCGAATTTTCTTTCTGAAATGCTTAAATCTCTTCTTGAGTTTAAAAATTGAAATTTCATTTATAAATCGATGCAACTGAGTGCGCTTGAAACGGTGAATTTGATATTACGTTAAATTTAAAGAACTGAACAATTTTATTGCTTAAATGTAGAAATTAGAAAGATCCATATTTAAGAGTTTGGTTAGAAAAAAATCGACACATGTTTTACAAATTTTATAAAATTTAAATAATAAAAATGAATCAATCACCATGCGTTTGCTTTAAATCTACCCTGGACTTTAGCGCTGTTTATTCTTTAGATTAATTTCTCAAAGTGTATGAATATAAAATTTTTAGTTATTTGTTAGTTTTGATTGTTGTTGTTGTTATTATAATTGTTTTTGTTGCATTTGCCTTTTAGCATTTTTTCAGTTTATTTGAAATTATAATTTTTAGTCTCGCTTTGGCTTGGCCTTTTTGTTTGTTCTTTTTTTGTTTGTTTGTTTGTTTTTTTTTTGTATATTAAATGAATAACAACAGTCTATAGTAAAAGTGTGCTTACAGTATTTCCCTCTTGAAATTATTGTTTGATAAAAATTTCATTTCAAATTCTTTAATTTTTTGCACGTTGTTTTTTGTTTGTATGCATGTGTGTTTGTGTGTGTATGTTTGTGTAAAACAAAAAAAAAATTTATATAAATCAAGTTAATTGGATGCTTTTCTTCTCTTTTGTGAACAATTTGCTTTTGTGTGCCTTTCTTATTCTTCTTCTTGTACTTCTTTCTTAGAGTTCTTCTTCTTGTTCTTCGTTTGATCACTTTGTGCATAAATTTTTGCTTTGTGTGGTCTTTCATTTTTTAACTTTGTTGTTGTTGTTTTTTCTATTTCTATTATTATTGTTTTGTTGTTGTGTTGTTGTTGTTGTTGTTTTTATTAAATTTTCATTATTTCTGTTATGAATTTGATATCTGCTGATTCTATTGTAAAGTAGAAATTTGTGTTTCGTGGTGTTTTTTTTTTATCATTTTTTTTATTATTGTAAATGCTAAGATTGTTGCTTTGTTTCACCTGAGATACTGGAATCTAATGTTGCACCAATTTTCGCGCTTCTTTTGAAGTAAATATTAGTATCCTTTCGCAAAAAAATTCATCTTAAAAGAGTGATATTTCTGCAAATATTTCCTTTGAAAGTAAAAAACTTCATCATCTTTTTACTTATTCTTTCTCATTCTTCTTTCTTACTCGTCTTCTCTATTCTAATTCTTCTTTCTTGTTACTTTTCTTCGTACTACTTCCCTTTCTCTGTTTTCATCTATCTCTGCCTTTCGTCTTGTTTCTTATTCTTGTTCTTCCCCTTCTTTGTTCATGTTCTTCTTCTTTCTTATTCTTCTTTAATTTTGTTCTTCTTCTTCCTTAACTTGTTCTTGAAATTAAAAAAAGAAAAAGTTACCGCAAAATGCAATTTTATGCCAAAGCCAAGAAGGACGTAGTACAAGGGAAGCGATGGGAGATATTAAAATAACTTAAGAAAGTTATTTATTTAACTGAGATCACATTTTTAAAACTGATTCTATTCAATGGACCGTTTTGGTAGTCGTAGCTCATTTTGGGCAATTTTGTCCATCAATTGCGTGCGTTTAATTTCAGGGCAATATTTCAGCTTTTGCGGTTATTCAGAATGTTTGTGGATGGATGTGTAGCGGACAGACATATGGATTTGAAATTCATGCTAATCAGGCTTCGCGCTTGAAGCTTTTTTCTAATTTCTTCTCTATTTGTTTTAAATAATCGATATTGGACTTGGATGAATTTAATGGAATTCATCAATAAAATGCTATGGGTTAACTTTTGGTGGTGCTTTCTTTTGGCAGTTTGTTAAATAGTGGAATCAAATGACAATCAGGAGTAAATTTAGAATGGGAATGTACGATTTAGATACATAAATGGATGGCAGGACGGATTTATGGATGGATGGACAGATACATAAATAGATAGATACATGGGTCTATGGGTGGAGTAATATATCGACAAGTGGATGGATCTATGAATTTAAGGATGATTGTTGGAAGGGTGGACGGGTTTACGGATGGATGGATCTATGGTTGGCTGCACCTCTAGAGTGTTGGACCTATAGATGGACGGGATCTATGAATGGATAGATAGATACATAAATAGTTGGATGGTTGAATCTATGGATGGATTGACAGGTACATAAATAGACGAATAGATGTATCTGTGGATGGATGCAGCTACGGCGTGATGGTTTTATGGATGAACATAAAGAAAGACATTAATGGATGTATAATTAAATGAATGAACGGATGTGTTGTGTGATGATGAAAAAAACTACATATAATTGATGGAATAATTAAAATTTAAGATCTATAATTTGAAATTGATTTCAAATGTCATTTAAAGTTAAAACTTATTTATGTTTTCTATTCCAAAATATTTTTATATATTTTTGAAAATTTTTTTCTTGTCTTAAAGATTTATTTTTTATTTTTATCAATCAATCGAATGAAATAATTTCATTTTTTTCCTTCTTCTTTCATCTGCTCTTTCATATATGAATTGAACAAGCAAAGAAATAGTAAAATTCTAGCTCAAACAAGAAACAAAAAACGAAAAAAAAAAACAGAAAAACCGATTAACTTCATTTCGAATTGAAAGATTGACTTAAGTAATAACAACAATAACAAAAATAATAAGAAGAAAAATAAAAAGAAAACGATGAAGAAGATCTAGTTATGGTAGTATAAGGTAAGGCGTTACACAATTCCACCTACTCAACCAACTCTTCATTCAGTTAATCGTTGGTGGCGCTCTTTTCCTTTATTCTTCATTTTTTATTATTTGAGTGTATGTCTGTCTGTCTGTCTGTCTGACTGTCTGCTGGTCTGTCTATCTATTTGTGTATATTTGACAAAGTCCGTGTGCTGTGCTGTGCTGTGCTGAGTTGTTTTGGGTGCAAATATTTATAATGCCTGTACTTTGACATTTCAATGATCATGGCTACTTTGGCTACTTTGGCAACCTGTTAGACTGGCTGAGTTAACTGCTGCTTGTCAAACTTGTTGACAGCAATCTCTATGTAAAAAATGTATGTTTCGATTCAACGTAAACACATGCACCCCAACACACACACACACACACATGCAGAGGCATACACATACATACACGTACGTTATCGAAATGAAATTTGAAATGTGAATAGTTTTGGTTTTTTTTTATTTTTGATTTTTGATTTTTGTTATGGACGTTTCATTATGGCGGTATTCCTGATGGACTTTTTTGTTTTGTTGTACTATTTTTTTTTTGTAGTATTTTTGGTGTTTCAACATCATGACTGCTATTTTTTTCTTGGCTTCCTTTATCATTTTGCATGTTGGTCCTTTAGACAATTTTATTTAAATACGGTAGCATTGCTTTTTTAAATCTCGCCTTTTTTATTTTCATTTTCATCTTTTCCTTTTTGTTTTGTTTTTCTTTTTTTGGTTCGCCTTGTTTTTTATCATTATTGATATTTTGTCCTGTGCCTTCAAGAGTTGCTTACTAATTTTATTGGCATTTTTCGATGGAATTTTTATTTTATGCTAATATATCTATCTCTTTCTTACGTTACATTACTTTTGCTTTCTTTGGTTTTCATTATTTTGCTGCTTTCTTTCGCTTTTTCTCATTATCATTCATTCATTCAGCCCTTTGGGCTAACAATGATTCTTGAGTGATAGATCGAAATTCGGTGGGAGGAAAAGGGAGAGAGAGAGAGAAGCAGAGAGAGATGGATAGAGAAAAAGAGAGAAACAGGTAGATAGATAGAGAGAAAGAGGGAAACAATGATAAAAGAATACAATGAGCAAGAGAGAGAAGGTGCGTGAGAGAGAGAGAGAGAGAGGGAGATAGAGATAGAGTGTTATTATTTAATTATTCAATGATATATTTAATGATCTTTCAGTCTTATTTTACATAAATTTAATTTCTTTAGTTTCAATAAATTTCTTGTGTTTCTCAAATATTAAAATGATTTATTTGTTTTTTTTTCTTTCTTTTATGTTTTTCCACTTTTCCCGTTTCACATTTCTACATATACATTGTAAAATGGCCACGTCATCATTTCAATTCAATTCAATTGTTCTTTTGTTAAATTTACTTTCTTTAATTTCAATATCTTTCTCTATCTCTATCTCTTTTTATCTTTTTCTCTATAGTGTGTTTGTATGTAATAATAAAATAATTGAAACAATTGAAGAATATGAAAAGTGAGTTTATATTTTTTTGCTTAAAGGCAAAATATTAGAAAAACCAAGTCGGGGCCTGTCTCTGACAGGCAGACGCAGTAAGAAAAAAACGGTTGGGTTAGAGAGAAGCGGAGAAGTAGCAGTCAAGAAGAAAAAGGGAATGAATGGCAGAAAGAGGGAGAAAAGTAAATTGAGAAGATGCAAGAAAGGGAAAGAAAGAGTACGCCAGAATGAAAGAAACAAAAAGAGAAAGAGAAAGAGAAAGAAAAAGACAGAGACATATAATAAAGACAATAAAGAGACAATAAAGAGAGAGGAAAGGACAGAAGAACGGAGAAGGCGATAGGGAGGTAGAGAGAAGTAGAGAAAGATAGAGTAAGGTAGATAGAAACAAAGAATGAGAAAGAGAAAGGTAAAGAGAGATTGATATAGAGAAAGATGAAAGGGAAAGAGAAAGAGAGAGAGATAGAAAAATCCATTTTTTCAGATTGATTTCTTAGACTTAATTTTCATAAATAGCTTAATTGGAAAGAGATGCAGCACAGAACTACAGTAATATTTCAAAAAGCATAAGAAAGCAACAACAACAACAACAAAACCATTAATAGCCATAAATTACACAAAATAGACGTCATTTTCAGTGTTCATTTTCAACATACTGCTTACTAAAATGATAATGATCATAATGATAACAATCATAATGATGATGATGATGACCATAAATGTAATAATAAATTCCATTGCAGTTATATATATGGACAGACATTAACAATACAATGTAAATGTAAATTTTTTTCGTCAAGTTGAAGCTTATGCCACGAAATAAACGAGCGAACAAACCAAACCAAACGAGAAAACAACGTGAAAATTTTCTAGTGGTTTCTTTTGCCATTGTTTTCCTTTGCATTGCTTTGACCAGACCCGTCCATTCCATTGTTCGAGTTTATGTTAATACATTTATTGTTGTTGAGATTGTTAAGATTATTATTATTATTATTGTTGTTGTTGTTGCTGCTGGTGGTGCTGTTGCTTGTATTTTCGTTGTGTAGTTGATTATGGTAAGTTGACGAGATAAATTCATTTTTTTCCATTACATTTTGCGCTTACTTTAGCATGAAATTCGTGGCCAACTTCTAGCTCAATTCCACCAACATTCTTACAGCACGCTTCTTTAAATTTCTTCTGCTTTGCCTTCCTTCTGTGCCTTGTTGAATATTTATTCAACAAGGCACAGTTATTGTTAAGATATAAAATAGATTGTCCTGTTTGTCCGTGGCACTCTTCTTTCTATAATTGTTTGGCTGCTTTTTTGCTTTCCATTCTTCTTTATAATTTCCTTATTATTTACTAATAAAAACTCAAATCATCAGAAGCGCTTTAAAAGTATTCTTTACGATTTAGAATTTCTATTAGAGATTATGGAAAAGATAAAGAGATTTAGGATGCTAGATGCTCTATGTTTAGGCTTCACTTAGCGGGTGATAAGGCCTTCTAAATTGTTACAAAGGTCTCATTTTTATTGTAAAAGTTTTTGTTTGGTTTTTTCTTCCCGATGGTTCCATTGACCCCTTGAAGTTTTGGATATTCAAATTTCATTTATTTACATTATTTCAAGATCTTTGCATGAACTTTCAAAAAAAATTTTTTTTTTTTTTTGGAAAAGAATTTAAAAATTTTTGGAAACTGTATCAAATTCAAATTTTTTTAATTATCATTTTCCTTATGAAGCTAATTTTTGAAAGTATTTCTTAGTTAAATAACTTTGAAATCTTGTCCTAAGCAAATTTACTGCTTGAACTAAAAAATGTGTTAAAATTGGACTTTTTTTTATGCAACATTGAGAAAAGTGATTATCGCAGAGAACTAAAAATTTACATAAACCCTTGGTTTTTCATTTTTTTGGGTTGGCCCTTTCTCTGTTTTTCAAAATTGACCTTCAAAAGAGGTGAAATAAAAAAAAAAATACAAAATATGTGACATAGACAACTTTAGTAACTTATTTCTTAAAATGGATTTTGGAATGTAGCAGATGGGCACCCTACAATTGGTATCACAATGATGTTTTGCCTCTCCATCGAATGTTTGTCCACATACCTAAAAAACATATGTCGAGTTTCTTAAGAAACAAAAATTTTTGTGTTTCGTTTTATTTTTATACGAAATATTTCTTTATCATTCATTGTCATAAGTTTGTGATAGCTTTCCCAAGATCTTTGAATCATAAAATTACCTATAAATTTTAATAAATTTTATAAAACTTTTGTTGTAAAAATTTTATCCAAAATCTTGCGCAAAAATTTGTGTGATAAAAATTTCTTAAAAGAAAATTTTATATAAAATGTATCACAAAATTTGTCATAATATAATGATATTACAAAATAAAATTCCTCACAAAAGTATTTTCAATTTCAATTATGGCAACAATGGCATAACTTTCTGGCTTGAAGAAAAAAATTGTTTCAGAAAAATCGCCACAACCGCAAAACTATAAACAATTGCAAGAATGAACAACAATAATAATTCATGGCCTGGCATAGAATGCATATAACATTTAAAGCACCCTACATTCGATACAGGAAATGTATTAAAAAAATGTTGTGAGAAAGAGTCCATAAATCTCAAAATTTTGTCAAGAAATGCTTTGGCAGAGAGATAAATAGTATGGAAAATTGGAGAGCAGGATTGATACAGTTTTTTAAGATCGATTATCGTATAATTCCGAACTCTGCAAGAAATTTGTTTTATGGAAACAAAAACGTAACTTGTAAAATGTTGCAAAGAAAATTGAATTTATATTTAAAAATCAATATCATTATAGGAACTTTGAATTGTATTACTTCATAATTCATAACTTTTTGACGCACCTTTTGGATTCTTTGACTTATATTTTTGACTCTTTAATTCACCTTTTGGACTCTTTGTTTCACTGTTTAGACTCTTTGATTTATCTTTTGAACCCTTTGATTCATATTTTGAACTATTTGATTCACCTTTTGGACTCTTTGATTAAAGTTTTGGACTCTTTGATTCACCTTTTGCATTCTTTGATTCACTTTGGGGATTCTTTAATTCATATTTTAAATCCACTGAGTCATATTTGTGTAGCTCCATTTTCCTTAAAGTTTAAATTCCATGTTTCCAGAAAATTGACATATTCTATTTTCAAAACATTTTTTTTATCAATTGAAATCTTGTGGGGTATCTCTGAGTCGCTGGCGACTACTTGTACATTTCCTTTTCTTCTTCTTCTTCTTCTTTTTATTAAAGAACAATTGAAAGAAGAAAAAAACAAAACGAACCAGAAAATCATAAATGTAGAAATATTTTGTAAAATTGTACGTACACACCCATATTTTGCAGTGATATTAAGAAACTTTCAAATAGAAATATAAATAAAATAAAAGCAATTAAATAAAGCAAATGGAAGAACAAGAAAAACAAGTAAAGATCACATAACAAAACGAACAACAACAACAATTTCAACAGAGCACAAATATTTAGAAACACACCTCTTTCTCTCTCTCTCTCTCTCTCCTCACACACACACACACACACACACACACACAACACACAAGTGTTAATAATAATGTTTTAACTGTTTTATAAGCAAAATTTTTTTTATTCAATTTCAACTTTTTTCTTATTACAAAAATTTCGTGATTTACTTTTGTTGTTATTATTATTATTATTGCTTTTGTTTTTGTTTTTATTATAGCTAATCAATTAATTGTTTAGAAAAAGCTAGTTCAAGGTTGGTTGACTACCTCATTTTATCAAATACATAAATGTATATATAAAATTCACATATGATCCAAGTACAATCCACACGCTCAATTAATAACGTATTATTGAAAAAAGTAAATAGTAACAATTAAATGGTCAATTAACAATTAACATGAAAGCACAAAAAAACACACACACACACACACACAGTATTTAGTTATTATTATTATATTTACTTATTATTTTATTTTTGCGTATTCATAGAAAACATTACTCATCTATTTTTGTGGTTGTGAAAAATTTGGCATGAAATTCTTTTGGAATTGAAAAAAAATAAAGATAAAAATTTTAAAATAATTTATTTGAAAATTTTTTTTTACATTTTGTGCAAAAAAATAACTATGTGAAGATAAATACGAATTTAATTAATAAAGACACAAATCAAAATATATAGCAAAGCTCTGCTAACCCTTTAGAATTTTAGAAAGAATCAATATAAGTACTTACCTATATAAGTACTCAAGTCCATATAAGTACTTACACCTACTTACGTTCATAAAGGTACTCACATAATTACTTACGCTTATATAAGTACACCCATATAAGTACTTACGCCCATTTAAGTACTTACATCCACACAAGTACTTATACCCATATAAATACTTACGCCCGTTTAAGTACTTACATTCACACAAGTACTTATATTCGTGAATACTATGTGAATACTTACACCCATACAAGTACTTACGTTCATATAAGTACCCATATAAATACTTACGCTCATGCAAATATTTACACTCATGCAAGTACTTATACCCACATAAGTATTTACACCTAAATACTTACATTTAATACATCTACTTACCCTCAAATAAGTACTTGTACTTACACCCATATAAGTACTTACGCCCATGTAAGTACTTACATCTACACAAGTACTTAAACCCATATAAGTACTTACAACCATGTAAGTACTTACGTCAATGTAAATATTTACACCCATACAAGTACTTACATTCATACAAGTCCTTACACCCACATAAATACTAACGCTCATGTCAGTACTTACACCCATATAAGTACTTACATCGATGTAAGTACTTACGCCTATGTAAATATTAACACCCATACAAGTACTTACATTCGTACAAGTACTTTCACCCATATAAATTCGCTCATGTAAGTACTTAAACCCATATAAATACTTACATCCATATAAGTACTTACACGTATGTAAATACTTACGCCCGTACAAGTATTTACATTCGTACAAGTGCTTACACCCATATAAATACTTACGCTCATGTAAGTACTTACTTACACCCACATAAGTATTTACATCCAAGTAAATACTTACATCTGTTACATGTACTTATACTCAAAGCTTTGTTAAATATTTTGTTTTGTGTTTTTGCCAGTTAAATTCATATTTATTTTCAAATTCTTAAAGAAACCATAATTTTAATATAAAATCACTGCGTTATTAATGATAATAATGAATAATAATGATGTTTTATAAATTTGGCTGATACTGCAACATATATGAGATTTTTCAAAAGTTTTAAGCTTTTTAATTTATCGGAACCAAAAAAAAAGAAAAAAAAACAAAGAAAAACGTAAAAAGGTGAGAAAGAAAAAATTAAAAATGTTTATAATACTTATAAAGCACATAATTAATGTATGATAATAAAAGACAATTATAATGATTATAAAGATAAAGAAGCAGCTAGAGAGAGTAAAAGATAGAGGAAGAGTGATAGCAAAAGATGAAAGGAGACAGACTGATCAAATGTAAAATCATAGAAAAAAGTCCAGAATGTAACTTAATACAAACGGCCATCTTTTTTCCTTTGCTCTCTATTTTAAGCAGAATATTTCCATATACACATACACACACACACACACACATGCATGCATATATAATTTATGTACATATGTTTGTGCGAGCTGCATTAAAGTTTCTAAAATTTATTTGGCGCCTTTAAAAAAAATAACATCAACAACAAACACAAAATATAACAATAAAATTTATTAGGGAAATTCATACACACACATGCGCACACACACATACACATACATACATACACAAGCACCTACAAACACGTTCACAATGCCTTAACTTATGCTTTATGTTGAGATATTTGTTTTTATACTTTCATTACATAAATCAGAGTTGGCCAAACACAAATGTTTTTGTGAGTCTATAAAAATTTTCGTTTCTATTTCAATACTTTGTGTCATGCGCTGGTTTAAATGCTAAGCATAATTTCTTTGTGTAGTTTTCATGAAAAATATATATATTGTTCATTGAAAAATATAGTTTTAATTAATTCCCATGAACCATAATGGCTCCGAAGATGGTTCGCCTTCTTTTTTTTTCTTTCAAGATTCATGAAATTTTTCAGCTACTTTCTTAACGTGTAAGTCTTTGGATTTCACTTTCGATCTCTTCATTATTTGATCTCTTGTTTTAGTTAAGCTTTATTAACTTAAAGTTCTGAAAAATTTAACACGTTTGCGAAATGCTGTCGCATGATTTATTAAAACCACGATAAAAGGTCGAACTATTTCTGAGAACTTTATGATTCTTCATTTATTTGTTCAGTAGAGATTTTATAGCAGGACACTCAAATCTAATAGCGCCGAAGAAAAAATTATAATCAGATGGAAAAACTTTGGTGGCGGCATCCTTGATGGTAACTCCTTGATAAGCCTCTCTCTGCCTCTCTGTTTCTCTCTCCTCTCTCTCTCTCTCTCTATATATATATATATATATATATATATCTTTCTCACTCTCTATCTCACTCTCCATCTCTCTCTCCTTTCCCTTTCTCACTCTCTCTCTCTCCCTCTCCCTCTCTCTCTATCTTGCTCACTTTTTTGGCCTTTTCTACAATTACAGTACGCACATAACAGTAATTTAAAACAATTGCTTTTAAGGTAATAAAATGTACGTGCGTCTGTATCTATTTGTTTGCATATATGTGTTTATGTAAGTGTATGTATGTATGTATATTAATATGGATGTACGTGTTCATATCTATAATTTATTTATTTTATTTTTATTTTTTTTTTGTTATTGTTGTTTTTTTTCAAACATGCTTATTATTTATTATTTTATAGTTTGTACGTTTGTTCTTCAATGAACTTTGTTCTTCACCTTTTTGCGTTACTTTTGTTTCTATTTAACGAATTTTTGTGTTAGCAATGCTGGCCGAGTGATTTTATTTCAAATGGAATTTTGAATGGAATTAATTTCAATTCAAGTCATATTGAGCGAAAATAAAGTTTACAAAACTATTTTGTGTTTTATTTTTCTTTTTTAACATTTAACTATTTTGTTAGGCCAGTTCTATTTATTTTTAATATTCTATGAATTCTTATTTTCTTTTTCCAATCATTTCAATCTCCTTCTTCAAATTATAGATTTTTGTCAAAAGATTTTAGTATTTTTCAAATTGCTTTATTTCTTTAATTGTTGTTTTTTTTTTTTTTGTTATTATTAGTGATTCTATTGTTATCAAACCAATAACTTTTCATTTATTATAATTATTATTATTATTGTTGTTGTTGTTATTGATATAATTGTTCTCAATTTCAAACAACATTACAATAACTACAAAGAAAGAAGGAATGAACCAACTCATAATAAAGTTTACATGTATTAAGCGTTTCTTTTTTGTACATTTTGCTTGTAATGTTAGTAAAATTTTTTTATATGTTTTATATGTTAACAACATTAAATTGATGATTATAAATTTATTAGATAACTTTTTATTACATGATTCTTTCATGTTTTATTTGGACTTTTGTTTTTGTTTTTTTTTTTTTTTGAGTAAAAGCCGAAGATTCATGCATGTAATAAATGTAAACAATAAATGTAAACAAAGTAAATAATACAATATTTTAAGCGATCTGTTGATTTTATTTAGATTTTGCTTGCATAAAATGTAGTTGAAGCACTTACTCCATTAAATATCATGTAAATTATTTAATGAAAGCAGAAAAATCAAATTTTAACATAAAATTTATACTAAGACTTTTTAAATATTCAACAAAAAACAAATCTTACGAAATTTATGTTGAAAAGAATAAGTTTACATTGTTAAGAATACGCCTCAAATAAATCGAGCTATAATTAGACCTTTGATTTGGCCATTTAAGTCTTTTCTTTTTATTCATCCAACTATCCGCTAATCTATTTTAGATTTTGTTTGCTACAGAATTCTATCTGAAATCAAAACTTTCTCTATTTTAATTAATTTTTGTGTAATGAAGAAAAAAAACATTTAAAAATTTTTCGTTTGATAAGAGAAGGGTTCCAGCCGCTTGGCCTAGATTGCTATCACTGATATTCTAACCTACGTAATTTATTTTCAAGCCTGTGTAGTAGAATTTCTAAATGATTCTATCAATAAATTTCTTTTTTACTAACCGAGGTTACAATTTTACTTCAAGGACAGATATATCTATCGGAAGTTAGAATGTTTAACGCTTTTTGCAGATTGTTGTAAATATTTATCTAAAATTAATGCACTCCTCAATATTAAACAGTGAATAAGTGCATTAGTGAGAAAACTACAATTTAACAATTTTAAAACAATTCACCACAACTATTTTTGTAAAACAAATTAAGATAATAGAAAAACTAACTACCTTTTTTGTTACGAAATATTTTTTGTGGCTGTTTTAATGAATGAAGAAGAAAAGGGCAGGTGGCTAATGCAAATTGACTAAATTTGATTCAGATATTCAGATACTTTATTGCAATTACAATTATTATTTTATTGCAAAATAAATATTGAATTATTGACGAAAAGCCATTTTCAAAAGTCATAAATAAGTAGAATTTATTTAAGCAATTTTTGGAATCGATCAAAAAGTAAAGAAAGAAAAGCGGAAAAGCACTTAGAAAATACAAAAAAAAATTCATTGTTAGTTTATCGTAAAATTATTTGTGAAACGGAAGCTCTTTCCTAAAGAAATAACGCTTAAGATTTTTAAGATTTGTTTTTTCTGAATTCAGCAATTTTTTCAAAATCTTTCATGTTTTTGGAAATGGATTGTTTTACATCAGTCTATTGATGCTTTAAATAACATTGCAAGTCGATATTAACAAAATTTAATGTTTTTTAAAATTCGATAACATGAATCGTAACGTTTCTTGTTAGATTTATTTCGAATATTAATTCGATATATATAAATAAAGTTTTACTTACATTCTCATTAATGTAATTTAGTATAATGACAAAGCCGTCAAGATCGCATTTTCAATATCTTTTTTTCTCATCTAAGAAAATTTACATGAAAAATTTGCAAAAGATTTGATGTTCTCAAATTTCTAATAGAAAAATTGAGCCATCATTATATTTGTGATGCCACCTCAAAAATTTGCCCATATAAAAATTAGTTTTTTTGGGTCACTTTTATTTACATGGACTTTACTCCTTAGCTCTCTAAATGCAACATTTTTATGAAATTCTTGCTTTTGAGTTTTTGTTTCAGAAACATGTTGCGCGTGTAGCTCATCAAGTATATTCTTTAATTATATTAAAATATAACGGTTTACTTTTGATATTGCTATTATTGCAATTTACTTGGTTTTACTTATTTTATGCATCTTTTAAGTAAAAACATTACGCTCTTAAATGCATAAAAAATAAAAAATAAAAGTTGACTCTTCTTTAAACTTCATTTTTAAACACACACTGAAACATGAGGCTATAAGAGTTAGTGCACAGATATATGTAATAAAATTACATAGAGAATAAGCAAAAGAAGAAGAAAATATAAAAAAGAAGAAGAAGAAGAAAAGATATAGACGAAAGAACATGAATAAGTATCATAAAGTGTAAAGCGACGTATTTTATGTATTAGTTTTAGAAACATAATAAAAAATAAGTTAAAAAAAGAAAAACTAACAACAACAATAATAAAAATAATAATTATAATAAATACCAAAGCAAAAATCATTTAAAGAGCAGATAAAAAAGCAATATAGAAAACGTAAAGAAAAAGAAAAAAGAAGCAGAAATAAAAGTAAATATAAAATATATAAAATGTAAAATAAAAAGAACACACACACACATACACACACACAAATGTAAACAAACAAATATTATTTTTACAGTAAAATATATTTCTTCAACCTTTTCTGCTTTATTTGCTCTTTCTTTTTCTTTTCCTTTTTTTGACCTACTTTGAAAACAAAACAAAAAACAAGTAGAATCTTTATGCTTTTAACTTAAACAAAATGCATGCCCACTGTACACAAACATAAACACTCACACACATATGCACATTGCTTACATTATGTAATGCGAATATGAAGCAACAAAATATAATGTAAACTGAAGTATTTTGTTGCAATTCATTCATTAATAACAAAGAAAAAAGAAGGGAGTTTTTATTTTCACGCTAAACAAAAAAGTAGTAAAAATCAGAGGGCAAACACAACAGCTAAAATAATATTCCATAATATATTTCCTTCGTTGTTTTTTATCTATAATTGCTTACTTCATCTCTCTCTATCTTTCTCTCCAACCTTGTCCATCTCTTTTGCTCTATCTCTGCCTTTTTTTTCATTCAGTTAGGGAATTTGGTAAAGTAATATAAATTAAGGGGAAAGAAAAGCAAGCCTTCTATCTTCCATCTCTTTCTTTATTGTTATCATTTTTCTCTTTTTTTCTCTCTCCCTATCTCTCTTTGTCTGTCTCTTTTTGATTTTCATTCATAAAAGTTTTTAGATGATACAAAAAATTTGCAGTTAAAAGTAAACCGTTGCATACATATTTTCTTTCCTCTATATATCTCTCTCCCTCTTTCTCTCTCTTGTATTCTGATGATTCTAAATGATTTAAAAAAAAGTTCTTTCTATCTTTTTTTATGTACTCTTTTATGTGTGTTCTACATCTTTTTCGCTTTTTGTTGTCTCTCCTTAAGTTTCATATTAAATGAAGTTGTCGAGACGACAAAGAAACATCGCAGACACAGAAATACGCACTCAAATGCAAATGCATTTGGTGTAGTGGTGTGCATGCATGTCTAACAGTATAATTATAAGATAAGTACTAAATAACCGTTATTACTGTTATTTACCGTTTTATTATTATTATTATTATTATTATTATTATTATTATTATTAGTGATGCTAATGTTGTTGTTGTTATTGCTACTAGTTCAATTTCTCTGCTTTTTTTATATCTTTTATTTAATTTTTTCAAATGACGAGAAAAATTTTTTACAAATAAGAAATTTGAAATGTAACAATTGATATAGCAAAAGTATGCTAACTACACATTTAAGTATATGTTTTATAGAAGAAGAACAAGCACAGCAAAATCTAAAGAAAAATTGTAATTTATTAAATTGAGAGTTTGTTTGTTTGTTTTTTTTGTTTTTGTTTTTGTTTAGCTTGTATTTGTTTTGGGTTTTTTTTCTTGTACTTTATTCATATTTTATGGAAATTCTTTGTATGCACACACTATTTATAATAAACATATATACAAACATCCATACATACACCCACACATATACAATACATTGACTCATGCATTATTACTATTACTTTTATTATACTTGTAAATATATTGTAAGGAAAAATTGTGTTCAAGTGAAATTTAATGCGAAGAATTTTCGCATATGGAAAAATATTTTCATCACCCACAATTGTGTTAATGTTGTTGCTGTTAAATATTTGCTTTTTTACACGTGCACATTCGCTTACACTTTGAAATATCTCCTTACATCATATTTAATTTCTAGGTAATTTCAAATGGTGAAAGATCTTCAGGAAATGAAGGCCTTTTTATTTGTAATGCAGGTCGGTCTCATACTTACTTGAAGCTGACTGACTTGAAGCTTTCAATAGTTTTCCCTTGCTCATTAGAGGAACTTATACGAAGTCAATACATACACATGTACATACATATGTAGTTATTTTTGGTATTATATAAATTTCATATATTTGTTAACATCTTTTATAAACTAATATTAATAATGTGTAGATGTGTGTGAGGTCTGTTGTGCATGTGCTTATACCTGACTGAATGAATTGCATATGACAAATATGAGTTCATAAATAAGTATGTACGTGTATGCGTTAACGAAGTAAATGAAAACCAAACTTTCTTGAAACATACGTATCCTTGTGTTTGGAAAATTCCATTTAATAGAATAGAATTTAAATTTCTCAATTAAAGTGAGATTCTTTTTTTTTTATAAAAATCTAAATATAACATGGATAAGTGAGAATGTGTATTGGTTGGAACATATTTTGTTAATATTTATAGTTAACGTCGCGTTTTATCCATTTTTACCCAAAATTTTAGTGCAGAACAAAATGGATAAGTCTAATGGCGAACAAATTTTAAGTGTGACACTAAATTATGTGGAATGTATTTTGTTTATTATTAGTGGATAATTTCATGCTTTATCCATGAAGATAATTTCTCCAAAATTTTAGTGCATAACAAAATGAATGAGTCTAAGTAGTAATTTTCAATAATTAGAAATGGCGAATAAATTTTGGGCATGACACTAAATTGTGTAGAAAGTATTTTGATAATTGTTAATGGATAATGTCATGTTTTATCCAATTTTATCCAAAACTTTATGGAAAGAACAAAATGGATAAAGCATTGAATGGAACGTATTTTCTTAATTATTAATTGATAATAACAAGTTTTATCCACTTTTATCTAAAACTTTTGGGTAAGAACGAAATGAATAAGTTAAGTTAAAATTATCAATAATAAAAACGGCAAATAATTTTATGGCGTGGCACTGCATTGTCTAAAGTTTGTCTACGTTTTACAACGGCAAATAGAAGAAAATTTTTTAAAAGCTGCTAAGTTTAATATTCCACATAAACAATTTTGAGAGAGGAATGTGGGAAATGTAAATGATATAAATTAAGAAATATTCATGTACAAATTGCCCAAGTTTGTCCTGCTCATAAATCAATAGCTATTGCCATTGATTCCTTTGTAAGCGATAGTTAGAAGTTCTGGCAAGGAATGGTGGAGAACATTTTAATGAATAATTCGCTTTTATTATTATTGCATTTTTTACAATACACACAGTTATTTGCTACAATTTTTACAGCCGCAATTTTTGTTTCTCTCTCTTTCTTTCCAATGCAATATTATCTTACATTATAAAATTCTTACAGCTCTATGGAATGAATGTTTGAATTGTGGTGAAATTTTTTCCTTAAAAAATAGTTTCGCTTAAATTTTTCAGTATTAATGTAAAAATGTAATAAAATGTTCTTTTTTTATTTATTTTCTTTCTGCTTTTGCTTTATAGTTTCTTGTAAAACGTAAAACTTAAAAAATCGAGAGAAAATGAAAAGCAAATGAGTAAAATTAAGAAATGGCGGGGAAGATAAATGTTTGAATATTCAACAGCTTTCTTTAGTTGCAAACAGCTCAAAAAAAAGAAGAAGAAAATTTAAGATATTTTCTCTGCGCCCAATTTAGTTCGAAATTTCTGTCAAAATTTATGCATAATATCTTAAAACTTTTCTAGCTCTCAGAATTTTTAGAAAAAATATATATCATGAAATAAATGGACAGACATGGTTAGAAATACTGACTTCGTTTTGTATATGCCAAATGTTTTACTAAAACTGATGCTATTTTTAACTTCTGGGTAAAGGTTGCCGTAAAAAAAAACAAAAAAACATTATTTCAAAGGAAAGAAAAAATTAGTGAGACAGAAAGAAGAAAAGGAGAAGGTGTTGTAAAATGTGTGAACTTTACATAAATGCGGCACACAAGCGACCAGCATAAAAGCCGCCGAAGTTGGAAAAAAAAAACGCCTATTGTTGGTGAACTAACGCAAAAAATCTCTTATTACATGTTATAGATGCCTAGAATTCGTAAAAGCATAATTGATCGTTCGAAGCTGTACAGGAAATGCGGCGCAAAACACACTGCGATTAGCAGACGCTGTCATATTTAGAAACGGGAACTGTCAGTAAGGAAGTAATGAAGATGCAAATAAACGTAAATCACTACAAGGCAGCTCAGAACCCGTTAAACCAAGTAGTTAGGGAAAAAAGATCGACATAGTAGTGGTATGTGAACCCTACAAGTATCTTTGATAACCCGGGATGGGTTAGGAATCGATCTGGCACTGCAGTGATTTGGTTATGTGGCCAGTGCATTGGCTGATGTCACGTGGCCTTATTAAAGTTAAAGGTATAAATTTTTACATTGTTATGCACCACCAAAATGGGCTCACAGAGAATTCCAGGATATAGAGGAGTAGGATCTGGTGCTGGCTAAGTATAAGACAGGCTAGTGCTACCTTTAGCCGCAAGGTTCCGGAATATAGGGCGTTCGAAGCCAGCAAAAAGAGCTTTGCTGGCTAACGTAATTAGCTCTAGACTGCTATATGCGTACCCAGTTTAGGCGGGGTGCCTGAAAAATAAGCAGCTTCATTGGTCCTCAAAGGTTATGCTCATTGAGGACCTTTTGTATATACGGAACTATGTGTGGCGAGGCTGCTAATGCAGTAGCAGGGATCACTCCGCTGGACATCCTCGTAGGTGAGATAACCAGAACTCACACGCGGAGGGTAGCTGGTGAAATCCTCACATCGCTTTTTAAAAGGGAAGAGCGGGAAGTGTCCGTTTTGCTTTGGCAGAACCGTTGGCATAATTCGGCAAATGGGAGATGGACACACACTCTTATATTGGACGTATTAACCTAAAGTAACAGCAAAGGCTGGGAAGTAAAATTTACGTGTTGGCAAATGGAGGGAGAATTGTGAAATATATTGCCTTCGTATTAAAGGAACTAAGAACGACCGAAAGGGCCAGAGCAAAACAAGAAGAACGAATGCATAAATATGCTAACCAGTCCCCCGTGAAGTAATACCTAACGAAGTGCTGCGGGGGAGTCGGTTATATGGCGTGTGTTATGGTGCTATGGTAAGCAGCGCTAAAGCCAGGTTCAGCCCTGTCTATGAATCATGCATGCCAACAGACGGCTGTTGGTATCTATAAAGGTTTCACTCTACCTGGTCGCATACCAAACAAAAAAAACGTGCACGCATAGAATAAAATAGAAAAAAGATAAAATATCACGATTTAGTGTTCTTTGCTATTAGTGTTGTTTGGCTTTGTATTTGTGTCAAGATGACACTGAAATGATGATAAGGAAAAGTATTGAAAAACAACAACAATAGTGACAAGAAACATGCCTTTACACACACACACACACACACACACACACACACACACACAAAACAAAGAGAAAGAGAGAGACAGTTAAAGATAAATTTTTTAACAGTTTTTTAGTTTAGTGATGATAATGACGATGAAAAGAAAGAAAAATGCTGAAAATCAAAGCAAAGCAAAATCCAACAAAAGCAATCACATTTAACACAATTCAGTTGTACAAATAAATATATGCCCATACACACACACGCGCACACATAACAAAGAGCCAAAAACCAAGCCAACAACAAACGACCATACAAAATCAAAACAAAACCTACAAAATATGGTTCTATAAATTGATGATATAATAATAAACATGCACACACACACAAATAGATACATACCTAAACTTAACGGCGACATCAACTTTGAGATTTATTCTCTTCTTTATCTATGATCAAATCCATCAACAATATTCTGAAAATTCTCTAGCACTTACATTTGCATAAGATTTGAAACATTTGGATTTCATAAGATTTGGATGTCACAAAAGATGCATACAAACCTCATGGAATTACAGGAATGACTAATTTATGGCGCAATGCTAAAACCTCTGAAGTAAGTTAAGGAAACGTGAAATAGTGAAATTGCAGTTAATTTAACTTGCAAGTCTTTCGTTTTTGACGTAAAGGTCTTGTGCCCATAAAACTATAAAAATTTTTCTCTTTAAAGTATAAAATTTTCTAATAAATCTTTAGTAGTATTTTCTTAATGAAGGTAAAATAGAATTATTTTAAGGTCAATTTAAAGGCCTGCATATAAAACCTGCTTTAGATCCAAGAATTACATAGACCTTAAATTATAATATCAAAATTTTTCCAAGTCAAAAAACTAACATTTAAGCAGAAATAAGAAAAGGCATTCCATTAAAACTATAAAACTCTTCAAAAATTTTTATTAAAAAGTGAAAATTTCTTTAACATCCAAAGATAGTTCTGCCCTTGCTTAATTGATTTCAAATAAGAATTTCCCCTTAGGAAATTTCCACAGAAATATTTAGAAGGAATATTAGAGAAGTTAGGCTCACATATAGTCTCTCACTTCCTTAGAAGTTCGATCTTTAATGTTATTTCTATTTACTTAGTTTTGTTACAGATTTAATCGATTTAACTTGGATTCTAGAAAATGTGTTGAAATTGAAATTTAAGACTTGATAAAAAATTATGAAGAGAAAATAAAATGGCGCAAGGAATCTACATTTTTAAAAAATACCCATTTTAATGGTTCTCTATCAAATAAAATAATACTTCTATGGGAAATTCTTTCGGAATTGTCATCAGGAAAAATACACATTGATTATGAAATTATGTTTGAATGAGTAAGCAACAAAGTACGAAGGCGTCAAAATTCTATACACAAAGTAATTACGCACACACACATACACATCATATTTCACGTTTTATTATTTTTTTACATTTTAATACATCGGAGACTTTTGTGAGAGACTTTGCCGCAGTTAAAACAAAACAGGACAAAATAAAATAAAAGCAACAAAAAAAAAGTAGATGAAAAAGTATAACAAAAATTTATTTAGTTCAAATTGACAGAGAAGTAAAGTGATGGGGAAATGGCAAAAAGAAATTGAGATGATGAATAGAATGAAGCAGATGAAGAAGAAGAGGAAGCGGACAGTTTGCGCTCATATAAAAAACTGTCAACGAAATAAGCAGATTAATAAACAAGGAACATGCAAAAATATGTTAATATAATAACTACAAAAATAATAACAATAAAAAAAGAGTTAAACAACAACAACATATAATAATAATAATAATAAAGTTACTTTGTTTTGCTTTTTGTTGCTAAAAACTTTAAACAAGAAAAGCAAACGTTTTTTTATTCTAAATTTGTTCAGTACGAGAAAGATACCGCAAAAGAAGAAGAATGTCTAGACTTTGAAAGACTTTTTTGTAAATGGCATATTAAGTTTTTATCTTAGATGAGGCAACTGCATTTTATTACATCAATCGATATAAAACGGTTTTTAGAGACGATTTTGATCTATTTACGGGGGCAACTAGTCCCGAGAAGCATTGTCTTAACTGGAAGTAGGCTCATGGCTGGAAACTTAATGGAGTGGTTCGTAATAATAGTGATGCCATATGCAGACAAATGGATTTTTAAAGGCTCCGCTCTTCACAAAGAGTGTATTCGTGAGCTTTGTTAATACTAACGATAGATACGGTACAACTTCAATAGGTTAGGAACAACTCTGCAAAACTTGTACTTCTACATACGATAGCCTTACGGCAGGTACGTATGTAGAGCAAATCCATTAATCTATCCATGTAAATTCTTAACTACTACAAATTATACAGATCAACTCGAAATGTTTGGTCATTAAAGACTTTGCTTATACCGACATGTGATCTTTTAAACTGAGGAACTCATTCAAAATCGAAAAAGCAGCTCCTATTCCTTTTGAGAAATTTCTATCTAAGAAAATTGTTTAGTGAAAATTATTAGAACAGAATCTTTGTGATTTGATTTAGATTGCTAGTTTTCCAATCATTTCAACAGCTTCTTTGAAATGAATTTTGAATATGGATGATTCATTTATTTCTGGACTTAACTATTTTCTTTTGGATCTTTTCCTGTAGTGAACAATTTTAGAAAAGCACTTACTTTGAATTTAAAGTTTTATACCCAACAAAGGAGCTGTCATTGAACTGGACGATTGACTAAATGGCGACTAGAAATTATCCATATGTATATATATATACATATATATATATGTGTGTGTTTGTATGTGTATAGATCTGGTGTACATGACACTTTGAAAAAATAGTGACAGCAACCGTTTCAATGATCTGATTTGCAGTTGACAAATTAACAGCGAAACAAAGAAAATCAACAACAAATAAAATTATGAAAGAGATTTATGTAATAAATGCCATGGAAACAATACCAACAACAGCAACAACAACTGCGACAATGACAATCAACAATGACAGTGACAATGTCATTCAAGAAGAAGTTTGCAAAGAAGAAAAAGTTTCAAGTTAACCAAGAGAAACTTATCGGCTTATTTGGAGATGAAGTCTGTTTGAGAGATGAATTTTTTTTGTCATATTTTTTTTTAAATAAAAAAGTTTTTTTTATTTATAATTGAGCAATTTACGAGCCAACTTTTACGTACCCAACAGAACAAACTGTAAACCCATCGGAAAGTCAAGAAAATGATTTGCGCGTAATGGCGGTAATAAGTGCTAATTTTCAATTAACGTAAAAAAATTCAAAATATGGACCGATTTGAACCAATTTTTTTTATATTTATCAAATATTTCAAAATGTAAGAATGTGGGAAAAAGAACTTGGGGAGTGGTCGCAAAAATTTAGATAAAAATAGTTCATTTTTTTTGGATTTTCCATATTTTACCGTTTCTAAAAAAGGGTTTCTAAAAATTTATGCAGATATGTAAATTTATGCAGAAAATCTTTCCAGACCCATTCTTTCAGTTAAACGCACAATTTCTTGCTATTAATTTTGGACAAAATAGATTCTTAAAATGTACAATGCTTTTCGGCATGATCTAATCGAACGGAATTTTATACATTTTAAAAAATAAGGGGAATACAACTGAATTCGACCTAAAAGGTTATTTTTTGCATAATATTTTTCTATAAACTTTGCATGAACTTAGAAAATAAGATAAAATTCTATTATAAATAAGAATATTACAAAAATTGGGAATTGACTTTTAAATAATTTACCTTAATATTGAAAATTTTTATGTTTTTGTTCAGGCTTAAATGATAAAGAGTTAACTTGATTAATGGCAAAATATAGACTGCGTGCCAGCAGTGGTCTACTACGGGACCAATATATTTTAATAATGATCTTTTTTCTTGGATTGCTGCAAATATTCTTAAATAATTAACAATTTGTTTTTTAAGTTTGGCCAATTTGATGGCGAAATGAGGTCATATATTTCTATATTATTTTTTGTTGTTGTATTTAATTAATATTTTATGTGTTAAGTATTTAAACAAATGTAGAAAATGTATGTGAAATATTTGCATGAAAGAAAACAACACAAAATAAAAGAATAGTGCAAATAAATCTGCTAAATGTTACATATAAAAATACATGCATATGCATGCACATATATACATACATATAAACATACGTTTAAACATACATACATATTTATGATAATTTTGTTTGCCTTAAATGAAATTTTCTACGTGCAAATTATAATTTTTTGTTTTAAAATATTTTTTTTGTTACACGTTAAAAATACAAATGAAAATAAAAGGTTTGGTCTTGTGTTGTGTTGTTGTTGTTGTTGTGTTGTTGTTGCTTCTGTTTTGTTCTGATATAATTTATGTGTTGCGTTCTTTTCTGCTCCGCTTTGTACTCCATTAATATTTTCTATCTACTTGTAGTGTTTTATTGTTGCTATTGTTGTTATTGTAGTTGTTAAAGAAACAAAAGCCATATTTCTTTCATATGTAATTTACATAATTTCTTTTGAGTTTATTTCATATTTTGTTTTCCTTTTTTCTTTTTCTTTTTTCTTTGTTTATTGCTGCTCTCAATCTGTTGCTACTGTTATTGCACGATCTACAAATTAACATGCAACTGTTAATGTTAATATTTATGTTAAAAGTGTTAATTGTTAAATGGCCTAAAAAAAACAATGTAAAGTAGTTTGGATTTTAAAAAGTCATTTATGAAAATCATGTGAAATTAATTTTCATTGAATTTTTTTTGCACAATCTTTTTCATTGTCCCATATATTTTTTTAAAATAAAATTAACTGTAAATAAATTCGCTATGGTGCCTAAATAATATAACGGTAAATATGAGTACACTATCAGAGTAAAGAAGAAAAATGTTTTTCATTTCAAAAGTAACGGTAGAATAAAGAAAATGATCAATGTTAATAAATTTTGTTTATTCTGTTTTCCCAGTTTGTCTATTTTCTTAAGGAAATTGTATTTTATATTCTAATTTAATAATTTGTCCGCAATGGGACAAGCTTTCTAATTCCATAGATTTCGTTTATTTTTTATGGGTTTTTCTTGTTTTTGTAAAATCTTTGAAAATATGGAAAGTGTTAATCGAAATTATGCAAAGGGACCATCTTAAGTCATAGTTATATCGAAACTAGTCACTTCTTTTAAGCTAACGCTTGTTAATTAATTTTCTTGGAAAGTTTTAGATCCTAAAAGAAAGTATCTGAATGATTTAGTATGGAATTAAAACAAAGTCGCTTGTGTTTCTCAAAGTTTTAAGTGGTAAATTTGATTATCCTTCCAATAACAATTTATTATTAATTAATTAATTTATATTAATATTAATAATTTATATTAATTTATATTATTATTATACTAAAACGTTCTAAATGGATCTACTTATCCAGAGTTAGGGATTTATATTTTGAATCATTTGTAATTGACATGAAATATTACAAAAATTCCATCAATCGAATACTGGTTTAAGAGCAAGATTTTTCTATGAATAAAGCCTTTTAAAAAATAGATTAGAAAGGTTCATCCAATTTGTATAAAATTTTTGCGGGTTTAACTACTGAAATACTTGAAAAATACTTAAAAAAAAGGCCCATAAATAAATTTACTCATTTACATTTTTACGCCAAGCAAATAGATTTTTATCGCCATGTTTAACAGAAGTTTAGAGAAGTTACGAGTGTAAAAAAAAAGCAACTAACAACCGACTTTTCATTGTTGTGAATGAGCATCGTTTTCTCAGATGCCAATTAAAAATTTTAATTTTGCATCAACTTGCAGACGTAGTTTGATATCCATTTGTACATTTCAATTTTTGAATGAGTAGAATAGATTTTTAAAAATGTGTGTAGATTGTTCGAAACTTTTCGAAAGCAATGAAAAAAATCTTTTGGGACTTTTACCTACCAAAAAGCCAACCAACATTTTTAAGTAGTTGGTTTTTGCTTTCAAAAAAAAACAAATTTAATTTCTATGGACATTCTTCCTCTTCTCTCTCTCTTTCTCTCTCTCTCTCTCTCTCTCTCTCTATGATTTCCATTTCTTTCACTTATTTATTTGGTGTGAACTAATTTATTATTGTAATTTTAAGAATTGTACGCTTCTTATAATTAACAGATGCTTCAAATTAATTTCGCAAAATGCAATCAATTTCGTTACTTTTCTTATCTTACTTTAATATTGTATGTCTGTATGTATGTATGTATGTATGTATATATATACGTATATATATGTGTCTGGGTGCATGTTTGTAATAGAAAAAATTTTGGCAATAAATGAAAATAGAGAAAATTTTATCAAGAGAATTTTATTAGTTATCATAATTTACATCTGTTCTAATAAAAGTCTAACTAACAATTTTGTTGTTGTTGTTGTTGTTGTTGTTAATTCATTTATATTTATTGAAGGCAATCGCCTTAATGGAAATGGTAACATTGGAGTAGAATCATTTTGTTAAGATGTGCAATTATTTCCTCAAATTGTCGACTAAAGCTATAAAAATAGAAAATTACAAAGAACAAAAAAAAAAAAAATAATAAACCAGTTGAACTCAACATTTAATAAGCCTACCAAAGTTTTATTTTTTATGCTTAACATATCAGTAAATTACATTGCAAACTATGAAAATTGTTATATTTGAGATCTTTCAGTGCGTTTTATAAGAAAACATTCAAGAAGTGGATTGATCTTTAACAAATTTGGCACATTTATTCAGTGGATGAATTAACTTGCATGCATTAATTTTCATAAAACAATATTTGAAATTCCAAATTTTTTTTTTTATAAAACCACGGTTTTTTTTCTTAAATAGAACATTTTTCGGGCGAGAGATTAAAAAAGTTGACCAACCTTGCCCATAAGCATATATACATAGCAAAAATATCTCTCAAATGGTGGCCTATATTTTGATAAGATATTTACGAGGACGGATAAACAAGCAAACAAAACTGAATCTTAATCGATCGATTTTAGTAGAAAGTACAAATATTTTTTTGTATTACATGCACCTGAACAAACTGATAATACCCAATAACAACGAAAGGTAAGGAAAAACTTTTAATGTTCTCGCAACTGCAATTACCGAATAATACATCAAAAAAAAAAAAAAACTAAAAAGGGAAGAAAAAAAACGAAATTATCCAAAACATTTTATCATTCATGATTTATGTAAAAATTTAGATAGCAACGAAAAAGTTAGGGCTATATTAAAACATGTTCATGACCGGAAAATGTATAAAAAAATTTACTTATCATGATGATGTGAAACTTTTTTTTTTTACCTCCATAAAACGCATTATTTTCTTACTTTCTTAGTTTTTTCTCGCTCCGCCTTTTTTTTACTTTGGTGGTAGATAATAATGGTGGTAGTTAATTACTCAAGCCCTTAAAAACTGTTATTACCAAACAAAAGGAAAAGTCTAAAATGCTAATACAAGTCGACTAATTTACACTCTCTAGATTATATCCCTTAAGAAAGTCAATAATCCTATAAAAATTACAAAATGATTTGAAAAATCTTTTACTCCAAAGAAGATAACTTTCTTTTACAGATATTGAATAATATGGTTCAAATTTTTTGTACACTGTGGGAAAATTTTCATTGTAAAGGTCATACCATTTTAGCAGCTTAACGATCTAACAATTTTCTTAGCATTTGCTTTCGCTTTTCTAAGTCTAATTTGAAAATTCGAAATTTTCGTAGTGATAGTCCAAAAATTAAACATGAGATCTAGATCATACATTCTGGAGCACACATGAAAATGTAGTAGCTGACTTTTTTATAACCCATTTAGGCCCGTTTTTTCTAAAATGTCGATAGTGGCAAATGATCCAAAAAACGCATGAGTCATTTGATCTTTGAAGTTTGAATTTGATGTGCAACTTTTTCAATATTCGAAGTCACTTTGCTTCAATTACTAATTAAATTAATTAATTAAATTAAATTAATTAATTAAATTAAATTAATTAATACTAATTAAATTAATTAAACTTCCTTTTCCATAAAATTAAGTTTGTTTTTTTTAATGTATGAAATGGCTAGTATCGGAACCAATCAATTAGATATCGTCTGTCAGTCAAAAATAATATTAATGGATCAAATTTTTCTAGTACATCAAGAAATAATAAAATTAACAGATTGTACACAAAATTATAGGCCTGAAAAGGTGAACAGATGAATTGTATAGACCTAAAACGTTTTAGAAATATGAACGGGTCGCTATTTAGACCTTTTAAATGTTACATTGTAAAGTGTGACTATTTGGTGAATTGAAGTAAGCATTTTTCCAGTTTTTCTTTCCTTTTTCCCTTTCTTTTTTTTTTTTTGGCATATTTGCAGGACGGCCGACCATAGCAACCCTTAAACTTTAAATTAAAATTTAAGGAAAATTTTCTATTGTAACATGTGTTGTATTAGATTTTCCAAATGAAATTATTTTGAATTGTTAATGTGTATTTCGTCTTTCTATCTTTCTAAAATAGAAGTAAGAAATAATGAAGTGAATAAAAGAAGGAAAATTGTTTAAGGTTCGTGTTGCAAAATGAATGATTAAAGTAGACTAAATTGATGCCTTTAAGGTTTATAAATAAAATTTTATTATCCAGGACTAAGGACCAAGTTAGCTTGATATTAATTTCCTTGTTTTGGGCGGATTTTAATTGTTTAAAGGTCCACTCAAAATGCTTTGCAGATTTCCAAATTAAGGGCATACTTTACAATGAATTTCATTTTATATTTGAATGAATTTTAGATGTGGCAATTAAAATTTTTAAAAATTTCACTTAAATGAACTTAAACTTCTTCAACTTAAAGAGTGATTTTATTTTGCTTAAAATATTTCTTCCTAATTTTCCTTCATAGGCCATTCTTTATATTTTGAACGGAATCAAGCAAATAAAAAATGCTGGATATAATTCCACTTTGTTCTACGGTTATTCATAATTAAAGAATAACAATAAGAATAACAATAACAATGAGTAAAAGGAAAATTAATTATACTCATTTGATTCGCCTGTCGGATTTTCGGACAAATGTAACTAAATACCTTAAACACAGCACGTACATACATATCTCTTTCCCAATGGGATTTCTAACTTTATGTTTAACCATAAGTAGATATATACACACACACAAAGCTATCAAGTACTCACTCATTCACTCTTACTCACTCTTATTCGCTAACTCACGCTACCTTTATCTTTCTTGTTGTTGCTCTGTCTAGGGGATTTTAAGGTAAACACGTGTCTAAGAATTAAAAGGAAAAAAAATTGTATTAATAAAGGGAACAGGAGAAAACAATTTTAACTGTATAAATGTAAGATGTAAGTGTGTGTGTGCATTGGTTTTCCTTTATTTTTGGGTTCATTAAAAGGTAACTAAGTACATAAAATATCTAAATGGAAAGATTTAGAAGAAAAACTCAAAATCCATTTGACAACATCCCCAATAAAATCTAAAAGTTCAGGCATCAAAAATGAAATTTTCGTTTGTTTTTTTTCTTCGTCTTATTTATTTATTTTTTTTTTGGAAAGCAGTAAAAAAAAGAAGAAAAAGAGAATGATTATGAAAGTAAAAGTGATGTAGCTTATGTTATGTATCCGGAGAAGGATTAGATAAGAGTGACAAAGTGAGAGATAAAGTGACTGGGAGAGAATGAAAGAGAAAGAAAGAAATAAAGAAATATTAAGTTTTCTAGAAATTTTTATATTTTGTTAATAATTTCAAATCTTATAATGAATATTTAGAATGTTTGATTTTGTATGGAAACTCCCCCTTGTCCCTGACATTTCTCTTTGCCTCACAAACTTTAGGTAATAAAACTACATTTGGATATTTATTGGAGTACAGATTTAATGTGTAAAATGTGAAATTTGCGAGGTGGTTTTTAGTGTATGTTGAAATTAAAGCATTTGAAAATTTGAAATTTCATTTTGAGGCTAAGAACTCTAGGATTCATTGCCTTAACTGGGAATTTATTGGTTTTAGTCATGTAAGGTAGCGGCTCGGTCCAAGGATCCAAGTTCATACTAAGAGAGCAATCAAAATCTTATAATCGGATAACACTGCGTTAGCGTTTTTGGGTTCCTCTGCTTATCCTTAGATCTTTGTAATAAATCTCTTAAATTCTGTGACCTTTCACTATAAAAACCCACATGTCTTCTAATCTCTCTAAAATCAAGCCTAAGAATGATTTTTGCACTTTAGGTAACATACTAAAAACTGCATGCATTTATAGCTTCTTTAAAGAGTTACCTTTTAGATTGCTTGGCAAGGTAAATCCACTTCATTTCATTTCATTTCATGTCATTTCCCATAAAACATTTTAAGTTAAAACATAAAAAAAATTGAATGTTTTATTATTGTAAAGACTTCTGTGACTTTTAAATATTCCATTTCAAAAAAAGTTTTTCCTACAAATTTCACATAAACTGTTGTAACATTGTGCCTTTAAGGTGCAAACAATTAAAAGGCAAAAAACAGAAAAAGAGAAAAATGTAAAGGAAAAAAAATGGAGTAACCCCAACAAGTGTAAAAGCCACTTGTGCATTACATGCTCTTAATTTGTCACTATTGTTCTAGACGAGATGCTTATGCTGATATGATTGTAATTCCTTTTTTTTTCTCATCTATTTCTATATATTTTATATCTATCTATGAGTGTTGGTATTTATTAATATGATGTGCCAAACAACCATTATCTATTTTGTTGTCTCCACTTTACTCAAGAATTTTTTTTTTGCCTCATATTTACTCTTCAAGTTAGTTAAAGTGCAAAGCAGCCAACCAACGTGAACGTGAATGTTCAATTGTATTTCCGGGTGAAATACTAGCAGATATTTAAGAGGGTTTTAGTGTCTCACATTGAACAGATGCTTAATTTAGATAAGTAACTTTGGCCAACATAAAATACGAAATACTAACTATCTAAAGTGAGACTAAAAACTTAAAAAGCTTTACCGAGCTTTTCCAATTGGAAACAATTTGCGTAGTAACAGCGTTTTCAATTTCTCGATCAGGAGCGGGAATGTAAACCTTATCCTTAGTGTGGACGGGAGGGACATTTCAAAATTTGTTGTTGCTTTTTTAATTGTTACCAACATATTAACAAAATCTATACACTTTTAATTTCTGGGTATTGGTTGCAATGTAAAACTTGGCGGACTTATATACCCAAAACAAAATTTTTCATCATTTCATATTGTTTCTCCTTTAACTTTTAATTTTCTTTAACTTGGAGTATCAATTAAAATTGAAAATTACACTGAGTTAGAATATAGATTTATATGGATATATAAATTTCTTCTAGTAAAACTGAGGTTAGATGAGACGATGTAGACTTGACTTTTACAACTAAGAGTGTTTCATGACTTTCTAGTTGTTTTTCTGTATCTTTGTTCAAATCCTTAATCTTGACGTTGATTGAGTATTTCATGAATTACATCTTCTTAATAAGCCTTATTGTGTGATATGTAATTTCTCTTAGAAAGAAACAGAGTGATACATGTGAAAGTGGAACGGAGATAGTTAAGAATCTTAATAGAAATATAAAAAAACACAGGGCCCTAAAATGCACGTAAAGTGTAACCTTCTGCTTTTTGTTTTATTGATATTAAGTTTTATTGTAAAGGTTAGAAAAACGTGGAATTTTATGTTTAGTAATTATACCCTACACTATTTGTAGTCTGTTCATCTGTTTGTCCATTTCTTATCAATGTACAAGTCAAATTTTTGAGACATTTTAATGGAACTCTTTACATAGGTGTGTTTGAGTCCTACGACGACTCTTTATTTAAGTTGCACCAAAAATGGTTCAAATTGGACCCATTCTATGACCACGTCCTTTTCTCAAGAGAAGTCTTTATACAGATAAATATTATAATTGACCCTTTATTTTATTTTGACATAAAAAGCATGTGTACCATATTTGATCTTTTGAAGCCCCTTCCATACAACGCCTTTACGAAACAATCTCATTATATGAACGAAAATTACAATATTGAGTATATTTTAGCGAAAATATGCAGTAAATTGTATTTTGTCATAAAAATTTTATATGAAAAATTTGATCTAGATCGGTTCATATTTTCAAGCGCCTTCCATATAACGACTTGTACGAAACAATGTCATTATGTGGACTAAAATCACAATTTTGAATTTATTTTAGCGAAAAAAAATTTAGCATATAAATTTGTTTTAGATCGGTTCACATTTTGGGGCCCTTCCCCCCCACACACACACACAGATTAAACACATTAGGCAAATTGGTAGAGAGTATTTAAGGTACGCTCCCGACCAATTGGGAATTTTTAGTTGCTTCAGGTTTAAAAGAGAAACATAAAGGCGATGTGTTTCCTTGTCATTTTTTCCATGTATTCACTAGACAAATATATGTAACGCCTTCTCCTCATTTTATTATCGTTTCATTTTTATTGTTGTATGTGAAATCTTTTGCTGACATCACTTTCAATGACCATTTTCATATTGCTCGTTATTACGGTTGTTGGAATTTTCATCTTTGGTACTATTTTTATCTACGTTTGGTTTCGTTTTTTCGCTTTTCTGTAGTCTGGATCGTTATGGATTAATAAAATTCTTTTCATGCGTACTTTTGAAGGTAAATTATAATTTTTTTTTGCTTTTTTGGAATGCCATCTGATAATTCCTTTTTTTCCTACATAAAATCATGCCGGGGCAATTGTTCTTTTCATGAATTTAAAAGTCCATTAAATTTTCTAAAAACAAAAAGCTTTTTGTGTTTATTACTGGTTGGTATTGAAGAAGGATTTGTAAAGCCAATTCAATCGAAGACATAATTTTTAAGCCTTTAGCTTTAATTCTTTCACTTCTAATGAGAAAATGACTGAAATCCAGACTCTTCGCCATTTTGTTCAGTTAGCCTCAGAAAGTTAAGCATTTGAAAAAAATCTATTCCAAAAAAATTTGAAGAGTTAAAAAAATATAACGATTGGGTCCAAAGATTTGCTTAGCAAAATTTTATTAAAAGATTCTTTAAAATTGTCTTCATTTTCTCTCCAAATAATAACCATTATGTAAATTAAGCGCTACAGTAAAATTGATTATAAAAATGGATTGATCTGGTCCAGTTTCCTTATAAATATCTCTTTGGAATCATTCAAATGAAGTAACTTTTACAAAAATAAGTAAAAATTTAAAAGATCATCTATCGAAACAATACGTTGCTACAGATCAGAGATGCAGAGGGAAAGGTAAACTGAACTTAGTTTAAAAGGCAAATCCCCTAAAAGAAGGGAGACAAGATTTCAAGCTATGAATAGAAAAAAGTCCAAATTGTGGTATGCCAAAGCTGCTTTTTAATAATTGAACAAGCAACATTGTCCTCCTAAACTGAGAATCCTTCGAATTTGATCACTATTTTAATTTTTTAATTCCATGTTAGGTTTTCTCTTCGATCTCTCCATTCGTGAAGATAAATTTCTTGTTTAGTGAGCTTAATGAACTAGTAATCCCTCTATGTTGGCTGCGGTTCAAAATTTAATCTCCAGAAGTGGAAACGATATGGCGATATATGAGTTTTTTAACTGAGTCTAAGACGAAAGTATACTTTTCTTAATAACATTTCTGGGAAAAATCTCATTTAGAAAGAATTATTGACATTTAATAGCTTGCAGTGTTAAAGATGCGTAAGACGAGAAGTCATAAAATGCCAAAATATATCAAGAAGAAAATCATATCAATTCTTTATGAAAAGAACTCAAGCTGTATGTTTCCACTCACTTAAAGATTCAAGTAGAAAATTCTATTGTAAAATTCAATGACTGAAATATCAGCCTTAACTTTTTTTGCTCATTTACTTTATTTATTTTATTTTGTGTGTGTGTGTGTGTGTGTGTGGGGTAGTACGCTACATTTATTATGATGTTTTCTCTTTTAGTTGAGTCATATGTATTTCTATTTACGTGTGTGTGTGTGTGTGTGTGTGTGTCATTTGCTGCCTTGTCACTCAAATTTTTATTTTATATGATACCACCTTTTTCTTGTTTTTGTTGCTGCTTCTGTTTTTCTTGGTGTTGCCTTAACATTGTTTACAAGCATGAACCTGTTTAAATATTTGTTGTGGAATGGAAAAAGAGAAATGGAAGACTTTAACTGTATGTCACTGCCTCAATATCTTTCCTTCATTTTTACTACTTTATTTTACCTGTCTACTCATTTTATTATGTTTTGCTGCTTCCAATAAAACTTTAAATTAAACTTCTGTGCTCATGGTTGTGACAATGATGGTAATGTCCCTTGTGGCTACCTTAAGGCCTCTGCTTACTTTTTTATTTAGATTTGCAATATACCGCTGCTAGGCTTGACAAATTTTTGATTGTTGTTTTTCTTTTCGTACTCAATTTGTTTATTTATTTACTTTTCATGTTCTCTCTTTGGTTTTTTGTTTTTTTGCTTTTAAATTTTATTATACTTCTATTATTTCAAATTTAGTGTTTATGTGGAATAGATGAGAACTTTTATATCTCTTCTTCTTTTTCTTCTGATGATGATATAGATGATAATGAAGATGCTGTAAAGAAGGGCGTGAAGAAAAGTTGAGAGAAGTGTGAGGTAACAATGAATATTATGAAATAATGCGCTACACTGTGATTGATTCAGTTTGTTAATGTTGAAAAGCTGATCTAGTTCAAAATGTCAACAACACGTTTTCATTAAGCTTCAAAATTAATTAGTCTTATAAATTATTTATAAATAATTTACTGCCAACAGTATTTTACTTAACTTAACTTACTTATACAATGCTCTGGAGCATTTTTGGTTTTTTGTTTTTTATCATTCTTCTTCTTCGTACTTTGCTCTTGTTACTAATTAATATTAATCAATTTATTATTGTGCAGTGTCTTAGAAAAAAATATTTTTTCTTAAGAAGCATTTGAAAATTATTATTCTTCTATTAAATTTAAAGGTCTCTTTTAAAATTCTTTTAAAGGTTGCAACTTTCTACTTTAACTGGAATATTTCTATTTATCTAGTCAAAAAGGTGGTCAAATTACAAGATTGCCCAAATGTTTGTTGTAGGGGAATTTTTCAAATTTCAAAAATTTTTAGATTGAGAAATTGAAGGATATTTAGAAGTTTTAAACGTTTCCGTAAAGAGTTTAAAATTTTACAAGTTCCAGGAAAAATGAAATGGGGAATATCTAAACTCCTTCGAAATTGTTTAAGTAGTTATGGGATTTCGTTCTTCTCAATTAAGGCAATAAAAACTTTTGTCTTAAGAGATAAATTTTTTATGCCACGCTTTACATTTTACTTGTTATACCCTACAGCATTTGCGCTACACAGGGTATTTTAAGTTTGTACTGATGTTTGTAACACTCAAAAGAAGTTGCGATAAATCTACCAAAGAACTCAGCAACACTTAGCATCTGCTTCGATTTAAGTCTGTTTGCCTCCTATGCGTCTGTCCAATTTTTAAGATATTTTAATGAAATGCGATGCACAGGTGTATTTTGGCCCATATATAAACTCTATAGAAAATGATTACAATTGGAATATTTTTAGGATCACGCCCCCTATGGCATCTTTTTTGAAAAAAAGTTTTTATATGATAAAAAATCACAATTTTTATTATATTTTAACAAAAATAGGCATTTAACAACATTGACATAAGAAATATGTGTTACCAATTTAAATCCCGATCAAACTATTTTTTCGACATTTTCTCATATGAAGCCTCTTTCGAGAAAAAGTCATCATACGGGAAAAAGTTACAATTTTGAATACATTTTATTAAAAAGTGGCACGGCCTTATTTTTTCAGATAACAAGTGTGTGTAATGAATTTGATTTATATTGATCCATTTTTTGAACACCCTCTCGTATAATTCTTTTCAAATAATTTTCAAATAATATAAAAATTCTAATTTTTTACTTCATTTACTTCTCGTTCTTCTATTTGACTTTTTAATCACATTAGGCAAAATGATGTAGGGTATTTAAAGGGCGATCAACACCGACTATTAAGTTTTTATTTGTTATATATAAATGAAAAACGATCAGAAGAGATTTTATCTTAATGTTTATGTTATAAGATTGTTGCTTTCGAAGTCTAATGATGATTTAAATAATCGGCAATTTATAGTATAAAATATCAATTTCAATTTATTAGTGCTGAAATTTTCTTCTTTATATTTCTTCTTCTTGGACTATATTGCTCCAATATTTGGCTTGCTCTCTGGTTCTTCACTCTTTTGGTAAACTTAAATGATTAATGCTGCTGTGCTTTTGTGATAGAAATGCCTGTGAAGTTGCCAGTTTTATGTAACATTAAAATTCAATTAAGTCACCTTATATAACGAATGAACATGAGCACATAAATACTTACACATACGTGTATTCATGCTGGCAGTAAAATCAGGTAGACAGAAATGATGGGCAGCATTTGACGTCTTTAAAAGCAAACTTCTTTCCACAAAATTAATTCATAATATCTTGCTCTCTTTCTTTCTTTGTTTTTTTTCTTTATGCCTTCGTCTCTCTCATGCTCTATCTCTTTCATTAGAATATTAGAAATTTTCTACAATAATAACTCTTACCTGTAATTCGTTTCGCATTCTAATGAATTTAATCATTTAATAATAAAACATGAAAAAAAAACCGGCTTCTCTTTTATCCTTTATCATTATCATTGTGATAATGATTATTATTATAGTTTGCTTCGTTATTATTATGATGATTAATGAGTGTAATGTTTTTGAGTAATGTGTTCTTATAGATGTAAAAGAGAGAGAAAGATAGAGAGATTGAGAGATAGAACATGATTTTAATTATATTTTATAATTTTCCGCTTTACATTCTATCATCATTTTGTTCGCCTCCCTTTATTTTTAGTTTTAATTACTACTTGACAAGGTCTACTCTAATTAAAAAAAAAATTTGACAGAAATTGCAAAAATTTAAGTGTTAAATAAGAGGCAAAAAAAGACATTTATTTTTTTTAAAGAGTTTTTAGGTTTTGCGGACTTTTTTTGATTCTTTTAGATTAAAATTTGTTTTCGCTAAATTTTTGTGGGATTGTAAGGTTTAACATTGTAATTCTTTAAAAGTATATAATTTAAAATGACTTAAGATGTTAATAAAATCTTTTTAAACCAAGTGTCTTGTTTCCTCTGCACTTCCAGAACATTTATCAGTTTTTTATATAAATTATAGCTCTTTAAAAAGCTAGCACACTCTTACAGCCCTATATCTCTCTTTTTATGATAACGGATCCTACTGCTCAATATCACACAGAGATTCATAAAAATTGGAAGTTTCTTAGTTGTAAAATGTGGTCGCTGCCGTAAAAATGTCCTAAGATCTTGATATATAGGCTTTGGAGCTGTAATACTCTCATAATTTTGGGGTAAATTTTCAAATGATTTATAGAATTTTAAAGGAAATAATATTTAACTACCTTCACGAGTTGCAGCGAGTTGTGCTTCAAAATTTTTCAGGCTTTAATTTCAAGCCTACAATTTTTTATGTTTCCATTTTTAAGTTTCAATTATAAGGCTTCACCATTTAATATTAAATTTCAAGGCTTCAATTTCAATTTGAATTTATCCAGCTTGCTCAAAAATATATTGAAATTTAACAGGTCCGACTTAAGATCTAAAGAATTTGAAAGTAACATTTTAGCAAAAAGGGAAAATTTTCATCTTTCTTCTTCCACTTAATTTGTTTTGAACTTAGTTTGTTATAACTTATCTTTAAATATAAAATGCAGGAGTAAAAATTTTCGTTTGTTTATAGGCCTTACATGTTGGGTTATAGTAAAAGGAGTACGCAGTTCTTTCTGATACGTTTTACTGTAACCCAATTTTTCAGTTAGTTTTTTGAAATTCCTTTTTTCTTGTTTTCTATAAATTTAAAACCCCTAAAAAATTTTTAGCGTCATTTCAATTTTGAAACAATGTTTTACAATCGCATTTTTGGTTTTACCTTTAGAAATTTGATCCATACGAGGTTAGAGAATGAGTACGAATAAAAATTGAAAAAAAAAGTGTAATTTAGTAAAACTTCAAATTATTCTCAATGTTTTTGTGTGAATGCAGTACTTATAGAAATAATTAAATAAACAAAAAAAAAACGGTTTAAATGAATTTTTATGTATGTTCATTCAATGCCGCAAACTAGTTTTAGTTAGGAGTTTAGTTGTGTGAACATTTTAAAACAACAAAAAAAAAAAATAGATGAAATCATCTGAAAAGAATACAAAGATTGACAGAGATAGTGAGATAATGAGAGAGTAAGAGAGTGAGATGGACAGATAGACAAATAGACAGACATGGAAACATTTAAAAATATATAGATTAATGTTAATGATGTGAAAAATAATCTGTTAAGTTTATTGTAAATGTAAGTTTATTGCATTTATTTCATGGTGGTTTCATTTCATTTCAGTTTATTTTATTTAATTCCACTTTATTTTAGAGTACATTTTATTTTTATTGACTTTTCGTAATTTCATTCTTCAATAGTGCCATTAAAAAACGTTGGTAACAATAACAATTAAAAAATTTTAAATGCATTAAATGGAGAAACTTAAAAATTCATAAGAAATTAAATTTGAACGATTTAAAGTATTTTTAACTAGATAATTAACGTATTTTCATTTTTTTTTTTAAATAAATTTTATAGAATTTTTACATAATATATAAATAAGTTTCAATCTTTCAAGAATTTAATTATTTTAAGAAAATCAACTAGCACTGAAGAAATTGATTTATGAAATTTTGTTACAAAATAATAGTTATAATAGTTGCTTTTTGTTTCTAACATTTATAATTGTATAACAGTTTATGAATATTAGGTAAAATTGTTCAATTATGATAGTACAATACTTATGTATAGCAGTTTTTAATTGTTATAATTATAACAAGTAATACTTATTTTATGTAAAAATTTGTTTGTGCAAAATTTTATTTGTATGACAGTTTCATGTATAATAGTTTTATGTATAACAGTTTTTATATGGCAACTATTTGATATAACACTGTCTATATAACAATTATTTTTATAATATTTTTTGTATAACAGTTAACTTGTATAAAACTTTGCATGTATAACAGTTTTGTATAACAATAAGTTCATATTACATAACAGTTTATACAAAATAATTATTATAAAAATATTTCCTATATCTTGTTTAGTCTATACAACGATTCACTTGTATAACAGTTTTAATGTATAACAATTTTTGTATAATAATTATTTTATATAATAATAATATTTTTTGTTCATACAGCATACATTGTTTGTATAACAGTTTTGTTGTATAACAGTTTTTTGTACTTCACTTTTTATAACAGTTTTAGAGAATAATTATATTTTATAATAACACAGCTGGTGGTACAACATTTTGATATTTATAAAATGTGCATCGTATAACAATTTGTTTATATAACGGATTTTATATAACGTATAACACTTATTTAGCAGGCCAATTTTTAATGAGACATTAAAGAATGCCTTAAAATGTTGACCTAAATAAAATCAAACAATAAAGAAAACACAATAATTACGAATGAAGAAGAAATGACATAATATAGAACAACAGAAATAACAGATAAATAATAACAAGAATAACAACAACACAATAACAACAAATAATAAAAAAAACTAAGAAAAAGAAGGGGAAGAAAAAAATCCTTTAATTGTTTAACAAGTTGATGTTATTAAATTGTTTGCCTTAGCTAGCTAAAGCATTAACATGACTCATACACACACATACATACATACATACGTACATTTATACCCTTAGTCATTTATACATAATTTTTTTTGAATATAATTTATATTTTGGTGCTGCTCAGGCAGTCTCAGTTTTCAATGCAACCAAAATACTCAAAACATCTATTTTTTTGCTCTCTCTGTCTCCTTTTCTGTCTCTATCTCTCTCTAACTTTCTATCTCTTTCTATAAATCTCTTTTTTCCTGTATGAATGTATAATTTTGTTTTTGTTGTTAGTTGGTTTTGGTTTGTGCCTGAAGCATGACATTGTTCCATGGAACAAGTAAATTAAAAGTGCTCGAATGCACGAGACACTACATTCGTTTAAAAGAAGCACAAAAACTTAAATTAGTTGTTAATGCATAAGCATAAACACACACACATGCCTACGTACCTACAAACATCCATACAGAGGTTCAGTTATCTTAGTATGAATGTATGTTCATTGTGAAACCATAAATTAAAAGCGTGCTGTTGAGCTTAAATCTTAAATTTCAATTTGAAAATGGAAAGAAATGGCAAACTTCAATCAAAATGGGCTTAAAGTTGGACTTTAGTTTTAAGTTGACGTTGAAGCTGGGACTTTGATTTGTAACTTGGATTGGAGTTATAAATTTATATGATGATCAAGGAGTCTAAATGAAAGGGACAATTTTGGATTTATTGGATTGAATGAATTTGTATTGTTGTTGTTATTGTTGTTACCTAGTTTGCTTTGTAATGTAATTTTAAATTGATTTTCATTGTTGTGCCCTTTGCAAAATAAACAGAAATAAGAACAACAAAAACAACAATAACACAACACCAACAACAATAAATGCTCAAGTTGCTCTTTAATGTCTTCATGCATGAATAAATTTTATGCATTTGTATGCATGAAGGTGAACGAAACACATACAAACACAAATACAAATGAATGTCATGTATTTCATTTTGATTGTTGTACAAAAACAAAAAAAAAGAAACAAAAAAAAAAGAAAGTTGAACAACAATGACAGCGTAACACAAGCAAACAACACCAACAAGCGGCAGCAACAACCAAAGAACTTGCTATCATTTATATGCATGAAAATGAAGAAGAAGAAGAAATAACAACATAAGTAAAATAAGTGTAAAGACGAAAAGCAGCAGCATCATCTTATCATGAATAAACAAGCAAACAAACAAGCAAAAACAAAAAAAACAAAGAAAATATAAAAGATAAACATGGAAAAACCAAACGAGTATTTTCAAAACAGAGATTTACAAAATTGTAACACTAAAAGTTGGAGTAAGCGTGACAATAGTAAACGAAAAGGTATAAAAAAAATATGTAAAAAAGTTGGTGAAATTTTTTGTATAAATATATGAAAATTTATACGTTTGTGCGTGCATTCAAATGAAAGACATTAAAAGTTTTGTTGGTTACAAATTTTGTGCATTTGATTTTTCATTTTTTTATATTATTATTATTATTATTATTATTATTGTGATTGTTATTGTTATTGTTGTTGCTAGTACTATTGCCGTTGTTTCTATTGCTGTAGCAACACATTGAAGGCCGGCCTCTTCATGTTCGTAAGTTCATCTGTAACTTTGACAGAATTTTAATTAATTTTATTTATCACTTGTTTTTTTCTTTTTTTTTTTTTGGTTTTTAACAAATTTAATTTACTGCCTTTCACATGCTGCTCCAAATCATCCAACTCTCTCAGGCCACTCTTTATTTGTTTATTATATTCTACATCATCCAAAGAGTATGATAAGTTTAGGCGAAAGTTTATAACTTTTAGACAGTATTTAAACTGACGCAAATGTCTGTCCATCTGTCCATTTGAAATTTACAAATTTACTTTCTCAAGTTAAAAAATTACATTTCATTAAAAAAATGGCCCTTTAAGTTCAATAAAAATTTTCGTGGTATAAGTGAAGAATTCTTATTTTAATTATATCAAGTTATCGATTTTTTTTTATGAATCAAAAAAAATTTTTTTTAAGCTACAAAAAAGTATATTTCTTTGTTGAACTAGCGAAGCTCAGTTTAGAGGAAAGTTTTGGGTATCTGATAAAAAACTTTCAAAATAAATATGGCGATAATAAGAGGAGCACAATTCTGAATATGGAACGTTAATCTTGCCGGTGATTTGATTGGTACTTCTTCCTTATTTCAAAATTCGCCTTTAAAATAAATGAAGTAATAAAAAAAGGTCAAAATTTTTGATATAGAAAATTTTGATAACTTATTTGGTAAAAGAAATTTTATTAGAAAAATTGGAAGTGCTTTTTACAATTGATGAATGAACAATGGACGGACGGATAGATGGTCCATGTCTGTCCATGTAAATTTGTTATTCATCATGCAATTTTTAAGATGTTTAGATTTATAATGAAATGAAATGATTTAAACATGAATCGTATGGCAAGTAGTATGAACTGGACCAAATATATCATCTTCTGCCGATGTCACATCTTTACCGGAAATAAGTCCTTATTGAGAAGGAAGTTAAAAATTTTTGAACAAATTTATAAAAGTATTTTACTGCACTAAATAAATGTTAAGAATTTCATCTAGATCAGTCCATTTTTTTTCAGACCCTGCGCCATAAAATAAAGTTTTCAAAATAGCTTGAAAATTTTTTATCTTGTAAATTGTTGTTTTTCTATATATACATTTTAAATGCATTAAATTATTTGATGTAGGTTATTAAAAAGTTGACTCTAATTGATTATTATAAATTTTTATATCTTATTATTTTAATTGTCAATTTTTTTTATATTTTTTCGGGTTTTTTTTTTGGTTTTGGAAGTAAAGAAAAATTACTGAATATCGATGTTGCAATTGTTGTTGTTGTATTATTATTATTATTATTATTATTATTATTATTATTATTATTATTATTATTATTATTATTATTATTATTATTGTTGTTGTTATTATTATTATTTGAAATTTATTGTAGTTTACATTCTAAACCCGTTGTCATCGAAAGAAATGTTTTTCAAAGTATTTTACATTAGTTAAGCACAACAACAACAAGCCAACTATTTGTTATTTAAATTTGAAGTGAATGTATGTATATATACATGTGTATGTGTGTATGTGTGTATGTATGTATGTATGTATGTATGTATATATGTATATGTGTATGTGTGTGTGAAATAGTTATGCATTTTCTATGTTGCATGTTTCCGTTTGATTAATAATAATAATTTACATTTTGTGCAACAACAATCAAAACAAAGTGCCAGAAATTCCGTTATTTGTGTTTGTAACAATAAAATAATAAATTGTTTAATTATCAATCAATTTATGCAGCGATAATTATATATCGCATTATTACCCGTCTCTCTTACTTCTCTCCACATCTCTCTCACATCTCATCACTGTATGTCTGTGCTTTTTATCATTTTATATTGTTGTTGTTATTATTGAATATTTTCTGCATTTTTGACATTGCGCTTTTTTTGTTTCATCATGCAACTTAGTTTGTGATATTAAATTAAATTTCATATATTTAATTTTGTTATTCTCTCTCAACTTGACTATTTCTCTTCCTTCTCCCTCACAACACTCCTCTCTCTCTCTCTTTTTGTCTGTCTCTTTTTCTCTCTTTTTTTGCGACCGTGTTACAGCAAATTTTTGTACATAAGCGTGCACATATCTCACATCTTCTTTCATATTTCCCTTAAGCTCTCTTTCTTTCTCTCTTTCTCTCTTTGCACCACCACAATTGTATTGTAATAGTGAATTTGATTGGGAAAAGTTCAACTTGAAGTTCACATTCATGTTTTCACACAAATCAAATTTTGTTGCTTATTTAATTTAACATGCCATTGCATTGTTGTGTGTACAAATGTGTCTGTGCTTGTGTGTGTGTGTGCTTATTTGTTTGTTTGATTGTGTGTTTTACATTACACGCATTTAATTTCAACTTGACATTTAATATCACATTAAATTACGAAAAATTTTCAATTTACACTCAAAAAAAAAAAAAAAAAATAGAAAACACAAATAAAAAAGATAAATTTGATCATTTTATTCCAAGAAAGTTTTTTTCATCTGCTGTTTTGTTCTGGTATTAAGTAAGTTTCCACACTTTATAAAATTGTAGAATAAATTAGAAGCCGTCTTCTTAAAAAGTAATGCCTATAAAATATAATAAATTTTTCTGGTAAATCAAAAAGGAAAATTCGTTGGGCCATCATTTGAACGAGATCGAGCTACGCATCTTCCAAATTCTAAATTGCTGATCCAAAATATATAAAAAGAGGCAAAATTATATAAACTCCAAAATGTCTGGAAGGGTGTACACTTCCGCAGAGCCTTGTAACTTCAAGAGCCTTTCAATAAAAAGGACCACAGCTTATAAAGAGTCTTCAAAAGAACTCAAAATGCTTCAGAGAAATTAGAATTTTCTGTTTTTATATACATCAGCCCAAAAGTTGCTTCTCAATAGTGTTGTTAGAGGTTTATCATATAACAGATTTTGTGATGGTTCTTGTGATTTTATGATTTACTTGATTTCAAAATTCCATCATGCTATTGCGAGAAGAAGGAAGCTCTTAGAAAGGGGCACATCAGTTTTCTTGGTCTTGCTTCTTTGCAAAACAGATCAGTTTTGAGAGATGTGTCAAATTGTATTTGTAGGACATTAGAATTCAGAGCGCGACATGAATGTTCATTTTACTTACTGCCACTTCAGTTAAGTAAAATTTGGAACTAAATATAAAAATGTCTGAAGAGAATTCAATCAGCAAAGATGGCTTTTCATTCTCTGCCAATTAAATTTTTCTAAATATTTCTTATTGTGGACGAATTAAATTATTGAAATTTTATCTTTTGATCTGAAGTGGCATAGAAATTCTTAATCGACATCTTTTAAAATATCAAACAAAGTCCATTTGTACTTTAATTAATATTTTTTGTATAGCAATAATAAATTTTAAAGTGTTATAAATTTACGTGTAATTGGTAGTGTTTAATTTTGTCGTTTGGCGTTTTATCCATCAATCACTCATGGAATTAATTGAAAATGACAATAATAATTGTTTGTTTAGTATACAAATATATTTTTATCTATTAAGTACTTGTTTTTATATGCATTATGAACATAATTTAATTGATTGTTGTTGTAATGAAGTAATAAATTTGTGGTCAATAAGTTTTGATACTTATTTCCTTATAAGAATAATTTCTTTAGCAACGATAAAAGTACTTTAATTTTTTATAATTTAAAAAGGACTTAGGTAGAAAGGAAGAGATATGATACAGAAAAGGAGAGATAGAAATAGAAAGAAAGATATAGCGAGATACAAAGGGAGAGGGGAAGAGAGAGAGAGAGAGAGAGAGAGAATTAAAAAATTTAACTTATCTATTTGATTTTAATTTACTTAAATTTCTAAGTAATTTGTAAAGTTTTTTATAATCTATAATCTAATTTCTAATCATCTAATGTGATCGCCAAATATAATTTCTTAACATTCATTATTCATACTTTGCTGTTATTATCATTTGTATCAATTATTGATTGTTAATCGAAAATGATTTCAAGTTAATGCATTGAGCAACAAAATACGAATTATTCACTTATTTTAGTAAACCAATGAAATATGATTCTTCCAAACGATAAAACCGCCACCACCAAAAGAGCAAATGAGACTGCACTTACAATTACTTGGATTGTTTTGCAATAAATATTCTTTAGAAATAGAATAGAATTTAGAATTTCAATGGAATTAGAATTCAATTAGAATTTCAATAGAATTATTTGTCAAAAAAATTATTGTCAATAGAATTATTTGTCAGAACAACAGCAGGAGTTTAAAACTTTGCAAAAAAAAACTTAAATTTGAAATAGAGACCGTTTTTATTTTCTAAATTAATTTGCTTAGAAATTATGTAAGTTTTTAGTTTCGACTAACTTTCCTGAGGCGTTCCTTACTTGAGATTTTCTTTCTTTAACAATAGCAATACTTGGTCTCTCAGAGGAAAATCGAAACCTTAAATGTTGAAATTTATAACTTTCAAAAATTAATTTTCAATGATTTTCATTGATTTTAAAATCATTAAAATCACAATGATCTTAAAATCATTTCAAATTTTATTAGCTTATGGAACCTAATACATCACATACATAAAAAAAAAATTCTATAATAAGTGAAATAACCGTTAATAGTAACTGTTTCTCTTACTGTTATTGTAATTGTAATTGTAACTGTAATTGTAACTGCACTTTATAATTCTAACTTTACTAACTTGCTAATCGGCAGATTAAAAAGCGTCAATGTTCATTTTTCTTTCAGTTTTTTTTTTGTTTTTTTGTTATTTTTTTGCTTTTTTGTTTTTCTTTTTTCAACTCACAATGTTATTGTACATGTGTTGCTTACGTTACCGTTACATGTTCCTATGATACGTTTGGATCTTTGTTTTTTTTTTTTCTTCCTTTTGCCTTCGTTTTTGTTTTTCTATCATTTGTAATGCGGTTTTTATACAGATGAAAATGATGTTTGCCTTTTTATTATGTTGTTTATTGTTCTTGTTATACTTGTTATGCAATATTGTTGTGCACTTCAATATTAATTAAACTTGCCTAGCGCGTTTACATTATTAAATTGTACATCTATCTATGTATCTATTTTCCTTTTTCCTTTTTCTTTTTTTTTTTTTTTTTTTGGTATGCGGGTGAGTTTACATTTATATAGAACTATATATATACATGTACCGTTATTATATTGCAACAGTTTTACGTTTTTGTGGTAAACGTTATTCAGTATTGCGCGCAACCATGAAAAACCAATTTTATCGTTCGTTAATGATATTTTGCTGAATCACTATTATTAGTATTATTGTTATAACGATTTTGTAATTATAATTAACAACATGATCATTATTAATAATAATGATCATGTATTAGCATATCATTATTATCATTATAATTATTATCAATATCATTGATTTTATTCAATTAAATGTATCAGTTGTAAAATGTCGACAATTTTCTAATAATGAAACCGCAATTTTGTAAAATCTATATTGGAATTCTCAAATACTCAAATACTACTTTCATATGTATTAAACTGAACAGCGTTGTGTACAGTTACAATGTAATTAACTATTTCAAATTTTACAAATGATTCATTTGAGTGAAATGGTTCAAATTCCATCAGTTATTTGCTTTGGAAAATTTTTGCAATTCTTCAAAATTTTTGATGTAAAACTTTTCTAAAATGAGTGCAATATATAAATATAATTAAATGAACTTAAATAATTTAGTTTACTAAAAATTAATGATGTGATCTCGATTTTATATTCTATACAAGATTTAGCTAAAATTCTCGTTTTGGGAATTCTTTTGACGTATTTTATTGTATATGATAAAAATTTTAATTTCAGAGGTTTCAATCGTTTATTTAGTCGACCAGTAGTGCCATTTTTTCTTACTTAACTTTAATTAAAGGTTATTTTGTTTATTTTCTAATAATTTTTACTTCATTCTAAAATCAAAACTTCAAAACGCCATAAATTTAACGTGTAAAATTTTCTTTCCTGGCCTTAGAATAGAAACTGACTTTTTTTATGAATTCTATTAATTTCTCTGTATAATATAAATCTATATAATATTACTATATCTTTCTTGCTTGCACATTTCGAATATATTTTCGTTTGCATACATTTCCACATTCATTTTTATAACTCTTCATTAAATTCTTATTATTTAACTTTGTTTTTTCATAAATTTTTTATCTGAGTCATATTTAACCCCTTTTTTTAGCTCTTTTGATTACAAACAAAACTATAAACAATTATTGTAAGAATTAGGGCGGGAATGAAATCATTTGCAATCAATATTTATTTTATATTACTCATTTTTTTTAATTATATGTTTTTTGTGCTTTTTTTCTGTTAATTAAATAAACAGAAATCAAGGAAACGTTTTTCTGATAATATAAACAAGTAAGAACTATATGGTCAGTCGAAGCCGACTCTTAAATGCCCTATACCAAAAGCCAACAAAATTGAAAAAAATTATTTAAAAAATGTTTTATATGAGAGGAGATTCCAAAAGTGGACCTATCTGGACCAAATTTGCTACATATATTTTTTATGTTAAAATAAAAGGCAAAGTGCCAAATTTTCTTAAAATATACTCAAAATTGAACCTTTTGTTCATGCAATGATTTTTTCCAAAAAAAAAGGGGCATGGTTGTAAAAATGATACGATTTTAACTATTATTAATAGAGTTCGTTTCAGGGCTAAAACACGCACATTCGTGTACCGAATTTTTTAAATATATCTCAAAATGGGCGACCTGTAGCTTAATGTATGTCATCAGATGGACAGACGGACAGACAAGCTTAAAAATTATTCTGAGTCGATCGCCATAACTTTTTTGAAACAACTTCTTTTGAGTGTTACAAACATCTGCGCAAACTTATAATACCCCTTTTCACAAATAGTGTAGGCCCTAAAACGAAAAAAAATTAACATTTTAACTCTGCCACAATTTCTGTTTATAATTAAAAATTGAAAGTATTGCTGAAAAAACGCAAAGAGAAAGAGGAATAGGGATGTGAGGTGTTTTATAAATGGTTGAAAAATTAGAAAGAGATAGATGCCCAAATAATGGGATATTAATCTAATTACTTTGCCATTGTATTTGACACCTGCCTGGCGTGTTTTGTTTATGTTGTTTTGTTTTTTTTATGAATTTTATTTAAGTATTTTATTTAAGTATTTCTCTCATAAATTTTTTTATATTCATCTAATATTTGTAGCTCACAATTCAATGGGTCTAGTCAATTTATAATAGCAAATTTATTGTTACTTGAAAGTCTGATTTAAAATTGTGTGGAAGTTCTTAGTATAAAAAATCTATGCGATCGTTTTTGATATTCTGTAATCAACTTTCCGCCTGTTTCGGTTCAAATTTGTTTAGTTAAAGCAATTCGTCATTGTAATGTAAACTGAAATTGTTACCGAGCTCATTTAAGCATGACTTCATTTTGTGATTTTAATTAACAATGTCTCAAAGACTTGAAATTGAGACGGAGAATAAAAAAAAAACTACTCGAAATACTAAAAGGCATTTTATTTCTTCAATTAGTTTAAATTGAAAAATCTAAAGTGAAACTGAAGCACTCTGAAATATTCTTTAAAAAGTAAGTCTCTTAATTATTTCATAAGATTCCGTAAAATGTCACAAAATTGAAATTTCAAAGAATTTTATGAGAAAAATTTCAATCTTTCTAAATTTTTTCAAATTAATAGACCTTTTTTCATTCTAAAGTACTCAGTTCCTCTATTCTTTTTTCTTTTATAAAATTCGACATTTGAAATTTTAGATTAAAAATTAGTTTAAGTATTTTTTGCATGTGATCACTGTATTCTTCGAAAGGATCTACATAAAATAAATTGTGAATGCCTATGCAAATGATTTTTATATAAGAAAATTAGTTATTAATTATTAAATTTTTTTCTGTGAAATGTAACTTCCATATTCTTTGATTCTGAATTTTGGCCATTCTTTATTTTTGGCCATGATTCGTTAATGATTCAATAAAAGTCGCTTGTTACTATATTTTTTTCATATATTAATAATATTCGGATTAATTTTCTATAGACATCGATTTTGCTGATTTATTAATATTTACTTAAAGAGAATAAACAATAAATAAGCAAACGAATGAAATAAACAAATAAAATTCGCACATATAAAAAAGCGAAAACCAATAAATAAATAAATAGAAAATCAATATCAATATTTACAATGACAATTATAATTTTTAATGTGCTATTATTGATGACAACTATTGTTTACACATTTGGCCTTTTTTTTGGCTTTTTTTTTTATTATTTTTATTTATTAATTTGTTTTTATTGTGTATTAATTTCCCTTCTCTTTCGTTTCATATTCGTTACAGGTATTCGTATCAGGCTTATTAATTATTAATAGATTTTGTAATGCATGTGCGTGAAAGAAAAGTGGAGAGAAAATATTGTAAAAATTTGCACTTTTATTTTCCCGTACAACGATCTGGTATTGTTACCAAAATGTCAAAGCTTAAAATGCTAATTGTGACTTGTGTAAATAGGCATTAATTATTGAAAAATAATTATTGGTAAATAGAAATTATTATTAAACTAAGATAATTTATTATATTAATTTACTTATTGCAATTAAAATCATTTAGTACAAATGATAATAAAATAGCGTTCAAACAATATTTACTGTTAATATTTACTATAATTAAATTCGAAAGTAAATTAATTAATCACTAATTATCCATATAATACTTGTATTATTACAATTTATATAATTACTAATGAATTAATTAATAATGATTGAATTGCTTTGACTTTTTAAAATTAAATATAATTAATTTCACTTAGTTAAGTACTTAATGCATTAATTAAGTATTTGATGAGATTACATATTTACTTCATTAATTAGTTAATTAATTAATTAATTAAGTGCGTATGAATACTTAATTAAAAATTAAAAATTAATTAATACTTAATTAACTATGTATTTATTTAATTAATTAATTACTTAATTAATATACTAAATATTTGTTTAACTTCTCAATTAATTAATTAATTAATTAGTTAATTAAGCATCTGCATAAAGTGGTATTTGATTCATAAAATAATTATTTAGATAATTAAGTGTGTAAATAATTATTTAAATAATTAATCGCTTAATTATTTATTTAATCAATTAATAAAATTAAATTTAATTAATTGCGTAATTAATTAGTTGATATTAAAACCATTTTCTAATATTTTTATTCACATTTTAACAAACATAATCAAGAGTATTTTTAAAATTGTTACATGATGCTTATTCCAATGGAAGAGGGCATCACGGGGATAGTGCATTTGAATAACTAATTACTAAACAACTTCACGTTTTATCGTGTCATAGTTTAATTGTCTCCAAATTAAAACTAATATTATTTTGACAAGAATGACAAGAGTGACAACATGTTTGTTAGAATGTTATGATAATTCATTTTGGTGCGTTATTCTTTTTTTGGAAAAAAGATTTGGAAGATGAAACCGTTAATCAAACCTATAGAGAATGTAGAAAATTGCTGTATGAATTTTTTTTTAATGAATTTTCTAATACCCGAACAGATTAAGCCTTTTTTCTATTTTGATGAACGACTTTTCATCATTTTCACAGATTTGATGCTCGTCCTTAAAAATTAAACCAAAAAAAGAAAAGGAAAAACAACCAGAAAAAAAATTGTATCTTTCTTCTCATTCAAAACACTTCAATGTGTACTTTGGAGGGTGGTCATCAATCACTTAAAAGTTAGTTTTGTTTAATTTCTTTTATTATTGTTGCTAGTTATTGTCGGTTCATTCGTTTTATTGCTTTTATTTAAAAGAAACTTAAAAGACAAAATCTTAAATAAAAAAGCACCCAAACTATCAGCAGAAAAGTATTGAAGCGCATGGAGACCAATTGAAGAAAAAATATTTACAGATTCATTTACAAGAAAATTTCAAAGAATAGTTTGAGTTTTAACTTAATTTGAAATATCTCAATATATTAAAAATATTTTTATTACACAAATTGAGAGAAACACAATTTCGGTAAAAAATTAGAAATAAAATTAAAATCAAAACATTGAATTGAAAAAAGAGGCAAGAAAAAAAAATGTGAATGAAAAGAAAAAGAAGTTGAGAAACTTATTGAGCATCAGATATTTCTAAATTGATTGTTTTAGAAAGTTTTATGAAAGCAAGCAGAATTTTTCTTTCTTTTAATTAAAGTTACCATAAAAAACCTCATAGAAGAAAATGCGAATTGAAGTTGACTATAAAATATCCTACGTCCCTTTTACATAAAATTTTACTAATTTAGACTTATCTCTAAGAAATTTCTATAAGAGAAAGTCTGAAAAAAATTGGAACGTCATTTGAACTTTGTTTAGCTATTTCTCCAACAACATTCTAAATAAATTAGTTTAATGAAATTTTGAAGTCAGCCCACTTAAGATTTATTAAATAGATCAAAAAGATCTACTAAACTCGATTTAGAAAATGCCAAATCTACAATAAATAAAAACACAATTCTAGTAATGCAGAGTGCAAACAAATTGAAAATAATTTGTTTACATAAAGTAAAAAAAGTATCAAAAGTCCTTGTTAATTTTTTTTTTTATTTTTTAATATTTCATGTAGACCTTTAAGTATATATGAAGACTTTATTAGTAATAAGGATAATAAAATAAAATAGAATAATCAAATGTTTGAAATAAAAAAGACTAAAAACGAAGAAAAAGAAGAAAAGTCAAAGAAAGAAAAAACATGAATAAACGAAAAAAGTTTTACAATTCAAATTAAAGGAAGCGTAAAACTGTGTTTCCAGTATGTTGATGCTTTAACGCTCTAAGGACTCATGAAATTCTTTTTTTTTTTTTGTTTTCTGCTTATTCTTCATCTTTTTCCCTTATATTATCTTATCGCTATCTTGAGAGAAGCAAAACGATTTAGAAGAAAAGTGATGAAAGTACAAAACACTGATAAACATTGAGATTTATTAAAAAAAAAATGATAAAGGGGAAAAAAGCAAAAAAAATAAAATAAGAAAAAATTTGAGAGAAAAAAAAAACATAAATTTTCGGACAACAATTTTTATCATATAAAATGTTAACTAATGTCAGTGAGGCCTTCTATCTTTATTGCAGTTTTTATTGTTATTGCTGTGATTGTTGTTGTTGCATTCTTATACATTACAATGATTGTTTACAATTTTCGTTGGTATAATTCTGTTTAGTAAAACCTAAAAGTCAATCATCCATCGAAAATCTAAGAAATTTTAATATTTATTTTCCATAATAGAGTTGCTTTTGCTTCAGATAAACGTTTAAATTTTTGTTTACATTCAGTTGAAGTAATTAAGAAATTTATTAGATTTGGTGAGGTTTTGTAAAACGTATAAAATTTCATCGTAAAGTTCGCTATTGATTAGGAGATTAATTTCATTTCTTAAAAAGACTAAAAATGTAAATTTTCAATGTCCATACGTCTGTCTGGCTATCCATAATAAATACCTTTTGCAAAACTAAGCAGTTGTGTTTCTTAATTTTTTTTTTTTTTTTTTTTGGAAAAATCTGTTACATTTATAAATCTTCACTAAAATTGATCATTTTTCTACAGAAGCCTTTATTTTAGCGACTAATTAAAAATCATTTTTTGAATCAAGCTAACTCTACGAAACTTATCCAAGTTCAGAGAATGATATTTCTTATATTGGTAAAATTTTTTATCAATTTAATAAATCAAAATATTTTACGATTTTAAACAGTCACTATTTTGATATTTTTTTGTTTTAGTTAAAGTACTTACAAGTTCATTTCAAATAACTGCACGCTTTTTATTTAAACTTTAAATAAATTTCATATTTCATTTCATACATAATTTCTCTGCAAAAGTTTTATTGTTATTTTAGATTTTTTGTTCCATTACTTCAAGAAAAACATATTGTTTCATGTAAAAAGAACACAAAAATAAAAAAATAAGAGATAAAAAAAAAGAAGAAATGATGATGTAAAAAAAGAAAAGGAAAGTAGGATAGTAATAAATAGAAAATTATTTAAGTAAAAAAAATAAAGAAAACCGAAGAGTCGACACTAAATCTACAGTTAAAAACTTTTTTGACGAAGTATAAAAAGTAACTGAGAAGAAGATGATATTTGTGATATATTAACTCATCTCATTAAAGTCATTTTATATGGGCTTATGTCTCAGTAATCCATTAAAAATTTTCGCGAATTTTGATACGTACGTGCAAGTCTTACAAATCTTACTTTTAAATTTTGTAAGCAAGTAGAGTTTTCTGAGAGAGATTTTTTAAGGCTCTAAGATAAATTAAGCAATTTGGCATAGAGTTATGTATAAATAGAAGGAGGGATTCTTCAAATAAGCATTTCAAATTTATTCAAAGAAAAATTTTGATTACACTTCTTTAAGCCATGCAAAATGTTTTCAAAAAATTTGAAAAATTTCCAAATTTTTAAAATTTAGAGATGATTGTAAACTGATAAAATAAGATTTAGAATAAGAAAATCTAAAAGAGAAATTTAAAAGTTTTCATGAAAATTCTTACAGATTGTGATTTCAAAAGAAACTTTTAAAAAAACTTTGAAATCATTTTTCGCAGGACGTTTTAAAAATTGTTCGCTTATCAATAATCGATATTTTCTACATTCTGTCTGGCCAGTGAAATGGCCCTGCTTTTCCAAACGTTGGCCTAAATCCTTCGTTTTGTTTTCTGTAATGCCTTCAGTTTTCAACTTTTTCTTGTAATTTATTTGAATCTGCATCTAAAGCATTGTAGAATATAAAATAAATAAAATAAATTTTATACTGGAAAAGAAAACTTTTTCTAGCAAATGAAACTTAAAAATATATTATTTCATAAACTAAGCACCAATAATAGAACTTCTTCTTCTTCTTTTTCTTTTTTTTTTTCTACTTCATCTTCCACTTATTGTCATTATCTTTGAATGGCAATTGCTTTTTATAAATGTATCTAAACATTTGTTATTATTTTGAAAAGAGATTTGAAGTTTAAAGCAAATAGTTTTAAAAAATTTTATTTAAACACTTACAATTATTATCATTATACACAAACATGCATATGTATGAACATCTAATAAACAATGTTCTAACCACTAAAATAGCAAAAGAATTGTTGAGTGGAAAGGAAAAAGCCAGTGAGTAGTGCGGGAAAAGATTTAGGAATAAAGTGCAGATCTATACAAATCTCAAGTGTATTGCTCTAAACAAATATAAACCGAAGATAGAAGAAGAAGAAGAAGAATAAAGAGAAAGTAACAACAACGTTATTATTATTAATAACAACAACAACAATAACAACAACAACAACAATTTAACAATGCATTTGTTTCAATTTTTTCAATATGCAATATATTCGACAGACAAACAGACAGACAGATGGAAAGATGGATAGATAGATGGTTAGATGGATGGATAGCTAGACGATCACATAGAGGATTCTTTAGAAAACTAGGCGAATAGAACCGAACAGAACAGAGAGGGGCAGAGAAATAAATCGTAATCCATTCACAATTGTTTGGCACTTGACGCCAACTGACTTACAACAGATGCTGGTAGCAAGACAAAGAGAGAAAGAGAGGGATAGAAAGTGATGCTAAATTTTCATTTTAAGAAAATATCTAACATTTAAAATAAATTTAAGAATTTTTTAGTATTTACGTTTGCAATCATTTTAATTTCATTTCATGTTTTTATTTCTAAATTTTTATTTATACTTAAGTTTGTAAAGTGCGAAAAGTGGTCCATGTGTAAAAAAATCCAAGAAAAATTCTGCAAATATTCAAGATAATTGTGGAAATTCTTGAAATTAATTATGCATAATTGTTAAAGTTTTTGTCTATTTATCTTTCAATTGAATTGAAAATTTTTTGTGGAACTGTAGTTTACATCCTGTAGACTCAACTTTTTTTTGTATAGATCGATTAAACTTAGGTTCAATTTTACTGAATGTGAATCAATTTAAGTAACTCTATCCATCTGTTCGCCAGCCTATCGGTCCGCCACTCCATCTGTCCATTAGTCCATCTGTCCGTGAGTCCATTTGTTCGTTAGTCTCTCCGTCCGTTAGTCCATCCGTCCTTTTCGTCCCTTAATTCATCTGTACCTCCATCTGTCCGTCAGTTCATTTGTTTGTTAATCCATCTATCATCCGTCATTCCATCTGATATGTGCCCATGTAATTTGCTGAACTGTGTTAAGAAGTCGCACTTTAACTTCAAACTGCACTCTATTAAAAATAGTTAAAATTGTACAGTTTTTAATATAATTTTCCATAAGTAAGTTCTTATTTGGAAGGAAGTTACAATTTCAGGTAGTTTTTAAACAAATTCCGTTTAAAATATTATTTTGATGTACTCCAGTTTCAATCGATCTTTTTTACAATAAGCATATTTTTTTTTCTTAAAATGAATTTGCAAAGAACCAAAAAAATGTACCAACACAATATTTCACTGTGTAAAGTCATTAGAATTTATAGAGCAGATTAAATCGTTTTTGACTTAAAGAAATATTCAGTAAGAGATCGATAAATGTGAGTAAAAAATTGATTATTTAAAGCAGATGGACGAATCCAATAAAAGTTTGCAAAATATTTGCAACGTCAAAAGTTCTAATTAAATGTAATAAATTATATTAAATATAATAAATAAATGTTTTATCTAAATTGAATACTAATGATGATGCTGATGATAAGAATAATAGCGATGATGGGAGAGTTCATCATTTTAATAACTAATAACTAAACAATAAAATTCTGTTGTTTCTTTTGGTACATTTATTTGTTTATTCGGTTGCGTAAACATTAAAAATAAGAAACTTGGAAAACAAAAAAAAAGAAAAAGAAATTCAATAAGCAGAATAATTTTCTTGGAAAATTTCTTCGAGCTTTTCTTCTGTCTGTCGTCATCATTTAGTTTCATTATGCAGTAGAGCGTAGAACTAAATGAAACCATTGAAGCAACAAAGAATGTTGGTGGAAACGTAAGGGAGAATGGTAATAGTGAGAAATTGTGAAATTCTAATAGAACAAGAAGAAAACAACAATTGAGAAGATAGCAAGGAAAATTTTAATATTTTTCCATTTAAAATTAAAGTGTTGAAAAATAAAAAATGGAAAATAATAGAAAACAAAACAACTTGTTTAGTACTTCATTTTATGGGGCCTTTTGTTTAAGTGTAAATGATGTTAAAGATGATGAGGATGATAATGATGATGATAATGATGATGATAATGATGATTAAGAAAGTAAAATGAAAATTATTAACTTTCAAAAAGTGTTTTGAGAGTTTTAGTGTTAGCCGCAAAACATTTGCAAACACTTTTACGCCTTGCTTTCTATTGGCGTTTATTTTTATATCCATCACTTAGAGATTGAGGGGTACATTCATTTTATTATTAAGTTTGGAATACCCAAAATGAAACCTGAAATTTTGAATCGATTTAAACATCTGTCTGTCAGTCTGTCCGTTTGTTTCTGGCCTGTTAACATTATCCCAGTTGCCAAAAAGGAGATATCATGCTCAAATTTGGCGGAAATATTGAAAGTTCTTTCAGGTAGTTTGATATTGAAAATGGATGAAATCGATAAAATGGCATGTCAAGAGTACAATGTAAACTGAGAACATTTTGATTTTTTTAAGCAAAATTTGGCGATTTTTCACACGTTATTCATACAAATTGGCCACGCCTATAGGAAATTATGCAATATTAAATTTCTTTCAGTTTTTTTTTATGTTTACGCTTTCTATTTATTTCATGGTTTCTGGGTGGCAGGTATTCAAAATTCGTCTTCAGCTAAATATAATTTTCTTATTTATTATTTTGATTTTCATTTCCATTTTTACATTTAATATATTGTTATTGTTGTTTCCCAGTTAGTTTGTTTGTTTGTGTTTGTTAAGGTTTCCGTGACGCGGTTTTTTATGAAATGTGTAACATTTGCGACACTCGTTATTCTATCTCCCAACAATCACAATATGAAAAGTTTTTAGTTTCCGTTTTGTGAGAGTGAATGCCGATAGCAGTGGCAACAATAACAATAACAACAACAACAATAATATAATAATAATAATAATAACAACAATAATAATAACAATAACAACAATAATAATAACAACAACAATAGCAGTAGCAACTGCAACAGCATCAGCATTGGCATTGGCATCATTTGCCATAAAAATGGCAAAAATTCTTATAATTCCATAAAAGAGGAAAGAAAAAAGTAATAGAAAGAAAAGTTTCATGTGATATGCTGAAGCATTTTTATATGCTCATACACAAACACACTAGCACTCCAATTATCAGGCCGTACACGTACACATAAAGTTATAATCTAAAGCCATGCATGGATTCCTCTATTCTTAGAGGCAGCTTACTCTTCCATATGCAGATAGTTCTGGTTTTATGCTTTAAGTGTGCATCTGTGCGTGTGTGTGTGTTAGTGCAGAAAAAAGCAGTATTATAAAGGTTTTTTATTCTTCTTCTTTTTGTTTGTATCTGCCATGTGCCATCTGCTATTGACATTTGCTGTGCTGGCGCTATGTGATGGCCTCAATAAGCGATTATTCGAAGCTACTCATGTCTTTCTATATATACATATACATCAAATATTAAGCCCGCCTTTCCATTCACTATTTTGGGCTACTAAATAGATTTGCAACCCTGCAATAAGCTACTTCAATGTTCCTATAAATTACAGATCAATTTCAGTTCCTAAAATAACTTTGTTTAATTTGCTTCTTGTGATCGTTTATGGGATCCTAGATCTACAACATTCCATTTGTGGTAAAAATTTAGATATCTATTTTAAAGATCGCAAAAACTTTAAAAATTCTAGCAAACAGTTTTTGCAAATGGATATGCCTACAATAAAATCTAAACGCAAGTGTAAACTAAGAACCCGCCTACAATAAGATCCAGCATCGAGAATGGCTTTGATAATTTATAGCAACAATTAATGACTTAGTTTTTACAAATTGCACTAATTCGCAGAGTGAAATTTTTCAAAATTATTACAAGCTATTTATCGTCAAATATCATGAATTTCGTTGACGTCCAAAAAAATTTATGATCAAAATTTTTAAAGTTTGAGCTTGTGGTTTTCGTTTTTCGCTCTATTAATTATTTATTATTTTTAAAGTATAAAGCTACAATATTTGTGTCTTATTAAAATTGCTCTGTTACATCCATAATTTTAACATAAAAAATCGATAATTTTTTTTCAATTTTTTTTTAGCAATATCGAACATTTTTTTATCATTTTACACAAAACAAAAAATTTAATGGAAACATTATATTTTTCATAAATTTTATGCTATATTGTCCGTCCAACATATAAAACAAGTTGAGTGCGTTTATTTATTATAGCGCATTTCCTGGTAGTTGGGCATCTAGAAATTGGCCACAATTAAACAGAATTTTTTCTTTGGTTTTTTTTTTTTAATAATGCACACATTTTTATGAAGATTTCCCGCTGCCCAGCAACCATTTATCCATAATTTTTCTCTTTCATTTCTTTAATACATATATTTCCATATTTTTAAGGATCAAAAGCATGAAGAAATTGAAGTTAAACAAAAGTTTACTAAAAATGTTTGGAATTGTAAAAACGGGACATAGAATTGAAAGTCGCTTATTATTTTGGATTATTTTTTATTTTATTTTTATTTTATTTTGTTATTATCTGCTGTATCAATCTAATCAATTGATTGCTTATCAAATTTCCCTTATCTTGTCTTTCTCTTTTTTTTTTTTTGATATCTTTTAAATTGATTTCGTTAAAAGTGTTAAAGATTTTTTTTCATTTTAATATTTAATTTAAAATATATTTGGTAAAAATTGTTAAACAATGAATTTTAACAAATGATCCTATTTTAATTACTTAAAATATGCCACGCCCATTAACAAATTAATTAAATTAATATAATTTTCATCAAGGAAACATTTTTATGAAAAGTTAAGTTAAGTTTATGTACAGCCACGCCCATAATTTTTTAATATAAGAATTTTGGTACCGCCGAATTTATAGAAAGAGAGATAGAGAGAGAGAGAGAGAGAGAGAGTATGAAGTCCAATCTGGTGAAGTTTTTTTTTGCTTCAGCTTACTTCAGCCAACTTATTTATTGTTCCATTTTTTTTTGTCCTACATGCAGATAAATGCACTTGTGTGTGTATGTGCAATACTTTCTTTTTCATTTTACAATTTCTTCTTCTTAGTTTTTTGTGTTATCATGACAGAATGTTATAACGTTCTTTCTTTCTTTATTTTCCCCGCTTTTTCCTCTTTTTGCTTTTCTTCTGCTGTTTTGTTAAATGTTTTCATTATTGTTGAATTTTTATGAATTTTTTTTTTAGTTTGTTTGGTTTTTTTTCACCCTCACAATTTTTGCACTAATAATAAAAAAATTGCACCCCAACAACAAAACCCAACAAAAGAAAAAAAAGAAGAAACAAGTTTTTTTCATTCAAATATTCTGTTTTGCTGTTTTGGTTGTTTTTGTTTTAACTGTTATCGAGCATTAACAATTGACATAACTTTTAATGTTGTTCGGTTTTTTGTTGTTGTTTTATTTATTTATTTATTTATTTTTATTTTTTGGCCATTCACAAAATGTGGGATCGATCGATTCGTTATTGAGATAGTTTCTCGATATTTGATTATAAATTCTTGAATTCTACATCGGGTGAATATTAAAAAATTATTTGACCCTACATCACTAATGGTATAAGGTATAATAAGTTGGTGCAGATGTTTCTAACACTCAAAAAAAGTTAAGGGAAACACAAATTTTCTATTATAAAAATCAACTCAGCATTACTTCTAAAAACGATTTAAGTCTGTCTGTCTGCCTGTCTGTCTATCCGTCTGCTGATTGTCCATGTATATTTGTAAGCAAGCTACATGTCGAAAATGTTGGGCCATTTAAATGAAATTTGCCACGTGAATGGTTTTGGCTTAGAAACGAACTCTTTTGAAAATGGTTTAAATCGGACTATTATTTCGATCACTCTCCTCATAAAATCTTTCTAAAAAAATGTCATTATATGTATAAAATATTCATTTTTAAATAGATTTTAATGTAAATTGGCGCTGAATTGTATTTTAATATAGAAAGTATGTGTATCAAAATTGGATTCACATCGATTCATTTCTTAAACCTCCTCTCACATAACGAACTTTTTAAATAAATGAAAAAGTGCAATTTTGTTTTTTTCAATTTTGTTGGCTTTTGTGACAAATCACATTAGGCAAAATGTTGTAGGGTATAAAAGAGTCTGCCACGCTCAACTATTAACTTTTTACTTGTTATTAAAAAAAAGGTTGAAGGAATTATTCGAATTATGAGAATGGAGCATTTTGTTAAAATCGATTTCTTGAGTTTTCACGAGAACTTTTTCTTCATAAACTTTGCCTTGAAACTAACAGATCGCTATTTATGAAGTTAAGGCATTGACCAAAGTTTGCTTCCATATAAATGCCGGTTGAATTAAAGGACTTTTATGATAACTTTCCATAAGCTTTCTTCAAATTGCTCTTATATTACAACCTTTTTTTCTTGCAAAAAAATCTAGAAAAAATCAAAATATCTACAAAAAAAAATTATAATTCAAAAAAATTTTCAAAAAAAAAGTAAAGAACAAATAATTAAATATTTTGAATCTGTAATCATAATAAAATTCATGCTTATTTTTGCTAGAAAATTTTAGAATTAGGAAACTTCTCGCCTAAAACGAAAGCCAAATTGAAACATTTATTTTAAAAATTTTCAAAATCTTTTCACTGGCTGATAAAGAATCTATAAAATAGATTTGAAAAATTCTTAAAAAAATGAGTAATAATATTAATTTTAGACCAGAGATTACTTGGGTATTTGTTATTGAGAAGTATTTTTCTAAAGACACAGACACTTTCAATGGAAATTTCTTAATTGAAAATATATTGAAATTTGTAAATTATCTGTTACTAAAAGGGCTTACGCTTTCTCTTCCATTTCATTTTCCATTATCAGCTTATTGTACTTCTATTACGATTAATGTGATTACTCATGTCACTCAATAAATCATCATATGTCATTTGTGCAGCAATATCGATTGGCAGTCGATTCTAACTGACATCAACCTTTAAATGATAACAGTCCAAAATTTAATAATTCTCAAGTAAAATCAGAGAAAATTTTAAGTTTTATATCGAACTTTGTTGATCGCTTGGCTGTTTAGGTTATTTAGAACTATGCGAAAGAGCTTAAAATAGATTTCTCACTTCTTACCATAAGATAAGGTCGAAATTATCAACAGTTTAATAGATAAAAAGTTTAAAAATTTGGTTTCTTAATTAAACTCTATAAAAATGGTAAATTTTCGATAAGAAATAAATCACACTTTTATTAGATAACTGCAATCAAGAAAAAAAATTCAATTAAGATTAGAGAGAATTATTGAATGACGTGGCATTAAAGTTAACTAACTGAATGATTGTTATCAATCCGCATTATCAAACATCTTCGTCAAAACATTTGCATTTTGGGAAAATTCAATGAATTTATATATTAGATTAAATGAAGTTTAAATGGCATGAAATAGTTTCAATAGTTTGATTGATGAAAAATATCTAAGAATTTCGCTAAAGCAATGATTACTAAGATAAAGTAAAGTATTTTATAAAAAAAGCAATTATTTAATAAGATTTTTTATAAAGTTGAAGGCAACTTTTATTGTATTAGTTAGAAGAAGTTTGCTTCGCCTCTTTCATTTCTTTAATTTCTTGCATGGATCCAATCAATTTTCTAAGGAACAAAATGCAATTTTGAAGATGAAGTGTATTTAACATTCCTTGATATGTGTTCTGTGTCCTTTCTTCTATCTTATTACTGACATTGTCCGTCCATCTCTCCAGAAGAAACTGTAATGAGGGAAAAGAAAGAGATTTGCTTGGCAAGCAAGATAAAGTTAAAGATAAGCGCGCGAGATACGCGACTGAGAAACAAAATACATAAAAATTATAATCGGAAAATTGAATTGAGAACTAAGAAGTTTAGAAAACATTGCAAATGAAGTAGAAGGCTAAGAAAACCATCAAAAATAAAGGAAATCATGGGATAAAAGAATAATTTAAATCATTTTAAAATCAAAAAAAAAATTATATATTTCATTTAAGTGAAGCTAAAGACTGTTTAGGACAAGAGTCCATCCAAAAGAGTTCATCAAACGAAACAGTGACGTGGAGTTTAAAGCAGGCTCGACTTAAACCACATAAGACCAGGCCTTGATAATTAAAATTGGCCGATTTTTAAGTGTATCATTTGTTTTTTTAAGGTTTTAGCGAAAATTCGCCAATAAAAGAAATTACTTAAAAATTTGTGAGCTTAATAAAATTTCCGAAAAACGTTAAGAACTTCATTAAAAATCTATTACATTTTATCTCTTTACGCTACGTCCATGAAAAACATTTTATAAAATTTATACTTTGTGAGTAATTTTTATTGTAATTGTGTAAATGCCTCAAATGGCATGTCATACCATTACATTTTCTACTATATTTTTCTACATATATATTCCAATATTTCAAATGGAATATAAAAAAAAAAAAAATAAAGAAATTTATTGTAATAGAGTTCTTTTCTGTCAGTCGGTAGTTGAATTGTTTGCTTGCTTTCTTCCATTTCACTATCTTATCACATAAAATAAAATATGGAACATCATAACGATAAAGATGATAATGATGATGATGATGATGATGATCATCATCATCAAAATGATATTATTTTATAATAAATTATATTGCAAATTTATGTTGTACTTTCTGTTTGATGCTTCATAATGATTAAGCGATAAAAACAAAACTACACTCTTGCTCTGTGACTTTTTCTCTCACATTTTCACGGTTGCTATATTTAAGGGCCTGATAGAGTGCATAAATAAATAAAAAGTTATAAATAAATTAAAAAAACAAAGAGTTTTGTTATTAATGCAAAAAGCGTGACATATGTCACATATTTGCGCTGATATTGTCATTTCTAATGTTGCGGGCAGCTGGTGCTTTTATTACGTGTTGTTATTGTTATTATTCTTAAATTTATATATTTATATAAACCATATGAAAAATATCTCTGTCTTAATTTGTTTTCATCATACATTATTTGATTTGCCAACTCAACTAAAACAATACAAAAAACGACATGAAACAAAAAAAAAAAAAATTGAAGAAAAAATGTAGCAAGCAAAGCGATTTATGTTAGTTTTAGATAAATTTTCTCTAAGAGTGGAATATTATGACATCAATAAAAGTTTCAAATTGAAAATAACACCATTTTCAATTTGAAACTTAAACGACATTTCTGTGAGAAAATCTTGCAAACATCACTATAAAATAATGAAAAATGACCTATTTTGTAGTAAAAAGAGCATCTCTAACTTTTGTTTGGATAAATAGGTTTATTTACTTATAATCAGTTTTCCTAGAAAAATTTAGACCTAAATGGTATCACTGTTCTATGCTTTAGAGTACATTTATGGGTAAAAATTTCGGTTGATTTCGCCCAAGAGAGATAGAAATTACCATACAATCATAGATAATGTGGCAAGGTAAATCAAGTCCTTGGTAGTGGCAGGACGTTACGAGTCCTTAGCAGATATATGAATGAGCTTCTGATCCTTTTACCGCAATATCTTGAATTATTTTTGTTTCTTTTAAAAAGTCTAGATCCAATAAGCAAACCTTTTTAAAAAGTTGTTTTTCACTTCTTTCAGTTTAAAGTTAGATTTCATTGTAAAAATTATAATGGTTACATTACATTGAATATATTTAATTTTATCGTAACTTTGTTGTTGAATATAAAACAACAAGGGTTTTGTAAGGGTAATGGACAACTTTTACATAAATATTTTTACAAAATAAATTACACATAAGATAATTTATTAGATAATGTAAAATAGAAATTTTTGAACAATTTTTCAAAGGGAGAGGGAAAAATTGTGGCATTCAAACTTTCAACAGAGAAAGTACAATGTGAAATTTTAACTAAAGAAATTAGTGCTACTAATCTTTGTTTAAAATAATGAAATATAGAAAATAATGTAACATACTTTGGGGATTTTAATGTAGATCTCTTTGTAAGTAAAGTAAGTAATTCCAGGTTTTTCACTAATAAAAGCAAATTATATAAAACTTATTTCAAAATTATTTCAAAATTATTGCAGATCTTACGAATCTTTTCATCAGTTTTGAAATTTCTATGGATTTCTATTTCCTTTTTTCTTTCTCTATTAGACGTTTGCTACAGCTCACTTGCGAGTGCCATATTTCGAAATTCTGTCAAAGGTTTCAAAATCACTTTGTCTTGGCACCTTTTTTATACTCTTTAATTAACTAAAATTATAATAGAATAATTAAGTCTCACTAGTCTTTTATGTTTTCCATTTTACCGTACTTTAACATTTTTTTTATGAATTTAGAAAGTTTTGTAAGTCTTAAAAGAAGTATAAGTCTGTTGATGACACCGTTTGATTTAGAATTAGTTTCGGAATTTATTTAACAATCTATCAATTTAATCAACTATCTTAAAAAGTCTAAACGGCAAACTTTGTAAAGTATTTTAATGAGAATTGATTTACTTTAGCCTGAGATCAGTTTCAAATCGAAATTGAAATCGTTTTAACTTGAAAATGACTTATCTCATATAAAGTTTTATGGGGAAATATTTCTTCATAATTATAAAATTTGGAGCAAAGTATTGTTCGAAAATTTTCATGATCTCTTTCCTTTGACTTTTTAATTGTATGACGGAAGGTAGCACAGGATATTTAAAAGGCCATCACAGATGGCCTGATGATATTTTAACATTTTTGGTTCTTGTTTTTTTTTCCAATACTTACTATCATTTCTGGTTTGTTGCATTTCCTTTAGATAATAATAATAATAATAATAATAGAGGGTAATAAATGAATAGAATAAAGTAGAATAGAATTGAATGGAATGGAACGGAATTGAAGGGGCTTAATATATATATATATATATATATATATATATATATATATATATATATAAATATAAATATGCATATAAAGAGAAATTACAATCATAATAATAATCACAAGTAAAAAGTTCATAGTCAATTGGAGCCGACTCTTAAATATCCTATACCACTTTGTAAATATTCGTGTGATTAAAATTTTTCAATTTCAAGCTAACACAAATTGAAGAAATTGTAATTTTTTATATGAGAGAAGGTAAAAAAATGGAACAATCTAAACAAAATTTGGTGGTACATGTTTCTAACGTTAAAATACCACTAAACTCCCAAATTTTCCTTCAAATGTATTATAAATTGTAATTTTTTCTCATATAACGACTTATTTCGAAGAAAGTCGTTATATGGGTCGTGGTCGTAAAAATGTTTCAATTTTAACCATTTTCAATAGAGTTCATTCCTGCGACGGAACTCATTAATGTACCAAGTTTCATTAAAGTATCTCTAAAATTGCAATCTGTAGCTTGCTAAGAAATTTATATGGACAAACAACGGTCAGATCAAGAAGTGACTGTAGTGTAGAGTGTAATAATTATTTACGTGTAAATACATGTAGTAAATAAATAGTTATTTAGTTATGTCCCCAAGTCACCATGTAGAAATGTTTCTTATCTTTTATATATACATATATAAATAGAATTGTTATTCTTATAATAAGCGATATTACTTTTGTTGTTCTTGTTAAATTCACTTGATTCAAACATTTCAATTCAATTCAAAAACAAGAATGTGCCCGCATTTTGGGGAAAAATATAATTAAATTGAATTATATTAGAAACTAATAAACAAACTTTACAATATGGCTTCGATAATTTCATTTGAACGTATATTTAAAAGGTCGCTTTTCAGGTTAATTACCTTGAAAATAACTGAAAATAATTTATCGTTAATTGAAAGAGTTATGCTGTTTGAAAAGTGAATGGAATAATTAAAGAATTACGTTATCGTCCCTTAAAAAGAAAGGTAATAGCGCTGCAAGCGATTTCTTGCTGTTTAAACAACAAAAATGTGGGTGTGATTTGCTGGATTCCACAGCGCAGTATTTTAATATCAAAAGTATCGCGTCTTAAAACAAATCAAGTCAACCAAGAAGTCATAGAAAATGTCCATGCAAGTGAGAAAATAAATTGCTAAGAAATGGCGAAGGCTTATAAATTATTTGAAGGATGAGGCTTTGTGTAAATGCTCACTCAAAGCTTGATTAATGAATGAAGTAGTGAGGCATTGGTGAAACGTACTTCTTGAAGCAATTGATTTTGCATCATAAAAAGACAATGCTTAGTGTAAACAATTATTGTCAAAAAACGTACACTTTTCACAGGGGATTTTAAAGTCTACATTTAAGGCAAAACCATAAGCAATTGATTGTTTGAATTGAATTGTGAGAGTATTATTTTTTATAAGCTAATCTAGATGAGTGCAATAGTTATTTCAGTTGTCTAGTGTTCTCAAATCAATTACTTGAAACAATAAAGCGATCAAGGAAAAACGATTCGGTATAAATTGGGGCAACTTGGTCGAGAAGTAGTTTTATAAAACTCTCTTAATCAAACAAAAAATGGACTAGTCTGAGAAATTGTTGGATATCCCTTTACAGCTTTGGAATTACGAAGCTATTGAAAAAAATTGCAAATGGTCATTTAAATAAAAGCAATATATTTTAAATGACCCAATATATGTACATATGTATATTTTTATTCTTTCTTTTAATTTTTATGAATAAATTACAATACATACACATATACATACACATATAATTAGTTGTATTATTATTAAATAACAACAATAATATATATAAATTCTATTTATAATAAAAATTTCTTATTCGATGTAAACATTTACCGTGCAAGAGGAAAAGAACTAAAATGGAGAAGTATTAAATGAATAATAGACAAGAAAATCCTTTAAAAAATATTATTCATAAATTATATGAAATTATATGAATAATGATAATAAAAGAAGAATAGAAAATTTAAATAACAGAATGAATGAAGAGGATGAAGTGTTCCTTATCTACATTAAAGATAAATATAAGGCAGTGGCATTGGCAGTGGCAGTGGCAGTGGCAGTGGCAGCAACACAATAAAATGAAAAATGAACTGAATTGAATTGAATAAACAATTTTAGCAACATTGTTGCTAAAGTATATAATTGAAGAATAATAAGAATGTCATAGAAGAAGAAAGCCCTAAGAAAACAAGAAGCAAGAAATGAAAAAGTGTTTACGTCATCTTAATTATTAGCATCAGGAATGAAATTTTAATGGTAAAATGCGACCAATTTAAAAAAGAAAATGCGATCATTTAGTAAAATGTTTAATAAAACTTAGCTCTACGGACACGTAAAAACGTTGTCGAGGATTCGTTTAAGGACCCATAAACTTTGCTGAAGTAACGTCCATTTTTTCATATAACTAATAAATTTGACAAATCGAAATGTGTGCATTCATCTAAGAAGTCAAAATAATTCTGAATCTTTTTTTTATAAAAAAAAGAAAAAGTGTGTTTGTAAAAATTGTTCGATTTTAGGCATCTTCATTACCAATCAACTCGATCTTATGACCTTGAATCAAGTCTTATTAACATATTCTTAGAAAAATTCTTCAAAATGCGGATGGATGAAAAAGGCTGAAACAATTCAAAAAAATCTTAGTCTGAATAATAAATATCAAGAAGCATTTGATAAACCAGTTTAGTTAAATTATTAATGAAAATGCCAGAGAAATATTTGTGCTTTAGTTGTTCGATATAAATTTTTTCGAAATAATTCAGAAAATCTTTAGCATATTTTATCACAACTTATTGAAGATGAAATGGCATAAAAAATGAGAGTGGACGTTAAGCAATAATTTATCTACGTAGTAAATGTCACACGCTAATTTAGATCAAAATTTTGACATGGAAGATCAAAATTACTACATATCGGCGCAGTCACTTTGTGGCTCACAAAAATATACTAAATTTTTTTAGAGATTTTGGCAACAATTTATTAGAAGCCACGGCCACAATAAGATTGGTTGTAAAGTAAATTGCGGTAATTTGAGTTTAAATTAAAGTGAACAAAAAAATTCCCATTTTTCATTAATTTTTATAATGAATTTTTTCTTTCTTTTTTGCCATCTTCAGGTAATTTTTTTTGCCACTTTTTTTCCGTCTGGACGAGTGTATACGTAGTTTTGTTCTCTCTGTTTCTTATCCAGTTAAAGCGATTAATGAAATTATAAAATTCAATTGAATCGAATCTTCTTTTACATCAAAGAGAAAGAAACTCATAGAAAGAGCCGGAGGGTAAATCGAGAGATTTGTTTATGGAATAAATGATTAAATTTTAATAATTTATTAAAATTAGTTGGTATTATTTTTGCTCTTTTACTCTTTTGCTCACTTTTTTACTCTTTTGCTCACTTTTTCTTCTTATTATTTTAACATAATTTTTTGCTTTGCCTTTTCTTTTTTCTTATTTGCCTTAAAGCAAATTCATAATTATTAATTAAGTATAACTTTCCTTTTTACTTTATAATTTTCTTCTTCATTATCATTTATTTATTGAAATAATTTTATAAACACTTGATAGATCGTTGAAAAGCAGCAAAATGTTTTCTAATTATTTTCTCCATCTAAAGCTCATTTTTATTCATTAACTAAAATTTAATTTTTTTTCTAAAGGTTTGATTAAAGTTATGTAATATTTAAGTTATGTAATATTTGAGATAGATCTATTCTTGATTTGTTGATTTGTCTTGACTTTATCTTATTTCGAGGTCACTCATTTGTTTTACATTTTCAAATTGGAATTTTTTCGAAAAAGCGAAAAGAAACGTTTCGAATGGTTAACAAGAATTTTTAACAAGCACTGAGTAAGCACCATAAGTTTCGGTGCTTATAATTTACTACTTACAATTGTTAGTAAAAAACTTTGATTTAATTAAATTTATTATATTTTTAAAATGATTTTCACAAATTATCGAAAAATATTTCATGGCAAGACTTGAAAGTTATTCAGACATTTGAAAAAATTAAAAAAAAATTTTTCTTAATTTTTTTAATTTGATTTCCGTAATCACATCTGCGTGATCTTTCACTCTCTATTTGCTATTTGGAAAGAATGTTCTAGCTGTAAAAAATGATAAATTTAAATCAAATCCGTCAAATTCAAAAGTGTCGCATGAAAGTCTCCGCGCTGAGAATGACAGAAATCGAACGAAGGCATGCTCATCCTTCTACAATCTAAACTAAAAAGCCGCAGATTTTTGAGGGAAGAATTGTTGCTTCTTACATGCTCTAACTAGATGGCAATCTAGGTGGAATACCAGTACGGTTGGTAGGGTTACTTTTCGTTTTGTTCCAAATGTGACGACAATTAAGGAAAATCCTTGTTTTGAGTTTACACTCTATCAGGGATTTTTTATGACTGGCCACGGATCTTTTAATGCTTTCCTAGTGGAAAGAGGTTGTCTAGACGCAACAACAAGTACTTGCATTTGTAGTTTTGTAGTTAGACTGGATGCATGTACTTTGTGCATGTCTGCTATATGACGATATCAGGAATCTAGATAGGATGGGTATTAAAATGACTGACGGGACTTTTATGTTCAATGAAATACTTTTGAATAGAGGGTATTTTGAACATTTTAAGGTTTTTGCAGGCACAGTCTTTAGAAGACGTCGGATGCTGATTAGAAGTTTGCCGAGGGCATAAGTATAGTAGTATGTGTACTGTACTGTTGCTTCTTACATATAATCTATACTACAGTCTAATCCATTGAGTACTCCCTATTTAGGTTTTCCAAAGTAGAATTTAAAATACTGAGTAACTTCATTTTAGCGATGTATAACTTTTCCTTTATTATTTTTTGCTTGCTTTTTTTACCATGTGGAAATCAATCAATGTAAGTTTCATTTAACACTTAAAATCGAAATAACTCAAAGTGATTGGTGATGAAAATCACACACGTTTGATTGAAATTTTTGCAATACTTTTATTCTCGTTCAGTAGTTCAGCTTTTTTTTGTTTTGGTTGATTCTTATATTTTAATACCTTATTGTTGCCATTGTTGTAATTGTAATTCTTGTTTTTATTGTTGTTGCTTATTCGCCCACTTGAATTAGAGCATTATAAATTTGTGCATATGTTTGTAATAAGCATCCCGATGGAGTTAAAATAGACCGAGCTTTTATTATTCCGAGCAGCCTAGAATCACTCTTTGTATAGCTTGAAATTTTTCTGTCTGTCCATTCAACTAAAACCTGTCCATATAATTTTATTAACAAGATATAATTTTTGATGTATATTTATATGAAACTTGGTAGGTGGTTGCCTTTAGATCCAAAAATGAAGCGTGCCCTATTTTTAGGCCGCTGCTCATTTAAGCTTTTTTTTCGATATAAAAGTCATTGTATGGAAAACATTTACTATTTGATATATTTTTAAAAGAACATTATTTCCCAGCGAATATGTAATTTGGGAGATCTGAATGGGAGTGCCGAATCTAGTTCAGATTCAACCCATTTTTAAAATGTCTTCCATATATCGAATTTTTCAAGAACTTAAAAATTAAACTTTTTGTTCTATCATCCTAACTTATAAATCATACCTTGATCTCAATTGGCCTTAAAAAAGTAATTTACGTTATTTAAGAGTCGGCTCTCACCATCTATAACATTTCCAATTGTGTAGAATGAAATTGATTTGTAATTGAAAAAAATTCAATTTAGTTCATTGTCAGTTGTGTCGTCACTATTTGTCATCGTTTCCTTTTTTTTTTTTTGGTTAAGCATATCTGTATATATGTATGTATGTACGCTGTGTGTATGTGTGTTTATAGTGAAAAGTTGTTGTTGATTGTTTGTGGCGATAGGGGCAAACGAATTTGGTTTAGATTTACTTTTCTAGAGTGAAATCTCAATTAAGGTGTTAAATTAATTCTTAATTTGGCCAAGTTCGATTCGATCTGATTTTCTCTTACATAAACCAATCAATTCCATTTATTTAGCATTTATATAACAAAATCAAATAATGTAGGAATGTAGGTGGCATAGCTCTCTACATAACTCTGATGGCGAATGCGGTTCAATTACTTTACTTTAGCTAGTTTTTCTCGACACTTTTTATTTCATTTTTGGAGCAAAATTTTTTCTGCTGTAAAAAGAAAATAAATAAAAGAAAAACAAAAGAAATAAAAATTGTTGAAAAACCTCTAGAAATTTTACAATTTATCTTAGAATGAGAAAGCAATCATGAAAATAGATGAATGAAATGGTGAAAGCGAAAAAGAGATAGCAGCAGTTATTGATCAAATGATACAAAAAGAAAGTGAATGTCAGGGAGAAAAGGCACATAAAAAAGCATGAGCAAAAGGTATGAGAACAAAAGAGATGCAGTCACAAGATTGTAGAAAGAGAAAGAGTCAGATATATAGAATTTGTTAATTCTTTAACGTTTACTTACTTTAATTTATCTCAATATAAAGTGCTTAAATGTGGCACACTTTAGAATGTACTTGGTCGATCTATTTGTCTGTCTATCTGTCCGTCTGGGTTTGTGACATTTTGTGATAAAAATACAAAATTCTTTTAGTACAAAATATTTAACAAATGCAAGCATGTGTACATGTGTGTGCGTGCGTATGTGTGTGTGGTTGATTAAAGTGTAATTTGATGATGATGTTATTTTTTGTTGTTGTTGCTATTGTCATTGTTTTTATTGTGGCAAGTGAAACATTTTCTAAAGATTTTCGATCTGTGTTAATTAGTTGTTTATTCTTCTTCTTTAGTTATTTGAATGTATGTGTGTGCTATGCGTAAGTTTTGTTTGTAATGAAATTCCATTCCATTGCATTCCACTTCGATCCATTTCATCCCCATGCACAAAAGTTTGCACCCGTAAATTTTCTAACACTTTGTCCTTCTTTTAATTTGCCTCATGTGACACTTTTACTATATTTCTCCTGATTTGTTTTTTCTCTTAGTACAAGTGGAATCTTTTCTAGAAAACTAAGTGAATAAAAAATCAAAAAAAAAAAAACACAAGAAAGTGACAACAAAGTAATAGAAATGTCAAACTTGTTCGCGCAATTTTTCTTTGCTTGTAGATTTTCGTTTCTTATTTGAAATATTTTTTGCAAATAAATATTGAAATATAGTTGCAATCCAACATTATTGAATATTATGTCAAGGATAATTTCATAAATTGTTAGATATATTAAAATTTTATAATTTTAAATTTCCAAACGAAATCTTTCAAAATGCTTTCTTTAGAAATTGGCGAAAGTTTAAGTTCGCTAGAGATTTACATTTTTATTGAAAATCCAAAAACTAGAATAAGTCCCCTTTATACCCAGGAATATTGTTCAGAGAATGATGCGTTTGGAAAGTTATTCATTCAGAAAATCTGTTCAAAAAGTCATTTGTTTGGATTTCGCATTTGATTTTAAATTTAACTTGTGATCAACCATGCTGGAAATTTGATTTTCATCAATAAACGCTATTCATAGTTTCATCACTTTTAAGGTAAGTCGTTGAACAATTTACCCAAGCCTTAATATTGCCTTATAACTCTCCACTCGGTTGATTATATTTTCGATTCATATGAATTCATAATAACCCAAGAGATTGTTCCATATAAGGTATGCCATCCCTAAAAAGTGCTCTGAAAAGCCCTGGCTCTATTTACGCCGCCAGCGCCTTAAATATTCTCATAAAATTTGAGTCTTATTATTTTTTTTAAAGATATTAGTATCCTGAAATGACGTGCTCCAGTGTTGCCATATTTTCATTATCAAACAAAATCTAATTTGAATAGATTTTGTGAAGCTTATTAAAAGTCGGTTACATCGAAATAGTTTTGGAATTTCTTCATATAGATGTTTTTTTGTTTCCATAAATCTTTTTAAAATTACACAAAATTTTAAAACATTTATAATAAAAATGGTATTCTAAATCGATGAACAAAAGAGAGATCCTTTTACTCTATAACAAAAGAAGGAATCTAATTTTGATATATTTTAATAGGACTATGTGGAATTCTTTATATGATAGAAAGTCCTCTTTGTATGTGGAAAGAGCTGGTACTTTTTCAGCGCTATAAACAAAGACTTTCTTGACAACTATCATACAAATAAGGATGCACCGCGAAAGCGAACAAGTATTTTCTTTGATCAGGAACTGGTTCTCTATTTTGTGGCGCATGCCGCAAGGTCCTACCAGAGTATCCTACTAGGTAGCTTTAAACCATAAATTTTAACATTTTTGTGAGTTGCATTATCGCAAAAGATTGATAGAATTGATAAAGAGAGGAGTTTGCATATGAAAAGGTCTGACAATCTCTTTATATTTGGATGCACCTTGTACTGCATCTAATAGCATCGAGTTGTGTCTCTTACAATCTCTCTTAGTGCATCTAAAGGATTGAGACTTTTTGAATTGCAAAGCAGAACTGAGCACAGTTTAAATTAGATTAATTTCTGTTTTTTTGCTATTTTGGTTTTTTTTTGCAATTATAGGTAATTTATGTGATTTTTTTTCACCGCATTCTCCGCATCAACCCAAAACAATAAACATTAAAAAAATTTCTTATTACAATTTCACATTTTTTTGTCATAAACAACAACCAAAATTATTGTGTATTTATATGTCCGTGTGTAAATGTCTGTACGTCTGTCTGTTTCTCTGTCTGTCTGTCTTGTGCTGCTAGTTTCGTTGTGATTGCCTTGAAAAAAATAAAAAAACAGAAAAAACCAATATTTCTATTTTGTTTTATATATATATATATATATATATATATATATAATATATATCTATTACTTTTTGTATCTTTCTATCTCTTTCTTCTTCTATATTTCACTCTGTCTTATTTAGCCACATTTTATTTGGCATTGACTATCAACCATTAAAATGCCTAAAATTTTGTAAATATTTTTATGTTGCCCAACGAGAGAGACAGAGAAAGACAGAGAGTTTATTGTTCCAAATTGTTGATGATTATAGTTTATTTATTTATTTTTACTTACATTTGTATTTATATGTATATTTCTGTTTTTTCTTATTCGTTAAATTTTTGTGTGCTTTTGCATGCGTGCCAACAAAACTAGCAAATATTTATTGTATTGCATTTTATTTATTTATAATTATAGTTCATATTTATGGTTGTAACTTTATCTATAAAATCATATTGCAAGATTGTATGTGTTGCCGACGTTGATGGTGGCGGTACGTGCCGAGCACCCAACAATCTATTTAATGTCATTTGGATAATTTAGTTAATTCACATTTTTGGTCCAATTTGGAAGCAAAATTTTATTCTTTTTTTTTTTTTTTGTTTCAATGCTTCGACACGAAATTTGTGTAAGATATTGTTGTTTTTACTTCCACTTATATTTTGTTTATGGTCCAATTCCCAATTGGACTTTAATCTACAATAAACATTTTAACCTCATTGATTTATATTCAGACACATAACACATGGCTAGCGTAATTTTAGGTATCCGCCTCGGTTTTTCTTTTTTTCTGTGTCGAATTTTTTCCGTTTCTTTTTTGGGGTACTCTACAGCTACAACAATTTTTTTAGCAAAACTATTTCTGTTGTTATTTCTATTATGTTTTATGTTATCATTATATTTAGAGCAAAAAAAAAAAATAAAGAAAAACAGGAAAAAAATGCTGACTACAGCAAAGGTTCACTAATATTTTCATTTCCTGATAAAGCTCCTTATGGCCAGTTACATTGCAGTATTTTATAAAAACTTATGAAAAGTTTTCTATGGTTTACTTTTTTTGTGTAGATTTACCATGGGCTTTCTCGATTTAGGCGACTCGGCCTTCAATTATCTAAGTGTCTTGTTACGTATTCTAATTAATGAAGAGTCGAGAATGATGAAATGTTTTGAGATCAAGTTTCACAATATTAAATCTTGGTGAATTAACCAATCTCGGGAGGTACAGTAGATCCTAAGATCCATTTGAGACAATAAGTCACGAAAATAGAGCAAGTTATTGGATATTTTTTGAATTACAGTGTAATGAGTCGGCAAAACTTATTATGGATATTAAAATAAGCGCGCTTGTGAAGTACAAGTTTTATTAATATGAATTGGAAAAATTAGTTTTATAATCATGGCATTGGTCACTTTGGTGATCCATACCGAGTTATTTAAAGAGCCGCCTTTAAGGTAAAGGGCCATTGATATGCCATCTCTGACATAGACATCCAAGTCTACTATGCTGGTTATATAAGCACAGACAAACTTATGTTTGACATAATCTTTCCCGAAGTAGACAAAGAAAATAGTCAAAAGGACTAAGAACCATTGAAAATTATTCATTATGGTTTTCTACTTAATTTTCTTGTTGTTATTGTTGCTATTGTTGTTGTGGTTGTTGTTTTTATTAAAATTAAAAGATAAAAATTGGTTTTCTTTTTATTTTTGGTTCCATTTTGGTTAGTGAAAAGATAAAAGTAAAATAAATAAATGAAAGAAAAATTTAAAGAATTTTAAAACAAAAAAGGACAATACGCAAATAACTGGATCTGTTACGTGATCCCGCCTTTTATTTTATTTTATTGTATTTTTCGGTTATTTCCTCTTGATTATCAAATATTTATAACAACTGCAGTGCTGGATTTTTGTGCTATTTACAATTCCTTTTCTTCAGACCTTTCATTAATTTACCGTTTTATTTTGTTGTTTTTCTTTTATGGATTAAAAGCAATTTTAATTATGTTTACTATTTAATTGGATGACTGACCGACCGGCCAATCTCCGTTACCAAAAAGAAAATTCATTTATATAAAAATGCTTTAAGGGGAAATTTTTCCACTTATTTTTATTATTATTAAATGTTTTCTCTTTGTGTGTTTCCTCTTCTCTTTAAATCTAGTGCTTTGGAAAAATTGAATATCAAAACAATTTGAAAAAATGTGGAACGCTGTTCTAGCATACTTTTTAAAGCCATTTATTTTGTACTTATTTCAAATCAGTTGAAAAATAAATAATAATGAAAAAAAATTATGCTTGCAGTAGAAACATGTTAAAGAAAATTATATTTGGTTGGAATTAAATCTTAAATAACCCATCACCCAGGCACCACGATATGAAAATTCAGAGTCTGTTCCACTATTTCAGAATTAAGAGAAAATGTAAATATAAAAGCTTCCAAATTTGTTATTGTATAATTTTGTGTACGCGTGGCCGATTTGCATGATTTTTGAGTAGCCTAATGCATTACTATTTGTAAAATTTCAGCGTTGCAATTTGCAAATTATGAACATCAAAATTTTCCTTAAAAATTGAGGTGTTCTTAACTTACGCTGCACGGTGGCCGTGTCTTTTGACTGATTTTACAGATTTTTAATAATAATCTGCCTTTCTGTACTTCCAATGCTTCTACCAAATTTTAGCTTGATATTTATTTTTTTTGCATTGGGAGAATGTTAACAACATATGTACAGACGGACAGACGAACAAAGATGTCTAAAACGGTCCAGAATTTGATGCTGATCAAGAAATATACACTTTATAGGATCTCTTACGTCTTTCTTTGTACAAACTCAAAGATAAAGCGAAACCCAACCTCTGGCTGGTAGGTATAAAAATACTTTAATTTAATTTAAACTACTTTCAACTAAAAATTCTCTATGTCAATTTCAATAGCTATTGAAAATGTGAATCATGATAAGTTTTCTTCTTAATGGCAAAGTAAAATGCTACTCATTCAAATAAAAAGTGTGATCGTAAAATATTTATTCAGATTGATTGTTCATATTTTTATATTATATTGAACAATTAATCAAATTTTGCAGTTTTCTCTATTTAAAGTCGAATCTATTAAAATTTTCTTCAATGCCTATTTAGGATTTCTTAACTTTTCTCTACTTTTATTTGAGGACTCTGGCATGGATTCTCTGCAATTAAGAGTTGATTAGCATAAATATTTCCCGCTTTTGAAAGCTTGCAGTTTAGAATTAAATTTAGTATATTCAAAAATTCTTCTAGGGCCGATATTATTTTATAGAGAAGCGCGTCCAATCAATAATTATCAATAAGTTTAAAGTCCGTATTAGTAAAGTTTACTATATTCAATGATTCACATATTACATTGAAGGGCCTTTGATATTTCATGTCTAAACAGATCCAAATATTCGAACAATGGGCGCATTTAACTATTTACATTTAGATTAAGTAAATAAAATATAATAAACCTTGAGTTATCTTTTAAATGAAAATTCTGGGTAGTGCGAGTAGTTCTTATATTTGTTTACTTGGAGGTGGAGCCTTAGGGAACAAGCCGATTTCGGAAAAACAAATTGAAAAAAAAGGAAAATCAAAAATTGATTTTAAAAATATTAACATGGCTCAGAAATTATCAATCAATGGATTTATTAAATTTAAGCTTTATTTTTTATATGAAAATTGCCATGACAAATGAATCAACATTTTAATATCATTTAATTTTTAAATATATTTATATATTTATCAACATAAATTAAACTTAAAGTTTTCAATTTTATTTCTTTAATAAATTTGGCAGTTTTTGTTTTTAAAAAAAAAAGCGCCTCGCGGTCTTGTTACCCAAAAAAAAAAAATGGGTTGAAAATATTGAAAAATGAAAACAAAAAAAAAAAAAAATAGAAATACGAACATTTCATATTTGCTCTAAATTTTTTATAACTTTTCTTATTTGTTCTGTTTTTTTTTTGTGTTTTCTGTGGGATTTTCATTTTAATTGATATTGTTGTTTTATTTCCTAATTGCTCTTTTTTTAGCTTGCTTTGCTTTGAGTCTGAAACTTTTGTTTTTAATGATTCTTTTTTGAGTCAACAACAACAAAAAAAAAAAAAAGGAGAAAAAGAAAACAAGAATATTAGTCAAAACAAGTGCAAATTTTATAGCTCGTTGAAGTTATTTATTAAAAATATTCTGCAATATTTGATGAAGATTTAATTGATATAGTTAAAATTTGGTTTGGACATTTATTTTGAATTTTATTGAAAATATAGAAAATTGCAAAGTTTTTTTTTAAACTTTTATAATAAAAATGAGCCGCTATTGAGAAAAGTTTATCCAATTTGTCACATATTCAATTTTATTGCCTTTGAACTGAAAGGAGTTTATACCTCTAAAGATGGCAAAAATTTCGATCTACAATTTGAAAATGCAAAGTTTATACAAATTAAATACAGATAGACGGATTAAAAGATCTAAATCCGTGCTTAATTTAAAAAACAGTTTATTTTATGATAGAGAAAAACAAAATCGATTTGTTTCACAATTTTCTATAACTAATTGATGAACCAGTAAAAGATTTTGTATCAATTTAAATTTTTTTATTTAATTTATTTAAAAATTTTGTTTAAATAAAAGATTATCTTTTTAAGAATGTTTTAACAACTCAGTTATCACCGGATCCGCAAAGTTATATGGCTTGGATACTTGAAATTTTTAGTAAACGTTTATTTTTTGTGCATAAAAATCTATTAAAAATGGTTTTCATTTTTTTTTTTTTATAAAAAGTCCCATTGTGAAACAACGAATTTTCGATTAGAAAAAATATTAAACAGTTAGGAGAGTGTCAATTGATAATATTCATGGAGGCTTGACCCCAAATCGAATCCGGCTTGTGTATCAAATTTTATTAAAGTATTTCTGAAAAATTTGGAATCTTGATAGATTTGAAAAATAGATACGCAAAACATGGGTTCTTAAATTTTCGATTATGAAAAGTACCAATAATCGCCCTTAAGCCAACTGTATATTAAATTTCATTAAAACGTCTGAAATATTTAGATCTTAATAAATTTGATAAATAGATAAAGTTGAAAGGTGGCCTTAATTCGATTTGCAAAACTCTTTCAAAATTTATTGTGCTATAAATGTTGTAAGTTATAAAGAATTGTGACAAGAAAAAGAGATGAAAAATATTAATAATACAATAATTCAAATAGAAAAGGAAGAAATAAAATTTGAATCTAATTATGATAAAATTATATCTTCGATTTAATCAATAGAAATGTTAATTAAAATTGTTAGCGATTTGATTTTGTTATGGCTCGCTTGCTATTATTAATTTCATTAAAAACTATATTTTTGCCTTTTTTTAAAACATTAATAAAAATATAAATTTATTAGTTTTAAAAACAATTGAAGAAAGTGAAAACAGAAAGAAAATATTATATGAATTAATTATGATATAATTTTTCTATACTTATTTCATAAGAACCTGACCCACTTATAAATGAAGACGACTGACATTAAAGCGTTAAGAGTTAATCTCGCTTTATAATGAAAAACGTTTTCAAGGCATTTTATTTTTTTTTTAATTTAACTGTTTAAAATTTAAAAGATAAAACAAAAAAGAAAAAAATTGCAATAACGATATTAATTTAAACAGTTGGCAACTCTACAACTAAGATAACTCTTACAAGTTAAATAATGTAAACGATCTTTAACAGTTTGGCAAGGTTGGTAACTCTGTAACTAAGATAACTTATCTAAGTTAAATAATGTAAATAATCATAATGGACCAAGTTTGGCAAGATGGCAACTCTACAACTAAGATAACTCCTACAAGTTAAATAATGAAAACGATTATGATGGGCCAATGCATTTGAGTTACGATCTTTTGTCTTTTTGTATCATTGAAGTTTAGTCTTTGTGCCCACTAGCGTAAAATTAAACGGGGTGCAGTTTATCGTTATCTTAATTGAATTCTAAATTTTATAGTGCGTATCATAAGGAACTTAAAATGATGGAACTATTTAAATATTAATATCAAAAAGTAAAGTGTTTCTAAGTTTTAATAGCGGTTTGAAGATAAAATTCCTAAAGTTTAGTCATAGTTAAATGTTCAAGGAAATTACTCATCATCCATTATTTTATAAACAGAAGAATAATACACTTCCCTTTTTAAAGGGTTGGAATATTTTTGGAAAATGGCAGGGTATAAAATTTAATATGTAGAAGTTTCCCCAAGACATAAATTTTCTCTAAAGTTTCGTTTTTTCTAATAGAACTCTCTGAACGGATCCTTACTTAAATCGATTGTAAATCTTCGATTTTTTATTGTCCAGATTCTAGATTATTTGCGAGTTAAGGTAAGTCATAAATTTGTACGCTAAGCAGAATTTGAAATGAGTTTACTTTTAATTATATCGATGCCTATAACTTAAAGTTTCAATTATAATTCCGATAACTTTTTATGTCCGATCTCTAACGCATAATTTTTTTATGAGTTTTGGTAAAATTTTTAGAACTATTGCGAACTTCTTGATTTTTCACAAAAAAAAGTCCCCTAGGAACAATTCTCCATAACCCGTACGCTTTGAGAAATTTCCATACACTGATAATTTTTTTTTTTTTTCTGGAAAATATGTCAAGAAGGGTACTTAAAGAATGAAGAGAAAGAATAAAAAGCAAATTAGAAAAATGTTGTTAATATCTCGAATTTTTTTTATTACTTTACACATATACTTCTTCTTCTTATTTTATTTCACTGAATCTTCTGTTTCCTCTTGGTTTCGTTTTTCTTTCCGTTGATGTAAAAACAACTCAAAAGAATGAAACAGAAAGAAAAGAAGAGAAATTTAATCTCCTTGTCCTTCCTTTCTTCTTATTTATCTATTATTCTCATTCTTTGTTTCTATTATAAGTTTTGTATATCTCTAGAATTTCCACAGAACAATTGACGTTACATAAAATGCAAGTGAATGAAAGAATTGTGTGAAATTGATCCGATCAAAATTCTAAAGCCTAAATTCTTCATTAAAATGAAGTATGAGTAAGAAGAAGAAGAAGATGATGATGATGATGATGAGAACGATGATGATAACGAAATTTTTTAGTATGTCAATTATTTGAAAGAAACTTATTCTTCAATCTCTCCACTATTTTCTGATGTTTACTTACAAACAAAATGCACAGACACACAACTGCAATCAGACTCATATTCATATTTATATTTGCATGCACCAAATACCTATACCCAAACACACAAAGCCATTGTAAGCATCATTTTTTATGCTTTTGTTGTTTGTGTGTTGGGGTGAAAGAGATGAATAAAAGAGATGGAAAAAAAAGGGGCAAGAATATAAAAACAAAGTGTTTTTGTTTCTTTCAAGTGTTTTCGCATGAGAATCTTAATACGTAAGTATGTGTGTGTCTGCGTGTGGGTATTGACAATGCAACGTTTATAAGTAATTTTTTCTTTCTTTTTAATAAATGTGTTTACAAGTCTTTCTCTCACCTCTCTTTCTCTCTATCCCTCACTCTCTCTCTGTGACTCTCACTTTCCCCCTCGCACGCCCTCTTTTTGTATTTGTTTCTGAAACAAACATGTTTTCCACATTGATTTGTTTATTTACCATTATGTTTGTGTGCCACTAAAAAAACCAGGTCACATGGAAATTTACTTTGAATTGATTTTTCTTAAGTTTTTTATATTTGTTCGTTTTTGTTTGTTTAAAGTAGAAAATTTAAAGAATATAAAACCTCAGCAAGTAACAGCAACAATAGATATAAAGAGAGAGATAGAGAGGGAGACAGAGAAATAGAATGAGTGAATGAAAGAGACAGTGATAGTTTCAATTACATCACAATTTTTAATTGAATAAATCAAAAAAGAAAAAAAAGAGCCGACTTATTGTGCTTTACTTGCTCTTTCATTCAACTTTTTCCTTCTTTCTTTTTAACTTCAACTTTTTCATTTCTTTTCACTTTCTTTTCTTAATAATTCAGTTATTTTGTAAGCTTTTTAAAAAACAATAATAGCAATGTATTTTTTTTTTGCATTTACCTTAATTTATGTAAAAAAAATTTTACATTTTAAGGAAACTTTTTTCTTGTGCCAAGACAAATTGAAAATATAACAACAACAACAAAAGGAAAATTCCCACTTTAAGCATAAATTTCATATTAAATTGTTTACTTTGTTCCATTCTTTGATTATTTTTATAGGCGAATAAAGGGAATAGAAATTACAAATTAAAGAGGACATGCCGATAAGTTAAGCAAAAATTGATTGCTTTAAATTTTGATTTTTTTTTTACAAACTTTAGGGCCACTTAGCAATCGAAAGACAATTTTCACGCTTGTGAAATGCAAGAGGATCTTAAAAATGTTGTCATTATGAATCAACAGTGTTGCATTTTAGTTCTGTCATTAAACATTTGACAGCGATTGGCTGAAATGAGCAAACTTAAGTCATATGATAAAGGGAACTAATTGATGTTCAAAAGGAAAGTCATTTTTTTGAATCAAAGGCCCAATTTTGAATACATTTTAGTGAATATTGGCACTAATTATATTTTGTTATAAAAAATATTTTTGAGAAATTTAATCTAGATCGGTCCATTTTTTGTACCATCGAACGAACTATATAACGAACTATTTTAATAATATAAAAATTACAGGTTTTACTTTTATTTGAGTTTAATCACAACCATAAATTTTAAGAGTCGGCCCCGACCCACTATGAAATTCTTAGTTGTATTTTTTTTTTTTTTTTGTAAACTGTGCATCGATTAATATTTGAGCAGCGCTTTATAGCTTAACCATTCTTGTTATAAACGGAGGAGTTATAAATGCCTTACTACAAAGAAAAAGTATCCATAAAAAGATAAACAAAAAGTGGCAAATGAAAATGAAAAAGAGAAATTTTTATATTTCCTCCGTTCAATAATATTTTTCATATTTTATTCTTCCTTTTTTTCCTGTATATAACAAGATTTTACGTTTAAGAAATGTTTTTATCAACTTTCTTTTAAATATTAAACGACATCAAAGTGCACCATAAAGTACAGGTCAAAATGGGTCCAAGGATCAATGGAAAATAATTTTATTATTATTATTATTATTATTATTATTATTATTATTATTATTATTATTGTGTTGTTGTTGTTGTTGTTGTTGTTGTTGTTTTGTTGTTGCCTTTATTGTTCTTATTGTTATTGTAAAATCAATAATAAATGGCAAAGGAAACTGGTTTGATGACAATGACAAAGAAAAACAAGAAAAAAGATGAAGTGAAATGCAACAGAAAGAGTAAACAAAGGAAAATTACAATTGCCATAATTTTTTTTTTTAACTGCACTAAAATTCATACATATTGAACTTATAAAAATTCCATTTTGTAGATGGATAATGTTCTATAAATTTTATATTTTGTCGATCTTTTTTGTCTATTTCTTTTCTTATGTTTTTGATTATCATTGTTATCATTTGTATTTGTAACATTGGCACCCTGTCAATAACTATAAAATTTTATATGAACAACATTAAAATTGTAACAAAAATTTATTTCGATTCACATATGTTTGCTCTTTTTATATGTAAAATAAAATAACTGAAAGAGCAATGAGACAACAAAATGTTTATTATAACTAAATAAAAATTGTAAACAATGAAACTTTAAAAAGTAGGAAGAAAGTACAAGGACTAAAATAAAATAACAAAATAAGTGTGAAATAGTAAAGAAAGTGAATGTGAATATGAAAATTATTTCAATATGAGTAAATGAGTGAATGCATTAATGTGAGACAAATTTAAATTATCATTTACCTAGTAAATTATTTTTTGACGTGTTATTTTCATAGCTCCTTAAATGGTTGTCTGCAGACAATTTAATCCCTTATTTTACGTAGTGCCCTCTGCCTTGTGCATGCACTAGATTTATTTGGTATGAGAAAGGAGAGAGATGAGAAATTGAAGCCCTTATTCCATTTTGCTCTCTATCTTTCTCCTCTTGGTCGAAGAGTGAGAGCTTTTAAACATTTTAAGCTTAATAATTAGTGATTCATAAGATAAGTGGGGCCTTGAACGATGAACATATAATTTAGAGTTGGATATTACATAAAGAGATATTGCCAATTAATTTGGACTCAAGAATAGCCACTTTAAAGGTAATCTCTTTTCTCTCTAAAGGCAAGCCGTGGATATATTGAGAATGGTGCTGCTCTCAGTACTTAAGTGTAATTTCTTAGTTCACTAGTCATTCTTAGCTGATGCAATACATTTTCTGTTTCTAATTATATTCGAAACTACAAATAAAAGAAGATAACATTGAGTTCTAACTAAAGTATAAGAACTTCAATGCAAATAGGCGATAACAATAATAATAAATGTTAAAGTTTGAATTTAAGTTTAAATAATAATAAGGGGCAATTTAACTGATTATATTGATGAATAAATGAATAAATATATATCATTATATAATGATAACTTTCAATATTCAATGCAATTCAATTCTTCATTGAGATATTTCTTTCAAATTTCCTTAATTATTATATATTTGCTACTTACAATTCTTTTGCTCATTTTTTCTTGCCAGTTCCAATTACAATTGATTTTAAGAATAATGCCATTATTCATAATATGAAATATACAAATGAAATACACAATTAATTTTCTCTTGAGTTCGAGTAAAATATCAATAATTACAATAATAATTAAAATATTGCTTCGTTCATTTTTTTCATTCTTCAATTCTCTTCTTATTCATCATTATCTCATTCTTTCTTACATCGACTAATTAAAAATAAATTTAATGTGATGGAAAACATGAAAATAGAAAAAAGTATCAGGTCAACAAGAGGAAAATTCTGTATAGTAATGAATAATAAATTTTTTATGATTTATTGGAATAAATTGACGTACGTACGAACATATTTTATAATTACATAATTATATTTTTTGATATTGGTTACTTAATGTATCATATAATGCTTGCTCTATTTAGCCTAATTTGGACTTTAAGTAGCGAAACTATTGATTTCCCCTAAAATATGCTAAGAATTTTCTTCTTATTATAAATCAATTTAGTTCTAGTTGGGATTGAGGGTATATCTAATTTTTCCATAAAATAGATCGTAATATTAAGTTGGTCTTAACCAAAAGTACTTCCGATGGTATTTGAGCTAAGCCCCACCTGCATGCCAAATTTAATTTAAATCCCTGCAAAATTGTGTCGTGTACTTTGATAACAAATTTATATGGTCAGACAGATGTACAGATTGGCTTAAATGGCATCTGTAAGTGATTTGTGAATTGATGGGTGTAATAAAAAGTGGCTCTATCTCAACTTCTATTGATCTCCACAAACCCTGCACCAAAAGTGATATAAAGCAAAACAATCTCAAAGAGCATTTCATTTTACTTCAGTCATTTTAAAATCAATGTATCAGGTTTACATCAGAGAACGTTACCGCTAAAATTACAACGTGAGAGTAAGTGGTAATCATTTAATGGGCCGGATTATCAACAGTAAAAATTTCGATAAATTTCTATGTGATATAATAATATAATGAATTTAATTTAATCAACAACATTATTTAATTTCATTTATTAAATTACCAATATCTTATTTCTGTTATTAAATTTTTTGTATAATATTTCTGTGCTGAATTTTTAATAAATTTTGTAACATAATTTTTTGGTGTACTATAAAAAAGTATATTAATAAGGTATTATTGATTTATTAATATGAAAGGAAGCATTATATAATTTTTTGTCAATAATTAAAAAAGTTTAAATTAAAAATCAAGTTGGGCACATAATTTTATTTGAGTGAACACGATCGCTTCCATTGTCCATGGCCAGTTGTGTTCCATAAATTTAAGTTAAGCTTTTATGATGTTACCGAAAATGCAAATCTTTTAGTAATGTGTTAATACAAAATACAATACAAAGCGAAAATATAAACCCTAATGGCCAAAGCTTAATGTCAACAACAACAGAAAAAAAAATTGTCTAAATATCCGTATTAAATGTAATAATAACATGAAGAGTAACAGTAGTAGCAACAACACTAACAATAATAATAAATAATAATAATAATAATAATAATAATAATAATGATGATGATGGCAAAAACTGCAGCTTTAATGTTTATAGTGCTGTATTAGCTAGTTGTTGTTGTTATTTTATTTGTTAGGTTGGATTTTAATGTAAGGATAAAATTCAAAAGATTTATGTGGGCATGATTTTGTATGTAAAGCAGGATTATTCAAAAAATCCCGGGACTTTTTTTTTAAACACTTTTATGAATTTTAATTAAACAGTACAAGTACAGTTACAAAAAGAAAAACTAAAACTTATTGACCTCTTGGTTGATAAAAAGTCAGATTTGTTTCTTCTCTTTTTCCATGTGAAAGTAAATGAAAACGAAAAGCAAAAACAAGAAAAGTTAGAAGATAACGAAGTTAAAGAAGAAAATAAATAAATAAATCCTTTAAAAGCATTGAGACATGACAACAGCAACCGCATACAAAACACAGAAAATTATTAAAGAAAATCAGTACAACGATAACACGTTCTATGTTTACGGCGGGAACCATTCCAGTTGGTTGGAATCAAGCTGGCTACAAAAAAGAAAATGATGGTGTGAAAATTATTCCCACAAAGTACGAAGAGAAAAAGAAAAACGAGAAAACGTATTCATTGAGCGCATCTATGGTGGACAAAAAGAGAAGATGAATGAGAAAAGAAATAGAACAAATAAAAGAAAGCAAGCGGATTAAATATAAAACCAAATTAAGTGGCGCAACGTCGAATTTTATCATTTGTAGCATGCTAACTACAGCTTAACAACAGAATGAAATAAATAAATTCTCTAAAACATTTTCTCTACTTTTATTGACTTTATTTATAACTTTATTTGAAAACAGAGAAGTGAAACCTTTAAGCCGACTGATTAGTAAAAAATTCTCAATGGGTTTTTAAGAAAAAAACAAAGCATTATACATCTGATTGTTCCAATCAACTATTCAAACGATCAAGATTTGAAAAAGATGTATTAGTTGGAAAATGGCAATCAGTCCAGCCAAGGAGAAATATGAAAAATATAAAAATCCTTGTAAAATGATGCCTTCTTTCATTATACTTTCTTAACCAATCGATATCGATAAATTCGTCTTTAAAAATGACAAAGATTCTAAAGCTTGTTAAGCCTATCATACATGTATGAGTTGCAAGATGGACACGCCCAATTAAAAAGTATCATTTATTCATTTAATCAACAAGTGTTTCAAAGAAAAAAAGCGATTACTTTTATAAAGAAAGTAAAAGTCTTAAATAATAAAATTTAAATACTCCATTAAAATAATTAAAATTGAAATTTTTGCGAAAAGAATTTAAATTATAGAAAGTGTACAAAATTTAAAAAGTATATAAAAATGTTCCATATTTTTGGAGGTTTAACGTTGCACGATTTGATTATGAAGCTTTTATAGTCTAAAGTGATAACAAAAATATAAATTTGGAGATTAGAAATTAAAAGTGATTCAATGAAATTATTTATGCTGAAGAAAAATTATTCCTTGTTCAATTTCTATGGTGAACTAACTGCTAAGTTTAACTAAATTGGGCGTACTCAGTTGTAAGTAAGTTAGAGGTGATGTAGAACATTAGAAGTGCAATTTGCAATTTGCAATTTGCAATTTGCAAAAATAAAATATATTTCAAATATCAATCGGAATATTCTCAAGTATGCTTTTGAAATGTCCATAAAATATTATTGTAAAATTAATAATAAACTTGATGACATTTAAAAGCAATGACAACTTTTTCTTAGATTTCATTCTTTAACAATTTTATATTTAAAGATCAAAGTAAACTTTTATCATAAGTATATCAATTTTAAAAAGGCATATGTAGAAACTACACATGAGAGAAAGAAATGGAGAATTATATGGCATTATAAAATCTCTGTGGCCAAAAAAATAAATAAATAAACTTAGAACGTGATCAATCTTTTAGCCATGTATGCAGCAATCTTTCCTATAATAAAGTGTAAACATCATCATTCATTCAATTGAAACTTAAATGCTTTCACTTACAAAGGGAAAGTGGAACAGAGTGAGGGAGTTCAAGTAAATCATGAAGATATGTGCAATATGAAAATTTTGTATTCTATGAAGGGTAATGTCCTACATTTAAAGACAATTGTAAAATCAACTATAAAGATAAAAAAATTGAGTGCAAATCAGGCAAAGCCAAACTTTTCGCACTTTTTTTTTGCTAGTTTTTCAGCTCAAACAAACTTTGGCGTTCTATGCAACTTTTAGAAACGATTTTAAGAAAATTAGAGCTAGAAAATTTTAGTTTTAATTGTTTGGAAGTTCCATTAAAATGCTCTTCCAAAATGCTATGCGCATTATTTTCTTAAGTATTTCTGGCCTAAACAGTTTAAAATTACAAATTTTACACGAGATAAAATTTGTATCTACTTATTAGTTGTAGTGTGCTATTTTATAAACATGTTTTACATAAATATGCATACTGCATATATATGCATTTAAAAAATATGCATATAGTTTATGTCAGTTAAGTAAAGTTATTTAAAAGTAACTAAAGTTATTCAAAAAAAAAAAAAAGCTAAAAATTTGGGGAAAATTTCTTTAACCAACCGAAAGAAAAACAAATTTGAAATAAAAACACAAGAAAATGGCAACAGTGCAAAAAAAATGAAGAGGCAGTTTTGTTGTAATTTTTTGGAAAATCTTCAAAGTTTTATAAACACACACACACACACACACACACATGCACACACATACTTAGTTTCCATCATGAGCTTTTTATATTTTTGATGATGTTTTCTCAATAATAAAAACTTAAGTCATTTAAAATATCTCAATTATCTTGTTGGCATTAGCTTTAGCATTGTTATTGTTACTGTTATTGTTACTGTTATTGTTACTGTTGAATCACTTTAGTTTAAGTTAAATTTAGTTTATTTCTTTCTTGTTTAATGTTCTTTATTTGCTTGTTTGCTTATCTAGCTCAGTTGTTGTATGTTTATATTTCATCATGAGTAAAATAAAGAGATAAAATTGTTGTCACAAAAGACTACAAACAAAAAGAGAGAAAAAGACAGACAGACAAACAGACAAGACAGACAGACAGAAAGACGAAAATCAAAATATCTTGCATTTACAATGAAACGACTAACAAAATACATTTTATTATGCTTTGCAATCTACAATTTTTGTTGCTCTTTGTGTTATTAAAATTTTATATCATATAGAATTTGTTGTTATAGTAGAATTGTAAAACTATAAAGTAGTCAATGTGTTGATTGATTTATATAACAAATAAATCAATTTGTTAAATTGTTAGGTATCCCATTGAAATTTATAAGTTGATTTTGTAGTTGAATTTATTTGCTAGAATTTTATAAATAATAGACTTGAGTCGCATAAGAATCGTATGTAATTATTCAATTAAATTTTTCTAAATTCTGGATGTGACACTTTTTAAATGATAATTCTTTGGATAACCGCTATTTCGTTATGAGGAACACGAACAAGTTTTTCAAGCGAGAGAAACCGGCCACAATGAACTGATGAGGTTTCGCATTTTTATTTCAAAAGAGTTGTACACTTTTAGAGAGTTTAGTGGAAAAGTATGCACATTACATGGCAATGGGCCTTTTGTAATTTTTATCTAATGGAGTACTAGAGAAACTGTAAATAAGTCCGTACATAAAGGGTAGAGTTTTAAAAGTGTGAATAAGTCCATATGGAAAGCGCCTTCGTATTATTGCTCTGCTGAATTTAAAGCAGTCTCTGAAATACTAAAACCTTTAAATTATAACTTTTCTCTTTATGGAGGCAATTTATAAAAAGTATTCGATTAAGCTCAACTTAAATTTGGTGATTTAGAGGAAGAAATTGTTACTCAAGAAAATAAAAAAGTGTTTTATGATGGACTACAATTAACCAGATTTTATGGATTTTACAAAAGCAAATTTATAAGAATATTCGATTAGTTAGGCAAGAAATTTTTCGTAAATCTGTAAATTATTCTTTACAATTTAATTTTCACTTTAAAATTTGCATAGCAAAGACATAAGTGATTATGAACTTCATGTTGTTAATTAAAAGTTTTGGTCTTCCTTTTGGTACCATAAAAGTGAATCTGATGGCATCATATCTCATTGCTTATTATTGATTAGGAGAAATTCAAAAGCCTAATGAAATCAATGTTCTAGAATTTCTCATATAATATTAAATCGTTGAAGTAACAATTAAACTTCTTGCAATTGGTACACATGGACCCTTAAAAAATTGACCTTGTTAATTATCCATGGATCATTGTGTGGTCTCTAATGTAACAAGAAAAACACAGTTTGAAGACATTTAACTCAAAGACACTTCTAATTTGATATAGAAAGTTATGCTAAATTTTTGAATACAATGTCGCTGATGTGGACTTTAAGTAATTTTGAAAGCTGCATTCCCGTTATCTGTGGTGCATTCTAAATGTTGCACTTAACTGTTGTTAATGTCGCATTAATATTCTAAGCGATTATTTAAAATTATACTTAAGAATTAAATCCAAATTGTAGCCACTTTTATATCTTAGTTTGGAAGAATATGGTTCAAAAAAGTCATCAAAATTTTTTATATAAATGAAAGTTGACGTGATTATTAATAAATGTTTTCTTAATCTTTTTAAAAGTCCTGCTGCATGTTTCCTTTTTCACGGAAAGATCTCACTTGAAAAATTAGGCGATTAATTTTTAAACGATTTGGAAATTGAATCGTAAGCGATTTGTGTTAGGTCCGTCTGGTTCTTGTTATAAGCAATTGTCAATTGAAATTATATATATATATATTTTTTTTTGAAAATTTTTAATGAAAATTTATAAATGGAATATTGAATATTGAAATGAGACTGAATTGGTCTGGTATGAATCGAGTTTATCTCTTGATAAAACTTCATCTGTAGCGGTTAGTTAAAGTTTAATATTAAAATGTTTGTTGGTAGATAAAGTGAGGTGGAAGCGGAAGCGATGAATTTACAAAAAAAAAACAGAACTAGATACAGAGCTAAAAAAATTTGCAGCTGCAAAATTGCACGAATAAATAATGAGATGCACACAAATTAGATAAATAGGGAGACAGACAGATAGACAGACATACAAACTGATAATCATATTGAAATTTAAATTAAAACGTTATAGCATTTGCAAAAAGCGACGGACATTCACCCAGACAATTTGAAGATTTGTTTATTTTGAGTTGTTAGAGAAAACAATTCATTTTGACAAAATTGAAATGAATTTTGAATTTTTGAAATTATTTAATTTTTAATTAACTCTGTGAAAAAATGCATATGGCTTTTATTAATCTCTATATGTATGAATATTTGTATCTAAATATGTATGTAAATATATGTAAAAGAGGACTTAAAATACAAATTGCATTCAAAAAGCAATTAAAAGCAACTAAATCTATGGTTAATCGGTTTATTTTGTAATCTCTTTACTTTTTATGCGAATGGATATTTTTTTTCATATTTATATGTTGAATTGATTTTTTGTTTTTTTTCTTTGCTCATATTAATCAGGTTTATTTTATAAATAACGCAAGGTAGACCAATAAGAAGCGTAGACCAAACAAAATAAATGCAGGACAATAGCGAAAACATTAGTGATAAATGTTTATAGCATATTTTTAGGTGCGCGTTAAGAATTAACTTAATTGGACTTAATGCTCTGCAAGAAGAAAAATTGATTGATGTTGGAGTTAACATCAACAACATCAGTCAATAAGGTAAGAGAAAGAAAATGAGATAGAGGGTGAGAGTCAGAGAGAGAGTGGTAGAGAAAAATAAAGAGGAAGGAAAGTGGTAAAATTGTCAATTAGTCAATTTGTTACAGAATCTTAAGAACATATTAAGTCCATGTTGCGTTGATCTTAAACATTTTTTAAATCTTTGCAAAAGAAAAGGAAAAAGGAGAAAAGGGCGGAAACATCGGAAAAGTGTAATCAATTAGGGATCTACTGGTCATTATGATCCAATATTTTAACTCCTTTTTGTTTTCTTATTTTATTTGTTTCAAAGAAAACAAGGGATTAAAAAAAGATAGAAATAGGCCGATCTCAATTTATAGACGTTTTTTAAATTCCAGGACTTATTGATCTATTCATACATATATTTAGAAATTTTCATATTTAGAACCATAAGCATTCAAGTAGTTTTCTGTTGTCACTTATATTATGACTGATATATTTATGTGTAAAGTGTATAAAATAAAATTTAACAAAAATGAAAAATAAATAAATAAATGATCAGAGGAACAACAACAAAAATTTTACGTGTGAAAAGAAATTTTCCAGTCAATTTTATTTAAATTTGAATTTGAATTTAGGCACAATCACATGTGCCATATACACACACACGCTGTGTGTGTGTGCTTGTGTGGTTGGCATGTGTGGGTGTGTATATATTGCTGTCATTATTGTTGCTGCTGCATTTGATTAATTGTAATGTTTTCCTGTTTTGTGTAAAAATTGCAAATTACGAAAAAGACCAGATAAATTTTACTCATAAAATTTCAATTTTTCAACCATATTATTAAATATTTTATACAACTAAACATACACGCACACACATGTATATATATATACATATATATACGTATGTATGTGTGTGCGTATGTGTTTGTGGATTATTATGAATTAATGTGACAAGATAAAATCCATCTCACTGAACGCATTGAATGAATATAAAAATTTTATACAATTTTTATTTTATTATTCATTCTTTTTCTCGTCCCCCCCCCCCCCCCACCCCCCTCTTCTTTCTCGCTTTGTCTTTCTATCTTTTCTCCATTTAAATTTTTTACTTTTCGTAAAATACAATTATTAAATTGAATCCATTGTGTTTATTATGACAGCATTTAAATATTGTTCCTCATCACATTAAACTATAAATTGTGAAATAGAAGCAACAACAACAATAATAATCAGCAACTTAATTTTACAACATTTTAATGTATTTAATTTTGCTAGAATTTTCATTTTAATTTGTTACATTTTTCATTACTATTTCTTCTTCTTCTTTTTCTCGCTTCTCTTTAACTTCAGAAAAATTATTGTTGTCGCTTTGTACGTTTGTGTTTATTGAGAAAGAATTTCATTGAAAATTAAATTGATAATAATAAATGACAAAATTTTTGCAGTACTGTGATCACATCATTATAAGAAAGTAAATCTCTTTTATATATAAAATTTTCATATTTATCTTCGTTTATATTTTTCTTTTTGAAAAATTTGCAATTTTATTAAAAATTAAGCAAAAATTATGGAATTTAATCAAAATGTTAAATAAAATTTTTTGTATTAATTGAGATCGTATCGAGTGTGGGAGCCACACATATGATAATTTATGATAATCAAGTGGGCGTGTTAAATTATTGTAAAAAAAACATTTTTTACTTAGAATAAAGCAAATATTCATGTTTTCATTTATTCCAATATTTGAATGAACTTGGTGTAGCTTTTGGAGGTACTTCCCTTATCCAAAAAGGGTGAATTTTCAACTTGTTGCATCTTACACCATTTACGAGCCAGAGTACTATAAGTTTATGCAGATAGTTCGTATCGGTGCACTGAAAATCACTGCCTGATTCAATTTGTCTGTCTGTTCGTCGCAATTTTAGAGATATTTTAATGAAATTTGGTATATTGCTCAACTTTAGTCCAGAAACAAACCCTATTGAAAATGGTCAACAGCAGATCATTTTTACCAGCACGCCCCATATAATGCTTTTCCTAAAAAAGTAAAAAGTCACAATTTTTACTATATTTTAACATAAATTGACACTTAGTTGGATTTTGCCACAGAAAACATGTGTACCAAGTTTGAACTAAATCGTTCCATTTTTAAAATCACTTTCCCCTATAACCGCTGTTTTTCAAAAAAAGACATTACATGCAGAAAAGATCTAATTTTGAATATATATTAGCAAAAAATTACCAAAGGCTTTTATTTTGACCTAAAAAATATGGATAACAAATTTGGCCTAGATCGGTCAATTTTTTAAACTTTCTCTCATACATTTAAGAGTCGTCTTCGCCTTCGGATTCGACAGAAGTTCTTATTTACTAAGCGCTTTAATAAAATTTACATCTGAAATGATAATTTTGGAATTCATTTTTCATTAGAAACCCTAAATTTTATTTTAGAATTTCGTATAAGGATTATAACTATTACGATTCAGATTTATTTATTGCTAATTTTAAAATAAAGTGTGACCTCTAAATTAATTAAAGTTACCATTTTTTAATAAGATTTCTCCTTCTAATTTAATTCTTTAATTTAATTTAATTCTGTAAATTTCTAAAATATCTCGCAAATTCGATATTTTGTTCAAAAGCTGGGAATGCAGTAAGAACAGTATGCACTTCACAAAGCTTTTAAATTATCTTATCTAATAAATGCTTCGCTTACATCCAGCTTTTTGGCTCAATTATTTAATATAAAAATCTAACTAAATCAATTTAAATCATATTAAGCCACTTTAGTGTTAAGTAGTTTATTTCCTTATTTATATAACTTAGCATAAAGTAGTTCAATCATATCTTAGGAACATCATTTAAATTGCTGAAATTATTGTTAAATAACTTCTTAAAGTATAATCGCATACATATGCTCATATCTATATACGATTATCTATAAGTAAGTTTAATGATATTTTCTTCATATGCTGCCTTTCTCATATAAGCTAAGTAAGGCATCATTATCATCGTTATCAGAATACATGTCCTTTAAGGCTTATACGCCATAAATATCGTTGTCAGCCACAAAATTGTTAGTTATTGAGTGCATGGAATAATAATAATAATAAACAAGAAGAAGAATAACAAAAAATTGAAATAGATTACTAATATTTGATAAATTCACTGAAGGCTTATCTTCTTTAGCTGTAATCTTGCCCCTGCACTCACTTTCTGTCATTGTCTGTGCTCTCTGCGTTCAAACTGCGAATCAAGCAGTTCATGTTGCTGTTTGTTGTTTTTTTTTTTTTTTTTGTTTGTTTGCCTATGTAACAAATATTTAACATATAACGGAAGTTGTTTATTGTCGAATCTGTCTGGCAAATGACAATTTCTAGAAAATATAAAAAAAATACAAAAGAAAGAGTAAAATAATAAAATGAGAAATAAATATGAGATGACTAAATTTGAGTTATCTATAAAAAAAACAAGGAAATCAGAAATCTAGACAAATCATTATTATTCATATTCATATTCATATTCACTTCAGTTCATAAAAAAAAAAATTTGAAAAAATATATGAAATGAATCAATGAATAAATTATGTTATGGCATAAGGAAAAGGTGGCAACAACAAAACCAACACAAAAGGCAAGATAAAAGTATATAAAAAAACAAATCAAAGTCAAAAAATTCAATTCATTTCAATTTATAGCTAAAATAAGTCACATAATTTTTTATTGAAGAAATATTTATAGCATTTGGTATATAAAAATACACACACACACACACACACACACACACACACACACACAGACATGAACGTACATATAGAATTGTAAAAGTTGTCATATTCAATTTACATTTGAATTTAATGATTTGATTCCATGAAATATCACAACGAAAACTTTAAAAATTAAATTTGTTTCTGCTACTGCTGCTGTGGCTGCTGCTGGAACTTTTTGTTATATTTTGTGTAAAATTTTGTTTTTTTTCATCATCTTGTTAAAATATTTTATATGTAAACTTCACATTATAACACTGCAACAATAACTAAGTACAAATAGATAGACAGATAGATAAGCAGACAGACAGAGAGGCAGATAGACAGACATATAGACAGACAGGTAGACAAATGACATAAATATATTTATGTGTAAATAAATGTAATAAAGTTTATTATAACACATATTTTTTTTAACATTGAGAAGTATGAAATTTTAACAAGCAAAGTAAACTGAAGCGATAAATTGTATGAAATTTATATCAAAAGGTAAAATTGTTCTTATTTTTTTAATTATTTCTTTTTTTTTTTTTTTGGAGAAAAAAATACAAAAAAAAATATAAAAATATATCTGATTGTTCATGTTAACCATTAAATTAAATTATTCTATATCATTGGTCCGATTAATTAAATTTTGAAAAATATGAAAATTATACAAAATGAGTTAAGTTTTCTCCAAAAAAAAAAAAAAAAAAAAAAATTTTGCCAAAAGTATAAAATTTTGTTTCGTTCTTTGCCGATCTATGAATAGCTAAATATGTTCTTAGTTCATCTGCTGAGTTTTATGGAAATATTATCTTTAATTGAATTTGAAAATTAAGGAGATGAAACAAAATGATTGCAAATTTTCTATTGAAATATTTGTTAAAAAGAAGATTAATGTCCAAATATTTCGCTTTTAATCGGATTCGTAAATCCAAGTTTCTCCCTTGTAAATATTCATAACATACTTTAAGGGGGCACTTGTCAAATTATACTAATGTGCTTCAAAGAAAAATGCAATTTTTTCAAAATAAAAGTTAAGAAAAAGTAAAAAAAAGCGAAATAAATTTTTTTTAAAAATTATTTGTAAATGATAAATATTTATTATTATTCTAAAGAAATATATTATTTCAAAAAAATATATTGATAAAATGGCACGATGTCAAATGTTTTCAATACGGCCATTAGTTTATCTACGCTTGTGGAGCTGCATGACAAAAAATCTCTTTAAAATTGCATAATTCAATAATTTCTTCATTACAAAAATCTATGAAAATACTTTAGATAGATATATTGATAGACAGTCCTAAATTGCTTAAGAATATTATTTTACATATTTAGTTATAACAATAAGAAGATTAGTCTCTTAAACCTTTTTAGCTAGCACAAAATTTTTATAGCTTGTTAAATATAAGATACAAAAATAAACAAAATTGTTACACTATTCGAAAATTTAGTTTCAAAAGTGCATAAGTAAAACTCCAACGTATTATAAATATATTTTACTTTCAATTTTCAATAATTTATTTCCTTTTTCTCCATTTACTTCAGGTTTACTTCAGTTTCTTTAGTGTCTGTTTACGGCATCTCTTTTTCACTTTCTTTCCCCTTTTCTTTTCCCCGTTTTTTGCCTTTGAGTTATTATTTTTTATATTTAACTTAGAGAAATGTTTCTATGCACATAAAACTTAGTTCTGCTAAAGAAACAACTTGGTGTATTTATTGGGCTATTTGAGTGTAAGATTGGCTTGGGTATAATAAGAAAATTTTCATAGCATAACTTACAGCTGGATGTAGGCTGCACAAAAAAGTAGATGCTTTTACATTTCATCTAGAATTTTTGTAACTCAGACGTTAAAAATAAAGTATTAGATATTGCATGTTAACAAAAAATTATTTTGGAAAGTTGCAAAATTGCTACAGAGAAACATATAAATTTGGAGCTAATGTGAAAACCTAATATTTTTGGTATGCTCGTTCTTGGTCTGGTGGCCTTTAAATATAAAAATTGAATGTGATTAAAGAAATGGACAAATGATTCAAGTAATTTGATATTAAATCGGTACACAACTATGATGGTGTTCGAACGTATACAAGAACATTGAATTTTTCTTTCATGTTATTTAGGTAACATATTTTAAAGCGAAAGATTAATATAAGATTAAGAATAAGAATACGCCTCCTTAATTTTATAAAATTCTCATAGAAATTTGTCATTTATGAGTAAAGTAAAGTAAAGTAAGCAAACAATTTTCAAAGAATTTTAGTAAAAAATTTTTATGTATTCGTAAAAGAAAATGGCAAGAAAGTGTGCCACGCCCATTAAATTATTGCTAAGGTATGATGATAAATGATAAAAGTGTTTAAGTGCAATCTAAAATCAACACTGCCCTGCAATTGTTTTTATTTTTGTATCTGTTTCAAACAAAAAGTGATTTTGCAAGAGCAAGAAAACTTTTAAAATATGAAGAAAATTAATTAAAATTGCTTTGTTTGTTTATTATTTGTTTGTTCATTTGTTTATTATTATTTGCATCGTTTATTTTTATTTGTGTTTTTATTCTTAACCAGAAAGTAACAAATAAATATAAATATAAATAATATTTACCTTGGAGAAAGCTGAAATTTATTAACCGTCTTTTCTTTAATTGTCATAAGCAAATAGGATTTTTTTTGTCTTGTTGTTTTTATTGTTGTTTTTGTTCACTTTGCAATTTAACAACTGTGTAATTTATTGAAAATTGTACAGTATTCTTAATTTTTATATGTCATTTATTTCTTAAATGATCCAAGAAAATTTTAGTAATAAAAAACCATAAAATGAACTATATCAAACTGATTGAAAATTCCAGGAAAATTTTTAGAGTTATTCTCCCAGAAATTTGGAATTTTTTTCTCCGATTTTTTATATTTACATAAACTTTAAATTAACTTGATTAAATATCCATATAACAAAGAAAAATGAATAGCCAAAAGTCATTGAGCATTTAGCTAAATTGATTTTGACATAAATTTAATGCATACTTTTAGGGTAGTCTTTTTTTATTATAATTGCTCATTTTATAATGATGGAAATAAATCAATTGTGCAGTTAGATTCGAAATTTTATGGCATCCATATTTATTTAAAATGACGCATTTAATAATAATTTTTTAAGCAAAAAAAAATGTTTACTGAGTTTTTTATAGAAAATTTTTAATTAGCCAGGCTTTTAATTAAGATTGATGCCACACCCCCAAAATTAAATTTAGAGAATTTTTTTCTAATAATAAAACATAAACTGTAAGGCCATTAAATTTTCTTTGAAAAATATGTAAAAAAGCGGAAAGTGGATCCTACTTGGCCCACACTTAAAAATTTCTTTAAATTAAAAAGCAGAATTCTTTAACTTCTTAAGGCTTCTTAATTATTTAAGAAGTATCGATAGAAGCAAAGAAATAATATTGATCTATTCAGAAAAAGTTTTCAAGGCTACAGCTTGTGATATATTGAAATATATGCGTCAATTCAAGAAGAGTAAGGTTTGAAAATACTTCACCTCTTTATAGTGGCTACTCTCGAGCTCAGTCTCTCCCGGAAAAAAGTCAAATTTCTAAAATTACCAAAAATCTAAAGTTTAAGAAGATTTTTAACATACAAAGCCTATGAGCAAAATTTGAACTTTTAACTTCTATGATCTATAATCATAGACTTTTGGGGAAATTGCTATTTTGCAATTTCGTAACATTTTAACTTTTTTATACGAAACTAAATGAGTGTAGAGGTATTTAATAGTGAGTGTCTATCCACTGTACCTTTCTACGAATGTTGAATGATAACTGTAACAATTGTAACAGATAACCGTAAATGACATTTTGTTTACTTAACTGTAAATATTAATTTAACTGTAACTGTAACTGTAATTGTAAGGATTGAGTTGAGTTAATAAATTCTGACTGATAAAAATTTATAATATCATCAATTTGCTTACGTGACTTTTTCAGTAACTGTAAATGACATTCATGCTTACACAATGAATAAGAGATAACGGATTAATGGTAATGTAGAGAAAAGGAAAGAAAAGAAAAGAAAAGAAAAGGAAAGAAAGATAATAAAGGTATAAATTTTTATGTTAAAACTCTCTTTCATAATTTACGATTTGAATTTTTCCATTCGTTTCTTTTGCTTATTTATCTCATATAAATTGCATCGCCTTGATAGAATTTTAAAATGTGTTGCATTAAAAGTGGAATAAAACTTCATTTACATAAATGTCTGTCACTTGTATTTTTTGTTTTTTTTTTTGATTAGTTTTGTTTTTTTATTTTTATCCTTTCTTTCTTTCTATCTATTTTCTACTTTTCTGTGCCTTTTTGTATTTCTCTTGCCAAGATAATACAACATCCCGTTAGACTGATCAAAAGAGAGAGTGATAAAGGGACAGAGAGGGAGAGAGACAATGACAACAAAAGTGAAAGTTTGATTTTCTTATTTGTTGTTGTTGTTGCGCTTATTCGCCTAGAGAATTTATAGTAAAAACTTTTCTGATTCAATTTACAAATGAAGCAGAAAAGAAAACACAGGAAAAGAAATGAATTTTGTACACAAAATGTTGAAAATAAAAAATCAAAAATGATTAATATAAAAGTAAACTTTTTTAAAAACGTTTTATGAAAAAATGCTAAAAGAAAATGTAAAATAGACATAGAAATGTAAATGTGAAATGTAATTAAAAAGAAAAACATGAAACAATGGAAGAGATGGCCCATAAAATGTAGATAATTAACCAGTGAAATGTTTTACATTTTTGTTTCTCTTGCATTTACGTTTATGGCTGAAAAAAATATATAATTTATTTTTTCTTCTTCTTCTACATTTCATTTGTCTTCATTTGCCACTATTTATAACATTTTTAAGTTACTCCATTGCCACACGAAATCAACATAAGAAAAAGAAAATGGAAATAAAACTGTATGTTTATCTTGGAATTGAAGTGTACTTAATATAGATTGGTCTATGCAAGGTAGCGTGAAATGTGTGGAACATGTTTAAAATGTAAAAAATATGGAAACGTAAATAAAAAATTAAGTATTTTGTATAAAAGCATGAATCTCGTTAAAACTCTGATAATTCGCGGAATTGTGGAATTTACTTGAAAAATAACTTAAAATTTCATAACGGTGTGGAACTTAAATAGTATTGGAAAATTGCTAAAAATAAAAAGCATATAGAGCCTACGGAACATCTATGATAAGGAGTCGTAAATTGTGGATATTTTGAATAAAAGTATGGAAGCTCTTAAAGTCCTGGCAACAGACAGAATTGTGGAACATATTTAAAAGAATTCTTTAAAAAGGACAAAAATTGTGGAATTTAAGTAAAATGTAAAAAATTGTAAAAATGTGAATCAAAAGGAATTTGGGTTCTAGTGCCAAATTATGAATTATTTGAGTAAAAGTGTGAATAGTGTTAAAATTGGATCGTATTCTAAAAGGTTACTTTAAAAACCATGCAGCTTAAGGAATTTAATTAAAATGTGCAAATTGTGTAAAAAATATGCGTCATATGGAGTTTGTGAAACATACTTGACGTCCAACTAAAAAAATAGGGAAATTGTGGATATAGAAAAATATGAAGCATGTAAGAAATTTGTGGAACGTAAGAAATATATGTTAATATTAAAGTATTAAACTGTAGAGGAAGTTTCTTAAAAAAAAATTGTAATATTTACAAATTCTAAACAGAATTGAAGAATTGAAGATTTTTATTGAAAGCATTCTTAATTACCAAAATCAAATTATTGTCCATACTTTAACCGTTTAAGTCTTAAGCTAAATGGAAAAAAAATTAAAAAATTCTTAAAAAGACGGTTTTAATTTCGAATAGAGCAAAAAACTTTTTAACATTTAAACAAACATTAGAATGGCATATCTGCCATATCATTTATATAAGATTATGCAGTAAAATGTGAAATATTTTAAGTAGAAAAAAAAGAAAGTGCTGCTTATTTGGAATAAATTATAAAAAAAATTGAAAAAATAGTACAATTTAGATGGAAAAAGTGCTAAAATAAATAAAAAAACTTCGGGTAGCATTTAATGTGTGTGTGTGTATGTGTGTATGTGTGTATGTGTTTGTTTGTTAACTAGCTAACCATGTTTTTTATAAAATGAACGAAAGTATACTCCATTTCCATTTTCAATGATTCCTTTTTTATGTTTTTGTTGACTTTCATTTTTTTGTTGCAGCAATTTTTGGTGCGATACATATTTTCCTTTTTATTTTATTTTATTTTATTTTTTATTTTTTTGGCGTAAAATTACAAATCTTATATAATATAATAGATGCTTCATTTACTCACACATGCTTATGCATATGCCTGTGTTGCTTTGTCTGTTCATCCATTAAAATGTTTGATTTATTCTAACGTGTCTGGACTTTCCTTCAATTGTTTTTTCCTTTTTTCTTTTTATTCTTACTTACTTTCTCCACAATTCGCTTTTTTCTCTTGTTTGACTTTTGTTTTATCTTCCCTTTATACGTATGTATGTGTTGTGTGTGTGTATGTGTGTGTGTGTGTGTATGTGTGTGTGTGTGTGTATGTGTGTGTGTAGATGAATGAGCAGAGAGTTTCATTTACAATTTAAGTCAACTGGAAACATGACCGGCAATTGTATTGTCATGGATGTCGTGGATTAATTGTCAATGCGCGTTATCTAACATATGCTCATGTACATACACACACTCACACACACACATACATATACATATGTACATATACATTTAAATGTTCATGTAATGAGAAAGTGAGTAAGGGCGAGAGAAAGAGTTTGGGTATATTTTTTTTTGTATGACATTTCACCAGACATTTGATCCAACATTCAAAATTCGACATATAAAAAATTATTGCTATTAAATTATTGTATTGTATATATATTTATGTATTATATAAAAGCATTGCAAACGTATTTTTATTATGATAAATTGTTGTAAAGTTTTGGTTTCTTTACACTTCACTTGTATCAATTTTCTCATTTTATTTGAGTTCTTTCAAATGCGATACGTTTTCAATAAAATATCAAAGCATCAAATGCCTCTAATTGATGTAATTTGATTTTGTTGTTTGTTTGTTTGTGCTCTGAGGACAAATTAAAATGTTAATAATGAGCTTTATTTCAATGAATAATTCAAGAAAATTTCTCTTGAGGAATAGTTCCATTATTGTGTTATAGTTAATAGCATTAATTCTTGAACTTCTATAACAACGGCAATTTCATAAACTCTGCTCTCCTTTAATTTTGACAAAGTATTTATTAAAAATGAAATTAAAGTAGATGGAAACGAATCCTTAGCATTAAAAATAATAACTAATAAAAATGAATTGACTTTGGGTTCTATTTTAATATATAAAACATGCATACCAAATGTGGTTCAAATCGGTCCATTTTTACTGCTACTTTCTATATAAAACTTTTTTCGAAAAGAGTCATTATATGGACAAAACGTTCAATTTTGAATGTACTTTGGAAAGAATAAGCCATGCCAATTATTATATATAGAAAAGATATGTGCCAAATTTGGTCCAGATTGGTCCATTTTTTGAACCTCCTCTCATATGACGAATTTTGTAAATAATTAAAAAATTACGATTTTCTCAACTTTGTTGACACATAATTCTTTTATTCGATTTCGATCACATTAAGGATAGTGGTGCAAGGTATTTAACAGTCAAGTCCAATCGATTATACAGTTTTTGCTAGCCTTGCCTTATTATATCTCTCAGGATTAAATGCCATAAATACCAAAAGTGGACTTTTCCTATTTAATATATAAAAAAATTTTCAAAGAATGTAAATAAGAACTAAATAAAATTTTCAAAATTAAGGCTAGCTTTTGTACTTTTTAACTTTTAATATATAGCGCTTTAAAAATCAAAAATCAAATGGAAAAAAACTTCATTTAAAGTTCATCAAAATCACTGAAATTTAGAAGTTAATGTCAGTTTATGACAGAAATTAATTTAAAAAAATATAAAAATGAAATAATTATTAATGTTAAATAAAGTACTAATTTCAATGGTAACACAATTTTTATGAAAATTATAGAAATTTTTACTTTAACTAATAAAAATAAATAAAGAGAAAAGAAAAAAAATTGTCTGTAAAATTGAATTTTTTTTTCTTGTTTCTTCATGTTGTCAATTAAATTTAGTTAATTTAAAGTTGAGAATATTATGAAATAATTGTTACGTAATAAATATGGTATCATTTTTTATATAGAGCTCTCTCGCTTTCTTACATATAACAAATGCTCTACTCTATTCATATTCAAAATTAAGCTCGTTTTAAATTTTTAATGAATGGATTTCATTATGAATAAATTTTTTTTCTCCACCTTTGTTTTATGGATCAACTTCAATTAAATGAATGAAATTTACAACACGCTGTTTTCATTAAGGAAAGTAGAAGCACTATCACAAAATCAAATCACTCTTCATTGAAGGCATTTTTTTATATAAAATGAAGCGAGAGCAAAATAAATATATAAATCGGAAAGAAATTGTGAAGGAGAAAGAGAAAACCAAGATTCCAAAAATGATGAAGAAACATATGTAAAAAATAAAAAAAAAAAAAGAGAAGGAAAAGAAAATAAATGAGAGGAAATGTTAGGATAAATGATAAATGATTAGAAAAATGAGTAGCATTTTGAAAAAATTTTGACATACAATTTAATTTTCTCATATTATTATTTTATAATATTTCCTCTCTTTTTCTTACTGCTTTTCAATTCACATTTTACAATGTACATGTGATTTATGGCGAGCGATATGTATTAAAAACTTCTAAAGCGATTTACAAACTTTTTTGTTCCACCAATCTTGAGTTCTTTTAAGTTCAACGATAGCATATCTATAAAATTTTTTAACATTTATTGATTTCGATATTTAAATGCATTCAGTAATGATTAATGATTAATCTCCAAAGAAATAACAGAACAGAACTGCCAGTTTAAAAGAAATTTCTTTAGGGACTCATTGTTACGGGACTTCAATGTTTAGAATGTCACAGAAATTTATTCAGGGACATTATTACGGTATTTTAAGTTTCAATATGTTACTCTTCGTATAAGTTTTGATTATGCGATTGAAGTCTAATTTGATTGATAATTAGCTGAAGCGAATTACTTAATTGAAACGAATGTGCTTTTACAGAATGTCCAAGGGAAATGTCTTCTCTTAGCATTTTCAAAAGATTAACGAGCTTAGATTTTAATGTAAATGGCAAAAGAAATATCCTCTTCAAAAGAGACAACTTGATTAACACACTCAGTCTTTATATCATAAAACATAGGTCTTCCTAAATATTTCAGTGATGATTCTCCCAGAGAAAGAAACGTCATCGTCCTTCTAAATAATACAGAATTAAAGTAATGCAAATTTTAAATAGTAAAACTAGTTCATGGATTCAAATATTGCTCCAACTTTTCGTTACACTTTCTATGGAACAATTCGCTCTCGGTCTCACTCACTTTGGCAATCACCTTTTTAATTTTCGAATTCCTATCCCTAACGATTAAAAACGTCTTGATTTGTTAAGTATAGTAAATAGTTGAGGATAAAGTTCAACTTAACTTTCGGTTAGTTTCTTTATATTCAAAGTTATCTAGCATTTTATTCATCAAATATTAAAAAAAAATTTTTTAATATTTATGAAAAAATCTATATAATTTAATATTTTACAAAATGCGAACGAAACATAAAAAAAAAACGAAGAAAAACCTTAACAAAACTATAAAATAAAAAATCTTAAAAATGAAAATGTACAAAAAAAGAAAAAAGAAAAAGAAAAAACTGTCTACAACAATTAGGCCAACAAAATATCATAAACCAAATATTTATAATCTTTGTGAAAGCCACTTTCTTTTTTTTTTTTTTGTATTAGACTTACATGTATGGTTGTGGTTGCTGCCGATTGTTGTTATTGCTTCAATGTAATTTTTAGAAATAACCATAAAAAGAGCCAAAATAAAAAAAAGTAGTAAAACTAGAAGACATAGAAAATGAAAGAAAAGAAAAAATTTACTATCTTATAAGTTTACAAATTGTTATTGCTACTGTTGATGGTTATAATTTATTTACTGTAAAGCCATTAAATATAATCGTTCGGGATTTTCTTCTTCTATGTACCTTAAATACACTCAGAGAAAGCTAGTTATGCAGAAAGCAAGACGTTGAGGGAAGGGGCTGAAATTTTATAATTTGATTGAAAATTCTGAAAAGTGTTTTAAAGTGAAAAATATAGTTAAGATATTCAAAATTTGGATCTAGTCCAAACTTTAGATATAAATGTAGTGCCAATTTTTATAAAAAAAAATTATACCATAAACTAACTTTTTGCAAAGTGAGTTTTTCCCGGACGTTTTTAGGCCAAAAATATTCTGAATACCAAATTTCATTCAAATAGCTCAAATATTGAACTCTGAATTTTGTTAGCAAATTTTTATGGTCAGACATTAAATAGACATCAGACAGGCGCACGGATGAATCGGTTTAAATTAAATCAGAGAGTAATTGTGAGTGGATCGATATAAGGTTTTATAAGTTTTTATGGTCAGACGACAGGTAGACGGACGGACAAATAGGCTTAAATTGAATATGAAAGTGATACTGAGTGCATCGATATAATAAATAATGATTCTATTGCAAAATCTTCCAGTTATTACATACATCGGCACAAAATACTTAACACCATAAATGGTGTAAAGTATCCAAGCCTACACTTTTAATACAATTTCTTATGTAAGCCCTCATTTCAGTCTCAATTTTTTTCTCTTGCAATTTATTTTTGTTTGGATTTTTTTTTATTATTTTAATAGTTTTTCTTTTACTCTCCATAAATGGGCCATTGTTTTCCGGCAAAACTTTTTTACATGCGAAAAAAAAATGTAGAATTTTGTATTTATCATAAAAATGAAAATCTAAGACAATTATTTTAAGTTATTTTGCGATAATAAATTTCTAAATTGAATACTATAAATAATAGAAAATTTATTTGTACATTTATTACAATAAAAACAACAATAACAACAACAACAATAATAATAATAATAACAATAAATCTATCTAATAAAATGTTTTGTAGTTTTCAACCAATAATAAAATAATAACAATAAAAATAATTGATGATGTTCTTTTTTATTAATTATTTTTTGTAATGTTGATGACAATAACAGAATAAATAAACCAAGAGTGTTTCCTTTCTAATTGCCTTCAAATCATATAAAAGTTATACGAAGATATATTTCACAAATTTTTTTTTTTTTTGGGAAATGTAAATAAATTACAATGTTGCCAACTAAATATATAAAAAAGGCAAATATGTTGCAGTCATTCGATCACATTTTAGAATAAAAATTCCTATAAGGGCAGAGTTAGATAAAGTTATTAGTCAGTCAACACTGACATCCTTTATTTGTTGCAATAATATTTCTAAAAGTTCTTTTAATAATGTTTTACTATGAAAGTGAAAGAAAAAAAATGGACATTTTGGAAATGTATTCAATTAATGCATTGAAAATGTTTCAGATCAATTTATATTTACGGTCACTTCTCTTATAATGCCTCATTCTAAAGAAAGTCCATTTATTGAAGAAATTTACAATATTTTATTAGTCTCCTTTTAAGATACAAAATTCAAAATTAATCCAAATTGATCCATTTTTGCACGAATTATTCAAATAATTTGGAAATGACTTTTTATAGATTTAACTTAAAAATCATTTGCTCGATTTCTGAATTTATTTACTTAAAATGAAGGGCGGTATTTATGGCATGGGCCCGGACTAACTATACCATCCTTATTTGTTTTTAAATATATCTAAGTGCCTAGCCCCGATTGGCTTAAGTTGCGCTAATGACTTCCAAGAAATTAAAAACTTACAAGAACTTATTTTGAATTACAGCGTAACAAAAAAAGTAAAGTCGAATGGTCTAATGTGTACTAAAAATTTCTAGAAATTTTGGAAATTTAATAAACACATTTTGAATTACTAAAAATTTAGATCCCAAATCAGCATAAGAAAGTAAGTCAAGTCAAGATTTACTAAAGATTTCTAAAAAAATTTGGAAGCTTAAAGAACTAATTTTAAATTTCAGCGAATTTAGATCTCATATCAGTTTGGCTGGCAATTAAGTTTACTAAATCAAGAAAAGTGGCGCATAGTTTTGAATCATTTTGTTATTCATTGATTGAATTCTTAAAGTTCTAAATATCAAGCCTTAAAAAGCTACATAAATTTGAAAACCGGTTAAACTGGACTTGAAGTTGAAAGAAATTTTATAATGCCCTAGAAGTTATGTGTAAATAATTACAATTGTTTATTTAACTTTTCTAAAGTTTCCATTCCACGAACTGATTGAACAATCTCTGATTGTAATATGTAAAGTAAATCAAGAAATGTTGCCAAAATGTGTAAATAAAAATGCATGTTTTTATTTCAATTAAACTACAAATTTAATTTATTCAATTCAAAAGGAGAAGACAAATACACAGGTATACACACGCACACATACTAATATATATATATATATATATATATATATATAAAATACAAAAAAGAAAGGTAGTGGATAACATACACCGAAGAAAATGGAGAAAGAATTATTCGAGTGTAAATTTGTCAATTAAATAAAATAAATTGTAATAGTTTTTTGTGGGTGACCTCAAGTTATTTTTTATTCAAACTATTTGTCTAACAAATAAACTAAAGTAAATAACAATACTACAATGTAAATGATTAGTAAATAATATTTATATATTTTTATTATACAACACTTCAAAATAATTGAAAGCAAATATTATGAAATTATCATAACAATCATGATAATAATAAGAACAATTTAACAATTGTTTTATTGTTATTTCTATATTCTTCTTCTTCTCTTGTATCTTGTTCATTTAGTTGTTATTCTTTGATATCACAATGTCACAATGTCATAATGTCACAATGTCACAATGTCATCACCCAATATTCAAATTGCTAATTAAATATTTTCTTAAATGTGCACTAACAAATTGCGTTTGATTTTTACGCACATTCATGCATAAGTAGTTATTATAAATGTCCTTAATAAATATCCTTAATATGTGAAACATTAACTCAGACATTTCAAAATCTTTTATTAATCGTAATTCATAATTTCATATTTAATTTTCTTATTGTGATAAGAAATTACATCAATTTGAATGATTTAGTAAGTAACTTTGTTTTCCTGTACTCACCATCCAGGGGTTGAGAATATATTAATTTTGTCATAAAAAATTTTACAAATTAAACACATTTTTGGCCAGCATTTAATTGTGAATAGGCTTAGACAACTCTGTCTATCTATCTGCCTGTCTGTCTGCCTACCTATTTGTCCGTCTATCTGTTCATTCTCCTAACTGTATTGCATTCAAATTGGGCAGAAACATTGAAAATTCTTGCTAAACTAAGAACATCTCTGTACTTCTATTCTTGGATGGTGGATATTCGAAATTTGGACTCAGCCAAATATAATTTTCTGTCTTCTTGTATTTTTATTTTTTCTTTTTTTTTTGGCTTAAGAAAATTTCCTTAAAGTTGCTCAGCATAATGTAGGACTCTAAAGGATCATATACGATAAATTAAGTCTTTCATTAATCTCACAAATTTATTCTTTGTTAATTTGCGACAATTAAGTTTTGAATATTGTAAGTTCTTCAGTTTCAATGGTACATTTTTAGTATGTTCAAAATATAAAGATTCCTCAAAAGCAAAATTAAACGTTTTTAATGGCCGTTTCCATTGGAAAATATTATGGACTTTCTCTTTTTTTGTTTGAATTGACATTTTTTACTTTTTCACTAGGAAGCCCTAATTTTTATATATATTGGAGATATTGCTCAACACGATTTAATCGAATTTTTTCATAAGAAAATCATTCGTCAAAATATATAATAATTTTGCCCTTTTTCCCCTGAACCATTTGTGCTACAGATTATTATAAGTTTGGACAGATGCTTGTAACATGCAAAAGGAGCTAAGATATACCCACCTTTTATTATACCGATGGCCTCAGAAACACTTTTTGATTTGCTTTAAGTCTGCTGTTCGTCTGATGTTTGTCCATTTTTTGAATGCCTTCTCATATAACGAAATCTCACAAATTAAATTTAAATTATTGAGAAAGTAAAATTTTTCTAATTTTATTGCTTTAAAGTTCTCTTATTAAGCAAAGTGACGCAGGATATTTAAGAGTAGGCCCCGAAAGTTTCGTTTGAATTTTTTGATATACAAAAAGATGGTTCTAAGTCAAATGTTTAAGATACATAATTTTAGAAAATAAATTTTTTTTTGCGAGCCAAAGAATTTTATAATTATTCATTAATTTGCTTTTTCTTGATTCATTTTGATTGTTTTCCTTTTTTTGTTTTTAATAAAGTTATTAATGAAGTTGCCTTTGTGAAAACACAAATCGGAAGTTATACGATCTGAGTTATAAACTGAATTGCTAAATGTCTTAATAATTCTTGCTTATTTTATATGTAAAATGCATATTTTACAAAATATTACATTATTTAAATATTTGCCATTAATTTTATAATAAATACCTATTATTTATATAATTAACATAATATGAATTTATTTTTATAATTAATAGTCAAATAATAAATAAATGTCATTACGTCATTATAAAATATTAAATCATATTACATGATATTTTATATACATATATATATAAATATAAATAAATTTCTTTTGTATGTAGATGAAATTGTATAAGTTAGATTTAGTGTTAACTCTAATACATGTTTGGCTTTTTAAATATGTAAAACCAGTTAACATGATGTTCCAGTTATAGTTATGATTTTATAACGTGAGATATTGGATTGATTTAGATTCATTTGGTTTGATGTGTGATTTATATTAGATATTATTCATATTTATATATGCGAGTCCAACATTATAATTTATCCATTAATTTTTACATATTTATTATCAGATTTTGTGCGGTCATGATAATGACAGACAATTAAGTAAGTAATCAGTAATTACATAAAGAATATTAAGTAATATATTTGTCTTTTTTTTATAATTTACGATTTTCTATGGTCTTTCAACTCAATTGATAATTCTGAATTCTCTAAGTTGAATTGTTTGAATCATGTCACGTAATTCTTATCGCAAACATCTAAATACCATTTCAATATCATCAATTTAATGTATTTGAAATTGTAATTGTAATGAGTATAATGTAATGGCATATATTGTAATGTTATATTATTATGGAATTAAATGTAATGTAATGTAATAGAATTAAATAGGATAAAATGAAGTAGAAAGATTTGATAGGAAATGGAATGGAATGGAGTGGAATGTAAACGAAATTGATGGGTTAGGAAATGTACAGCATGGAAAAAAATATAATTTAATCTCATATATTACAATGCATTGCAATGTAAAGTAATATAATGTAATGTAATAAAATGTAATGTAATGGAATGGAATGTAATTGCATGCTTTGGAAAGGCACGTAATCGCATTGATTATAGTCCGATTGAATGTAATAGAATGGAATGGTAATTGAATGTAATAGAATGGAATGGTTTCGAAAAGAATGGAATTGCATTGTTTGAATGTAATACAATGCAAATAAATGTAATGTAATGTAATGTAATGTTATAGAATGAAATGGAATGCACATTAATTGAATCTAAAGTAATGCAAGTAAATTTAGTTTGTGCTTTAATTATGTAATATATATTTATGTTTCATGTATGCGGATGAATCGGTAAAATAGCGATTGATAATGAGGTTTTATTATTTGCGTGTATCATATTTATATTTATAATGCACTTGTTAAATGACGCAAATGCCTTGAGAGCATCACAAACTAACAACTTTATATAAAGCGTTTATTTTCTTGTCTATTTTATTTGAAATTTAATAATGAAAATATTACATTACTGATTTTACTTTGTAATCTTGATTTCTACATCATTACCGAAATGTAATAATCAGTAAGTATCAATTTATTTGTTGTTGTAGGAGGTTGGTTCTGCCATATCATTTGAAAGTAATTAAATGTTTAAAAGCTTTAATAGTAAAATCAAACATTTTGCACAATCTTAAACTTGTTTTAGGTACTGTGGAAATTATTTGACTCAAGTGAAGGCAATTCCATTCAGATTTGAAGGCTTAATTGACACTTCTAATTTACCTGAAATTGATTGATTGAAGTAAGGCCATATAAAATGAATCTTATTAACAATTATTCTGATCTAAAGCGTAGCTAAATAAACGACTAAATTTTGAAAAGACTCCAATTTTAATAATATGTATCAATTCGTTTAAATATTTTTCAATGGGGTTAATCTATCAAAAATTACTTTCTATTGATTTTTTATTACCCAAATAATTTTGCTTTATATTAAATAAACAGCGATATTTGGCGAGTGATATTACAATGGCATTGAATTCTGCTCAATGTCAAAAATATTTGTAATGGAATTTTTGTGCGTTTGTACTTTTAGAAAAAGAATTCAAAAGAAAAATTTACATAGGAATTCGTTGGAAAAATTCATACACTTCATTCAGCTTTAAATTGCTTTAGAAAGTTTCGTTTGAATTTTTTGATATACAAAAAGATGGTTCTAAGTCAAATGTTTAAGGTACGTAATTTTAGAAATTAAATTTTTTTTTGCGAGCCAAAGAATTTTATAATTATTCATTAATTTGCTTTTTCTTGATTCATTTTGATTGTTTTCCTTTTTTTGTTTTGTTTGGGCAAATCCCAACAGATTACATTACATTCCTTTCCATTTAATTCCATGCCATCCTTTCATTACAAATTACAAATAAATTGAATACATTACAGAGAAATTGGATAAACTGGGTCGTTCTGTCAACTGGGTCTTGTGTTGCCATTCAAAACAATCTGAAATGAAAGTTACAAAACAAAAAACGAGAGAGCATAAAAAATGAAAAGAAAAAAGCGAAATAAAGAGGCAAAAATATTCTACATTCAAATGCATAAAAACCAAATAAAAGATAGATAAAAAAAAACGCAAAGAAATGCTATTAAAGTGATGACGTTAATTTACTCATATTATTGTTTGGAATGATAATGATAATAATGATAATGCTTATTGCTGATTACTGATTATCTTGGTGTTGACAAACGTGATGGCAATCCTGATGTTTATGATGATGCTGACAATGATAATGATGTTGCTTGAAGAGTCGCTGCTTGTATAAATTATACTTTACCAAAAGCTATTAAAGCAATCACTAAAAGTATAACAAAAGAAAAAATATATAAATAAATAAATAAATAAATAAATAAAACGAGAATGAGAAACATTAAATTGACAACTATCAGTGTCGGCATCAATTTTAATAATGCCATATGTGTGATAGAGTGATTGTATATTAAATGGCAATCACAGATTTTATTACAAAAGGGATTTATGCACACAAAACTTATTATAAAAAAAAGCTTCCCAAAAAAAAAAAAAAAAAACAATGACTATAAATAAGCATCATGTTAAATGATTAAATGAGAAATGTAAAATCATGCTCAGCTGATGTATTGTTCTCTCTGCTCTATTCTACCCCCAAAAAAAAAGAAGAAGAGTTTTGGGTCTTCTTCTTGTTTTGGATGTAACATACTTTTCTTACCAATTGCTTCCTAGCAGTCGGCCATTTAATTTCAAACGCTCTGATAAAGTAAATAAATTTTCATCGTTACTTGTGAACTCATGCGTCCTTTCTTTCCTTTTTGCCTTTTGTAAACTCTTTATCCGTTTTTCTTGATTTTGTGTACGATTTTATTCATCTTCCTCTTCTTCTACTAATTTTTTGATTTCCAAACCTCAACAATTTTTCTTAAGTTATTTTTGTTTGTGTTGTTTTTCAAAATGTACACTTTTCTCGTTTCCATTTGATTGCTTCTTTGAAATAAGGTCCTTAAAAGTATTGTTGTATAATACATGAACACACTTTTTGATTGTTTGTTTATGTGTCTGTGTAAATAAATATTGCCTTAATAAGATTTCTTGTTAGAAATGTAACTTAATAAAAGAAAACAATTTCTATGGAAGTACTTGCCAAAATAACTACAAAAAAGAAAACAAGAAACCAAAATAAGAAAATGAAGAGCAAACAGAAAAAAAAATATAAAAGGGATTCAATTTGTTTTGCAAAAAAAAAATTACACACTATAAAGTGAATTTTCAATGGTGGAATATTTTAACAGACCTGCAAGAAACAATTTTTATCTTTTCTCTGCTTTTTTTTTTTTTGGGTTCAAAGAACTTTGAAATATTTTCTACACTTTGAGAACCTCTGAATGTTTCTTGGTTTGGTTATTGATGATTTTTATATCCCTTACCATTTATGGTATGAAATATTATAAATTTATGAGGTAGTTACGGCAGACTTAACTTTCATTATATCGCTCGACTCTGCATCTAAATTTGCTAAATAGATTTAAAACTTTTTGTCCATCTGTCCTTCCAGTGTTTGTCAATGCCAATTTCTTATTAAAATATGTCAGATAATTTGATGAAATTTATAAAATAGATGCAAAGACCATTAGAACTGAATCATTTATCCAATTTTTTGGGCATTTTTTGAATGATGCTTTCTTGGAGCACTTTTTACATTCTCTGTCGTACAATCTCTTCAAATCGTTAGAAACTTATACTTTGTTCTTAACTTTTAATATATTTTTTTCCAGGCTAATTACGTTAAGTATATAAAAGAAAAATATTTACGATTCGACCTTATCTAACTATAAAATTTTGACTTAATTTATTTACTATAATTTACAATTTACAAATACGTTTAGTAGAAGTTTTGATATGTGAAACTCAATGAGTTAAACTTTGAAATACTGTTTAAAATTTTTTAGAGTTACTTGGACTTTTTGTGGACTTTTAGAGTTATTCTAGTCAATAATAAAACAATAATGGATGATAATGGCGCCAGGCAAACTGACAATCAATCTATAGATTCTACGAAGACATATCTGTCTAGTGGTTTACTTGTACACCAACCGCAAGAACTTGAATGTATGATATATTCAAAATATGAAACCGTACAGCGGCCTCTGATAGTCTATCACAAAAGCTATATCAAAAATCCTATCTAAATTATCAACATATTACCAAAATTGTGCCCCTCTCAATAATCTCTATCAATAACTTCATACAATTTGGATGCTAAAGGCCATTTAAAAAACCCTTACTCGTAAGCGCTAGAAGTTCTTAGATGATCTCTGATTCAATAGCACCCATAAATGAAAAAATAGCACCTTATTTTATAGGAATAGAGTGCCTTGCTGTGCAATGTACAGGAATCCTGCCAATTCTTAGGAAAACACTGCAATTTTTCTTTTCTTCTCTTTAATTCAATTTTTTCAATTATGTGGTTGATAATGATCAATAAATTCGAATAATATTTTATCAATTGTGTATGTGTAGTCGTGCGCTTTTCTTTGTATGTTTGTACTTTTTAAATGGCGCTTATTGTCTTACGATTTGAAGCTTCCATTTATTTTATAAAATTTTTTTTTTCTATGTATAAATAAAACTAAAGTGATATTTAATCACTGCCCAATATAAATATCTTCTTCTTATTTGAGTTCTTTTCTTTACATGTGTTTGTATGTATGTGACTGTGCATTTGTGATTTTTCTATTAGATGTGTTTTTGGTTGTTACTTTTATTATTGTTTTCTGTTTTCTGCTTTCTATTTTACTTCTACTGATTTTTACTTAAGTTTTAAGTGTAATGTAAAAATCACTTTGGAATGCTTTTATTTTTAATATCTTTCTCTTCCCTTTCTGTCCTACTCTATCTCTGGCTCTATCTTTTTCTCTGCATCTCTAAGTCTTTCCTTCGATTGCACACAAAATGTACAAATATTTAAAGGCTTATTTATAAATTCATATGTACACACATGTACACATATACATATAACCAAACATTGAACCTAAAAGCATATTAAATTGTCGTAGAGAAAACTAATTTTTTTTAATGCACTCAAACATTTTGTACATTTTTAGAAATTTTTGTTTTTTTGTTCGTTTGTCTGTTTCCCTCTTTCTTTCGTTGTTGTCATCTTTGGCAGAGAAAGTAAAAAAAAGTGAAATACTAATAATAATACTATTATTATTAGTGGTAACAATTCAAGAACTATTTGAAATAGAATAAAAACTAATAATCAACACTTCCGAGTGATATTTAAACTTTCCTTCCAAAATACTCCACAACACGACTTAATAAAAGTTCCAAAAAAAAAAGAAGGAAAACAAAAACAAAGGATGAAAAAGGATAAAGTAGCAAATATAACATATAAACTCTATCCCTATCTCATTCTCTCTTAATGTTTTTTATATGTAATTTCTAATCGATTTTCTAAGAGATTTCTTTTTGTGTTTCGTGTGCGTTATGCGCTGTTGCCAAAATTGCTGCTCTTTTTAATAAATATAACGCATAAAAAATTTTTTATATCTTACATCACTTTTGATCCCACGGTATTATAAGTTTGTGCAAATTATTGCAACAGCTAGAAAGAGTTGAAATAGATCCACATTTTTTTATAATGATCGGCTCAGAATCACTCCCTAACTCCATCCGTATGTACGTCCGACCTTTGTCTATTTTTAATTTTGGCATCAAGCTACAGATTGCAATTTTTAAGATATTACATGTGTATGCCTTGTCTCAGAGATTTACCCTATTCATAATAATTTATATCGGAACATTTTTACGGCCACTTCCCTTGTAACGTCTTTTTCGAAAGCTTCAATTTTGAATACATTTTAAAAGAAATATGCTTTACTATGTATTTTGACTTAAAAAATATGTTTATCGTATTAGGTCCAGGTGAATCTATTTTTTGAACTTCCTCTATTATAACGAATTTTGTTAATTATTGAGAAATTACAATTTTTTCAATTTTATTGGCTTGAAATTTCCTTATTTGATTTTATTAACATAAGGCAAAGTGATGTAGGGTATTTTTAATAGTCTACTCCGCCTGATTACAAAGTTTTTATTTGTTTTATATGATTATTCGTTTATGATTTGATAGAAGTTGGTGGGCAGAACTTATCGTAATAAAAAAGAGAAAAAGAAAATAATAAGTAATAAAAAGGAAATTGAAAAAAAATAGTAAATTTATTTATATTTATTAAATTTGGAATTATTATTATTTTTTAAACAATTCTAGGTAATGCCAGAACAATAAATTTGAAATAGGGTTATAAAAAGAGAAAAAATGTATCATCAAATACGAACCACAATCATGACCAAGTTTATTATCTTCTTTTTAGTTAAGAATTAGGGTAAGTAAGGCCAGCATAAATAGGATCAATGAATACGATTTTGTAGTTTATTGCGAACCTACTTAAATAATAGGCCCAGCGCATCTATTAACACTTAAATACCTCGCATAGAAATATTACACTGCAACTGTTGAGCGCCTAAAAGCCCCATTTTACTTTGCAAATAGTTTCCCAAAAGCAGCTTACAAATAAATCTTCGATAAATCAATTTAAAAAAGTTCTCTTTAAATTTCAATATTAAATTCAATTTTTCAAATTTTTTTCTTGCACGATTGGTTTTGTTATTAGTTTTTATTATCTCTAAATTCATCTAAACTATTTACTGCTGGCATTAGAATACAGAACTAACAAATGTATGATGATGAATTATTTTCTACAATTGAATTTTGTTTCTTCATTTCATATTTAAATAAACGCTACATCAATAACGAAAAAATTGTACTCTCTATTAAGGGCAAAACGCTTTTAGACAAATAACTTACATGCCAAATAAAAAGGAAATGAAAAGAAGAATAAAAAGTACAGTAATTTTAGGCACAGAGAAAATTTTCTCACTATTTTCTGACTTATTTTATAGAGGAATAAATCCAATCGTCAAGAAACTATCTAATCCTTTCTTACAAGAAATTATGAAACGTGCAAATTCCTTGACGTTTTAATTTAGGTAAAATATTAAGTGAAGCGATTTTATACGAAAGAAAATGGAAAGCGATAAAAGCCTGAGAGGACAAAGAAACTAAAGGGCGAAAACACTAAAAATTTAGATTAATGCACCAACTGAAAATTTTCTATTTTTCAGGTAATGGTAAATGCCATAAGAAATATAAGCATATTGAACATGAACACGAAAATTCTAAATGATAAAAGTAGAAAAGGAATTTTTCCTAACTTAACCTAAAATGTAAGAGCGATATGATTTTACATTATCCTGACATTGACTGTATATTTATGATGAATGATTCAATTACTAAGTTCATTATGCCAATGTGAAAAATGATGATAAAATGCTGCTGCCACTAGCAGCTTTTTTATGTTGCAAAATGTGAAAAAGAAGCAGTCAAAAATACAGCTAAAAAAATGAAAATCTACATGGATTTGAAAATTCTTCAATTTCTTGAGTACAAGATAAAGGATTTGCTTAAACTTAAGCTGTTCTATAAAATGTGTTAAACAGCGAAAGGGATTGAGAGATAAGAACTTAAAAGATGGAGTCTAGAGGAAGTGAAAGGGAGAGAAGTCTCGGGAATCAACACATTTGAGTTTTTTCTTTTTTTTAGGAAATTGCCATGAAATTGAAAATTTTGTAAACAAATCATAAAAAGTTGTGAAATCTAACTTTCAAAAAATTGATAACAATCTAGAATTATTAAATTTGTTTACCCACATATAAAAAACAATTATTTACATTAATTTACCAAGAATTTGTTTTTTAAATGTACATTAATTTATCATTAAATGAATTTCTAATGAAATTTGGCAACAATTTCCATGAAACGGCTGACAAAATTTAACAAGAAACAAAAAACAATTCTTTTTCTTCTTATTTATTCTTTTAAGGACGTCGTTTGTAATTCTTCTCCATTTGACAACTATACTATGAAAGTCCATGAAAATAAAGTAAATTGAGAAAATTGCTCACAATGTTCACAATTTATAATGACTTGATTGATTGAAATTATTGATTGATTGCTTGAAATTCATCCAATCATGATATTGTCATGTTTTGTAAAGACAATGACATTTTCTTTTTTATATTCTTTTATATTCCCTTGTAAAAATACTTATTATAAAATATGAAGCCTACTGAATTGACTGCGGAAATTAACGCTCATTTATCAAAATGTTTTATGACAAAAATGTTAATGAGCGAAAAATGACAAAAAGAAAGATAGATGTGAAGATGAAAGAAAAATAAAACGATTAATAAATTATAATTGTTATATTTTGTAATTTGGTAAAGACCCATTTTTAGATACCCTACAATATCTATCATAATGGAATTCCTATGAAAAATTTTTCTTGAAATATTAGAAATTTCCCTTAATTTCTTAAATTTCCTACAAAATGATGACATCAGAACAATTTATGCAGAAAAGTTTTCTGTAAAAATCGATAAAGAAACAAGAAAGTGAAAAGTATGTATTTTAAGATCATACGTCTTGTACAAGGGCCTCAAGTTCTACATCACTTTGCAATGAATTTATTATTTTGCTTACTTCTCACACGATTCACGTATTTTTACGTAAAGCAAAGTGTGGAAAAACTGCTAAAGATGTGGACTTTTTTGAAAATGGTAAACGAAATTATAAACGAATTCTATGAAAAAAATATTAATTACTATAGAATTGTCAATTCACTTAATCATTGTCCTATAGAAAGAAAGGTGGCACCTAAAAAAAGCCTCTATTACAAAAGTAATATTTTTTGTATAGCAGACATTTTAATTAAATTTAAACTCATACCATGACAAAACAATAGCAAGTCTCATTAGAATCCACCTTAAAATATTTACGAGTAGTTCATAATAATATGAGAATGATCACATAAACTCACGTTGTATAAATTATTTGGTATTCTTAAAATGAAGTAAGAATTTTTTTCATGAAACTTTAGAATCAACAGAAAATCTAAATATTTTATTTGTAAGCAAAAAAAAAAAAATAAAATATCAACAAAAATTGTATAATGGAAAAAGACAGAAGAAAAAGAAAGTGGATTTATTTCTTTGTGCCGTTTTTGATTTACTCTGCATAAATAATTTTTGTAATATAAATATGTTGAATATCTTATTATGATAAACTCATATAATGAAATTCCCAATTTCCATGGAGATTTAATTTGAATAAACTAAATCACATCATTATTTATTGTAAATTTTTCTCTGGAGAGTTCAAAGAGAATAGATTATATTTACATTGTAATTTCTTTTTTTTGTGCAATTGCTTGATTTTATCCAAGACTCACCACTACTAAATGCAGAATTATCATAATACTGACAAAATAATTAAACTATCAAGAATTTCAATGATCAAATGGGCTAGTTTTCTCATTCAAATTTATTATTAATTTCAAAAGTCCCTAAAAAGTATACCTTAAATTTGCCAATAAATAAATTGCAACAAAATGTATGCTACATTTATATTTAAATTTAAGTTACTCTAAATAACTGCATTAAATTGAATACAGACGAAATAAAAGCGGTGTCTACAAAGTTCCTTCAGTTTTTTTTCACTTTTTTCCTTTGATTAACTTTAATAACACTCAGCTTCTAATACCCTTCTTATTTACTTCTTAAAATATGAAACTTTTTCACTTTTTGTTCCTCTTCTTATACTTCTATTTCTGCTTTTACTATTTCCATATTTATTTCTGGAAAGGAAAATGCTATACTGTAACTTTACTGTAATTTAGAAATTTACTATATAAATAAACGAACACCCAAGAAAATGTGGAAGAGATGCATCTAAAAGCAAATAAAAAAGAAAAGAAAAAAAAAACAATTTAAATAATGTTAATCATCACTTATGTGGCGCTTTCACATCTACACACTTACTTTGCATATTTATTGTTATCATCTCTCAAGGGTTACAAATTCTAAATGTATGTAAATGGTTTAGATGAAATGAAATGAAATGAAATAAAACTTTGCCACTTTGCGTATGATAATGACACGTGAGGTAAGCAGTTAAAAAGTTTAAAGAAAGCATACAAAGTTGTTCTTTGTATTTTTTTTTCGGTAGCATATTTATGGGCGCTCTTTTTCACAATTGCAACAGGGAGATGTATGTTTTTATTTTGTTGGTTTGTATTTTTTGTTTTAAAGTATTCAAGCGTTGTACTGTTAGTTGTGTATTATCAAGTTTTTTTTTTCATTAATTTTTATTTTAACAGTCATTTTCACCTCAAATATAAGTAATCACTTATTTTTTGCACATATAGAAGGGTTAAACGTTTAAAACATAAGCAAAGACAAAAGCCCGATAAAATACAATTTCATTGAAATTAAAATGGATGTTAAAGAAAAACAAGAGGAAGAAGTTGAAGCATTTAATCATATATGCCAAGCGACTTGTGTTAATTAATGTGGGAAAGTTAGAAACCAGGGTTAACTAGATGGAAAAGCAGTGCTAGAGGAAGACCGGAAGAACGGAGAACGAAAAGAGAGAATCAGGAAGAATTAATGTAAGTTATTGCTTAAAAAGAATTTCGTGTTGAATTACACTCAAGTCCAATCAGTCGCTTTCCCCATTCCTCTCACCTTTCTGATTTATAAACTAATTTCATTATAAAATGATTAAATTTCATGGCCACAAATTTGAACGTTTTCTCTTTCTTTCTCTCTCTCATTTACTCAGTCACTCACTCATTTATTTTTATATATGTCTCTCTCTATTTCTGAATCCCTGTCTTCCGTACTCTGTCCTCTTTTTTCACAACTCATACTAAAGAAAGTTTGAACCCTTTCACCAACTAATTGTAAACTTTTTTTTTCTTTACCCTTTCACATTTTCCGAAACAACAGCGCCTAATGTATAAGAGAAAGAAGAAGCATAAATAGAAATATTCTCAACTTATTTTTTATATTTAATTACACTTGTGTGTATGTTTTAAGCTAATTTACTATATAAATTGAAAAATGTAAGAGCAAAATGTATTCGCCAGCTTCGTTGTAGTGTAAACCCCTGCATAAATAATTTGTTAGCACTTGTGGCATGACATTATGCGAAATAAAGAAAAAAAAATTGATAAATGTCAATGCCATACATAGACCCTTACACACATACACATATACATACATTTTATATTAAAATTTATTTTTGGGGATTTATTAACAAATATCTTTCAACTTTTTAACGCATTTACATTGGACATTCTTCTTCGTTTACTTCATAATTACTTTATCTTACCCTTTTAAATTTTCCTATGTATATATTAAATATGTTAACTCATTTACGCATACGCAATATTTCTTCATGCATAATTAAATCAGTACAACACTTCATTTTCTGTATGAATACTTGTTGTCTGTCTTCCGTCCACAATCTACAATAACAAATGACACCTCAACAATTTCTTCCATGTGGAATGGTTTTTTTATATTAATGATAAGTTACATGGTTTGTTGTTGTTTGTTGTGTTGTTGTTTGCTGTATAACAATATCAGATATGTCAAATTTATGCTTGTTTGGTTATATATTTGCGGTTGTGATTATGTTTTTCTAACGTCAAACATTTAAAATATTCCAATATTGCCCTTATTTTGTGGTTCTGACATATTTAATATTTTCTTTTTCCTTTTACCTTTTTTTTACTTGCTCAATGATGACTTATTGTTTTTGTTTTTTAATGCAGCCTATCACTTCGCTCATAACGCTCAATTACTTTTAAAGAAAAATAAAACATTTCTGTTGCTGGTTTATTTTTCTTGTTGCTGATGTTATTATTGTCGTTGCCTTTTTGACACATCATAATGCGTTGCACGTTAATTGTCGTGCAATGTGTTAATATAATTATTGTTATTGCTATTGCGGTTGCTGCTTTCACATCGGTTTTTATTACATTTGACTCAGTCCATAATAACAATTATTGAGATAATGTAAAATAAACCCTAAAAGTAGACTTAATTCTATTGTTTTCTCATTTTTTCTCCCTCTCTCTTATTCATTAGCTTCTCTTTCTATCACGAGCTCTGTCCTATTATTATCTAAAATATTTAAAATTATTGATGAATTTATTAAATATTATTCAAGAGGAAGAATTAAGGTATGTAATTGAAACAATTGTACTTGGGAATGGAATTAAATTTATGTGGAAATCAAGAATTGGGATGACTGAAATGCATGAAGTTAGAAAAATTAATTATGTATGTGAATGGAATTAATTGAAAGAATTTTGGAATGAAAGTAAAATTGAAATTAAGAATTCAACTTATAAATGAAAATGAAATGGAATTTAATTAAAATTAAAATTCACAGGTCATTAGAATAATGTGGGAATGAAAGTGAAACTGAAAGTGAATGCATTTAACTAAGTAATTATGTATTATTATTCAGTAATTATGAATGGAATTAAAATGGACTTAAAATTAAAATGCAAAAAAAATTTAAAATATATTTAAGAGTGGAATTAAAATGAAATCCACTTTGGACGATTTCTGTATATTAATTAACATTAACATTAACAAAACTTGTAGAAAATCGGAAAATTTTTCATAGACTATAAAATTGTCAACAGCAACTGGATAAGCAAGATTTTATTGAAACCAAATAGTCCTAGACGTACAATCTTGCAAATAAAGTCAATTTTTTTTGAAAATTTTAATGAATAATTATGCATCAAGAATAGAATTGTAAGCCATGTAACTGAATTGGCCACTTTTTTTTTTGGTATATAATCAAATAACTTCAAAATCTTAAGTAAAATATAAAGCAAAATTTTAATGTAGGACACAAATCTTTCGATTAAATGCTCAAAAATTAGATTAAAGTAACGTAATATTTAAACTGCGTCACTTCATTTAATGAAAAGGAAATCTACAAAATATTTCTATGTTATTTACCGATATCAAGTAAGAGGGAATAAGAACAGAAAACTTTTTAAGCCATCGTCTTATTAATTTTTAAATATTTTTCCACTTGAAACAATCTACATACAAATATCTAAGTTAAAGTTCATTAAAAAACATAAAATACAAATGTACTTACTTTTTTACTCTTGGTTATATAAAATTATTGTAATAAATCTATAAAAATTGTTGAAACTTTACAAAATCAATACTTAATTATATTTAAAAGATTATTAATAAAAATTCAATTATTTTGTTTTGCTTTTTATATTGAGTTAAATATTTGAAAAACAAAATATTGAGCATAAGAACAAAAGTATAACAAGGTTCCTAACAAAATTTGATTAAGTTAGAAATCAATTTAAATTAAAGAAATTTAATATCATTATCTGATTAGAAATTTATCTATTCATTATTATTCAAATAATAAAAGGTGGAAATTATTGTGCTTTAAAGTTTGTTTTTTTTTTTATCTTTTTTGAAGTCTCCTAAAAATTCATAAAGATTTTGTAAAATTTGCATTTTCTAATTATTTTTTAACAAGTTTAAATAAATTGATTGGAAAAATAATAATTGGTAAAATAGAAGTTTGTAATAATGAAATCGTAAATGCAAATAAATCAGAAATAGCTTAAAGAAGACGGTTTGATTAGATTATCAAATTTTTTTGAGTACAAATGGCTGAAACTAGCCTTCTTAACCTTTTCTTTAGATTTGAAGAATCTGCTTACCTTGTTTTTCTATTGACTTTATTAATCAGCCATTTTGACAATTTTTTAAAAGATCTTTTAAAACTTAGAAATATTTGCACAACCCTATTTCTTTTCCTTATTACTTTAAGTATCAAATTGTTTAATTATGGAATCGGTTAAGAATTCTTTGATCGTAGGTCGTTTTCTTTAACTCTAATTATTGATATAAACTATTAAATTATTCTAATTATTACTTTTTATTCTATTTTTATTTCTTTTATTATTTTTCCAATTTGTTTTTATTTTTGAACATAACAATAAAGTTTTCATTGATACATTTCATTATACACCAAAAAAAAAAAAAAAGGAAAATTTAACAATAAACATAAAAATAAAAAAATATTGTAATCAATTCAAACCCACCCTCTTGAGTCCATTTAGTATGAAACAGCTCTGAATGCAAGTACAAACATAATGGATGATTTGCTTGATGAGAGAGAATATAGAATAAAATGCATATAATCAAAATGGATAAATGTTGTAGGAATTGTTTACCAAAGATATATGACAATATAACACCTAAATCAATAAGCCCTTGGATATGATAACTCTTTAAAATTTTATCATCCTCAAACTTTTATGGGTCTAAACAAATTTCTTCAGAAATGGCTTTCTCAGATTCAGGGTTCAAAACTCTAAAATTAAGTAAAATAAGCTGAATGAAATAAAACGATTTTCTTAAGAAAATATTTAATATTTGATAAAACTCGCGCCCTCTTTAATAAATCTAAGTCAATGAGATCGTCATTGGAAAGGACAAGACGAAAAGTAATGAACAAGCTTATTGAATTTGTATGTAAATTTTATCTCATTCAGCTATAAACAATGAATTTTTTATAACATTACTAAACCGTTTGTTTTAAAGAGATTTTATTAAAAATAATTACCCACTAAAACTTTGATTTATTGAGCGATGTGTAGTAATGGACATTATTATTGATTTAATCTATGTGCAAAGTAAACTGAAATTATACAATAATTTATTATTTTATTTTACACTTTATATTTCCATAGATCTCAATTTCAATTGATTTTAAAATAAATAAATAAATAAATAAAAAAATATATATGCATATATTTATACATAAAATATAATAGAAAATCGTATAATCATGTAAATAAATCAATAATTTTATGCACCTTAATCAAGGCTGTTATGGAATCGAAAGTATATTCTGTAAAATAAATAGATCCTCTCAACTTGGCGTAGATACAATTTAAAAGTTATTCAATGTAGGTTGAATTGATAGCAAGGTCTAAAGACTCTAATCGAAAGAATTGATAGAAAGCAGCCTTAGTAAATGTGTCATGAATTCTTCTTCAAAAAATTTCATTTAAAAAATCCGTTTAGTAATCTGGCACAAAATTTCGAAAAGAATCTTTTAAGTAGATTCATTATTTGTTTTTACTTATGGTTTGCTAAAGTTCTGCAATATTTCATTATACGTATTACTACTCCATTTTAAGGGATCCCATTTAAAGCTTTTAATAATTAAAGCCTCAAGATCCATGCCGCCATAGACATTTATGTAGGCATTTTGTTATGAGGATTTTATCTAATATAAGACTTTTCAAATTAACAATTGAAAAAAAAACAAAATGTTGCTAAAATCTTAATCAGTTGGGCCTGGTTCAACTGAATTCTACAATTAAAGAACTTTTTTGTACAAATTATAAATTTATGGAATTTGAAACTTTAAAACTAAACCACTTTAAAGACAGAGATTCCCGGAAATGCCTCAATGACTATTTTATTTCTTGACAGAGAAATTTCTATTGAATAGCTTAAGGTGAGGACTTTATAGTAATATTGTGTGTATTGACTAATGCAATTTACGGCAAATACATTTACAATAAAAACGGAACTTAAACATACAAAATTTTGTAAAGATTTTCAAACGTCCAAATTTCCAAAACATTTGTATGGTTACACTTAAATGAGTTGACATTTTATTATAAAAACATTTATGTTTATGTAGTCTTTCTCGTTTATGTAAATTGTCAGAAACTGTTGTAACTAACTTTCTATGTAAGAGAATTATTCTACGCTTATTGTCAGGAGATCAAAAATCTTTTCAATATACATTTAAATTATTTCCATGTAATGTAATAAATTTGATCATTAAAAATGTAACAATCAGAAAGAATTCACTTAAAGCATTTTAATTTAACCATGAACACATTTAGCATCTCAAATACATTAATTTTGAATATCTGAAACTTGTCAATGAGTAATACTCTTCAATTTACAATATTGCAATTATATAAAGGCTTTTTAGGCTCAGAATTTTCAATTGAGCAAACTTGTGGTATTTCTAAGACAAATTTGAACTAGATCGTTTCATTTTTGGCAATTTTTTTCATAAAAAAAGATCTTCAAAATCAACACATTTAGCTCCTTAAATACACTAATTTTAGATATCTGAACATTATCTATGATTAATACTCTTGAAATTACAAATTGCGCAATTATATAAAGGCCTTTTAGGCTAAAAATTTGCAATTGAGCAAACTTGAGGTATTTCTAAGACAAATTTGAATTAGATCATTTCAAATTTGGCAATTTCCTTATAAAAAAGATCTTCAAAATGTTTTTTAAATGATTAACAAAAATATTCTTTACTATTTGACTATTGTTGCTTCAGAAATTTCAGAAATATTCATCATAAAATTGGTTTGTGGAGAATTTTATAGACAACCAATACCGGATTACATAGCAATTTTTACTTCTTAATTTTTTTAGAGATATTATATGTAATTTATCCATTACCAATAACTACTACTCACAATCAATAAACCATACATTCTGATACATTCTGATACATTCTCATACATACATACATACACACAAGGAAAACCATTCAAAGGCTCAGGGGCAGAAATTAATGAATGATTGAATGAATGAATATTTGTGTGAAGCTTTTTATGGTAACATCTGCCGATAATGATGATTATACAATAATGACAATGAAAATAATAATGATACCAGGATAAGATGATGATGCTTGGTCTGATGTTTGATGGTTTACAAAGGATGAGCGGTTGAATGCCTAAGCCTTCCTCATGGTTGATGTGATGGCTGCTTTTATTATTATTTGTAGATTTTGTATGACTCTAATTCATATGCAAATCTATATGAATTTCAAAGTATTCATACCTTACATTCCAGGCAAATTTTATACAAACACACACACACACACACACACACACATACATACATACATACATACATACATACATCTTTATAACTACATATATATATATATTTGTTTATATATTTATGTACGTATCAATTTCTAAAGCATAATGTGAACTTTTAGTAACATTAGTTACATTTAAAGAGAGTGATATCATTTGCTTTTCGTGTATCTGCTTTTATAACTTTTAAAATATGTTTTGCTGTCTTGTTTTGTTTGCTGACTTGTTTTGCTTGCTTGTTATAAAGCAAGTAATAACAATATTACAAAAAAATATTGATAAGAATTTAATTTCCTTTCAATTGGATTATTTGACCATAAAACCCAGTAACTCATTCACATACTCACTCGCTCATTCATTCAATCGTTCAATCAAACCTAAAACCATTGAATTGAATGAGATTACTATCACTATTATTATTATTATTACTGTTATCTAAATATTCTTACATTAATAATGGCATAAAATACTTTGTTAGACAAAACAAATGAGAGATATGTGAAACTGGAAATTGGAAAGGAAGAGTAGAAGTAAGAAGGAGCTAAAGCTTTAGGGAAATTGAAGCGATATTCTTCTATTTGAAATTAAGTGGAATTGTGGTTTCATTTATGTATTTGTGTGTATCAATAGTTTACTATCATAAGTAGTTGTGTGATATTGTGTGAGTAATTCGTCTGCAAATATAAAGATGATATTTTATTTATATTAATATCTCATGATTATTTCATATTAATATCTCTTGAATTTTATTCATCTATATCTATCTCTATAAACTATCTCATTTTTTGAAAAGCCGTTATTCCTTATTTTCTATATCATGAGCCTTATTCTTATAGTTTTTTTTTACTTTGAAATTGATTTAATTGAAAATTCCCTAAAGCCATTCATTGATGATTCTAAACCATATTAAATATTAAACTAAAGTTTTCATTCGAATTGATGTTAGAATTTTCATTATTATTAGTATTGTTGTTGTCATATAACATCCCCGCCATAAAATTTTAATATACAAATTAAAAAAAAAGAGAATATTAAAAGTTGAGTCTAAAAATTGAATTTAAGAATGTTAGAAGAAAGATGGTTATAAAAAAAATCTATCATTGTATTTCTTTATCATAAAAGTTTGTCTTACATTTAAGATATTATTGTAGACTACCTATAATGAGCATGAATTTACATAACATCCAAAAAAAAACTAATTTCAGCTGGTTCAATTTTTCCATCCATATCAATTTATAAAATATTAGACGTTATGATCGATTCAAACCGATGAAATTCGGAAGATATCTTTAGAATCATAAGTTTTTCCACATAAAAATCTTTTGCAATATAAGACGTTATTTAAAGGGTGATCTTATCCATAATTATTCCCAAGGGTTTTGGTCTAATTCACGCTTATACACCAAATTTCATTTAAATAGGTTCAAAATTATGCCCTTTACTTTAATAACAACAGACAGACGTCTGGACAGTGTTAAGTCGCATCAGAAAGCTATTCTAAGTCGAGCGGTATAATAAAATGTGAGTCTATCTTAACTCCTCGCCCAATAGACTTTACCATTTGCGGTAGAAGTAAGAGTTACGGTAAGCTAAAGAAAATTTATTTACTTGTCTGTATTCTTGTCTGATATCTATGTAATCTTGGCACCTGAATATTACAAATGGCTGTTTTTGGCTGTGAATCACTTAATGTCCTATTGTAAAAATGTATCATTTCTAATATCAATCTAGAGTTTCGATTATCTAATTAATTTAATGGAAATATTTTAACTTGAATTTCATAAAAAAGTACCAGCAACAACTGAACTTATATATAGCTTCAAGTATTCCAAATTTGTTGCTAAACAAGTACGTCTTAAACTTTGTAGAACCTTGATGTTTTTTTTTCAAGTTTTAACTATTCGAATTACTTGGACAAAAAAAAATGGCGCTGTGAATCTGTGACTTAGAATGATCTTATAAATATCCTAGTAAAATTATTTTTGAAATACAAATCTGTTAGTTTTCAATTTCATTAAAAAATTAAAATCATTTCAAAATATTTGAGAATAATGTAATGCAAAACCTTTCAACCTTTCTTTATGAATCAATTAAAATATTCCTACTTACTTTAATCCCACTTAATGGATGTTTTCAACTTAATGATGATGATCCTGATGAGAGAAAATATAAAAATATTATTTAATATTTTTTTTTCATTTTCCTCACTTTTTTTTATTTCTCATCAACTTCCTTTGTATTTCATAAAAATTTTACACATTATTGCTATTGTTGTATGTTTGTTCAGAGTTATGTGTGTTTTTCTTATTTCTTACTACTTTTATTGTTGTTGCTGTTGTTATTGTTGTTAATGTTAGCCTTTGAAAGGATTAAATTAAAAGTTTCGTTCAATTTTTTTTAAGTAAGAACAAAAAAAGACATTTCTATTCTTTCTCGTGAACTTTTTAACATTTTTCAAAACAAAAGACTCTTTAATAAAAGAACAAGAGAACATTATAATAATAATAATAATAAGAAGAATAAGAAGAAGAAGAAGAAGAACAAGAAGAAGTGCAAAGAGTAAAAGTTTATCTAAGTGACAATAAAGTGAAATAAGTGAAAAATCAAATTCTTTTACAAAAAAAAATTCCAATTATCGTGAATTTTTATGAAAAAAAAGTTGGAGATATATATCTAATTACATCGATTTTTATGTACACAGTTTAATAAGAATGTAAATTGAAGATGATCCTTTATTTATAAAATTTCCGATTTACTTTAGTTTAATAAGATCAATTAGTTCTTAATACATGAAATTTTTTTTTGTTTTTGGAATTCAAACCAGTTAAAATGAAGCTTAGCAGTTATTTAAATACAGAAATTGGTAAATGCAAATTTTGCAAGATTCAATGTGGCTCCACATTTTATTACATAAATCGATTCAAAATTAGTCTTACTTAACTCAATTTCTTCGTCTAAGTTCACCTGCCATCTATCCATTCATATGAAATTATGAATCTATGCAATTTAACCCCAAAAATTATTGAAATTACAAATGATTGAGAATAAAAGTAGGTGAGATTTTTACGACCATCTTTTAAATAATGCTTTATTATTCAAAAATTTCAAGAAATGCCGAATAATTTTAAACCACTTTAATTATAACTTGAGAAAAACTCCCAGAAAGTTGTTCACTGACATACTTAATCTACCGAAATTACTCCGCTCCATTTATATAATAGTCCATTATTAGATCTCCCGTAATGGAAAACACCTTTCAGATATTTCTACAACAAATAATGGGAACTTTGTTTCAATCACAATATAGGTATTTTTTTTTAATCATTATTATACATACATTATGCCTTACGCAACGCATGGTATACGACATGCTTTATGCATCGCTTACGCATCGCGTATTATGCAACACGCTTTAATTATCAAACGCTGTGCATGACATGCCTTGCGCAGCACCCTATATGTAACATGCTTGATGTATAACGCTATATGCATCAAACATTACACGTCATGCAACATATTTTATTTCACAATTAATGTAAGTTTATGCCTCTAAAGAACGAGAGAGCGTCAATGAAAGACAATTTTTAAGAAGTTTTTTTAGTATCGAAAAAAACGAGTTTTTGGTTTTCTTAAATGTCTCAAACATGTGACATGCAATTTCAATTTTATTTACTTGTTTACATTTACATTTACATGCACATACACATGCACAAAGGAAAATAAAAATGAAAAAATCAATAGCTGTCAATGATTTATTTATTTACAAATGTATTCACTTCAATTTATAAAAAAAAAAACTGAACGAAATAAATGCGATTTTTTTTCCCAAAGATGTCAAAAAAGAAGTACATTTATGAAATGAAATTAATGAAGAAAACAAAAAATGCCGAAATTAAAAGTTAAATTTATAAAATTTCATTGAAAAAAATCTGAGCTGACTGACAAAAAGAGCCATTTGATGTAAATGAGTGAGACTGAATGATTGAATGAGTGAGTGAGTGACTGGGACAAAAAAAAATTCTCCTCATTTTATTATTGTTGACAATTTATTGTTTTTTATTGTGTTGTTGTTGTTATTGTTATTTGTTATTCATATTCAAAATTCATAAATGATTGAAAGAATGATTAAATGAGATTTTTTCAAGTTAACTAGTTTTTCCATTTTTTTTAAGTCATTCGAAAATGAAATTTACTTTATTAAACTTGAATGAAATGAAATTTGATTTACAAAATTTTTATGTATATATGCACGCACATACATGCATTCATACATGCATATTTATATGATGTTTAATATTATTAAATGATTTTTAATTTACTATTAAATGTATAAACAATTTAAATGATTTACATTCTATTTATAAAATGCAAATTGAAACTTAATTATCAGTTGCTTCTTCTTTTTCTTCTTGTGCATTTTCCCCTAAACATAGTGTTGTATATAAAATCTTTAACAAATATTGATATGGTAGGATTTGCAAGAAATGATTAAGATTGAAATAGGAAAAATATTAAACATTGAAGAAGAAGATGCAAAATTTGTGAAGTGAAAAAAAAAAGCCAGAGGGGAAGATAACGATGAATGATGCAATGTAAGCATGAGTAATAATGGCCATTTATTTTTCAGCTTTTGCTTAATAAATGGCAAATAATAAAGCTAACGTATTGAATCGGTTAAATCAGGTCGGATTAAATGTGAAATTCACTTGGAAAGTTCAGACTTTCACAGAAATAAATATTAAAGAAAGTTGGATTTCCTTCATTCTTAGTTCATTAAATAATAATTACAATTTCATTAAACGTAATATCAAAATGAAGTTTATAACATCAAGAACTATTAAAATTCCCAGAAGCGAAATTCCTTCCAAAATAATTATCTGGAAAAGGGATTTTGAATAAATGTCAATGTAAAATAAATGAATTGTAATATGAAAACTAATTAAGATTAATACCCTTGAAATTTTAGAATATATCAACTACCAGATATTTTTATTATTATGCCCTTTTAATGAGAGACCCTTTATTTGCTGGCACTTTAACTAACAACCCAAACTTGTTAAAAGTTAACATTATTCATCTTCAAAATTATTTAATTTTATTTTTGTTGTTGTTGTTTCTTGTCACAATATTGTCAATCTGTCAATAATGCCATCCATCAATCAATTGAATTGTTTATTGTAATTGCATTTAATAAACAAAAGTTTTATTGAACATAAATTTCCTGAAGGCATCAACTAAAGCAAAACATTTAATATTAACATGATGAAAGAATTTAATTAATGACGTAACTATTTTGATTTTTAATGTGATCAATTATGTTAATTTGTGGTAACATTTACGGCAAAATTTTTTTCTAGGAACTTATCGAAAGGAAACTAAACTTGGAGATTAGTAGTAAATTCTTTTTCTCTTATTAGATTTTTATAATATTTTTTCTTCTAGTATTTATAATAATTTAGCTTAATTAATTCAAATGAGATTTCTAATGAAATGAGATTTCTTTTATTTTTATTAAATTAATTGATAATGACTTGAAAAGATTTCAATGAAACGGTATAAATTATAATTTAAAATAATTTGAAATATCATTTTAAAAAACAACTTTAAATCCTATAATTAATTGAAGCAGATTTCATAAACTTATCAAAAAATACCAAATTGGAAATTGAAAAAAGTCCATTTTCAGCAATAAAGTAAAATCTTACGATTTTACTGTTAATTTTCTTTTCTATAAGAAAATATTGCTTCGCATTAATTTCCATTAAAAAATATTTTTATTTAAAAGAAAGCTTTATATGAGAATTTTTCATGGAGATGTTGTGATTTTTTCTCTTTTGAAAAGGCCGTTCTTTTGATTTAGTAGCTCTATAAAAATCTTCATAAAAATATATCAAAAATTTTACAGTGCAAACTTTGAACGAAAATTATTTCCACCGATTTCAGGCAGAGAAATGGACAGACCCTCACTTACAAAGAAAGAATAAATTGTTTCATATAATAAAAGATTAAAAAATAAATTAAAAATGGACTACAAAATCGTTTGGTTTTTTTATATATCCGTACAAATTCGGTACATCAATTACTTTAGGTGAGCGGACACTAAAAAGTCCCTAAAAAAATTTGGTTGCAATCACAAATAATTATTGAAGATGATTTTTCTTTCTAGGCTGCAACAAATAATTTGTCTTACATTACGTTTGAAGAATGTAAAAATAGTTTAACCGAATTCACACTATTTTTCTGTTTTTAATATCTGCTTTTCATAGTTATTAATAGCAAAAATATGTGAATAAATTTTGATAAAGTGGTTTTGGTAGAAACATTTTTGCAATGCAAAGATAATAAGAATCGTAATTTATAACTTGAACATAAATTTGAATTATTTTTTTTCAAGTCTATATTTTGGTCCGCTTAACGTCTCAATCATAAAAAAGGCGTCGCATCAAAAACTGAAAATTCCCAATGCATAGACTTCTGGATCTTAATCAAGTTAGTTCAATTTAGTTTAGTTTGCCAAGTATTAAAAGTAAAAGTTTATTGTGAATTGTTCAGTCAAGTCCCATTCTACTCAATCCTGTCTAGGCGGAGTCCAATTCAGTCCAATCTTATACACACCCAGTCGCATTCAGTCCAATCTCATCCACTCAAAGTTTTATCCAGTTTAGTTCCAATAAAGTCGGTCCAATTATACTCATTCCCATCCAATTCTCTTTAATCCAGTTCAGTCCCATCCAATTTAGTTCTTCCACTACAGTTCCATTCAGTTGAGTCCTCAAACATGTAGTCTATCAGTCATATACTGATCTAATATAGAAAGTTCGAAACGTCACGTCACATTTCTATATCTAACAGAGAATGTCGCAAGAATGGTAATGTTTATAAGAAGTAGAAGCCTTTAAAGAACGATAAGTAAACAAAATAAAAACACTCGTTAAACAGAATGAAATTAAGGAATATTTTCCAAATCTTACACCTCCTTGCAGTTTAAAAGAATTTATCATAATGTTATAAAAAAAGAAGGAAATTTAAAAAAATTTCCAATGCAAATTTAATTGTAATTAAAAGAGAAAAAAAGTTAAGTTCAAAGTTGCTTTTTATTCTTGTTTTTTTTTATTTTCTAATTCCATTTAATTAAATTTTTTCCCACAGAAATTTAGAGTGAAGGAAGTGAGTTGCCATTAAGAACGCTTTGTGAATGTTTGTCCTAAGTTTTTTTTAAATATATTTTTGTGCTTTCCTATTTGATCACATAAAATATTCAATACCATGTTTTCTCTATTTGTTATTTTTCCCTCCTTTTGTGCTTTTTTTTCTGTTTTGCTTAGTCTTTGGCTTTTTTCAACTTATTTTCTCCGTTTTTTTTTTTTGCGTTTTGTTACTATTTCACATGAAATATATTACACAATTTGTGAATGCAAGAGTTTACAAAAAGTTTCCATTTGTATTTAATATTCAATATCTAACTCATTCTTTCCTATAAATTCCTTATAATGGAATTATTTATTTAGTTTTGTTGATTTGTTAACTTCACACTAAAGCATGTTCTACATAAAAATCACACAGCGTGGACATGTGATAATTTTCATTTTTGAATAAAAAAGTTAATTGCGCATATTGAAAAAAAATTGAAAATACAAAGGAATAGAAAAATTTCATGTTAATTTAATTTGAATAAATTTGTTTGAAAATGGATGAATGGACTCGTACTTTAAAAAGTATTATTGATGAATCGGAACATTTACCCACATTAATAAGGGCCACTGAAATATCACCATATGTAACTGAAAGGACTATAGGGCCAGATCTTGTTGAGCCAGCGGGCAACAAAAGAAAACTACGGAAAATAAGGCCAATATAGAAAATCAACCAGATAATAATAATAAAAAAGAAAATAAGCTTGATGAAATCGGTGAGAAGGGGCCGATAACTTCTGATGAATATGATAATGATAATTCTAATATCAAGAAGAAGCAGTATGATAATGCATGCTCCATGGAAAAGAACGCAATGGCAGATGATAATGATGGGGCATCATCTGTTTGTGAAACGGTTCAGAATCAGGAAATCAAAAATGTCCTATTAAGACATCAAGCTGAAAATCAAATTAAACAGGAAATGTATAAAGGATTTAATGAAACAAGGCAACGTCAGAATAAGTTTATGCTTGAGAAATCGGCAACAATTCAACAAGAGAATAAGGAGCAAACGTGCGAATGGTTGAAGAAAAAGCTTTCTAAAGAAGTAAAAATTCAACAATCGGCTTATGAGCAAACTGTAAAAGAATCTCAAGATTATGAAGAGGAATTGTATGCGGAACGTAAACGTTCTCAACAACAATTACAAAAAGTTTTACGCGATGGTATTTTTCAATATCAAGTAAAAATTCGCAAGAAATACAAATCGATTTGTGGCTTCTTAATGCATTTGGCTGAATATTCACCGGCTTCTTATGCGCAATTTAAATCTAATTTCTATGAATGCCTTGAAAATTTTGAGGAATTAATGAGTAGAGTGACTATGGGCGATTATGGATTCAATGAATTAGAAATGGCTGATGAACTGTACCTTTCATTCGAAAAATTGGAAGATAATATTTTGGAAACATGCAATCAGTCTGAAACGTTTGAACAAAGTGAAACGAATCAATTGCCACAGCAGCAAGGGCAGCAACTGCCGCATGGACAGGAACAACAACAACAGGGGCGTCAAGAACAAAGTAGCATTAATGCATCGAACTTAATCGAACAAAAACCTCAAACTGTAGAAACAAACCAACAACAACCGGAAATTGCTGCAGCATTATTACCATCTGGACAATCGTCATCATTGGCCATAACAGTTACAACAAGAGAATCTCCAGTGAATTGTATGATTTCCGGGCGTTTAGAATTTTATAAAAAAATCAAACAATTCTTCATGGAGAAAATAAATAAAGTGAAAATCTTACAATCGGATGATTCCAATGTGAAAAAATATCGTCTTGAATGTCAAAAATTTATTAATATACCAGTGAATACGATCTCGGGTGCCAGTAAGCACCATCTTCAAGATAAATACTTTAAATTATGGTCATTTATAATGGCCCAAAATGATTTGGAACGAGATTATTGTGTATTATTAATGACGAAGAAATTTGTGGAACAAGCTGAGACAATTACATCAAATAATCCATATGCTATCTTTCCAATTGCCACAATAATTGTTACCTTATGGAAACAAATACCTGATTTTGGTCAATTATTATTGGCTCAAGTATTTAAGGCATCGCCATTTATGTTGCCATATGTGCCAAAAAAGAAGCCGGAACAATCATTTGAAGAATATGCCAAACTTTTAGGTTATCGTACACTTGGTAATCAACTGGAAAACCAAAATATATATTTGAAGAGGCAAGCGGGCATAGCTCGACTTTATGCTGCCATTATGATAACTAATGGAAAACAAACTCAACCACAACAAAATGGACGTCAGCAATATGAAATTCAAAATGTCCCTAAAATTTATGTACATCCATATGGCCTAGAAAATGCTTGGCGTTGGCTTGCCAGCATTGTACAATTAACACCATTACCTGATATATCCGCCACTGTAATAATGGAATTTTTAAATATCGTGGGATACGATTTATGGAAAACATATGACAATCAGTTCGCAAAATTACTAATTTATATTCATAAATATTACTTACCGGTATTATCAAAAATGGATAATGGTGGGCCAAAGCAAAGATTTGAAATTTTATTAACCAATTTATTAAAGGAGGGTAAAATTAATAAACCTGTTGGCATGTTGCCACCGAATTTTTGGTAAAATAAATATATACATATATTTATATATATACATATAAATAAATATATAATTCGTTCAACACAAAGTTCCAATCGACGTATTTTCACATCTATATTTTAAGAATTTTGTAATTTTTTTAGATGTAGCCGATTTCTTACGTTTTTGGGCGTAATACCGTATCACTGCAAATTGTTCTTATAACTCATAATAAGTAAAAAAGGCGAAAAAAATGTTAATAGAAATCGATAAAACGATGTATTCTAATTTTGGATAACCGCTGGCGGCCTATTGTTTCTACGACTTTAGAAGTAATTTCGCTTTATATTTGCAAGTACAGACAGATTTTGTTACTTCCGTTGATTTAACCGGTAAATAAAATCATTAGAAATCTTAAAAAGACAAAATTTGAATATTAAGTAGGCGTGGCATAAGTTTTTGCCCTTGTACATTTGTGCATTGCAATAGAAATTTGAAATATTTGGAATAGCACTACCCTTAAAACATTTGAAAACACTTCCATTGTGTTTTAGTTTGTATACAATTTTCAGTCGGCGCCTTTTTCTTCAGATCTTGTGGACTAATGGGTTGAAGTTGCATACAAAATTGCTGCTTTAGGCATAGCGCCATTTTAGAATCTACTGGAGGTGTACCTTTACATCAATTTGTCAAATTTTTAATACCAAGCAATGTACAAGAACTTTCATTATTTCTGTCAAATTTTTATTCAAATTGACTACATTTTTATGAACTGTAATTCTCACTAAGATTTACCACTCCACCTTCAGTAAATGAAATTTGTGGATCACTGAAAAAGTGAATCATGTTTTTGTTATGTTGCTCAGATGAACTAAAGTAAAAAGTTATGAACCATTTGAATTTCAATTAAGCATAATTAGAATGATTCCGGGGAAACAATTCAAATGCAATATGGCGTAACAGCAATAACTCATTAATTAAAACTCAATAAGTTTTATGTGTACTTTAGATTATACTTCAATTATTAATTGGCTCAATAATAATAATAATAATAATAATAATAAATAATAATAATAAATTTAAATTAATACTCATCTAACATGCAACATTATGTCATTTCATTTTATATCACATTATATCAATATGATAATATTATGTGTCATATCGAAAGGCTATATTTTCATATATCAAACAAATTGAATGCCCATGTACGGTTGGCCAACTGTCACACACACACCAAAATAGATCTGTAAAATAGATCTAAATAAACGATACAATTTAATTAATAAATTTTAAAATTATTAAGCTATAATTATAATTTCGTAATAATTGAAAGAATGAGGCAACAGATAAAGCAAGAGGTAAAGAGAGCTAAACAGAAATACGCAGAGAAGTGATGAGCTTTTTTATAAGTCAGAGAAAGACAATTAATGTGCGTGAAGTTTTATGCAAACAATTTTGACATTAAATAACTGTCAATTTATCATTAGCACTAAACATAACGATAACTTTAAAGTTTATTATAATTATCATTATTATTATTATTATCACACTACATCAACCTTTAAAATTCTTGTGGTGCCATTAAAGTTTTTATAGATAAAATTTTTATAGATAAATTTCTTCTGCATATTTTCTATGAAGTTATTTATTTGTATTTATATGTATGTATGTACATCTGTAGCATAATAACTATAATGTTTAATGATAATGATAATGATAAAGTTGCTTGTGTTAAAAAAAAAACAGAAGAAGGCAAAAAAACAAGAAATTGTGTTTCGACATTAATTAAGGGAATTATAAAATATGTTCTCAATGAAAAAGTAGCGTTTATTATGCACACACACATACATGCACATGCACTTAAATACATTCTCAGATGTATTACAATGCAAACAAACATAATTGTTATAATAAGTTAAACAGTAGAAGCAGCAATAGCAGCAGCAAGCTCATTCTTGTTTGTTATATAAAAAAGACTTGCATCATCTTTCTCTTGCACTTATATGCATAGACATAAAGATAAATACACATATACGCATACATACATATACATTCAAAGATAAATAATCAAATGGACACGAAGCAAGCAGCATGAAGCACGAAGAATGAAAAAAGCCTTTGTTGTTTTTTTTTATGGTGAACGATAAATCTGATAATAGAATATAAAAATATAAATTATAATATTAACCAATCAATTCTCCCACATGATTTCCGCACATACATACATCCATATAAATACACATTCAATGAAAGCAAACATAATGAAACGAATGACATAATGATCGAAGTTATAATTATTATTATTATGGAATGTTGGAAAATATATATCTAAATGAAATTGCAAATGCCGCATACAAAATATGTAGAATTGAAAATGGAATGATATGAAATGTTATGGCATGGAATGGTAAGAAGGTTAACAAGTGGTGGCTTTGCAATGGCAACATAACAAATCGCAAAATGTCAAATGTATAACAATTCATTCTCACAATTATTAGTATTCTTGCTATTATTATTGTTAGTTTGTATTAAGTGCTGACCCAATAAACTCTCAAGTGGCTTATTAACTTTATTTGTTGTAAATATATAATTAAAAAAAAATATATCACTTGAACTATTATATTAAGGCCGTTCACTAAATAACTTACACTACTTGACTTAAACCTTAGAAAAGTCCATCAAAAATTGAAAAGAGAAATTTCTGAAAAATATGAAAAATTCCGTTTTATAATAAAAAATCTAAATAAATAAATTGAATCTTATGGAAATGTCGCCTTTATCAATTTTTTTTGGAAGTTGATAAAGGTGAGAAAAACTTTAGAAAGTTTGTCTCACCTAGCTTTTCTTTTCTTCATAACACCTTATTTACAAAAGAGATAATTTATTCAATTTCTTTAGTCCCTTTGTTGTATCTTGAGTCCAAAGAAACCTATATGTCAAATTTCATCAGTACATTTCAAACGTTAAAACTGTCGTGTAGCCAAAAAAGTCGTTTAGTTTTGAAAGGTGTAAAAAGAAAATCAGATTCTATAGATGCGCTTGAAGCGATTCTAAAATTGTTTATAAATCAATCTAATAAAAGGTGCATCTTACATATTTCAACAAATTTATTATACTAAACTATATTGGGAAGGCAATATTTGTTTAATAAGCGTGTACATAAATAAATTTTCATATCGATTAACTGGCCTTTTTCTGTAATTATTTATTTACATTCAATTATACTGGATTTGTTGTTTACTTAATTTTTAATCAGTAGTTAGTAGAATTAGCAGAAGTCTCTCGGTTTGCTTATATTTATTGGTATAGTAATATTAATGATCCACACCACCATATCTAGAAATTGGCTCCATATACGCTTTAATGTTTTTAATACTCACAAAAAAAGGCTTAAAGGTCCTTAAGAATATTTAGATGATTGTGTAAACAATTATGGCGACCATTATTTTTAGTTTAACAGAAACATTGAAACTGCTTGTCAGGTATTAATTAAACTATATCGAATCCAAAGATCCATTCATTCATTCAATATATGTCCATGTACTTTTTGTATTTTCAATCCATTCTTATGATATTACTGAGTAAATTTTTGTATATTTGATAAATTTTGATAATAATAAGTGAAAGATTATCGAAAATAGATTAAATCCGGTAATATTCAAAGCCTGTGGTCTGCTTCGAAAAAAATACACTGAAAAAAAATTTTAAAGTACTCATTTTTTTTTATAAAAAGTTAATAATTTCTAAATTACCTTTAAAAATTTTGCAATCTCTAAATAGCCGCACAGTCTTTAGACTTATATTTTAAATTTTGAACCTCTACGCTTTATATTACAATTTTCCGAATACTTTCAACGATATAAATTGAATAAAGGATTTCGATAAAGTACAATACATTTTCAATCATTTTAACTTTAATTTCCATATGAGCATATAAAGCAAATTTATTTAGCTTTACCTTTAGTTGCTGAAACTTGAGTCCCCAGCATTCAAGCATCACAAAAGCATGACCATTCTGAACAAGCAATTAAGCATTATTAAAATCCTTTCCTTTAATAAATACATTCATAGATTAATTTGCTCTACCAGCCCTACCGATATAAATTTCCTAATTAAAAAAGCATTTGTAGAAAAGTCGAATTAGTTGGCTAATTGGATTCAAAATTTGCTATATAATAAAAATAAATCTGTACTTTTGTAGCATCCTTTTAACCATATTTTCTTTCTTTCATGTTCTTTAAATATCCTAAATGTTTTGATGAAGTGATTATGCCATCAATCTCTGGGAAATGCAAATAAATATAATAATTGTGAAATATTTAATAAAATTTGTTGTTATTTAATGCGTATAATTGTTTTGGTTTATCCTATAAATTGGAGAATTTCATCCAATGTTAAATAAATTATGATGCGATTTTCTTTTATCCACAACTGAATTATATTATTTATATATTTTATACTCTGCATTAAATTCAATGAGGGGAGTTTGTTTTTTGTTTTTTGTTTTTTGAATTGGCGAAGGGGGGAACATAATGGCCATAATAAATAATAACATAGTGATTAAATTTCAAAAATAAATACTGTTAAGCGTTTTTTGCTTTTTAATTTTTTTCTTTTAATTTTCACTCGGTTTTCTCATGATTAATTTTAATACAGGGCAATACTGCAATTTTCGCTTTAATAATTGAATTAAATTAACTTTTCCAAGTGTAAATAAAAGAGAAAGTCTCATGTAATTATTGTTAAAATAATTATGAAAAATAAAATAAATTTGTCTGTATACTTTTGAATGTCTCTAGTTTCGTTTTCATTTGTGACAAATTCTTAAAGAACAGAAATACTAAAAATATTTGCAAATTATTTCTCTAAGGAATTTTATAAAATTTCATTGAATATCTATTTCTTTCTGCATCTATCTCTGGCCCCTCCCTTTATGTACCCGTGAAATGGAATGATTTAATGAAAGTATTGAAATGAAAATGATTTCTCTAATGAGGAATTTCAAAAAATTATTGTTCTTCCCGCTCTCTGTTTCTCTTTCTATATTTCTCTATCTCCCTCTCTCCCTCTTTCCTCTCTTTTTTTATCACCATCTTTTTTCACACTTCTTTCTTGTTCGCACGCACAATAAAGCTAAATTTATTAAAATGAAAATGTACAAATTTTTATAACAATAAAATAAGCGGTACACTACTGATGATACAATAAATATCACCAGTTTGTTCAGATGTTTATAACGCCAAGCAGCGCTTTAGATGGACCCGATCGATCATTATATCGATCTACTGAATTGACTTACGGCTCCTTGTTCATTCGTCTGTCTTATGACTGTCTGTGTAAATTTATTAACAACTTTTACAATTCTAGTCGTGATTTAATAAAAAAAGTGATTATTGAACATAGTAAATAAGTGTTCAAAATTTGGAGCAAATCATTTTCTATGTAGCAAACTTTTTAAATAGTTTCAACACCTTCATTCCTGCCTCATAAATTAGGACTTGATTATTTAATTGCTTTAATAATTTAAGGTACTTCAAAGTTTCGTCTCGTCCGACCATATTATTGCTACTTGTGTTTCCATTAATTTTTATTACTACATTGTATCTTTTTTTTGAATGTGAATCCTAAATCCGTTGAATTTAGCTTTTATTTGTTTCTTTGAATAAATTATAAAATAAAACTTAACTAATGATCACGTTTTTTAAACTCAAAATATGCTTTTATTCTTTTGTAATATATACAGCCTAAACTTATGCTGTACGTTTTTATCCTAAAAATTTTCTTTCATTGTCATCAAAGTGAAGCGTAAGATTCTTTTATTGATTGCAGAAAAAGGAAATTTCGTTACGCTCTGCCTTAGCGTTTTTTTTCTTTTCTCACTTCCCAATTAAAAGTTTTCTACAAAGCTAAAAAAAGAGAACGAAAACTTTTTATTTCTGTTAAAATTCCAAAACAATAAGAGGAAATTTTATTATAGATTTTGGTGTTACTTACTTCACTATAAAATTTCCACTATAAATTTCTCAATTCTTTTAATATCATTTACTATCATTATTTAACTTTTCTATTTATTTATTTATTTTATTTTATCTCTTTTCCAAAAATTCTTGATGCCCAAAGCCTTTAAAAATTTGTGGTATATTTAAGAAAAATTCCGAGAAAATCTAAAGTTATTTCTATTTAAAGTTAATACAAAAGAAAACTAGAAAGAGGAGAATAAAGAAAGTCTCATGAATATAGTTTTTCTTGCTTGTTGAAGCCTTAATTGAATGAAATATTTTTCATGCATATTTATAAAAAATTTATTATGATTCGAAACTTTTGTATAGATATATTGAAAACTTTTCTTGAGATCTTTTTGTCTATGACAAATTAGATTAGATCAGAATTGTTAGAAAATCAAACTGAAGACAAAAAAATCTGAAGAGTAATGTTGCCTTCAAAGCATTTTAGAATGTTATCAAAAATAAGATTAAGCTTGTACTAGGACAATTTTGATATTAAACTATAAATAAATAACATATTTTTTACGATTTTCGCCTTCCTTGATCGTATTTTCGACAACTTTTTGAGGCTTACATAGAGGCAACATGCATTACGAGTAAGATTTGATGTTATTTGATTGACAAATTTTTTCTTTATTGAGTATCCCTGGAATTTTTATGCTTTTCTGAAATCTGATTACAAAATTCCTTAAAGTTGAGTTAATATATATAAAGGGATTAATACGTTCAATATCACGTCCTTTATTTGTATAAACTAAATTGCGATCCAAAGTTGTACGGCAGATGAAGCTTTAAATGTTACTAACACAGGTAACCTCATCATTGGTAGTCATTTTAGTCGTTAGATTGATAATTATTCTCAAGTTGTTCAAGACCCCAATACATAATCGTGATTGCCTTAGCTTCCCTATATTACGCATATTGTAATTCAAGTAATTAAGACATTTACACTTTTAAACAAGAAAACAAAACCTAAAATGTCAACTAAACGGGTCACTTTAGTAATGAAAATGGTCAGTATTTCGAAAACTATGCAAAAATGAATAAATTTAAAAGTTATGAAGGAGCTTAGAAAGCCTCTTCCACGATAAATTCCATTTCAGTTGTCTTATTAATATTAACGTTTTTGAACTTATTTCATTACACAATTCTTTTTTATACCAAAATAACTTTTTAAATGAAATATGCTTTTTTCAAACGATTGAATAACAAAAAGACTAAGAAGCATAAAACAGGTTAGGAAAAACTAAAAAATCAAATGAAATCAATCCAATGGATGGAATAAGAAAACTATCCAAAAAAAAAAACAAAATACTTTATCATTTGAATCGCAAAAGTTTATGTAAATAACACTAAAACTTCTTCTTGCATTTTGTTCTTTTCAAAAATCCATCAATATATAGAAGAATATAAATCGAAAAAATGGAGTAATAAGCATAATATGAATTCATGGTTTATGCATAAAAATAAATAAACCAACTAAAAAAAAGAAAAAATTATATAAATATATGAAATAGAATAAAATAATGTAAAGTTTTGAATAAGTTTACACTTACCTGTGCCGTCAGTCCAAAACTTTTTACCATGTGCTCTACCGTTTAAATGATAAATGAGTTCTTTAAACAACGATCAATTTAATATCAAAGCCTTTCCGTCCATTCGTAATTCTGATCAAATCTTAAGCCAAATTTTTGGAAGTACATTCTAATAAAATCTTGTGCGTAGACATAACTTGGACCTAACTTTAAAAGAGGGCAGAATTGAAAAATTTTGGGAAAAGTTCTTTTTGGAAAAAGTGTAGAATTATTGACATTTTTTTTTATAACTAATAACGGCATGGAAAAATAATTTCAACATGAGAACTCTATTCTCCAAATTTTGTATCAAATCCATCAATTTTTAAACAACTTTGATTTATTTTAAACTAAAGAGTTTTCCAGAAAAAAAAAGATCAATATTTATTCTCATTGTTTTTGAATTTTCGAATCACATTTTTCAATTGTTATTAAACAAAATAATGTAAAGTATTTAAGTATCATTTTCAATAGTCCACAATATTTTCGAAATTATTTTATGCAAAAGTTTTATAAATATTCTGATGCACAGAGCATTTTTCTCATTGACTTTTGATACAAACACTTTGTGCAAAAAGTTTCGATAGCTGGCAACATATATAAATATATATAAAATAAAATATTGTTACACTTTTAACGAATAAATATGTAAACAACAATAATAAGCAACAATAATTCTATGTTATAAAATTGTCGCAAGTGCTTATTCCTTTGAACAAATTATGTTGATCCAAATATGTTTGTACGTCTGCTTTATATGGCTCACAAAAAAAAACCATGCTCGCTATCTCTCTTTCTCTCTCTCTATCTTCAGTCTTTTTCTCATATGAGTGTGACTGATGTTTATGCATAAAACATTTAATATATGTACATTAAAATGTTATAAAAGCATTTGGAACAAAATGTAAAATACAAAAATGGCAACGATTATTATGCCATTGAAACTTTATTTGCTTTGAGCATTTTAACTGCCAATAAAATGATGATGACAATAAAAGGTTAAACAAACGAATGTTAATTCGGTTGTTAGTATTGTTGTTGCTTTTATTCCTATAGATAAATATATTTAGAAATATTATGAAAATTTACATAAAAAATGTTACAACTAATGTGCTTTGATAGTGAAGTAAGACGTTTTTTTTTTATAGAGAAGTATTTGCACCAATTGCCCTGATTTTTATTGATTGATTGTTTGTTTGATTGCATTAGGGTATTTGCATGATTTTAATAGTGACAGAGATATGCATGTGAAATATTTAATGTAATATGCTAATTTTAATATGCATTTATAAATTCAAGTTCTAAATTTGCCAATATAAAATTCTAGGCAATTGATTATGATTCCTTAAAAAAGTTAGAACATTCAAAATCCATAATTAACATCTAAAACAACTCAGTTTATGTTTTGGCAAAATTAGAAAATGTTTTGAAGCAATGCTTTTTAAAAATCTACCGATTTCATTTAAACGTTTCTTATAGCGAACTAAAATTTTAAATAGATTTTCTTAATGAAATGTGTTGCCTGCTTGAACTTCACAAAATTTCCATATAGAAAAGTTACATAAAAACACTTTGGCTCAAAGCGTTTTGTTAATCTTGAAAATCTGATGCGTTCATTTTAAATGTAGAGCTTGATTTAACTGTTTCATAAGTCTACAATAATTTTACCATTTTGATTTTACTTTAACTTTAAAATTTTATAATGTTTCATAACTGATACTTTAATTTTTTTGTTGTTCATTTTGTTTAATTTTAATGCATTTTAGAAACCCTAAGCTTAATGTAATCGTCACAAAACAAATCTACATAGATCCGTTATTACTCTATTTTTCAAAATGGCGCCTCAAAGATTGCATCAGTTTTACGAATCTGTACTTATAGCCAGCTGATCCGAACAAATTATTAATTCCAGTCGACCTCTAGCGCAGCCGACTGGAAATCGTCAAAATAAATGTCAATCAAAATAAATGTGAATCTTAAAAAAAAATTCGCTTTTGGTAAAAAGTGATTTGTAAGTTGAACTCAAACTACTTCACTTCACAATTAAGGATACCAAATCCTATGAGAATCTCTCAGAAATTGTACATTCCTTTAGTGTTTGATACAAAGATGAACAGACTTCAAATTAAATGATTTTGAAATAATCGAAAATTTATCTTAAAGTTTCTTTCGTGTTTTGTACCTTGGAACATATTGATTCTTGGTGCTTTATTATTCATTTACAACAGTACAATCGCAATAAGCGATCATTAAATTTCATTTATTGTGCTATATCCAAAGTACATAATTTCGCTTCAAGTTAAATTTTTCAGTAAAAATATTACGCATTAAGAAAAATTAAGTTTTTTTTTAATTTATTTTATATTATTTTCTATGTAAATATGATTTTTCAAATATTGTTTTTGATCTTTAAAAGAAAATAACGTGACTAAGCATTTGTAAAACAAGAAAAACTAATATAAAATAAAATGAAATCAAATAATATTAAATAAAGTATGACAGAAAAGCAAAAACAACAACAACAATAAAATTGTATAATACGAAAGCAGAAGAAGTAAAAGCAGAACAAATGGACTAGAATTTTGGCTAAAAGCCAACTTAGAATGGAGCTGTAAAAAAAAGGCAGAGTAGAGAGTTTAAATATTGGAATCATTCCATATAAAATGAAACTTTGGCAACTTATAACTAACTGCAAAACTACAAATATGATAATCAACTGTTATATGACTCTAATGATAACAAATTCTTCTTTTCCTGGTATATTTCCCTTAAAAAAGAAGTTTTCTTTTTATTTTTGATGAAATGATAATTTTAAGAATTATATGAAAATATTTAAGGAAAGAAAAATAAATGTTTGATTTTGTGATGTAAAATTTAAGTAATGGATTATTATGGTGATATAAATATAATGTGGCAACCATAATACTCTCAATAGCAAAATCAAATCGTAGTTTGTGTTGAATTGAAGAAGAAATTTATCTAAGGGAGAATATAATTTTCCTAAAATCTAAAGTTCCCAACGAGAACATTTCATCGTACATTTCACTTCAAATTTATATTTCGAATTAGGAACTTGTTGAAATTATCACGTACAGATTTGGTAGACTTTTGAAGGAGACAAGTACACTAAGTAAATGTCCTCCAGGTGTCCCCTCAGATGCCGCTCCAGATATCCCACCAGATGTTTTCACAAATGCACCCTCAATTGTACCCTCAGATAACCCTCAGATGTCCAAGTAGAAGTGAACTTTCAATAAGTCAAATAAAAAAGTGAGCTATAAAGAAATCTATAGAAATATTTGAAATTTTAGCGATCTTTATTTATGAAATATTTTTTCCAAATTTCTTAAATATCATCATATTTCATATTATTACTTTGATATTTTTATACGTTCTTTAACAATAGAAATTAGCCAAAACCTGGTAAGCACATAACCTGGAAATAAATATCAATTATCAGTACCTTCGGCAAGCTTTACCCTATAAACTTGGTTGATGGATTTTAGAAAAGCTCTATTCTTCCAAAAAATGAGTAAACTTCACATAAAAGTGATATAAAAACTTTAGTTTGACAACTGGTGATGATAGTACTGTGAACTGGTTTATGGATACCAAACGTAACGAAAACTTTATATTCAGTGCATCGGAAGTTTAAAACTCGACGCCACACCAAAATTGTTTAAACAACTTGTTTGAACAACTTCTGTTGTTCAATGCAGAAATTTCTATTATTTCACTTATTCAAAAAATGTTTTCACATAATATTAAGGATACAAAATGATTTGAACGAGTAGACAAAAACATTTTATAAAGAGATTGTTATTTATTTATTGTTTTTTATTTTCATGGAAAAAAGCCCAAATGAATAAAAAGGCGTTCAAAATAAATCTAGAAAAAATAAAAAACGAAACCTTTGGCAAGGTTCTGCCTATGCCTCTCTCTCTATCACTCTTTACATTCGAAATAATAATAATTGTTTGGTTTTTGGGAACTATAAAAAATATTCTGTTATAAATAAAATTCTAAAATATCTCGTTCTGTATGAATCAATTGCTAAAATAATATATTTAAGATAAGTCACGGTAAAAATCATACAAAAAATTGCATTATAAGAATTTTAAGTCAAGTAACATATTTGTAGAATACGTTCACTTGAAACTTAATACTTCAGCTGATATTTGGACGCGATACGAAAAATCGCGATGTGAATTTATTAACTAGAACCAAACAAGAAAAATGCCAAGCAGGCTATTTCTAAAATTCCCGCATCATAAAAGAAAATCTAAAATTAATTACAGTTATTTAAAAATGATTTGTAATGATGGCAACTCTGGAAATAACAAAAATAACAGTTAATTGTAAAATGATAGAAATTATTCTCTACAAGTAAATTTTGTATTTTAGCACTGTGCTAAACAATTTTGAAAAAGGCGATACCACTTGAAACAAGGATTTAAAAGATCTATAAAATTTCTTGAAATACAAGTACAATTAAATCTTCTACCCAAGTTATTAAAATAATTCGAAATATCAAATTTTCTCGCCTAAGAAAAGTATAGTTTCATAAGAATTCTAACGAAAGAGAAAATGATTCCAAAACACAGTCGAATCGATTCAATCGATTCTCTTAGATTGTCCGAATGCTTAAAAACTATTTTATGCCACATTTTTCATTTCATATGCGATAATAATTTTTTTAAAATTTTTCTTTTGAAGGATAATGGATTCTTAAAAATGTTGTAACACAATAAAAGTCACTTTGTTTGCGTTACATTCATTAGAATAAGTAAAAGACAACAAAACGTAAAATATCAATTATAGGCAAACAAACTGACTCGAAAGCTTTTTCTTATATTCTTACACTTTTTTTGTATCTCTTTCTCTCTCTCTCTCTCTCTCTCTCTCTCTCTCTCTATCTCTTTGTCTCCTTTATCTATTATGGGCCTTTGTACTAATGATGTAATTATAGTTTTCGTTTTTCATTTTTCGTTTTTCGCTGTTTTTGTATTTTTGCCGTTTAGTCAAAATGTCGAGTGTGTTTATAAAACGATTTATGTTTTTCTATGCTTCAATGCCTTTCAAAATGAATGTACAAACCTAAATGATTACGCTTTAACAGGCTTAATGCAATATGCAATAAAATGTTAATATTGTTGCTGCTGCTGCTATTGTTGTTGTTGTTGTTGTTGTTGTTGTTGTTGTTGTTCTTGTTGTTCTACCTCTAATTACAAACAGCTTTCAAAAAAGAATTATGAATAAAAATGTTACATATTGTGCGTAAAGTAAAAATTTCCATTAATTGTTACTGCTTCTACTCTCTCTTTCTCTCTTCATACGTTTTTATTTGTAAGGGCTTTTAATGCTTTACAGGATTCTGAGTGCTTAACATGATTATCATATTTTTGAAAAAATTTATCAATTTTTGCATTTGAGGTACTTTAGTTTTTGTGCAATTGAGACTTTTTCACAAAGTTGGCCTAAAGTTTCTCATAAAACGTCATCATTATTATAATCATTATAATTATGATCATTATAATTATTGATTGGTTCGTTATATTTAAAGCAGTTTAAAACGATTTGAGTTGATTGTTTTATACTCTTGTTTTTTTACCTTTTTTTTTCTTTTTTTGTGGTAAACTCTATTTAACTAAAGCAGTTAGATTCTTGTTGACTGCTACTAACCATTTTAGATAATTGTAACGGTTGTGAACATAATTTTATGTTGCGTTGTTTTTACAAGTATACTGTGCATGGAAATTTAATGATAACAATTTCATATGTCTCTTTGCTTCATTTTAAACTCTTCTCTATTAACTGATTTTTCTTTATGAAGTTTTAACACTCTAAAGTACTTGGAAATTATATTGAAGTTTCGTTTATAATGATGGCCATTCATTCATCAATCCATCCATTCATCAATTCATCCATTCACTCTTACAAACATGCAACCGTGCACATTGCACTTACATTTAATGCATACACAAATATTGTATTTTAAATAAAATATGGCGGATGATAATGGCGCACATTTTATATAAATCATCATCACCATCATTGAAATATTTAAGTACTATGTGTATGAATAAGTATTTATATATTAGTTTTATTACCATTTTACATGGCATAATACAAAGTGGAATGAATGGCTGGCAATGCGTCTACTTCATTACAACATCAAACTCGATAATGTACAAAATGTGCTTATTTGCAATCTGATTTCGCATATAAAGCATTCTGCTAGGAAATAGAACTAAACTGAAACATAAAAATGATTTATTAAGCATAAATGAAAGTGCTGGCAAAAGAAATCTGTTAAGCATAAAAGTGTAAAGGAGCGCCATCCAAAACCAGATGGAAAAGTTTTATATAAAATTATACGAAAATATTGAAAACCTTGAATCATTCCACTTCAAATATTATGCGCGCTACTTTTAAGTACTTTTAAGTACTTTTACTACTTTGCGATACGCGTGCGTTGTAAAAGCAGTACACTAAATACGCGGGAATTTAGGTAGGATTCTTAGTACTCTCCAGGATCTAGGTACGCTTAGTGCGGTTCGGTACGTGGAACTCACCTTCATTTATACAATAAAGTATGGACAGGCTTCACAAAATCATTTTCAATAACGTGGAACTATTAAGGTGTGACGTTACTTTCATGGCTCATACATCTAAATTAGAACTCACATATAAGTTGAATTAAGGCTTCTCGGAATTGGTGCGGTAATATAATTATAAAGTACACAAATCAAGGTCCTGATTTATGTACTTTTTAATTATAACTCTCTCTAATTTTCTAGAATTATAGCTCTCCAAATTAAGATGAGAATAAAATACATATCACAAAATTCCTTTCCCTAAACTTGCTTTCAAATATCTTAGCTATATTTTAGGTATAACTTTTTTAAAATTATATTAAATTGTTTATAATTGTGAAATTTGTAAAATTTACATTAAAATTTACATTAATTAGAACACTTACGTTTACATTTCCATTTCCATTTGCTTATGCTTTCATTGTGTAGCTTCAGTATTTACATCATATATTATCATGAATTTTTATCCATTCTGTTGATTTATTAGCATTTAAATAGTTAACTGGCCAAAGATATTCTTTTGTTTCATCTGCCTGTGCTTAACTCTCATACAACTAAACAAAGTGCCCATCCAAAGTCTAGCCATAGATGTAATTTCCAGCCATAATGAGTTTTAGGCCACCAAAATAAATGCTACTTTTAGCATGTTAATTATTTAATGTTGCTGGAATCAGAGAATGAAAAAGAAGTAATAACAAGAATTTTGCTCGAACTATTTAAAAGAATTTTACAATATAACCACATTTTTCAGTGGTGCATTAAATCAAATTGCTTTATGAAAAAAGTGCATAAAAAAACTACAAACTACAAACTAAAAAAAGAGAAATGGAAAAAGGAAATTAAAACTTTTCATATAATAAGATTTAAAAAAACAAAACAAAAAAAAAACAGAAAAAATTAAAATTAAGTACTATTTAATTATTAGGTCAATTACTCTCACTTTCAGTTTTCTTTCCCTTTCTCTCTCTTAAGAAGAAAGAAATAGTTTATCCCTTGAAAATAACAGCAATTAAATGTAATCAAGTTACGAATGAAGAAGTTGTATAACTTTAGCTTACGTTTTGCAAATTTTGTTTTTCGACGTTGTATTCAATATTTGAAAATTCAAGTAGATTATTCAGTTAAATTTGTCTAAGATATACTTTAGCGATATTGTCCAACAAATCTCTTTCACGGTTTCTTGCAATTCTAAAAAAAGCTAAGAAATCTGACTCAAGGTTTCCTTAATCAAAATCTTTTATATGGTAATTTAAAATACGAAATTTCTTCTTAAATCTTTTTAAAATGGACGGTTTAAAAATTACCTTTAAAATTTACTTCAATACTGTCAAACAAGTGGTTCTGACTCTTACACTGACTTTAGGGGATTTCTTATGAATATTCATAACAATATTGAACATTGTTAGAATGTTGGACAAAAATCGAACATTGATTGTTCTAAGGGGAACAATTATCAATAAGTCAAATTCTAAGTATTTTAATATTAATAAGCTTAAACGAAAATGAGCCCTCTTAAGTAAATTTAAAATACCTATTGAAAATGTAGAGCCCTTAATTTGAGTATACATCAAGGAAATATTGTGTCACGATTTAATAGATTTACGGCATCCATAGGCCCAACTTCTCAGATCTTCAGATCAGCTTACCAGGCTTTGACCGTTATACGACTGCCACCACTGAAAGGGGACGGATCTACTAACTCAAAGCATTCGATTTGGTAATACAGCAAGGGATTATCATCCCTTTCAGTGACATCCATCTTTTTGGAATATGATTTCCAGTCTTTCTTGGAATGTGATTTCAAACATTTATAGAAGTCTCTTAACTATTTTAACTCTCTTAACTTAGAACTTAAAAGTGATCAGGCCTAAGTGATACTTTCAAAACTGATTTCGCACGAATTTTATTTATGGATTTTCAACTTTAATCTTTCTAATAAAAAGCTATATCTTTCCAAACTTAATACATGCCAAATAGTGTAGAGTATGAAAAGGAGAAGAGAGCCTAAAGCAAAAGTAATTTTCACAAAAATATATTATTGCTGACTCTTATTGAATTATTATGATTATTTCTATTACTGTTTGGCCAATTTCATTTAAAAGAACAACAATTGGAAAACAAATAGCATTAAGAACAAGAATCAATAAAACCAAAGAACTAATAAGGTTCGAAAATTTACAAAACAAAGATGCCTTTATAAGAAAGTGGAAAAGAAGTATAGAAAAAAATGAGTAAAGGAGAAAGTAGAATGAAATTGTTCAACTTTGTTTGATTTCTTTCAATGTTTTTATTAGTTTTTCTTTTAATCTTTCTTTTAATAATTTGCTAATAATGAATATTTTTCTCTTTTATTGTAATCATCATCGTTTTTTATTTTCATTTTATTCTAATTGTTAAGAAAAAAAAAAAAAGGAAGACTTATCATTTTAAAGAATGAACAATTGAATTGAACTTCAAATGGATTATTAATTACAAATTGCAAGTTTAGAAAGAATTACTAAATAGAAAAAAAAGAAAGACGATTAATTACGTTTATTGTTTAATAATATTTCTACTAACAGATCGTTTCTAAATTGTTGAAAGTTTTATGTTCAAATTTAAAAGAATTCAATTTATATGGAAGCATTTTGTCAACGAAGCTAATTTTGCTTATTTCGTTGGATAAAAATAATTATTTGAAAGAAAATGCATATTTTGATAAAACTAAGATTTCAAAGAGAAAAATTGTTGTGAAAGTCTTTTCCATATTAAACAGAATTAACAATGCCTTAAAAAGATTTAACTAAAAAAAGAATTTTAATACGCAATTTTTATATCGATGTCTTTTTTCTGGATTTCAAATAATTTATGTAACCTTCAAAAAGTCCAGGATAAAAAAAAGTTACCGACAGAAGAATAACTTGTTGGTTAAAATTTTGCTTGAGGGTCTTCAGAACTCTTAAAATGGATGGAAATGCTTCCATACATTAATTTATGCAAACTAAATTTTCTTACTTTACACTTTGAATGTAACGAAATGATGCCATAAAAATTATTAATGAGGCCGAAAACTTCGTTAAAATATCTAAATAGAACTTACAAATCCAATCAAGTAATTGTCAAGAATTGATCTTGGTTATATCATAAAATCTCATATCAGCTCGATGTCTTTTACGCCAATTAGAATTGTCAAAGTTATTTTAATTAAGCAAAAAATTGATTTTATCTTAAATTTTTTGAGTTCCGTTTTCTTTCTCCTTTGTGATATATTTCCTTTCAACTTGCAATACTGAAATGTGGACGGACATTTTACAAATAATTACAATATAATATGAATATATTTTGTAGATATTTAGAATCACTTAATATATTAAAGTGCACAATTCGTTACGAAAAGTGTTTAATACTTTGTCACATTTTATGGACGGATAAATGCGGCGAATGTTGCATGATTTTACATGCGTATTTTAAATGCATCATTACACTCTCCACTCAATACTTATAAATGTCAAATAAGTTTATTAAGGCAGTGGTGAATAAAAAGGGACAGAAGTTAATAAGAGTTACCAATGACTTTTCCGTTTCCATTATGAATTTATTTAAAAAAAAAAAAAAAAACAAAGATTTTAAATAATGAGAATAATAGTGACAAGGAGAGAGAGAGAGAGACAAAGAGACAGAAAAAAAAATATGAGAATTGCATTGTAAGAATATCCTTCACATAATGTAATAATCACATTCCCCATCACGTGGCCATCCTTCTTTCCTTCCTGCCTTCCTTCCTTTTTTCCTTTTTCATAAACCATCATAATTGAGCTGCCATAAAATTTAAAATACAAATGCATGTTAAAATGAAACAATTAAGAAATTGTCATTTCATATTATTATGATGAAAATTAGTAGACCACTTTACATTTACACAAATTAAAACTTAATTCAAGTTAAAGTTCTAAATTTTTCTTACACAAATGTACTGAATTCTATTCCTTACAAATTCATCAGAACAACTGACAGTGATATATCTCTGGATGATGTCTCCCTTTTTTGGAATTCAAACTAATATAATGTTAACAGGAAAGTTATTCTCACATAAGCTGCGAGAAGAGAAAATTATCACAAAGAGTTATCACGAAGAGTTATCATCAAGAACAATCACAATCATTAGAAAAATATGATGCTTAAGCTTTTATTTTTGAAGTCTTTACTTCTGGATTACCCATAAACATTTTTTATGTTTAATTGTATATACATATTTACGAAATAACGGTCTAAGAGCAGGCAGACAGGGCAATTCAATATATCACTGAAAGAGCTGAAGACTCCATTTTATTAACCTTAGTTTATACAGTTCTGTCACATTGAAACTACATCAATATTTGATGATCAAATAACGTGATAACAATGTATCTCACACATACAGTCACATGAAAGACAAGTAGATTTAATGTCCAACGTATTGGCCAATTTCATAATAACGAAAGTAGACTGCATTATTTTTTTTTGCTATAAAATTTTTTGTCATTCTTGTTGGATTAAGATGCGTCATTTTGATAAGTACATTTTATAATAGGACTTCTTGTGCGCACTATAAATCATAAAAGTGACATGTAAATGCTTATAACACATATGTCAATAAATTGTTGATCCATTCTAATAGGACTCATAAGAATGCTTTGTAAAAACCATTTTCAAATGTTTCAATTTTCATGTGAAAATTTCTTAATACTTTAGCAATTAATTCTTAATCTTCATGATTTGGATATCTGCAATTTAGATAACTTGGGCTTAAGAATACTTGCCTTAAGTATGATTTTTTGGTGTAATAATGTATAATTTATATTAAAAAGTACCCTGTAAACGTTTGGAAGGGTCTCGGCCTCAAGGATATCAGTTATTAAGCGATATTACAAATATGAAAAGTTCTGGATGCTGTAGTCACGCAAAATTGAGCGTTAAAGCGTACAAAAAGTCTTTGAAATAGTTTAGAAGTAAATCGTATAATTGCAAAGTGATCTTACTATTTTTCGTAACAATTTAAAAATACCTAAAGTGCTCTCCAGGTGCTTGGAGCATTTTTTCAAACTTAATTAATCAAAAAAGTCGAATCGATGACAAACCAACATTTTAATAAAAAAGAAAATTCTTATCTAAACAGACTGGATTAAGATATCGAATGTAACTGAAACTTAAAAGTTATCTGCCAAATTTATGGCATCCGAATTTTGTAGGCCGCGAAATTTTCTATAATGAGTATTATTAAGCGACAAAAGTGAATCGATTAATTTTAAAAATTATTTGACTGAATAGTTCAACGATTTAGTGATCAATGTATTACATGTATATAATATTTATATGCATGTAAAATGCAGACGCTTTTAAAATATAAATCGTTATTCAAAATTGAATTACAAATGAAACCAAGTAAGAAAATTGTAATTGGTTGTAGCCAAATCTTGAATACCCACCATCTGAAACCCTGTTTAAAAATTTATGGTACAGACGGAAAATATAAAATTGTACAATTTCGGGTAAACATGGTCGAATTGCATAATTTTTATACTGAACTTGTAAAATACGGGTTTTAACACTTATACAAAATTTTAGCTTTCTATCTGTTTCAGTTTTTAAGTTACAAGCAAAAAACTATAAATTTATATTGCACTGTGGGCATGACCTTTAACCAATTTGCTTCCGCCAAATTCCAGCCTGATGTTTCTTTTTTGCTATCAAAAAACCGTTTACCATATACGGACAGACGGACAGATATGTCTAAATTGCTATAGAATTTGAAGCTTCCTTTTAGCCGTTTCAAACATATTGTCAAAAGTAGTATGCCACCAACTTCTGAATGGTGGGTGTAAGAAGATAAAAAAAGGAGATAGGGAATACATTTATGGAAATGAAAAAATAGACAAAGTCCAAATAAAAATTTTCCATCAGCTTATTTACATATAAAGCATAAGTAAATTGCTCCTTTCAACGTTGCGGGAAAGAGAGACAAAGAAACAGTAATAAAGGGAGTGGCAGAGGGTTAGGAAGAGTGAGGCATATAACACTTGATTTTTATATGTATAATATGCATGTCTTTTTATATCTGTCCTTCATTCATTTTATATTGTACATTTAACCTATATCTTTTATGATTCATACAAAGAAGGACTCACATCTTACGTTTATACAGAAGAGCGCTCCTTGAACTCTCTCACACACACCTTATATTGAAATGGCTCACTTATTTCTGAATAGCCAACCACAGTAATAACTAAAACTTTGGATGGCTTGACTCCTGTAACAGTTTAAGGAGCGCGCCATTTTATATCCATAATTCAAAGGTGGGCGGTATTATATTAATTTTGTGTGTAACATCCAGAAGATTAAAAACTCTTTATAAGAATCATATACTAAAATCTTTTAGCTTTATCTTTTCTTTTATCTACCAATTTGCCTATCCGTCTGTCTGTCTGTCTACCTATATTCGAGAGTAAAAACTAAGATATAAATTTTCAATTTGTCTGAAACTTTAAAAATTCTTACATGAATTACTCAAAGGATCGAAATGCGAGCACTTGTTTCCTTTTGTTCTTTTTAAATTTCGGATTTTTACTTACCACTCGCAATTAGCAAACGATAGAAACAATTGTACAGTATAAGTACAAGTATATATACAAGTATAAATGAAAATTATAATATTACAAAGTAGAGTTCAATTGGAGTATGTTTGTATGTTTAAAACTCAATTTCTTGAATGCTGTGAATTGTAATCGAAACCAAATTTCATCTTTATTGGTTTTTTCTTCATTTGAAAGCCTTTGCCTTTTTTTTCTTAATATATTATATATATTTGTGAGGACTCCATGTGATTCATATGTATACATTTTTTATTTACATTGAAATGAAAATAAGGATTTATAGTATAAGTTTATCGTTTCATGGCACTTACTTTATAAAACAAGCAATCACCGCCTTCTTTAAATACAGATAAAGCTCCCACATTTTCCACTCTCTTGATCCTTATCACTTCACACCAATCAACTGTACAACCAACAATTATTTCAAAGGAAACTACAACCAAAACAAAATTAATAAGAAAAACCAAAGAGAGATGGATCTGGCGCACCGGATACGTTTAATGATCCCATTTATACTTTTAGTTAAATACTTTTGCCAGAGGCTTTTATTATTTAATGTAAGTGCCACATCCATCACATGAAATATTTAAAATAAGAATTTCTATTTATTTTGCTTTTTTTTTTATTTCACGTTCTCTTCCTATTAAATTTCGTATGTTGCAGAAGAAAAACAAAACGGACAAAAAAGGAAAAAAAAACGAAAAAAATATAATATACCTCTTAAATTTTCTATAAAATATGAGAAACAAAAGCTAATGATCGAATTAAATAAGATAAGTTAAATTTTAGCAAAAAAAAAATGTATATTTTTCAAGTTAAACTATCGACGCTTCCATTTTTTTTTTTGCGAAATTCGAGTTTTTTTAAATAAACAAAGTAAATAAATTATAATTAAATAATTAAGCAATTAATTAAATAACTACTTAAAGTAATTATTAATTAAAAATTAATTAATTATAAGAATTGCAAATTATATTAAAATAATAATTATATAGAAATTATTGAATAACTGTTATTATAATTTAGAGCCTTAAGGTATGCTAAAAGAAATGTTACATCGTTTGAGATATAAATGTTTACATGAATTAAGTTTACGTGTTGTTCTAATTATTTTGAGAAAGAGAAATCAAATGAAGAATCCTCAAAATAGAGAGATTTTTTTTTACAAAATATGTGATTTCTTCAATTCTTCCTTTTAATTATCTCTAAATAATCTCATAAGTAAAATTTCGTTGTTATCTTTGTCATCACTTGAATAAAAATTTATGCATATGCAGTTATATGTAGCATATAAGCATGATATGTTTACATTTTTATATATACATATATTCATCTATATTTTAAGGCATAAGGTAAAAATATGAAAGCACAAACATTTAACAGAGAAAGGAAAATTGCCCACAAAAATGTAAATGAAACCACATATCAAACATTGCATGTTCATAATCATACATTCATATACATGTATGATGTATGCATATGTATATATATGCATGTTATATATGTTAACTGAAGTCATCCATGTAAATGGACAGGATGTTAACAAAGCTGTTTGACTTTTTTTTCGGTATTTAAAGATTGAACATCTCATTTATTCATTCGATTTTTATTTTACTGAACTCTTTGTGTACCCATTTTACATTGTTTGCCCTACAAAAGTTTGTATGGAAGCATGTAACCCTCAGTTAAGCTTGAGATAGATGCATCTTTTATTATACGAAACGATTTAGTAATTTTTTTTAAATTTTATGAAATTTATGCAAATTTTGTAAAACATTTTGAAAATTTTCAATAAAATTTTTTTAAACATACCAGATGATATTTTAATAAGATTTTAAGGAAATTTCTTATAGAAATTTATTATGTAATAAAATCTTTTGACTCAAGAAAAAATTCTACTGAAATTGTTTGCGTTAGGCCAATTTAAAATTTATCTTTCCATATGAAAAATTTAATGCAAAAAGAGTATTTATTGAAAAGAAAATTCACAAGCATTGACAGAAAACTATCTGGCAAATCTGAAAGTTCCTTTTCTGAAATATCTTCCACATAAAAGTTACAAAAAACTAAATTTTCTAAATATTTTACGAAAATTAAATTATATTATGGAAATTAATTCAAATTACATTATGGAATTAATTCTATAAATTTGTTATGCCAAGTGTGAACCAGTTTCTTAAAATTTCTTAAAAATTAAAATTTCTTAAAAAATTAAGAAAGAAAGTTTCCAACTTCACCCGCCTTAATCTTCTTATTATTCTCATTTCTAATTAAACTTTGTAATTATTCAATTTCTATTAAATTATTTAACTAATTATATGTAATTTGTAAAAAATTTATATTGGCGCATTAGATTTAATGAATGTATGTACTTTGAAAATTCTGGTAATAAATATATATCTATATAATTAATGTTTAATTATTCTTGCATTTGATTGTAATGATATTAGAAAATTATAATTATATATGTAATAACAATAACGATGATACGCATATATAAAATTAAGGCAAAAATTATAACATTCCAAATCAATCAAAACAAACTATTTTTCATTTAATTTCACTTAATTTTATCTTTAACTTAATTATAGCACCGAAAGCGCGCTTGAATTTTTATATTGATATTTTACTATTTAAATTTTGTTTTCTATACATTTTTAATACATTTATTTGAAATAATTTTGATATAATTTCCAAATTAAGCGACTTAATGAACCTAAATTGCAGCAATTTGAAAAAAAGAATAGAAAAAATAAGATCATCAAATGAGAACAGATTTTTAGTTTTCATAATTTCTATTTAATTGTTAATTTAAAATTAAAATATTAAACAATTAATTACCACAAATTGCTAAAGAAAGTTATTATTATTTTTAGTTATTACAAATTACAAATCTCTCAAAATAAAAAATCGTGAAATTAAAGTGGGAAAACGCAAAAATGCAAGAGTGAATGAATGAAAGTGCCATAAATGAATTTCAGTATGTGTTTTACATGCATACCAGCCGGGAAGGCTTAACTGCATGGTACACAATTGTACAAATGAGCGTTAGCGTTGGTAATCACCTACACATGGTACATGTTACGACTAGCTTCCAATTTAAAGCCTTTTTTGCACCTTATATACATGGCTTCATCTTTGGCATTTAAATTCGGAGCCTTCCAATTACTCCTTGGCTTAGTTTGGTTAGCTCAATTAGCCTATCTAGCTACCCATTTTATTCGGGAAATGGCACCTTGCACGACAAGCATATATATGTTTGAACGAGCAACGCCCGGGATATAGGACACCACAGCCCCCACGAAGCCAACCTCAATATCAACTGGTGATCCCGTGGTACCAATTAAATCTTGGGTCAGATCTCGTGACTCATGTTGCTTTCTGATGGCCGGCAACACCAACGACCATATCATGAGTCACTCTCAGTTGAGACTGGTGGACTGGGGGACGTGAAGTACAGTTAATGTTTTACATGCATACCTGCCTGGAAGGCTCAAATGCATGGTATAAACATACTTATGATCGCTAGCGTTGGTAGACACGTCACATCACGTGCATGCCATCGTTCCGACTAGCTTCCAATTTAAAGCCACTATTGCACCTCATCTAGTTAGCTTAATCCTTGGTGTAAGGATTCGGGGCCTTCTTAATACCCCTTGGCTTAGATTAGATTAGCCCGATAAGCCTACCCAGCTAGCCATTTTATTCGGGAAATGGCACCCTGCTCGACAGAAACATAATAGTGGTATAAACATAATAGGTCGAGCTACGCCCGCGACATGGGCACCACAGCCCCCACGAAGCCAACTCCAACATCACCACATGGGCAAATATGAAACTGGTGATCCCGTGGTACCAAATTAAATCTTTGGATCTGATCTCGTGAAACTCATGATGCCCCCTGATGGATATGGATCAGAAACCATCTCATGAGCCACTCCCAATTGAGCAGGTGCTTCTCGGGATTGGTCGCCCCCACTGGGGGACGTGAAGTAAAAAAAAATCTGCTATCGGTTTGACAACCAACATCTTCAAAATCGATATTAAATTTGTAAAAATTTTACCAACCACGCCTTTTTCGCCTTCTACATTAACGGAAATCACATCAAATCATAAAAGATTTGTTTTTAATATTTCTCTGAGGAATTGCACAAGAAAATTGTACGAGTTATTAGGATTTTGATATTTTGATATCATCTGTTGCCTAGGGAATTTTTGTCGAACTATGTTAGATATTTTTAATTTTTAAGAGAAAGCAATTTCGAGAAGTGAAATTAGTCAAATCATGTTTCTAAAGATTTTAAAGACTTTTCTTTTGTAATATTAAACATTTAAATCCAATCTTAATAATAACTTGGCTAATTCTTTTTTTTTTTAGTTTTAGTTATATTTTCCTTTTTTTTTTGCTTTTTCCTAAATTTTCTCTATGACATTTTAAATCATTTCAAAATCAATAGAAGTAATTTTTTTTGCTATATTTTTTTTTGAAAATGTAAGTACTTTTTTTGCATTTTAGTTGTATCCGATTGCATTATATTTCTATTTGTATTTATATATTGACAGTATAAATATTTGTACATAGAATATACTTGGAAGAAAACATATTCCAAGGAATTCAAACAAAATTGTTTCTTGCAAAGATCCTCAAAAACAAAAAACGAAATTTTTTTCTGTTGAAAATCAAACATTATTGTAAAAAAATTTTCTACTTTTTATACAAACATTGACAATTTATATTTGATTCAAAAATTGCTTACATATTCTGCGAAATTATTTTTAATAATGCACATAATGTATATATATATATATATATATATATATATATATATATATATAATATATATATATAATATAATTTTATGGCAATGTAATTTTCCTGTAACCTTCTTATTCTATGAAGTAGATCCAAATAAATTGGATTTCCATTGTTTTTATTCCTCTTTATTTTTCCTTAATAGACACGTCAACACTTTCAGCTTTACTGTAACAAAATTATGTGGCAACTTTGTTGACAGGCTGGTACAATTTTTAAAGAATATCCGCTATATAGGTCAGAAATTAATAGCATTTCTATTACACAACTAAAAACTGGACCCAGTAAAAACTGAACCGCATAAATTTTATGGTACTTTATACAAATAAAGAATTATAATTAATTTAATTTATATATCGGCCTTAAAGAAAGGTCCATATTAATCTTGAATGGCATACAATTATTATTGGAATGTAGTTTCTACATAACATAAACTCTCTTGAATCTTATTTTCAATTTAAGTTAGGATTCTCTGAATACATCAAACTCATTCTTAATGCAATTCTAATTAATTTTTTGTTTCTAACATTCATGTGCTTCTTTTTCTTTCTATTTACAGCTTACACTGATTATAATTAACAGAGGAAGAGCGGCAAAAGCAAAAATTGGAGTAATAGATATGAACATTCCAAAAACAAGAAAACATTCCTTTGACATAATAAAATAAAATAAGTTAAAGAAGAGAAAAAACGAAAAGAAAAAGTTAAAAATTTTATCTTTATAAAAGAAAAGATAATCACAACAAATTAAAAGTCATCGCTTCTACCAATTTTTTCTTCTATTTTTCACCGTCACCACAAAATTTTCCTTAAAAAAAATACGTTAAGATAAAAAGCAAAACAATTCCACCATAAACAAAGTAAAAACACCTGAATACTAAAACAAAATAAACAAACAAAACAACTGCACTTCAATTTAATTTCGTTTAACTTACAATGAAAAACAACGTTGTACGATGGTCAATAGCATCACCATCATTATTAATGACAAAGCCATCGGTAGCAGCAGCAGCAGCAGCAGCACCAGCAGCAAGAGAAGCAGCAAGAAATGCCCTCACATTCAAAGAGTATAATAAATCTGACAAATGGCAGGAACAACAACAATGGCGACAAAAACTGCACGCGCCACAAAATCACTATCACAATAACAGAAATCCAAAAATTTTATATAAAGAACCAGAAAAGAATGTAGTTGAAGATTACGAAGACGAAGACGATGACGAAGACGGAGACGAAAAAGAAAACGAGCAAGAATATGCTGAGAAGATGAAAAGTGTAATAACGAGAGAGGAACAACAGTTTGAACAGTGGCAGCAACAAAATCAACAGCAACATCACTACCATTTAGCAACAAGTGCATGTGATACTAAACGTAACCACAAGAACAACAACAACAACAAAATCAATAATAATAATAATAATAATAATAATAATAATAATAATAATAATATAATAAAAGCTAAAACTAATAACAGTTATTTTTATTACGATAAGAACAATAATAACAGTAACAATAACAATAACAATAACAATAACAATAACAATAATAATACAAGTACTAACAGTTATATTTACAGTTATGGTCATCATAAAGGTAACGGTAACAGTGGTAGCAACATAAATAACAGAAGTCACAGCAAATCTAATTTAAGAAATTTTCATTGTGATATTAGAAAAAAAAATTATTATCATAATAATGATGCTTTAAATGATAATTATAATGATGATGATAATGATAATGATAATGAGATGAATGATAATAATGATAAACATAATAAATACAATAATGATAACGATGTTTATAGTGTTCTAACAATATCAAATAAACATTTCAAATGTCGATATTATCATCGATATTATCGAGATCAATACAATTATCGATATCGTTGTAATTATATGCTACAAACAATTTATCAATCATTATGCCATTTATTGAGAATTGTATGTAGTTTGCGATGGTGTAGCAACAGCTACACCACAAGTAACAATTTAATGTCACTTTTATTACAAACATTTACGATTACTGTCTTGTTAATGTGTTCGTTAAATATCGGTTTCGTGACGAGTACAAATATCTTTATAGAATATTCAACTATCGCTGAGAACAGTAATAATAGCAATAGTGATAGCAGTAACAGTAACAGTAACAGTAACAGTAACAGTGACAGTAACAGTAACAGTAACAAACAGTAACAGTAGCAGCTTTAGAGGCAGTAGAAATGATAATGTTTATGATAACAGCCTTAATAATTTATCAACAATTTTATGGAGTGTTAATGGTCATGATCATTTCTTAGATATTTCTCCAACAAATTATTTAAATTATATAAACATTACTATTAATGTAAATGAAAATAAAAATAAAAATAAAAATGAAAATAAAAATGAAAATGAAAATGAAAATGAGAATGAGAATAAAAATGTTAACAATGACGAGTTTGGCCAGCATAACAATGAATTGAATATTGAGAGTAATCATTTATTGGAAACTAATGAAGAAGTTAATGATGGCAGCTTTAATGATCATAACCATCATTATACACATACATGGGCTGTGCATATATTAGATGGTGATGTTAATAACAAGGCCGATTTGGTGGCCCATGATCATGGCTTTACTAATTTGGGCAAGGTATGTTTATTCGACAAATCAATCTAACATTTTCTTTCCATATATTTTTCATATCTTCAACCATTTTTAAATGTTAATTTTTTAATGCAGTTCTACAAAATTTATGCCAAAATTCATAGAAAAAGAAATTTTATCAAAAAAATTTCACCAAAATCGTATAAGTTAAAATAAAATATAACAAAATGAAATGAAACCAAATAGTATGACATGAATGGTAATAAAACTTTTGGATTTTGCGGGTGCGATAAGCATCTTGAAAACTTATTTTTTTTTTTTTTTATTAAATTTATATGGCAAAGAAAATTATTTCAACCAGCACGCAAATATCTAAAACAAAGCAGTCAACCAATCAAGAATTCAACAATGTAATGTAATGTAATTTGAAAATTTCTATCGCTCTCTATGTCTTTATGTATCTCTATATCTCTATCCCAATTTTGTACAATATTTACTTTTGCTGATTATCCTGCCATTTTCATATATTTTTTATACGCACCAGCCAGAAATTATGAGTATACTCACTTTCTCATTATGGTTATAACATCCAAAATAATGCATTGGAGACCTTATAAAGTATACAAATTCTTGATCAACATCAAATTCGATTTCATGTATCGATTTAGATATGTTTGTCTGTCTGTCCATCTGTGTGTCTGTTTGTTGTAAGTATTCTCCTGGTAAAAATTTGATATATCAAGCTCAAATTTCATGGAATTTTTGAGAGATCTTGCACGCAAGTTGATATTGAAAATGGGCCAAATTGGTTAAAAGACGCGCCCACAATGCAACATAAACTAAGAATACCTCATTTCATGTAAGCTCATCATCTGCAAACTACAAAAGATAGAAAACTAAAATTTTGCACAAGTGACAAGGCTATTGATCTACAATGTTTGTCCGAAAACCATACAAATTGAGTAGGCCTACGCGAAATTATACAATATCAAATTTTCATTCTTTTATGTTTATGTTTTTAATTTACTCTTAAAAAACTGAAACAGATTTTGAGTACTAATATCACGGTGTATTGGTGGTGGGTATCTAAGTTTTGGCGTCAGCCAAATATGCCATTTTCTTAAATACTGTCAATTTTTCATGGTAGAAGAGAGTTCTCATCATCATAATTCGCCCAATAGAATTTACTTGTGATTGTTTTAGAAACCAAAATGTAAAAACTTTTCATATTAAGAAGGAACAAAAACCTTTATAAAAAACAACAGTAAGAACAAAAAACTATAACCAAAAAAGGAGCAACTTTGAAGGACCAAAAAAATAAATAAAGGCACAAGGAAAACTTAACTATACAAATGTAATTTTCCTTGTAAAAGAGATGGGAGACAGAAAATGGCGAAAAAGGCACGTTGAAAGAAGTGAAATGATCCAAGTTGTCCTAAAAATGTAGAAATAAATTTGTAATAATCAAAATTTCAATATTTAGAAGAGAGTACAACATCTTTAAGTCTTAAACGATTGCAATTTGAAATCAAATAAGTTTTTTTAAGGCAACCTTTAAAAAAGGCAACCTTTTAAAATTTTTAAAGAAAAATAAGAGCAGCTTATTTTAAGCAAATTTCTTTTCGTATGCATTTGCTTGGAACAATAGATACATCGAATTAGAATGTTATTTATGAAAGAAAACCTCAATTTCGATTAAGCCATTTTGGAATGAGTTCTTTAGAGTCACATTAGAAAAGATTTTACCTATCACACCAAACAAATTTACAAAACTGCCATTTAAAAGTCTAAGACCTCTTGATCATGTTGAATAATTTGATCTAAGATTTTAACGAACGATTTTATCATAATGTGATCCTTATTATATCTCCAACCCATTCAAAACTTGTCCTGCCTTTTTTAAAAAAATGTAAGAGGAACAAGAGCATTTTGTAAAATGCAAAATGTTGACCTAATTGTTAAATAGAACATACCTGGAGATATTCTTAATATAAAGCCTTGCAAAACTTTCTAAACCATCCTCGATTAAGAAAGTTAAAGATTTTAAAACTCGCCACCATGAAAAATCACTTATAACTAAATTTCATTTCAATTCACTTCAATAGGTCAATAATCTATAAAAGAAGAAAAGTTATATTTAAATTCCCGAAGGCAGAAGTCATTATTAATTCGGCCTATAAAGCCACTTAAAACTTTCGCTGTAATTTTTTTTCTACTTTTTGTTGTTGTTATTTTTATACGGTTTAATATTAACTCATTAATGAATTTAACGTTATAAATCGTTTGCTTCCCTTCTATAAAGAAATATTCAAAGTACCTTGAAATTAACTCTGCATTTTAAAAAAGTGCAATAAAAAAAAAAAGAAAAGAAAAAAGGAAAATTTTTGTAATTTATTTTTGTACATTTTTCTCATTATTTTCCTCTTTAATTAAAGGTAATTAATGTACAATGTGAATTCTTTAGTTGCAATTACAATTACACCCCACCAACACGTGCCACGTGTATTGCTCGAATTGTGATGGCGATTGTAATGATCATTAAACATTGACAATGTGACAATAGCAATAGCAATAACAGTAGCAGTGACAGTGGCAATGGCAGTTCCAGTTGCAAGGGCAATTGAGTATTTTTATTTCACTTTTTGTAGGCAATCGCCCAACTGATACATCCAATAGTAATTATTCAGTGAAAGATTTATTCTTTTAATATTACTTTTATACTATTATTATTGTTGTTACTGTTGTTGTCACTGTTGTTAAAGACATAAAATACTCTTTGCTAAGTAATTAAATTAAAGGGCACAATTAAAAATTTCTTTAGAGTTTTTCTCTTTGCCTCAAGAGAATTATTTGCTGTATATTGGAAAAATATCAAATAAATAAGAAGAGAAAAAGGTCAAGCGATACGTTAAGAAAATTTTCAACGGTATTTTGTATAACGTATACCATTTGTACGTTATGCAAAATTACGCTTTCGTTCAAATGTATGTAATGTAGATTAAGATTTTAACTTTGTATGAGAATCGTAGGGATTCAAAATCATTTTCTGATTCATGGCTTCTCCAGCTACTTGTCTGTCCATCTGTCCATTCAAATTTGTTATTAAATAACAAGCGATCAATTTTACTGATATATAAATGAAATTTGATATGTAGGCCTTTTTAGTCCCAAAGATGTTAGAGGATAGTTATGAGCCACATCAAATCTTTTCGATAAAAAGTTCTCTCTTAAATAAAAACTCTTACATTGCACAAAAAGTTTGTAACTATGAATGTAATATTTTCCAATATTTTAAAGTTATATTTTATGGGGCAATTTTTGTTGTCATCATCATTGTTACTGTTGTTACTACTGGTGCTATGATTGTATTACTAAATAAAGTAGCATAGAATATATAAGAGCCGACTCTGACTGAGTGCAATATTTTCCCATATTTTTAAGTTATATTTTATGGAGCACTATTTGTTCTCATTGCTGTTGTTATAGTTATTGCTACTGGTAACTGTGCTTGTAATACTAAATAAAGTGTCGTAGAATATACAAGAGCCGGCTCCGACTGAGTATAAATATATTCCTATATTATTAAGTTATATTGTACGGGGCAATACGTTGTTGTTGTTACAAATTTTTTGCCATATTTTAAAGTACATTTTATGAAAATATATTTGTTCTTATTGTTGTTGTTACTGTTGTTGCTACTGGTGCTATGATTGTACTAGAAAATAAAGTAGTGTTAAGAATATAAGAGCCGACTCCGACTGAGCCGACTGTGTATAATATTTTCCCATATTTTAAAGATTAATTTTATGGTCCATTATTTTTCTTCTTATTGTTGTCGCTCCTGTTATTGTGAAATATATAATGAAGCAGATATTCCAATGAAATGAATGAAATCGTTTTAATTACAATGCAATGGGAAACTTTGCGAAGAATTTCAATGTCACTTCAATATTTTACTTCATACAAACATTGGCCATGTAATTAGTAAATGGGGTCATTTCAATACCAAATAAAATAATAATTACAATGAAATATAATGAAAAATATCAAAATGAAACAAAGAGAAAGAAAACGGAAAAAAAAGGAAATGAAATTAAGAAAAAAAATCTTCATTTGGGGCTTAATAAATCATTTTTATCACGTGCTCTACACTTTTTTCACATTTATTTTCTATTTGTTCTATTGAAGAAAATACGAATCTCTTTCTCTGTCATCGTCCCTGTCAATTTCACATGATTTCAATATTAAATTTCATAGTTTATTTGTTTGTTTATATTTATGCATGCATTTATTTCAGATTTTGTCAAATCAAATTTTCTTACCTTTGAGAGTTATCCAAGTCTCATCTGTTTCTTACACTTTTGCAATTTTCCAAATGAACCTTTTTCTTTCTGGTATCGTTTTATTTGTTTACCCAGATAGATTTTTCTTATATGTTCCATAGAGGAATATGAAAAAAATCAAATAGAATCTAAAGTTGTTCAGAAACATTGTATATGAATAAATTGTAGAGTAAAGTGTTTTACGTAAACTTTGAAGATTATCTTTAGCAGCAATAATTTCTTTCCTTTGCTTACTCTTCTGCTGATTCCTTCAACTTATTACATATGTACAATTCAAGTCACATACATAGCGGATAATAAAATAATAGTTCTTCACTTTCTTTTACAATTACTACAAACGAACAGTCAGTATCAATTACTTTTCAATGCACTTCCAGGATAAACTAGGAAAAATAGGAAGTGAAGTTGTAAAATGAATGATGATAAGAGAGAATGTTGGCTGAGTTTCAAGGCAACCATTGTCATAATAGCCGCCATCGTGACCATCACTTTTGCCAGCATATCACAGCACATCACATCACAGTGCATAAATATTCTTCTTCTATATTTTCTTCTTCTTTCTTGATTTTTGTTAGTGACAGCAGCATCCTAGTTTAAGTCTCCGTTTCTACTTAGTTCATGGGTTACTTAAGCAAATAAAGTAAAAATGGTAAGAGAATATGAAGAAAATTGAAAAAAAAAATAGGAAATGTAGAAGGAAAGTTCTCTTTACTGTTTCTTTTTCTCCTCTTCTTTTTTCTTTGCCATGTGCCATTTTTTTTATTCATTATATAACATGAGTTATATATCGCCATGAATGTCATTGAAAATCTTATATGAGACACTTGAGTGCACGTGATGTGGCAAAAGATTTTCCATAATACTTTACATTAAATTGTTAATCGTTGTAACTTTTAACAGTTTCCGCTTCAAAAGGCACAATCTTTTTTAAACCATATGATTTCCTACTTATTTCGTATCAAATCACTTTATATTAAATTTCACATTTAATCTTTTTTCTCTCTACATGGGGCCAAAAACAAAACTTGTAGTAACTTGTGCATGCTGTTTCTCACGTGCTTTATTTAAGGGCACGTAAAATTCTCTAAAAGATGAAAAATTATTTAGAATATGAGAAAAGAAATCTCTAAAAAAGTCCACATGAAAATCATGAGTTAATTATTATTAATTAATGCCTGGAGCAATCAGTCTTAACTTAATTAGGAGTAGAGTCGTAGATGCCAATTTTCATATCAGCCATTGGTTCTAAAGATTTAGTACAATTGGTATTGAAATTGATTTCGCTGCTAATATCGCGGAGGAAGGTCATTCAATCAGTAATTTTTGGTGCTGCAAAGCTATGTCTAGAAGTTTAAGGAGAGCTGTATTCTTTTATCCAAAAGAATACACTGTAATAAAATGCACGGTACTATGAGCAGGCAAGGCTACCAACCCTAGCGCAAGTAGCACTTAACCATCATACGTTTGAATCTGCTCCCCACATCCGTATGATCGAAGAAAATGATCTAGCTAAGTTTGCCTAACAGTCAGTCGTATTATAAGCGATGTTATGATGTTAAGTTTCATAGAAATATTAAACATTCCTGCTACCATGTTGATATACCAAGCAGGGCCTGACGGTCTCTGAAAATTGAGATTATCTCTATTTATTTTAATTCAGAAAAGTTAAGATTTTACTCATTATTTCTAAACTACAAAATATGAGCTCTCAGAATTTCTCAGATTTCTTCCAGCTGTAAATTCTTGAACGCCACAATCAAATTATACGTTCCTACACTTTCTATGCAGATTCATTTAAATTAGCTGGTAAAAGTCATACACCCATGAAATGTAGAAACGCGTGACTCTACTTGCTTGAGATGGGTTAAAATGAAAAGAATCTTTAACACTTCCGTAGTTTTTTTAGCTACAACAAAAACAATACAGTAAGACTATATTAACAGATAATTGACCTTTTTTCCGTATTCATATCTAACGATTATATTTGTACTATAATTTATTTATGCATCATAAAATTTATTGAGAAGCATTTGATAGTCGCTTAGAAAGATCATAAAATGTCAAATGAAATAAAAGTGTTGGCAGTGTTGATTTTTTTCCTTTTTCAATTTGCAACGCATCGCAATAAAGATATCAAAAAACATGGAGAATTTTTTTTCAACTTTCAAATTCAGTTAATGAAATTGATGCAACTTTATAAATTATATTAAGAATTTTCAATCAAAAAGTGGAAAATTTCATCATCAAATTTTCTATTCATGGGGGGAAATAAAAATCATAATAATAATAATAATAATATTTTGCCATAGTTTTCTTTTCTTCTTCTTCTTTTTTATTATTATGGTTCATTCTAATACTGCGATTTTTACAGTGAAAGTAGCATTCCAGTTTCATATTACGATGATAATGATGATGATGATGATAATGATAATGATAATTATGATGATGATGTTGATGATAAAAATTATTGAGGCATGAAACATTTAGAAATATACCGCAAAATTCTACTATAAAACTTTCCTTATACAACAATTTTTTTCTCTCTCACACACACGTTCTCTGTGACTCTCTCTTTCTCTCTCTCTCTCTCTCTATCTATCTATCTAACTCCCTGTCTATTTCTATTTCATTTCCTTCTATCTAACTTTATCCTCCAGACTCACATTTCATGCTTCGATTCTTTCGTTTCGATGATGCTGGTGATTCGTATGCATGAACTGTTCGACGATTTCATTAATAATAATATGGCACAGAAGTATAAATATGATTGTATATATATATATGCATACATATTTAAAAGTGAATGCAATTGCAACAGAATTATTTAAATCGATGAAAATGCCAAAAAAAAAACAGAAATAGTTTACTTATTTATTTCAATACTTATTTTCATATAAAATATAGATTTTTCACAAATGATTGCATATATAGCTTTATATGTATATAAATGTATGTGAATGTGTATGAGCCTTAAAGTATGCATATTATCCATCGATAAGTTTATTTATTTATATAAATGGAAATTTTTGTGTTGAAGCCAATTGGAAAAAAGTATAAAACATTTTTCCATTTTGCATTGCAATAAATTTCTTACAGGTTATCAATATATCTCCACCTCTTTCTTTCTTCTCTCTCTCTCTCTCTCTCTCTCTATCTCTCTCTCTCTCTCCTCTTTCTGCCTGTCTATTATAAATTGAATTTTTCGATAAGATTCTTCATTTCTTGATTTCTTGATACGCATGGACTTTCTTACTTTATGCGAGCATATAAATCCGCCTGTCTATACATGTATGTATGTGTGTGTGTGCATTTAAAGTGGAAGGCTAACTCTTCATATATGAGTATAAATGAGTACAAATACGAAATGATTTTAGTTTACACATGAAATATCTTGGCTTGAATAACATCATCATCATCATCATCATCATCATCATCATCATTATCATCATTGCGGCAAAGAAGTCAAATGCACTTAACTTATACATATGCATCAATGTGTGCATTTATTACATGTAGTTGTATCTTATTTAACGTTGCATTGCAACTTCATTAGAATTACTTTTCAATTTAATTTCATTGGGGTTAAAGTGCAAATTCTGAGGAAAAAACTAACTAAGAAAATAATTTTTATCTATTGAATATTCATACATGTGCAATGGGCATGGAGGGTGGTATGTGTGCGTATGTGTGAAAGTGTTAGCATTGTGTTTAAGATTTTAATAATGTTACAACCATGAATTTTTTATTCTATTATGCTTTTTTTTTATTACTGCTCCACTCAAAATATACTTCCTTTAGATGAAATATAAACAAATTTTGTACTTTTGTTTCTTTATTCATTTTATTGTTGTTGCTTTTTGATATTATCTTTCACATTCCGTGAAAGTATCTAACGTTACTGCTTTTCAGCTGCTACTTCTTACTTCTGCCAGATGCATGGGCTTGACGGCCACTTTTTCAATATTCCTTTCTTTTAATCGTCTTCAACAAAGTCTTTAATTTTTATGATGTCAATTGAAATGATAATGAAAATTTTCAGTCAATATTTAGGTTGCCGACCTTTTCCTCTTCTTTCTTAGGTTTTTGGTGTCTACTGCTTCATTTTACGTAAAACGAATGGAAATTAAAGTAGAATGAAATTAAGAAAGCCTTCTTTTCAATTCGCTGTAATTAAATAATTAAGCTGCACTTTACAGAAATTTTATGACTCTGAGGACGCTGAAAGAAAAAAAGTGGAAATGCTGTAGTCGATCGCAAACCACTCTCATTTAGTTTAAATTTGTTTAAAAAAGTTGCAAATTTTCATGAAATTTGCAAAATTTATTCTTTGTTAAGGTATCAAGAAATTGGATCTATCTGACTCATTGAAACCTCAGATTATATTAAATCAAAACTATTTTATGTAAATATTAAAATTGCCTCTTATGATTCCTTAATGTCCATTTTGACTACGAACGGTTGAATAGACTTCTTTTAGTTACAATTAACAAGAAAAATTTTGTCACAAAGCCAATTAAACTTAGATAGAGTTCTCCCTCAAAAAGAATTTCGGGTGTTTTTCTTTTTAAAAAATTTTTTTTTATTTAAGGACCTTCTATTTTCGTTTTGTACTAAATTTATGTGCAGTCGAAACAAACTTTTTTTTTTTGTAAAACTTCTCATCAATATTCATAAGCAGCCACTTTTTGTATGTAGCGCATTCGAAGTTCTTTAGTTATCTAAATTATTTCAAAATTTCATTAATATGACAAAAAGTGCACCGCCATGTGAGATAAAGTTAATCGTAAAAATATGATTTGCACTAATCGTAAGCGTTAAAGAAATGCGACCACAAAAATGATAAATGATCAATTATTTATTTATAACTAAAACAAACAATTTTAAACGCTTAAAACGGCAACGGAAATAACGTTGCTAATAAACTATTGGAAAATGGACTTAAAGGAAAGAAAGAAAGAAAAAAGAAAAAAAAACTAAAATCAATGTGGCGAAAATTGTATTTTACCCAAAAAAATTTTTCCAATTTTATTCATTTACATTCACATCACATTTATCTTTGTCATCCCTGTCGTTCGCATTATGTTTCGATTTAATAGAAATTAACAAAATTCATAGTTTACACTTGACTTTTTACAATTTTATTTTATTTAGTTTAAAAATATAAAATGTAAAGTTTATCCTTATGATTTATCTATAAAAAACTTTTTATGCCATTTCAATAATTTGTTTACTTTTCTAAAACATGAAAATGTAAACTGAAAAGTGTATGCAGAAAGTTTCAGGAGCAAAACATTGGTTTGTATTACGAGAGAGTCTTATTTCAAATCGAGTAAGAGAACGAAAAGTCCTTTTTTTACTTTTTTAATGGATATTACAGACAAATCCAACCAGACTTAGCGATTTGCCTTAAAGGATTTGGAAATTGCTAAGGCATGATCTTATGACAAAAGACGGACGTAAAGATGTAATTTTGATTCAAAAATTCGATGCCAATGGAAAATATTACAAACTTTTCAGTTTCTTTTTTCTTGTTATGATTCGTACTTCGCATTCACACTTTTACAATTATGGTATTATGAAGTTACGGCAGTTTGAGATTTTGCCATTAGTGTTAAATAAATAAATGCGAAGCTGTTTTATCCTTTCATTTATGTCCTTTAGAATGTGATACAATATATTATCCTTCTTTTTTGAAAAAAATTATATGCAAAATGGCAAAACAATTGCTATTATTTACATTGAATAATTAAAAAGAGCCAAGAGCACAGAGCCGCCTAAATATTCATCATAAAATATTCCATGCAATGATTATGTGAACTCTATATGAAGCTTTATAAAAAAATTTATGAAATGTTTGATTGAAAAGCGAAATATTAAGCATTACTTTCAGTGAAGTCTTGAAGTTTTACGGGCCTCTACTTGGAAGTGCCAATTTATCTGCCTCACTTGATTTTAACTAAAAGGATTACAAGATTATGCCTGTAAGTCCTTCATATTATTTTCATTTGAAATGGACTTCATTTTCGAGATGGTTTTTTACTTAATCGTATGCCATCAGTGGTTTGATATTCTAATTAATTGACTTGCATAGAGATTGCTTTGGAAAATCAATTTTTTTAAAGTAATATTATACAAAATATCAGACTGCTGTTTATGATTAATGTCTGGTATCTTGGGTACATGTTTACACCTTGCCTTGTGGGAATTCAGAGAATCAGGACTGTTATGTAGAATTAAATGATTATGAAACAGATTAGAGATTCAAAACTTCGATGATTTATCCCAATTGTTAAAAGCCCCAAAATATATAAAAAATCTCTTTAATCATGAGTACACTTTGGAAGTTATTTTAAAAAGAATATTGACTTCTTGATGTTTTCTGTTCGGTATTGGTTATTTTCGAATCCAAATGGTTTTCATATAAAATCGAGAGTTAGAGCTTTTAAATTACTAGTTACGTCGAATCCATAACATACAATCAGGCGCTGCAACAATTTTTGAGATAAATTTTTCAGATAAATTCAGATAAAATAAATATAAACAGTACTTTAAACTATTGTAATTAAAAGGCCAATGCAAGGAAATTTCTACGAAAATAAATCAGAAGTTCTGTAAAATGTTATAATGTATAAATGTATAAGCGCAATCCATTTCTGTTCGTTTTTTTGTTTTTTTGAAACGACATAATTTGAATAAGTGTCTTTCATTACATACTTTTCCATCATATTACTGTTAATTGTTTCCTTCTTTTCATATTTTCTTATTGCTTTACACTCATTCTAAAGGCAAACAAACGCTTTATCATCGCATACTCAAAAAGCAGAATATTCAGCATAATTTATGTTAAAAGAAGAAAAAGGAAAAAAGAAAAAAAAAAAGAAATTAAGCTATTTATTTAAGAGAATTACAGTAGTAAAAGAAAAAAGATAAGTTTGTAGAGAGTGGAGAAAAATCAACATTAACCGCACTTTTAACAAAATTAAACTTAAACCGAGATCACTTTGAATGTCTGCTTAAAATGATTTCTTAAACACTTTCTCAGAAATTGATTAAAATGAAAATTTTTATTTCTTTTCTTTTTTGTTTTGATACTCTTTATTCTGTTAGAAAAAGAATCATTTATTCATTAGAGGTGGCCCATTTTGGTATTGGTTCTTTAACTAAAATTGAAAATTCTGGTCAACAAAATTTCACTCAAAATTTCACTTAAAATGTTTTATAGGAAATTTATATGCTCTTTCAAATCTTTCCATACAAAAAGTTTTAATTGACAAAGTTCATATGTAATAAATAGAGAAAAGAATTGTAACTTTGACCATTTAAAAACTTATTTCAGTGTTGTATTTAGTTCCTTTTATTTCGTAGTATTCCTTAGTACGAAATGTGTTAACAGAAATCAATATTAACTAATTGGAAAAATTCTCATTTGCTTAGAATTTAAACCCTTTCTTTTTCTTTTGTGATACCATTTGCATTTTGCCGATTTCTTTCGGAATAATCGTCCACAATAAACAGAGTTGTATTTAACAAATCTCTCTCTTTATTCCTTGTTATTCTTCGCTGCTTTCATTATAGTCTTTTCCAAAAAAAAAAAAAAAAAAAAAAAAAAAAAAAAATGAAATGTTTTTAAAAGAAAGCAACAGAACAGAAAACAAACTGGCGATTGTCTTCATAGTTTGTTGCTAGAATTTGAATTAATTTTCATATAAGTGAAGATTTATATACAAATAATATTTTTACATAATATTAATATATGTAAAAATACACAATCCAATAAGCAAGGAAAAGCAAAAACATTCAAGATGCTAAACTTGGAATTAGCTTTTTTTGCAGTTGTTGCTTTACAATGCGGCAACGATGCCGTCCTCGCTGTACTCGCTGGGCTCGCTTTATACTACAAACTCAATGCTCTACAATGCTCCATGTTTATTTATACCTTTTGTGCTTTGGGCATAGAAATTAACTTATAAAAATGAGTGTTAAGGGTCTCGTAAATTAACTTTCTTTTCTACTCCAGCTTGAGATAATTTCCTGTATGGAGGAAAAGAAAAATAGGAAAAATGTAATTATATCTTAAAACAAACGAATGAAGGAATGGAATGGAAAACATGGGAAAAGAAGAAGAAAATACATAATAGAAAATCATAATGGAAAAAAAATTAAATCAATTTCAAGAATTGTCAAGGGTTGGTTTATTTTCCAACTCATTAAATATTTATTCAATAAAATTCGCTTAGCGCCGCTTTTTTCCATTATTTTTTCATAATAATTTAGTTTAATAGATTTTTCCGAATTTGCTTTCCTTTTTTTTAATTCTTCTTCTTTTTTTGGATTATCAACTTTAGTTATGATAAATTCATACTTATTAATTCATACAGTTCAAAGATATGCAAAGTTGTTCCAGTTTCTGACGTTTTGGAAATATTTTTTAAAACGTTTTAAGCTTGCTGAAAAAAAATATTAAAAGTTGTTACAATTCTTTCACAAGAATGACCGCACGTCATTGAATACTTTATTTTGGAAACAATTATTCTATATGCTTATTTCAATTCCTAGATCCAGTACTTCAAGAATTTTCTATAAACGATTTCAAATTCTTGACTTCTTTCGTACTTTTTGGCCTTTCTTAAAACTTTTGTTTGTTTATATTTCTTTGGTTTTCATTTTACCTTGCTGTTGTTGTTTTCTTCTTTTTTAATATTCATTGTGAAAGAACATTAATTCCACTCTTATTGATATTTGATAGTACACTTTCATTCTTCCCTTTTGCATTCTCTACTCTCCCCACGCTCCCTGAGCCCTTCTTAAAATTACCCGCATTTGATACCAACATTTCTTTGAGTACTCTTACCTTAATTGCTCTTCACGTTTCTTACCATTCGTTTGTGTAACTCGAAATGAATAATATTTTAGCATGAATGCTTGGATGAATAAGAATAAATGAATTTCACATTTCTTATTTTCTTAATTCGCATTTTTAATGAAAATTTCTTCTTATAACGCTGATGCCATTTTTTCTTTGTGCTCTAAGATAAACTACATACTAAATACAGCAGTATTTTTCTTCGAACATAAATCTCAAATGATTGTTCATATTTATTATTATTATGATTATCTTCCAAAATTTTTTATTATGTTATTTAACATAATTAAGACGTAATATTAAAGTTTTTGCCTCTATTGCTTTATAATTGTCATAGGAAACATTATACTACAAATATTTATTACGCAACAAATTGATTAAGGACTTCTTTTTATCCAAGCATTCTAAATTTTTGCTATACAAAAATGTTTTTACAAAATGAAGAGTAATATGAATCGTGGTTGGTAAAGTGAAATGATCTGCTTCTAATTTTTGGCACAACTTTACAAAAAATTTCATTCCAATAGCTTTAAAATTGCGCCCTATATTTTGATAATAATTTTACAGATTTTTTTTTTTTAAATCAGAAATTGAGTTCAAGTCAATCGTTATAAAAAAAGATAGTTTTAATTCAAACCTTTCTGAGTGCCACGTGCATCTGCATAGATGCTTAATAACGCAAGTAGTGTAAGTTGTAAAACATATGGGCAAATTCTGAAAAGATTTTCTCCAATCTCCTTTAAGTGTTTTCACTTCCTTGACATTTATTTTAAAAATATCGATTTTGATGAGACTAACTTTTCTAGGCCTTTTAATTTTTCACACTCACTGCTAAAATCTTAAAAACATAAATTCTGCTTACTCTAATTTTCATAATGTCCAATTATCCTTTCTATAAGGACTCTTAATTGCAAACATAAATTTGACTATCACAATGGCACCAACACTTTTGTGGCAGTATTTTGAGTTTTCCTCTAGATATTTTCTGTCCGATTTGTGAATGTTAAATCTTAAAATTAAGTTTGGAATATTCTAAGCATTTGTAGTAAGTTAAACTAATTCTGCTCTTAAACATAAATTATTTGTCCATATTTGTGGAACAAAAAAAATTGCCCATTAAAAAAATAATTCTCTATTTTAATTAACCAGAATAAATTTGGGGGTATTTTCTACATTAAATTAAATTAAATGAAAATTATATGCGATTAAAAGTTGAAAAAACTTTTAAGACAAAACTGTCTTAATTGCATAACTTGTACAACTTGTACGAATAGTTTCTTATATAAAATGTGAAAAGTGACAATTTTTATGTTAATACTGGCATATTTTAATACTCTTCCAAAACATAATTTATTATGGAGCTCTATAAAAGAAACAAGGAAATAGAATGATATAAAATAAAATAAAATGACAAATAAATGAAATGAAATGAGAAACGTTGCAAAATTTCAGTTACTTCATTATGTTCGTGCTGTAACTTCCTTCCTTTATCTTCATCCTTTTCTACAGTGACACAATATTTAAACATTTTAACTTAAAACCTCAATGTCAACGTCAACTTTAAATAAAATTACTTCTTCTAAACATATAGGTACTCTAAGTAGAAATCACTTATTGCCATTTCCTTTTATTTCTTGTTTGATTTTTTAGCTTTTTTTTGAAATCAAGTTCAAGTATTTAAATTGTAATCGTTACATAAGATAAACTATTTGTAATAGTAACAGTAAATTAGACAATTTTGTATAGCCAAAACCAAATTTTGATTACTTTTTTATGTCTCTTTCCCCTTATTTCTCAAGAGGTTCCGGTGGATAATTTTCCTTTTCTGGGACATGTTATAAAAAATAGTATTTAGAGAATGAGGCGAATTAAATTGCAATATTTTTACCATTCTATAGTGGGCGTGTCCTTTAATGAATTTTGCATATTTTCAGTGCCAAATTTTTACACTAAAAATAATCCAATGTGAGACTTATTTTCTCTCTGGCACTTTAAGAGTAACACATATGAAAACAGCAACAAAAATATGGAAAATAATAATAAATGTAACAAACCGGAAATGTAGAACAAATAACTACAAGTTGCTTTGCCAGAACAACAACAATAATAACAATGATAATAATAACAACAAAATATTAAACGGAACAGTTTATTTAACATAAAATATGAAACGAAGTTTTTTTGAGAATGCAAATTACTTGTACTCTTCTAGTGCATGGAAGCTATTTAAAAATTCATTTCTTTAATTCTTCTTCTTCTCCTTCTTTTTATTCTTCTTCTTCTTGTGCTTTCACTATTATTAGGTGAAAAGCGAAAACTTATACAGATTTGCTGATAAAAGAAACTCCAATTAGTTGGTTTATTCTAAAAAAATTTTCGAAAATTTTGTTTAGTTAATGTTCATAGTTCCAAGAAGTCACAGGAAATAATTTAACTAACTATTTCGATTATGCATAAGCACCTTATTTTATTGTAATTGAAGATCAATATTCGCAAACACTTTTGATATATTAAAAGTATTTAAAAAGGCAAGTTTAAACAATATTTTAGTAAATTTTTGAAAGTAAGATGATTCAAATATTTACATCCACAAAGGACTTCAAATGGTTAGCACAATGGAAAATAATCATAATTAAGTATTCATTGAAAGAAAAATCAATGAAAAATTTTAGTCTAAGGGAAAGAAGACACAAAATTTCGTGAAAGATTTCGGATCCATAACAAATTCCAATATTCCAATAATATTCTCTATATTGAGCCATATTGAGCCATCTATTACAATCCGTATGAGTTAAATAAATATCTTTCTAATGTAGCATACCATTCAGCATTATTCAATATAAAATTTATGTTGCACACTTTTAAGCGTTTTATATTATTATATAACAATATATTGAATCAAGATTAGAAATTTATAAAGTAATGAAATTAGGAAATTATCTGAAATAATATTTAGTAGTGAAAGAAAACTTTCTAATATGACCCAATATTAGAAAGACTACATCTATTATTGTAATAGATGTAGTCTAACATTAAATTTCATTAAAAAACATATTATTACAGAAAAGGATTACTAAGGCAATTGTAATTACTTAACTAACACTTTACAAGCAAATCAAAGAAAATTATTATAATATATACAAATAATAAGCATTTAATATTCAATTTAATTACATTTCGTGCACTTATTCATTTTTTATTTATTTATAGACAATTAGCCCAAAATTATTTACCATTATTCACTCCAATTTTTCCATTTCCATTATTTTGCTTTACTATTAATTTTTTCTTTCTCCTTTTGGAAGTTTTCTTACCCGAATCTGATAAGTATCAACTTATCAGACTTGCAATATTTTGAGAAATATTCTTATAACTTCTTAGGCAAATGCAAACATAGATATACAAATTTCATTAGTTTTGAGTTCAAATTATAATTTCAATTAAATTTCAATAAAATACAGAGATAACAATAATAATAAAATTTATTTAACAATTAAATTCAATATGAAGTACAAAGAGAGAACTTTTAAATACTTCTTAAACTGTTGCTGTTCAATAGTAATTTGTACTTATTAATTAATTAACATAAATTATTGCTCATCATGTAGACACGACAACATTTTGCCATGTGAAATGAATTGCAATTAGTCTCTCTTCAACATTTAAGCCTTTAGTAAAGTTAATGAAATAAGAAAAAAATATTTTGTATTGTATAAATCATTATTCTATCATAAATGGTTGACATTGACATAAACTCTTATTATTAAATATCATTAATATAAATATAAATATAAATATAAATATATACATAAATAAAAAAATTCAACATAATTAATATTCATGAAATTTTCTCATTCGCATTTGAATTAAATACCATTATAAATTAAATCATTTAGTTCATTATTCAGATTTTATCTCAGTAAAATTATTATTAGTTTTAATATATTTACTATAATTTATATCAAAAATAAACATACCATAGAGATAAATAGAAAGTATCACTCACGTACATTACATTACACTACTTTTGAAATGATTTAAGCCCATGTTTTGTCCGAGGTACTGGCCTGTTTGTAGGTACATCTATTAATGCTTATCACACTCACCATTCAAAGATTAAGGGTTTACTCACTCACTTATCATGATGTTTGAAACACCTAAAAAAAACCGTCAGAGGCCCCGTAAAGTATGCTCATATTTTTGATCAACATCAAATTCTGAATCGATTTAAATATGTTTATACGTCTGTACGTCCATCCGTGTGTGGTAAACAAAAAAAAAGGTATTAACTTCAAATTTGGTAGAAACTTTGGAAGTCCATGTAAACTGATTATAACTGCGCCTCATGTAGCGGCCTATTTTGCAAATAGTTTTTTCTATGGAAAAGTTAACTATTCTTTATAGAAATATAATTTAGGGTACTTAAGTGTCGGCTCTATAACATATATTTTATAACATATATTTTTGTCTTTTAAGTTAAATTCTCTATTTCCGTAGCTCCCAAATTTTCGAATTTCCTGTTACTTAACTGAAAATATGGACAAACATAATTTTGTCCATTAAAAATGTTTGCTTTACAAAAATGACAACCGTGTTACTTTCTTGAAATCTTTAAGTTTGCTTTCTGACAAAAATTCAAGCATTAAAAAGAAGAAGAAAATTTATAAAACCTAATAGAAAAGTCATAAAAAGTAAAATTTTATTAAAAAATGTTTATATTAATTTAAAAATATTTGCCTTATGGGCAAACAAAAGTTATTGAAAAAAATTACTCAGTTTTCTACTTTTATTCAATTGACTTAAATGAATTTTTTTTTACACATTTTATATTTAAAAAAATATTTATATTTTAATGTATATTTTATTGCACTTTCGGTTTTATATATTCTTAAAATTACAAAAAAGTTTAAGAGAGTTAAAAAAGTCAGTCAGTCAGTCGCCTTTCTTTTTTACATTAAATGGCCGACTTTACACTTTTGTTTTTTCGTCATTTTGTATTTTGTTCTTTAAAGTAAATGACAAATAATAATATTTCAACTTATTTAATGCTTTTAACAATTTATTTTTCATACACACACACACACACACACATACATATTTGCAATTTAATTATAATTGCAGTGTGCGCTCTCACAATTATGAAACTTTTTAATTACATTTCTTTTCATTGCATTTATTTATTTTGTCGTTAGTATTTTTTTTTCCTTCTTGTTATTGTTCTTGTCATGGTTACTATAATTGTTGTTGTTGTACTTGTTTATGCGTTAATAGTATCCATATATAATTTACATAACACATAGGTCAATAAATCGTCAATGTAATATTGTTGCTACACGCATGGAATTTTCAAATAGCTCAAATCTTTTAACAATACGTGTCAACATTTCATGAGATTTGAGCAGCTAATTTTCCGAGTACAACCATTTTTATAACTTTACCCATGATTTTTACAGTTCTGATTGTCCAAAATTTTAATTTAATTTAGAAATACAACATTGAAAATATTTATGAAATTTATTCTGCGTGGCACATATTTTATTTAAAAAACTACCTTCAGAAAGGTAAAACAATAAATGGGAAACATAATTCATTATTGGAGAATTTAGGAAAGAACTGTCTCAAGAAGAACAAAACCATTGAAAATTACGGTTAAATTGAGTAAATAATATATAAAATTATTTCCTTAAGTATTAATAACTAAATAAATGTTGATATCGAAAAGAATCTTGAAAGGAAGATATTTGCTTGCAACGTTGAAGGAATTATCGAAACTAGGGCCCATTTTGGGAATAAAACCATATCAATCTATAAACTGAACTTTGGAAAAGAGAAATGAAAAATGAGTTGTGAATTTCAAAGAGCCTAATGAGGATGTATAATCCTTCGAATCTCTAAGAAAAGAAAATTATTCCTTTTAATTGATCTAAAGACTTATTGCTGTGGATTCATATATTCATCAAATATTTATATTACTTTGCTTCTATGCCGCTTATTGTTAACCTGCTGGGCTCAAGGGAAAACTAAAGCAAAAGCCGCAGCAAAAAGACAAAAAGGCAAAAGCACAAAACTTTTACATATAAAACCTTAAAAATACATTTACCAAAAAAATTCATTTCCTTTTTTTTTTGTATAACAAAAATTTCAATACATATGCACGTATGCTAAATGAGTATATACATTAATATATACATATATATATATATATATATATATATATATATAAACTATTTCACTTTCATTCGTCGTCGGTTTTCTTTAATTATTTGTCTTCATTTATAATAAGAACGAACTATCTCAACTGAAGAGAAATGGAAACGTTTTTAAATTAACTTTCTGCTTTTGTTTTACTCCAGAAATATGTGTGTATATGGACTTAATCTTATGATGATCGAATTTAACATTACTTTTGCTCAATAGTTTTATGTCCGTCCTTCTAGCTATTCGGCCTTCTGATCTCTTTAAAGATTTATATTATTTTATATTTTATTAAATTTAAACTAAGTATTCCAATAACTTTGATACGAATTGCACTGCAAAGTTTCTATGGCCAGTCCACTTGCAAGAGCAAAAGGAACAGAATAAAAATTTGCAATTTTTAATGCATTTTAATAAAAATTCAATCAAGGATAAATATTTAACATACTTTTATGAAAGCATTTTTAGAATAAAATTTTTAGAATAAAATGTTTGCGTTTTTGGGAGAAACTTCTCATGTGGAATCAAAAAATTTTTGATGTTAATTCCTTTATAAATATTTGTTTGGAGTATTGGCTCTTCCAAAATTTGGACTAGATCGATTATTCCATTGGATTAGGCAGAATAAACGCATATATCAAACGGATTGATCAAATGAATTAGATCGATTGATCGGTTAGACTACATCGATTTTAGATTTATATTATGCAATGAAAAAAAATATAATTAACCCGTAAAATATGCTATTAAAATGTTTGAGATAAAATTCATACATTTTTAATGATTCACGATACACATAAATTATGATGCCATTAAAATGTAATTGAAACTATTTAATGGTCATGGATAAATTCAAATGTTATTAATATTGGATTCTTACTTTATTGAAACAAGTTAAGTGGAATTAATTACATTGTAAATATCTATTTAATTGTACTTCATCTTTTATTTACTAAAATATTTGCAATGTATCATAAACGTTATTCATTTTAGTAGGCTCAAAACCCTTAGCTCCGTTTGCTCTTATCTTCATTCTATTACAGAAATTTCATATATATTTTCTATTTTACATTCTAGTTTCAATGCTTCTCCGCCTTTTGCTATTCTAATTCATAATGCATATTAAGACTTATAAGAAAAGAAATGATGTAGAACAAAAGAAAGGGGAATTAAATTATCAATTTTTTATCATCATTCGGGCTATCCAGTTTGGTTTAATAAGCATTTACGATTCGCAGTAAAAGAAATAGATTGTTTAGAAAGTACAAGCTTAGTGGTTTAGTTGGCGACTATACTAATTATTCCAAAGTTAGGCATCAATTTAATACACTTAAAGCAAAAGCTTATGCTGATTATATGCAAGTTATGAAGTCTAAATTGCTAGCTGGGATGCTAGAGTGGGATGTTAACCGTCCTCTACCTTCGTATGAAAATCGATTGAAACTAAATAATTTGCCTATTCTATTGAGGCGTCGCAAAGTGCTGGCTGTAAGTTCTATAGTTAACTTGATTCAAGGTGATATAGCTTCGCCAAGTCTACTACAGGGCATTTCATTGAATGTACCTGTGAGACTTTCGAAACATTTTGTCCCGATAAAGCTGCCACAATGCCATACTAACTATGAGTTGTATATTTTAGTACGTGTTTTATCTAAATTATACAACGGGTATTACCATTTGTTCAATCCGTCGTTAAACTCTATAAGCTATATTAGAAATGCCACTTTATCCTAATAGTTACCAGATTGTCTCATCGTTTGTTAATACGCGTACTTTTTGAATTATGCGTACACTTGATGGTCTCTTCAAACCTCATTCAGTTATGAAAAGGTCATATTTTGTTAATCCTTCGGTTGTTAATTTTATATGATGGTCACCGCAGAGTTATTTTATTTATTTTTGTTGTTGTTGTTGCTTTTTTATTTTTGTTCTTTGTTTACTCTGGTTTTACTTTGAAATGCCAATGTGAATCAAATATGAATTTCGTATTTGAAATAATTATTTTTTCCACTTTTCTTATTTTTATTATAATCATTTTTAGCTCTCTAAGGCTACTGAATTTATTGACATTAATGAATTGTATAATTGTATTAGTTGTATAAGTCATGTACCTAATGGATTTAATAAATAAATAAATAAATGGTCTATTACCATTTTACATTATACTTTTGTAAGCAGAATCAAAAGAAATTAGTATTAAAATTGAAAAATTCCATTAGCATAAAATATAAAAAAGAATTGTGAGAAAGAAAATGCAAAGAAATATTATCAAGAAAGGAAAAGAGAAGAAAAGACAGTTAAAGACTAAAGCCATATCTGGAGCATTTTGACGATTAAAGCATACCATCAGAAAATGTTAAGAAATTAGCAGAAAAGGAAGAAAGGGTCTGCTTAAGATTTTATCATGTGTCTTATTTTATTTTAAGAGTTATTCCAGCTCTGCCTTTATCTCTACCTCCCTTCCTTTATAAGAACTTATTCAGTAAAAAATAAGAGACGAACGTCACTCTTATTTCAAGTTTTCCATTTTTAAAAATTTCTTTTAGGGCTTTGATCACATAAATTATAAGTGAGTTCATTCACTTTCAAATGTGACGCATTCATCAAGATGTAGACGTACTTTATTTTTTTTTGTTTCTTTCAATGCAACATTTTTAACATTAATTCATTGTGAAAGCCTTAAAAGAATAAAGAATTGAAAGAATTGTGCCATAGAAATTCCTGTGCTGCACTTTTCTTTTCTGTTCATAAATATTGGCCGATTTTTTTTATTATCGATTCCATTTGTAAAATAAATTGATTTTTTTTTCTTTTGCTAAAATTTATGTATTAAAGTTATTTATTGATTAAGGTAATACTTTTATGTAAATAACATGTGTAAATGTTTGGGGGAGTGTGAATATTATGATGCATAAAATCCACAATCACCAATAAATGAGAGTTAAATGTATCAAAGTTCAGATGGCCTTTTAAGCTTTCAATTTATCTTATGCAACGTTTTTTTTTTCTTTGCCTCAATACGATTTACATTTTAATAATCAATAGGTATCAATAACAAGTTGAGTTCTATTGAATTTATAGAAAATTATAGAATTTGAATGGTCAATTGTTAACTTATACCATAAATCTCTTTGGTGTCTTTTATAACTTATTAAATGTATGGGTTGTATGAAAAGCATTCGCAATAGGAACAATATTTTAAACTAACTTTTGTCGGAAATGGAAGTTATGCGGAAGGAGAACTTAAAAAAGTGCACTCAAATAAGTCAAACTTAGTTTGATTAAAATAATAGTTTCGAAATTTTTTTTAATATAATAAATTTTTCTGCTAAATTAAGGGGTCTCAACTTAACAAGCTGGGTACATTTTTAAGCAAAGTTCATTAACGGCCCAAAGTTATTAGAAGTGTTAGGAACAAATCCATCTAGTAAATCTAGAGTTGAAGAAAATTCGTTTAAAAATTTGATTCAATAATAGAAAATTATAGCAAAAAGCGAATAACTTGTGGCCGCAAATTTTTCACATTCTGACACTTTGTCTAATGGAAAATGACTATTAAAAGCACTTTTTAAATTAGCATCATCAATGCCAGCCCAAGAAAAAAGGTAAATGCTTAAGTGTTACGTTTCATAAGAATCATCATCAAACAATTGCTCAAAGTTTTCCTAGATTTTACATGAAATACCGAAGAGCAACGTTTAATAAATCATAATTTCATTCCGTTTATTAAAATTAAAGTCAGACATTTGAACATAATATAAGAAGAAAGGACAAGGCTAAACTGAAGTGACAAGACTGCTAATTTAGGCAGTTGATTACTCAATTTGAGGGATCAGGCACATTTGGATTCAAAAACGTACGCACATAGAAATTTCTGTAGTTTTCCTCTTTCTTATGTCTTTGTAATCCAAAACATCACACATTTGATTTCGAGTGTTTTATTTCTAACATATCATCACTCCATCCATTTTCAGTTCCTTTCTTTTATCGTGCTTATGTCATTTCATTTTTTCCTTTAGATCAACATGAATTTGCGAAAATTTGATGATGCTTAGTTTGCCAGTTAGATGAGATCGCATTTCATATTTTTTCACAATTGCATAATCTTTGTTATATTTTATATTCAAATATTATTATACACAATGACACTAAGTACAGAAAAATTCCATTGCTCTATTTTATATAATAATTTATAGATTTATTATGAATTATGGAATGATACGCATACAACTTATTATTGTGTTTATATTGAAAGGGGTGATATGGAAAAATTCATAGCAACAAGAACAAGCGGATAACGTTCCATAATCAGTCTAGCACATTAAACATTCGAAACACAAAATACAATGCGATCTCCTTTTAACGCAAACTTATAAGTAAAGTGAAGCTTCCCATATTAGGCAGTTTTTAAGAGGTTTAATGAAAATCCGGGTAAAAGCATCCAAAATTACACCATTTTTAGTGTAGCCAAATATGCAGAGTGTGCATTTTTCACTAAAAGGATTGTAACAATCTAAAGGAAGCTTCAAATAACTTACATCAACTTCTCAATCAATTTGGACACGTCAGATCATTTGTATAATCTCAATAGTAACTTACATAAATTAAAATTTGCGAAAACTTACACCTTGATGAATGAAAACGAAATCATTTGAAAGGCCCCTGCCTCCATTAAATTTTACCATAAAGAAGTTTCTACCCTTTAAGGCAAAATGTAATGGATATTGTTTTATTTTATTATAGCCACGCCCATAATTTAATGATGTGACATCTACTTAAGATTTGACTATAGTGACATACAACTATTTTCTAATATTTAAGCGATTTTTACAAGGTACATGTCGCTTGCATATCAAAATATATCTGTTGAAGATAACGAACATAAATAGAGCTTTTTAGAATTACTGATAGATCAAAAGAAGTAATGGACTCATTTTAGTTTCCTTTGAATTATTTGAAAGACTTGTACATAATATGCCTTCCGTAATACATTTATATCATATGATCGAGTTTTATTACAATTGTAAATTTTTGTTTAGAACGAATTTTTTATGAACAACAGAACACTTTTCACATAACGTGATACTTATTATTCATCTTAATGAAGAGTTTACTGTATTGTTGTGTACATGTATATCAAATACAAGACTCAGACTCTCAATGATATGTAAATTTTTCTTTTTTTTTCTTGCAAATGCACAAAAGTTGATCTTTTAAAGATAAAGTGCACTTCAGGATAAAATGTGTACTTCAAGAAACAAAAATTACATTTGTTAAGCTTTTTTGGATTATTGTGAATACTCTTGTATATAATACAACATTTAATATTGTGTATTATATACATACATATACACATACACACACACTCATATATATATATATATATATATATATATATATATATATTGTATATATAATAGCATTATTCATATTTGTAAGTTCATCTACTATTACACTTTATACAAAATTTCTCTCAAGAAATTATTATAATTTACGTTTTAATATAAAATCAACTTTCAAATGCATCAAGAATATATATATTTTATGAATCATGCAGGGATAATTTGAAATATTTTAAATAGACCTTTTTATGTAGGTATAAAACGCTTACTTACTGAATCAAGCAACCTTTTATTCACCTTTTGATTCAATCACTCATAAAGTCATTCAATTTGTAGCTGATTAAATTCGTATTTTATTAGAGTTGCTTCAGAAAAGCGTGTTCTATTAATTGAAAGTTTTGGCCAGATATTTATTAAACTATTTACTCAAAAAAGAGTTTTAAAAAAATTATTTTCGTAAGTGCGTTTTCACTTATAAAACTATCCAGCGCAACTTAAGGACGTGACCAAGTTAGAGTTAAAATTGAAACGCCAAATATAACCCCTTACTCTTATTGCCCATGGACCTCAAAGAGCTTGTTATAAATATTGGCTTTGAACATTAATGCAATGGAAAATAACGATTTCCTTCAAATAAATTAGACTGGCATTTGTCTCATAACATTTCGAAAGGACGGAAAATTTTCCTATTCATGGGAAAATCTTAGGAAATCTTCTGTTTCTAGTTGAGGAAAGTTCTAAACATAAAACAACTGACCATATTTTATATTTTGCTCGAACAAACACAGCTTTATTTATATAACGAATTTTAATTATAATTTTATTATAATGATTTCGCCTGTTCTGTTCCCATGATCGTGCTACGTTTTCAATTAAATTTGAAACGTAATAAATAAAATAAAAGTGTAAAGTTTGAACAGGCAACGTAAAATCATACCAAAGTTAATTTTTAAAATTTCAATCTAATGTAACTGAAATGTAATAAGTGTATAGAAAATTTTGAGTAGGCGTAACGAGTTTTTCCACTTTTGCATAAATTTATAAAGAATCACAAAGAAGAATCAAGAATTTTGGCATATCAAATATGGACATTGCCATTTAAAGGTCTTGCCGTCTATTTTTAATATTAATATTAATCAGCTTTTACGAATTTGTAATGTTTCTAGCAACTTTGCTTTTTCAAAGTTTACAAGTCCGACATTTAGATGGACAAATAGATCGTTTAGTTCGGCCTTATTAAGAGTGTAAATTCACATGTTTCTTTCGGGGTATTACATATGATTTAAGCAAATGCTTGATCTTCTAACATATGATGATGATGGCAGTGGATACTAAATTGTAAAACATTCCAAATAACACGGCTGATATAATTTCTACGCCACCAACAATTAAGATTACTTAGAGATTTGTAGTGTTGGTGTTTCTTTTGAGGCTAAAAAATTTAATTAGGCCTCCCTTCCGAAAAGACCTTTTTGGCATCATGCTTTCTGACAGATTTAACCCATTTTTCAAAATGAGCTGACAAATTTAATACGCATCTGTCCACTTTTGACACAATTCGGAAAAATATTGATAACAAAACGTTACAATAATAAATGGACGGATGTACTGACACAGTAAAATTATTGTAGACTTTTATCGCTTAGTTTAGGGCTGTCTAATTTATGCATGTGGCATAGTAACTGCAATCAAAATTTAATATAATATAAATAATATATCACAAAATAGATTATTATATAATTTTTATGTGTTCCAAATCTGTAATATAACAAAAGTGAACGAACAATTTCCTACTCAAAAACACATTCGTTTTCATCAAGAGAACACAATCTAAATATATCAAAATAATCAAAATAATCACGATGCTGATGGTGCAATATTTTATATATAAAATACAAAAATATAAATAAATAAATTAATGCAAAAAAGTGTAGTAATAATTTGCACCAACAACAAAACACACATAGGGCAAGAAATGATGCTGATGATGGTAAATTCAAAGGTGCAACAAGCAGGCAGCAGCCTTAAATAGCCATCGGCTAAATGCATATACGTAATTATGGCATTAAAGGCATGTTAAGTTTATTCGATTGCATGAAATATTCAAATAGAGAGTAAATAATTATAATAAGATAGCTTTTGGACTTAGTTGTTTATTTGCTCTACTCATACAAAGAGCACAATGATTTTTTTAAAAATTTAAGATTTTGATAAGATGTTTAATACATTTTCCAAAATCGAGTGATCCAAACGTACTTATAGAATAAATATTTCTAATGTTTCGCATCCAAAACTACAGTTAGATATTAATATATATTTTCATATTCCATGTTCCATGTTCCCCATATCTAAAGGATGTTATGCATTTTTTAAATAAATATTCATTATAATTTATAATTTTAAGGCAAAAATATAAAATTTAATAATAAAGTTTCGAAGCATTCTTTCATGAAAAAGATCTTTGAAATTTCCGGGGAAAGTTTTACAATATTTTAAAAGACTACACCTTCAAATTACCATATTTATATATATATTTTTATTATACTTATTCTTATTGTTGTTATTGTTGTTGTTGCTGGTGTTATTCTTGATATTGCATACATAAATAAAATTAGAATAAAATCACACTCAATGTAAATTTAATTGCAAACGGAACCAACACAATTTACTATTTGATTGGTATCAGACACAACTATCCATAACCCCAATAACCATTGGCCACAATAATAGCAACAACACTAATAATAATAATACATTGGCATTATCAGTTTATCTTACTATCATGCCTAAATGATGATGCATTCCACAAATTTTCCATCCAATTATTGATTGAAATGCTTGTAATCAGATAGCAACAAAAGAAAAAGAAAATCAAAAACAATGCGATAAATTTCTATATGAGAATACTAAACTGAATAAATTTCCAACAAATGTTGAACATAAACAAATGTTGAACATTTGTTGAATCATAACCTAGCCAGATCTAATTCTAATTGAGGCATGCGAATAATCATCAAATAAGTTAGAACTCTTCGATTCTATTCTGCTAAGTCAACATTTTGAACGTTAAAATGTTGCAAGAGCTAGTTAAAGATTTATTCACTCACATTTAGAATTCATTTATTATGATTATCTTATGGTAATTCTGTGTGTGTGGCAAAGATGTACAAATCTACTAAGGGTTTTTATAAAGGATGGTATTGTTGTGGCAGACGAGGTAAACTCTAATGTAATCTAAGTAAAATTTAAATAAAAACTGAAAATGTAACCTCCTATTTTTATTCCATATGCTTGGCATGTTATTATTTTTTACTGTTATTATTGTTGTTGATTGCTTGCTTGCTTGTTTGCTTATTTAGTTACCTTTTCATGCCCACGCTATTTTGCCATTTACCTACCGCTTACACACATTTGTTATAGAATTTAAATAATTTAGATATTTAACAACTAATAATCAAGTGCTACAACAAATAACACACACACACATAGATTTATACATATATCGTACATGTGCATATATAGGCATATTTATGGGTTTATGGAACAATGAACCTATTTATGCTTTATTTTTCTGATTTTCCTTTTTCATTCTATTATTGTTATTGTTATTGTTATTGTTATTGTTATTGTTGTATTACTTAACATGACATAATTGGGTGTTATGTGAAATTGTGCGAAATTTGGATAAATGTAATCGTAACAAAATATCAGTTGATTTAACGCGATCGAAGTGAACGGGTCGTTGGCGCGGTTTTTCACCGTCGCCGCCATGCCTAACAAAATGTCTTGATAAAAAAGGTCTCTCCATATAAATAAAAAATAATAATATTAAAATAGTTGTAATAACGAATAAAAAAGTTAGAGCGAAAATTTAGAATTTAGATGGGCCATAAAAAAAATCACTTTTAAAGAAGGTAAAAAGTTTAAAGGAGCGCCCAAAATGTTGCCATCCTTGATATTCACTTTATTATTATTACTAATAAAGAATATGCCAATTATACTATCGGTTCAATTGAGGCGTGTTTGGATGCAGGATCATTGTCAAAATGGCATTTGTACTGGCATTCATATTGGTCGCAATGATTATGTCATTATGTCACAAGCACCAATTACAAAGCAATTAATGTTGACATTTTTAAATTCAAGCATAGCCAAGATACCGCATTTAATGTTCGATACATTTCCCGATTTGCAAGTGTTACATATGGAGAATTGTTCGATAGAGATATTTGAGAAGCCGCAATTTGAAGGTGCCAGCAATTTAATGAGTTTATATTTGGGTTATAATCTATTAAAAGATATACCGAAGAATATATTTTTAGGAGCGGATAATTTAAATACACTCATGTTAAATGATAATCAATTGCGTACTTTACATAATGCCAGCTTTCATTCATTGAAAGAACTGAAGGAGCTGTCATTGGAGGGTAATAAATTGGAAATATTACCGTTAGCTGTTTTTGCTAATATACGAAAATTAATTGATTTAAATTTGGCTCGAAATCATTTACAGCAATTTCCACGTGGCATTTTTGATAAAAATTTAAATTTGACACGCATCAATTTGGCACAAAATCATTTCACAACATTCGAATCGGAATTATTTAAAATGCAACCGAAATTAACTGTATTAGATTTATCGGGTAATATTCTACAAGAATTAACCTTAAATTTCATTCAATTGGATACGATTTTAGCGAACAATTGCGATTTACGAAAATTAACCGTATACGGTTTAATTAAAGAATTGGAATTACGTAATAACTCTCTAACTGAGATACCACATATACCAAATACTTCCAATGTAACCAGTCTCGATTTATCACATAATCCATTAGGTGGCGGTGGTTCATTGAATGGCAACCCCTTAAAACGTTTTACTGGCTTATTACGTTTAAATTTCAGCTCATGTAATTTGCATAATTTGCCAGAGGGTATTTGGAAGAAGCAAACAAATTTAAAATTATTGGATATATCGGCAAATTCATTGTATAATATGAAATTCATAATGTTAGATAGTTTGAAAAGTTTACAATATTTCTACTTTCAACAGAACAATTGGAATTGTGATTTCTTGCAATTGTTAATGAATTCATTTGTGAAGCCACGTGATATATCATTCATGGAGGATAATTTGGCACCAGAATTTGTTGATGATTATATTGATGGTATTGCATGCTGGTATGAAAATAATATGAATTCAAAACATTGTAGTGGTGGGGATGGCGGCGGCGGTTTAGCCGATGCCTCTTTAGAATTAGCCATTGTACGGAATGATATTAAAAATATGATGGATACAATGGATAAAAAATTTATAAAAATCTATCGTTTATTGGAAGAAATGAAATTACGTTTATAATTGCAATAGCAATAATAATAATTACACGCATATATTTACATATAATATTTATTAAATAATCTATAATCTCAAAATGTTAATCAATTATTATACGCAAAACTTTAATCATTATTTATTATTATGATTATTTTAAAAGCAAAATATTTACGCATATATATATGTATATCAACAATATTCAACTATATAATCTATGCATGTACACGCATACATATATATATATATATATATATATATATATATATATATAAATTATGTATATTAAGTTCACTTTCTCTTAAGTTTATTTAAATGTAAATGAGCCAAACAGAGTTACGAAGGAAAACACGGAGCAACTGAAACCAATATCCCATTACAAGAAATTATTTATATATAATAATTTTTATGTTACGTTATGTAAGCAAAGGAAGAAAAAAGCGGCAGAAAGTAGAGCAAAATAAATTGGAAAAGTAATGATCCAAAGGAAAAGATCCAAATTTCTGCGTTCATTTTATATTTCGTTTTCATTTTCGTTTTAAACGAATTAGATTCATTTTACTTATGTCAGTCAAATGTTCTAACTGGCCAATTAAGTGATTGAGTTATTGGCATTTAATTACCGATTTCCTATTGAAAGCTATAAAAAGTATGAAAATAGTAGTATTAATAATAATAATATCAGATAATTTGCATTCCAAATTCTCTAATTTCCGAGTTAAGTTTTTCGTAGCCGTCTTCACGCTGAAGCCTTAAAATTGTTAGGCCATAAGACAACTGATTAGATGAATTGAAAAAATTCTTTAACTTTAAGAATTTTACATCTTTAAAAAGGCAACTAGTCCTGAGAAGGAGCAGCTCAACTGAAAATGGACTAAAATGTGCTTAACATTTAGTCACGCCCATGAGTTTTACGAGGTCGAACCAAAAACTTAATATGGTGCCACGATATGACCAATTTTAATAACTGTTTTGTCGACATTGAAGTTGGCTTTCTCGTTTAATTGTATTCATATAGTTGTCGAGTACAGTTCCATTTTCCCTAGCAAATGAGTAGTTTATGCTATGCTTGGTGCTATGACTTTGGTCTAGGAGTTTTACGTAGACTCCGCTTTTTCAACAAGAAGTAAGCTCTCTAATAAAATGATGCAGTACAAGTTTCACATTGATAGCTAGTGGTGATGGTATCGTACACGCGTGACTATCAACCGTAGCATGAAATTATACACAGTATATCCTTTAATTAAGACATCACGTGTGCAACGCTAACGGAATGTATCTTCTTTAAATATGACAACATTTTCAGCAAATGAGATATTTTCACTAGCGAAAAGAAATAAAAATAATGCTTTAGCAAAAAATAAAGCTTCCACTTTCCATGGAAAAAGGTGTGCTAAGAGAAAAGTAAACTTTTTCAAAATTACAAAACTTCAGTTCAATAATTTTGATATAATTACAATCTGGGAGATTCTGCAAAATCATGTATTTTTTTATTACAAGAAAATCTTACTTTACTGCTATTGGTGTTCGCAATATGAAAGAGATTTTTTAAAAAAAAGCGTACTACTATTAGTATTCCTATTCTTGTTATTGTTGTTGTTCGTTAATGTTATACGTAGTTTTGTTTTCTTTATAGCTGGCTTTTTCTCTTATTATCTAGCTTATCATAATTTTGTAAATCATTTTCATGATTAAGTTTTTGATCATTATGAATGGCTGAACGATTAAATGAGTGAACGAGTGATAAATGGTTGCCTGCCTAAACAATTAACAGACATGATTATACACTTTATAAGTTTTTATATTATTTATCTGGGGATCATTTATTATAATACATTATGCATTGATAAGAGCCGAATCTTGGACACCCAGCATTATGATACACAACTACATTACAATTCAGAGCGTGGTCCAGTTTTCCAGTAAAAGATAGAAAACATAAACGTAAATATAGCAAAGTGAAAATTTGGTATTGTACAATTTCGCGTAGGTAAGGCCGATTTGCATGATTTCCAAAAATGTTAAAATCCAATGGCCTTACTATTTGTGCAAAATTTGAGCTTTTTAGTTTTTCATTTTAAAAATAATGAGCAAAAAACTACCAAAGTTTGCTTTAAGGAACCCTATTTGGTCTCAGTAAACGTTGCACTGTGGGCGTGTCCTTTGACCTAGTTTACTCATTTTTATTACCAACATGTCTGCAAAAACTTCCAATGTTCTTACTAAATTTGCGCTCGATATCTCTTTTATTCCGACTGGAAGAAGTTTAACAACTTACGACCAGAGAGATAGACGGACAAATGGACAAATAGAAAGTTCAAATCGATTCAAAATTTGATGCTGAGTAAGAATATACTTTGTAGGGTTTCCGATGCTTCCTTCAAGGAGTTACAAAAATAATAACAAATGGAATATATCCCCAACCTCTGGATGACAGGTATAAAAATTAATTGCATGAAATGGGAAAGAGCAAGACTAGACGTTAAATTCAATCATCAACAAATATAATTAAATAATTTAAAGTAACATTCATGAAACAATGGAAAACTCCCTTTAAAAGTGTTAGAGTCGAAAAAAAAACATTTCAAATAGACGCATTTAAATTTTCCATGGGCGCTTATCTAGACACCTTTTCTTAGTTTTCCAAATTTATTTAGTCGAACTAAAATCGAACTAAAATTACTAAGAAATTCTGTAAAGAACTGTTCTCTCCAGTAAATGTACGCATCGAGTCATGTCTTTTTGGAGATGTGATACTTTCGTTCAAATAAATCAATGGATATATATAAAAAGTTGCGCAAGTGATTGATCAAATGTATGATTCAAATGTTGAATGAAACAAGCGATTGGCATGAAAAGCATGAATAAATTTTATATAAAATTATTACACTGACACGAAATATTAAATTTTCCATATAGAAAAATAACCACAAAAAAACATAAAACCAATAAAGAAAATGCAATAGAATTCTACAAAAATTAGTATAAAATATGTAACATTTGATGTTTGCCATATTTGAGAATTTCCATACATTTTTTCTCTTTCATTTTGCTGTTGTTTTATGTTTTCCTTTTACAAGGCCGCTAAAGTAAATCTAAATAAATAACCGTAACGGATGTACTGTCAATTAATTATAAATAAAATATTAAGTCTCTTTTATATCCTGCCTCAAACGTAATTCATTTTGTCATATTTTTTCTGGGCGCTTCTTTGCATCGCAATAATACACTAAAAAAAAGTGAAATGTTAATTTAATAGAAAAAAATAAAATAGTTCTATAGATCAGAAAACACATAAATTTTAAATAAAATTCTTAAAATCGGTTGAGAATTTATAAGTAATCTTTCCGCTCTTAAAAAGAAAAAAGGGCAACCTCTTACAATTCGTATCTGGATTGCTGATATTTGAGACACCCCACTTCAATCTCACTTTATTTGAACGAGATTGAACAAGAAATTTTTCATTTGGTCTTTTAGAAGTAACTAAATAAAGACGCATACAATAAAAATTTCTGCTTACAAAAAAGGAATTTTGGTATCGAAAAATTGCTCTGCATTTTATAGATTCAATTAATAAACCTAATATTTTGTAGAGTGTAATGTCCCGTCCTTTTCTACAGAAACGTGTAATGTTGCCCTAATACTTTTTAATTAAATGATAAAACTTTCAACATCACACTAAAATATCACTGTCTGCCATTTCTTGTACATTTTTAAGCTCTCATACGTTTATGGTTAAAAGGAAAAAGAAATGTTTACAAGGAAAAGTAAAAAAAATGAGACACGCAATTATGGAAATTACATTCAAAATAAAACAAAGATAAATAGTGGTTGTTATTAACTTACAAAAAAGGAAAACAAGATAAGAGTTACATTTAATTTCGGAACGTGAACGTGAGTGTAAATATAAGCTTATTAAATTTGATTAGCAGTACGAAGCATTTCATCCAAGTACGCTACGAAAACCAAATAATACGAAAGACTTCAGATTACGAGAGAAACCTATGAAAAAAATAAATTTCATGACTTTCCATTCGCATTCTTTTTCAGATTTCAAAGAGCACTCGAAAGTCAAAGTTGCAAGATTAATTTAAAAGAATAAGGAAAGTATGTGCATTTTAACGAAGTTCTAAATTATGGGAAATATTTTCCACTATTTAAGTGGCTATTGCTTAACATCCAAAATTAGACTTGGAAAAATATTAAGTTCAACATGAAGGACTTATACTTCACTTATTTTTTTCTCGTTATTCACTTTCTTTCTTTCAGATTAGATGCCAATTGTCGTGAAAGCTTTTCAGCATTTTATTCATTTAGCATTTACATTCGAAATGAATAAACATGATAAATTATTTAATATATTTATTTTTATTTTATCCGCTGTAATTATAAATTAAGCACAAACGAGCGTGCAAATAATATAAATTTAAGTGAAGTAAATTTCCGTAATATGGTACCGTGTGAAAAAAACAAATTTGGAAAATATAATTTTAGTTAAAAAGCGGAATTGGAATATTCATTAATCATAGTCTTGACTCTACTCGATGAATGAGTCGGATAGCTTACACTTTAGGGCACACAATTGGACATTATAATAAAAATACCCATTTCAGGTTTGCGAGTTCGCTTCAAATGAAAAAAAAAATGCTTATTGTACTTTAACTTTTACTGCAATAAAAAATGGCGCACCCATTAAGCTCAAATTGAGCTAGTTTATAAAAATAATTGGCTTGTAAAAGTAACTAATAAAGTTAGGATTAATTAAGCAAAAAGTGTTTCATAAAAAATCCCAAAAAACGGACGAACAGCAGATGATTAAAAAAATGCACCAAAATAATTCACTTTATTCTCAGTAAACTTTGTATATCAAAAGATCCGTTTCTTCCGATCAATAAATATTATATAAAGTGCCCTTAAATTGGCTCTCGTTATTACCGAAGGTGGTTGCAAAAATAAATCGTTCCCAGTAGTTTTCAAATGATTTAATCTTGACACAAATCACATAGGAATATAAATTTTTACCAATATACCCTTTAAATTAGAAAGATCGATCCATAATATATCCATGTAACAGGCATAAGGATACACCTTGAAAACAACTAAACTTAAAATAAGTTACAAAGTATTTCTGATAGATTAAATGAAAGATGGAACCATCTTAAACCTTTTTAACGAATACTGGCAGAGAGTTCAAGGAAAGCTCCGTCTGTTTTAAATATCATTTTCTTGTCGCATTTTTCTTTTTATTGTTTCTCTACACTGAATACAGTAAAGCGTATACATCTCTATGTGGCATATACCAAAGATTTCACCATGAAAAGTCACACATACAGAGAAACTAAAATTAAAGCAATGAGCAGCCACCAAGCTGCCAGTTCGCCCGGCTGTTAGATTTGCAAGTTGCCAGTCTGCCACGTTGCCATTATCAATTTATTGTAAAGTTGACAACATTGTCATTGCGTAATTTGTTTTGTTTAACTGGTTTAGTTCTAGTTTTATTGTTATTTTATTAATGTACAACATTTTCTGTACAATTGCCTTAGAATCATTGTACACACAATATGACATTTTCTTAAAAGTTTTTTTGAAGGAACGTGAAGTGAGAAGAGAATGAAGTTGTAGAATGAACATTGTAAGAATCGAAGCAACATGAAATACAAAATATGGTTTCCTTTTTTTTTTAGTTTTGCACAATCGCTTGTATCACAATTTAATAACATATACATACATACATATGTACATGACAGCAGGACACGTGCTTTTCACATAATTTCAAAAATTATTTTACATATGTAGAAAATTACGAATAGAAGAAGACGGGAAATTTTCAAGGAAAACAGGGACATTGCAGCAATTGCTTTGACACATAACCAAACAAAACTACAGACTAAAACAACCAGAGCAATGTTAAGCTTATACATATGCAATGAACATCTAAATTTATATAAACACACATATACACACATATACATATACATAATATATATATATATATATATATATATTATATATAATATAAAAAGTATAAAAAAAAATCGCACAAGAAACGCATGGAGTACAGAAGTGGATGCAGAAGAGCAGCAGCAAATAAATTTTAATGACAGAATTTTAATCATTTGATACTATTCCAACAAACCTTCTGTACATTTATGTATGCAAATGAGCGCGGTTAAAAATTATAAGTAATGTAATTTGTTATTATTAGAGTACTTTGAACTAATTTAATTGCAATAAAATAAGAAACTTATATTTTATTTATATATGTAAATATGTTTCAGAATCTACTTAACTAAATTAATTATAATCATTTAGGAATAATATTATAAATTATTAAATTTAATTATAACGTAATAAATTTAATTATAATAATTAGTAATTATTATAATTAAATTGAAATTTATTTTTATTTAATTAATATTCTTTATACTGATTTGTACAGATTTCTCAAAGGCCTTTGATAAAGTTTCCCATAGTTTATTAATTTACAAATTATAACGTCTTGGGTTCCCGCACAAACTTGTATGTTGGTTCTCAAGCTACTTGACTGGCCGGTCGCAGAGAGTGTTTCACAGGGCAATCATTTAGGTGAACTACTATTTGCTCTCTTTGTTAATGATATTCCCGAATATATCAACTGTGCTCGTGTTTTATTGTACGTAGATGATGTTAAATTATTTTTATCTCTTAACTCCATGGAGTATTCTTGTTTACTTCAGGCTGACTTTGAGCGATTGTACGGTTGGAGCCTTGTCAATGGCATATCATTGAACCTGAAGAAATGCGAGAAGTTATCGTTTGGTCGTACTTCGTTATTCACTTATAAGAATTTAGGGGTTACATTTGATTTAAAATTTAAATTTCATCTGCATATTGAGTCCTCAGTGAATAAAGCGAAATCAATACTGGGCTTCGTAAAGAGGTGGGCTAAAGAATTTAAAGACCCATTGTGCACGTCCTCTGTAAGACCAATACTCGAGTACTCTGTTGTTTTGCTTGGCTTCCGACTTATGACTGCTATATTGACCACAGTGAAGCCGTACAAAAAGGCTTCCTTATATTTGAGCTGCGTGGTTTAGGATGGGATGTTAACCAATTTGCCCACTCTGTCTAAACGTCGTGAAACGTTGGACGTTATTTTTATGGTAAAATTGATACAAGGCGGTATTTCCTCGCCGACATTGCTGCAGTCCATTTCATTTCATATCCCTGCTAGATTTTCCAGGCATTATGTACTTATAAAGCTGCCAAAATGTCGTGCCAACTACCAACTTTATAATCCTTTCTGTGTATTGTCTAAGTTATACAATGACTATTTTTATTTGTTCGACTCATCTATTAACTCGTTTAATTATATCAAGTACGTTGTGCTACACCAATAGTCGCCAGGTTATATCATTTGCAAATACGCATATTTTTGAAAACGTGTTTCTCATTTCGGTGATGGCGCTCTTAATAATGTGCGTATACTTCATGAGTTTTCATTAGCTTAGTCAGCCCATGAAGGTTCACATTTTGTACCACTATTTGCCACACATATAAGCTTATCGATTTTTTTGCATATTTTATTTGTATTTTTTTTTAAATTTTTTTATTTTGGTTGTTGCATTCTTTTTTTATTTTTTTTTTTTGGGTTTGGTACTATCGTTTGTTATTTTTATAACTTTAGTATTTTATTTGTATTTTTCTCCATATTAGTTGTTTAAGATTATTATGTAACTAATAAATATAAATTAATTAAATAATTAATCTTAATTAATTTTAATTAAATTAAAATCGATGACTTAATGTTATTTAATAATTTTTAATATCATCACTTTTTTAAGTAATTGAATTTTATTAATCTTGTTAATTAATAAATTGTAATTACATTAATTTTAATCTAAAAATTTTAATACACTAATTAAGTTGATTAAGTGCTACTTCCTTTAATGCAACATTAATTAAGCTATTAATTATTTTTTCTATTTTCTTTTTAAGTAACTAAAACTAATGAATTTAATTACATTAATAAATTATAACTGCATTAATTGTAATCAATGAATTTTAAAGTCCTTTCTCAAATTGATAATTAAATATAATTTGAATTGTGTTAATTTTAGTACATGAATGAAACTATTTCTTTTTAAATTAATTAAAATAACAAAAAATTAAAATTATTTGTATTTAATTATTATACTGGATCTATTTTCTTTTTTTTAAGCAAATTATTACTTTCGTTCATTGTAATTCATGATATTTTGTTAATTTCTATTTTAATTAATTAAAATGTATTAATTTGAGGAGTTAACATTTATTAATTATCTTTGGTAAATTTTTTTTATATAAAAATGAAATTAAAACAATTAAAAATACAAAAGTATTATTTGATTAATTTTGTAGAGGAAATTATCTCAAACAGATTTTTTAATTTTGTTTTAATTTTATTTCTAAATTTCGTTAATTTTTTCTTTTTTGAATCGAAGAGTTTAAATATCTTTTTTTTTAAATAATATTTTTAAAATTTTATATGGTACTGTTTTCTTTTTGTGTATCAGTTGAAAACGTAAAAATTATTTGAGAAACAAAAGCCAAAAGTTGTTTTAAAAAGCAGTATTAAACAAAAATACTACTTAAAATTCTATTGTTTAAATGTTTTCTCGAATTTCCCATTTTCCATTTTTGTAGATTTTTTTTTTTAGATTTCTTTTTTCTTTTCACTTCTCCAACATATAAATAAACAATAATAAATTGCATTTCACGCATACATGTACATAAAAGTATACATAAAGTATAGATGAAAAAAACACAAGCAACATACTTAATGGGAAAAAAATTTATGGCACAAATGGGAATAATTTCATATAAATCCAGACAACAATGGAATGAGTGATTTGTGTTTTTCTTCTTTCTCTCTCTTTTCCCTCTAATTTCCCCCTCAATAACTTAGCATACTTAAATATGTATTTGATAAAAGAAAGAAAGAGATAGAGATAGGGAGAGAGACAGAAATAAAAAAAAATAAGCATAAAGATAAAGAACAATAGTTAAAAGCCATTATCATATAAAATTTGGCAAATGGAACAAAGCAAACCTTATAATTGGTTGTGAATGAAATTTAAGTTGAAAATCCTAAAAAGCTTTATTATGCTATGCCACTTTGTCTGTACTTTTAATTCGATCAAAATTACACAAAAAAGAAAAAAGTAAATGACCATAAACATTTAAACATTTAAAAAAAAAGAGAGAGAAAAATTAAATTAAAATATTTTATTAAAAATTGAAATAAAACTTTGAAGATCAAATATTAAAGACTTATAACTTTAATAGCAAAACATTCAATTTTATTAGATTTATATGATCCACCTTTCTGCTATGTATTGTTAATATTCTTTTCATTCTTTAGAATTTCATTTAAATGTTACTAATGCAATTCTTGTAAGATTTATATAAAAAATCAGCACGGGCCAATTAAAGATTTTTAAACACACCATTCAGAAATCGAAGTTATATTCATTTTGTCATTACATTTACGAAGTCTAAACGGAAGCTTTAGGAATAAAAAAAAGCATATATATATTCTTGATATTTTTGATACAATTTTGAATCGATATGGTTACATTCGTCTGTCTATCCGTCTACCTATCCATCTGTCTATCTATCTGTCTGTGTATTGTAAGCTGTACCCTGATCGCAAAAAAAGAGTTATCGACTTCAAGTTTATTAGAAATAATGGAAATTTATGTATGCTAGTTAATGCTAAAAGTAATTCAAATCGATTAAAGGACATGCCTACAATATAACCTAAACTAAGAACATCTCTAACTTTTTAAGCAAAAAATTATTTGTTGCTTATAAATGGAAAACTGCAACCAACAAAAAGTTGAAACTTTCTACAAATATTACACTATTATTATTACACAATATTTATATAAAAATCATGCAAATCGATTGTATCCAGTCGAAATTATTAAACTGCAAATTATCTATCTATATCATAAATTGCCAAAAATTATCTGTTTGGCTAGAATTTTGCTCCAGCAAAATATAATTTTTTTTGCTCGTTTTTCATTTCACATTACTTTATAAGCAAAATGTAAAAAACAAACTTGTATTCTGTTAATCATTCTAACCATAAAAAGAATTTTAAGCAAATTTGATGAAAATATCTTGTAACAGTTTCTTATAAGAAAGTTTCTAGATGTCCCAGTGATAAGAAACATTTAAAATATACATAAAATATTTTTGTTGTAAAATAATTTTATGTAGAAAATTCAAATTTATCAACACGAATCAAGTTTTCTTTACATGCATTGAATCAATCGTTTTCTAAATCTATTTCAAGTTTATTGTCATTCTATAAACCTGACATTTATGTGGTTTAAAATTTTGAAAATATTTTATGAACCTTTTTAGATTTAGCCTATTTTGAGTTAACAACAATTAAAAGTTTGAATATTTTCGCATCATGTCATGTGATGCGCTCCATATTTGGAAAAGATTGTTATAAAAGCAAAAAATTAAGAGTTCGCCCAATTTTTTTATAAAATTTTATAAAAAATTTTAGTTTGCTATATCAAGCTCATATAAAAAATGAATAACAAAGATCGACACATTTCTTAAACCTTAATTGATTAATTCTCTACACTTTAGAACTTTAGCTTATTTTTATATTTTCCTTAGATTTATAGATTTTTAAATAAGTCAAGTAATTAATCTGGATCGTGAATCTTCTTTTTTGTGTTGGTATTCTATGGAATTATTTTTGGTGACTATTACACAATTATTCATTTTCGCTCTTTCGGCAGCTATTACATAATAATTAAAATTCTATGAAAACACTACCAAGAACAACAACAAAACGAATAATAATAATAGAAATTAAAGAATGTATAAAATAGGAAAAAAAGAATCAGGGAATTACATTCTAAATTTTATATAAATAGTTGACGTATGTTGCTGTTATTGCTACTGCTGCTGCCATATCCTGTCTTCTCAAAAATATTTGGCATTTACAAAAACCATAATGAATTCTACCATAAAGAGAATTTTTCCAAGCACTTGTTGTTAAAACTTGAAAACCATGAAATGTATTAAATTTAGGAATTTTCATGGTAAGCAAACCGCCTTAAAATATGTCGAAAGACAAGAAGAGAAAGGAAACGAGAGAGAGAAAAAGATAACGTTTTAGAGTAGAAAAGAGCATTTTATTATTATGCATAATAATTATAATATAAATAAGTTCTTTCTATGCATTTTATATTTATATATATATACATTTATATTCCATAAAAAAAACCAGCAATCAACAATAACACCAACAACATGAATTTTTTACGCTTATCTCTTAAATGAACAATAATTGAAAAGAATAATAAAGCAAGCAAAGTGCTGGTTTTAAGCATTTTTTGGCATTGCGATCAACTGAATAAACATACAAATTGCAAATCTGTGTACATTTTAATGGAATTCAATTAACACATTTTAAGCTGGCACAAACACATACACATACATACTCTGCATATACACATACCCATAATGAATAAATATGTTATATTTTAAATTATATGAACTCCTACAAGTATGCTATGTAAATAAAAAACAATAGAGCTTTGTTCATCTTCTACAATTTGTGATGTACAATATTATAAGTTTGTGACTTCCTAACTCAGTTAATAGAAAAACGAATAATTTTTTGGATCGTCCACAGTGTGTCCATAGGCATGTTAATAATTCATCAAGCTACTACAAGACCAATAAAATTCAGTAAACAGACATGCTTTGATTTCAAAGCCACACTTATTAAAAATGATTAGAATTGGATCATGTTTGAGACAGTTCCTTAAAATCTCTTTATATAAAAAATTTTTAAGTTTCGCAACATTGACAGAAAACAGTACGTGGCCACGATTTAGACTAATTTAGGCCAAATGAACTTATTGATTAGATTTATACAGATTTTCTGAAAATTTTCTGAAAAATTATTACATTCTCCCTTTCTTTTTTTTTTTTATTTTCATCTATGATTCATTATGTACAGTTTTTCATCTCAATAAAACAAATGATGCAAGATATTTAAGAGAAGCCAATAACTAATAATTTTACCTCTTGCATCTTCAAGGGTAATTTATTTAAAATCTCTATCAAAAAAAAAAAAGTAAATGACAAAAGCCTTTGTTGTTTATTTGCTGCTTTTTCATAACAAAAAGAAACAGAAAGGTGAAACAGATCTTCCATATATATTTCGAAATGAGATGACTAGTGTCGAAAATTTGTTGTATAAAAGTGACCACAATTTAGTTGTATATATAAACAATTGATAAGTTAAACAATTGCAATAAAAATACATGACCAAACTCATGTGAAGATTTAAAGATCTCAATAAATGATAATGGACACATGATGCTAATGGTTATAATAATGGTTAAAAGTTCATCATCTCAATTCTCTTTAGCTTGAAACTTTTAAGAATTAATATCAACCAAACAAGCAATGCAATGCACCATTTTGAAAGAAATGATTTTCTTTTTTTCTTATATCAAATATACGAAAGACATTTATAGATTGTTCATTGTGCAATTAAAATTCTGAAAGGAATATCCATACAAGCAAAATAAATTACAATTTATCAAACAATACAATACAATACAATAAAGCAAACAGTAGTACAGATCAACTCACAGAAGTAGAGAAGAAGAGAAGGCGTCCATAACTATAAAAAATGTTGTTGCTTGATGTTGCATACACAATTTATAAATTTATGATGAAATGACAATGAAATGTATGTATCATCATCATAATAGTTATATATGTATAACTATTTATATTCATGTTATTGTTAAAGTCGTCATAATTGAATCTAATGAAAGAGAGTCAGAAAAAAGTAATGTGGCAAGACATAAAAGCATAAAACATACAACAATACAATACAATTTTTGTTGTATTATATATGTATGTATATATGTGTATGTAAAATAAAAACTTTAAATGAAAGTGTAAAATAAAAAGCTGAAAAAGTGCCACCGATAGCACACGGCATAAGCAAAAGTGATTGCTCTAGAAACCTTTATCTATAACAATCTTTTATCTCGGACATTTCTTGTATTCCATATAATTTTATTAAGAAAAAATGCCTCCTTCAATATAATTTGAAATGCACAAATAGTGTTGTATCGATTCACGACTCTCTTTTTAAAAGGCAAAGAAATAGTCATAAAATAATCTCAGATCATTCTTCAAATATCTAAATAACAAATTTTTAAATAACAAATTATATAAAAAAAAAGATTAAGTAAAAGGTGAAGCATAATCCGGCTCTTTTAGTTTAAACAACTCTTCAGAGCTCACGACTCATTAATAATTCGTTTTTACCTTAAACCAATCCCAGTTATTTGCTGTTAAGGATTTGCTAAAATTATCTTCGAATTGAATTAAATTAATATTTGGCCACAATTTGAAAGCAATTTTTTACAAATGTTTGCCCATCTCTGCTTTATAAAATGTGTATAGTATGATGCGAACTCAACAATTATTGTATTGCTATATCATCGATATGAAAACAGTACACTTTTATTTCATTTTTTTTTTATTAATATACAACAAATACAGAAAAAAAACATTAAAAAAAAACAAAAAAGAAATAACAATAATTTCATTCGATATTCATAGATGTTTGAGTGTTTGAATTTATGAAAATCTATAGAAATATCAATTCAAATTGAAAATTGCAATAAATTTGACATTTCATATTTCATTCAAATGTTGTTGCTTCTTTTTTCTTTTTTTGTTTTGTTTTACTTTCTCTACCTAAAGATTTGATTTTTTCTAATTACAAATGAAATCGAAAATGTTAAAAAAATAATAATATGCATGCATACATTTCTTTCTATTAATTACATAATATTTAAATACTGTAAATTTCATTCTTGATTACATTGAGTAATCAGTATAGAATTTTTGTTATGTAAATGATTTCATGAAATTTAAATCTTTTCAAATGAAATTTAATATTTGTTGTTGCCATAAAATTTAATTAATGCAGCCTATATATTGATGATATAAAAAGTAAGGAAAATCTAAATGTTCATTGCACTGAAATGGTTAGCTGGTTAACCAATTCGAATGACACTTAAACCAAACCAAAAAACAAATTAAGAAATGTCCATACAAAGAGAATTTTAATTAAATATTAAATTGTGTTTTGTTTAAAATCTGACAAAATCAGGTACAGAATAAATGAAATTCAAAGTTAGAATTGTATGATAGAAATTTAAAGTGTATTTCTGAATTAATTTATGTTTAACTAGCACCTTTGATTAAGTTAAGTTTAATATTAAACGTGCTCTCAAAAAATAGCATTAAAAATAATAAATTCCTAGGGGAACAATTCTGAGCTTACTTCTCTTAACTACTTATTTAAGATCTATTCGTTGGCAGGCCTTAACTTATTCCGTATCGGAATCATTATTTAAAAACTAACTGAAAAGTCATTGAAAGAAAGTATCTTTACTCGATGATAGAACATTTATGTTGTGTCCTTAAAGGTACCCGCTTTTTTTACAATCTAGGCTTTATCATTTCAATATCTATTCAAAAAGAACCAGCGACTCTTCGCAGTAGCAACCATAAAATAAATAAACTCCAATTTGTGGAAGATCTGTAAGAAATCAGTCGGAAAATTTGAATCAAATGGATCTTTTCGCAAGAAAAGAAATGCAAAGAAAATTATATTTTACCATCCATAAATTGAGAGATAAATTGAATGCACTTTGATTCATTTTCTTGCATTCCAAAAGTTACAATAAAACTTTAAAATATCGTACTACTAAATGTACCTGTCACATTCCATGAGTTTTATAAATTTATTACAAATTACGTTTGGATTAATAGACCTCAATCAATCCTCAATATTTTTTATTATAATAAATTACTTATTATGTGGCAACACCAAATGAAATTTAATAAGAAATTTAATAATTCTCTTCTTATAAATAAGAAGACAAGCTCATATAAAAAATATGGACAGATGTTAAAAATTCCTTAAGAAATTCTTTCAATTAAAATTAACGAAAAAGGAAAAGGGGGAGGTTGGAAGAAAGAAATGAAAACTACGTCAAACAAGCAGCTTATTTTTCTTGTTGCATTTAAAATAAATTGGATTTACGTTAACAAATTGTTTGAAGTTTCCTTTCTCATTTAACAGAAAATGGCAAAAAAGGTATAAATCGTCAAATAAAATTAATGGCATTATCGACTTAAAAAAATGCTTAATGAAATGGTTGATAATAATGAATGAACTTTTTAATACTCCACTTAAATAATATTTAATTAATTTAACTGTTACAAATTTAATTCCATTTTTCTTAAGTCCTTCATTCCATTATATGTAAATTATTTAGAAATTGTTCTTTTATAGTTTTTTTCTCTTTTTTTTTTTTTGATAACTTTTTCAATTCCCTTGTGATAATTATTTGATACATAATTCTCATATGCATGATTTTGAACTTCAAACTTAAATCCACATTGCATTACAAAATTGTCAAATGAGTCGTCTATATAAAATTCAAGTCACAAAATTTGAAAAACAAGTAAATATAATTTACCCTAAACCAAGAAATGAATAGAAAATAAAAAGCTGCAGTAGATATGTTATGCTCAAAAGGCAACCAGTAAATACTCATACTTGAAAGTCAAAAAAAAAGCAAAGCGAATCAGAAGTCAAAAAAAAACCTTTTTTACATTCGCACCTTTAACAAATTTTCTAATTTTTTTCTTTTATGGCAAAAACTTTTCATGAGAGAAATACTCTGGTCCGACTCTTTTCAATTTGAACCTCGTCCGTTCTTAAGACTTGATTAAATTTTTTATACATATAAAATTTAATCAATACCTATCAAAAATTGTTGTCACAAATTTCATACAAAAACATTCCATAAACTAGAAATAGACAAATCGAGAAATGCACCTAAATTGATTTCTAAATTGATTTGATAAACTAAAAAGTGCGCTAAAGTGCTTCACAAATTTTGTTTACACATATTATACCCTTTTGCAGAAATTCTATAAATAATTATAAGAAATGTTTATTCATTTATTACCAATATTAATTTTCGTAATAATTTATAAAGTTTGGCGAGTGTTAAAGGAAACTGTTGCTTCATGTAATTTCCTCTGCCTGCTCTTATATTCTTTTAATTATGCAATAACAGAGATGTATAAATTTAAGTCTATTTAAATAAAATGGATTACTTTGATTTGTATGTTTGTTTCTTTTCCATTGAAAATAGTAATGTTGTGATGGTGTAACAATTCTACACTATCACAAATATAATTAGTCGAGGAATTATGTCTAAATTGTAATGCTAATTAATTAATCAAAAATTTTTGTACTTTAAACTTAACTTTTACTTCTAGTTCATCCAAATGAGCCCATCTCAAGGCAAATGGGATTGAGATAGATACATTTTTCAATGCACTAATTTACTGGAAAGCCTTACTTGATTGAAACAAAACCTCATAAAATTCGAAATTAATTACTGCCCGTTAATTAATATTATGCTTAATAGGATATAATTTGTGAGTTATTTCGAAAGATTATAAAGAATTAAAAATGCTTAAACTACAACAATTTTAACAACAATTTCTCATAAAACACTTCTTTTTAAAAAGGTCACTTAAGTGAAAGATTTATATAGATTTGGTTATATATTTTTAATGGTATTCGCAGGGCAAGGCAGTACTTTGTTATGTTGTAAAATTTATATCAGATCGATCAATTTCTTGAAGTCCTTTTTCATATAAAATAATATTAAGTGATTACTACATTTTCTAGTCTACCTTATGAATAATGATATTTATTTAAATGATGTGTAGAGCATTCAAAAGTCAGTTATGTACCTTATTTTATAGTTTTCACAAAAACACAAGAAATTCACAATTTTGTAAAATCTAAATTATGTTTACGTATCCTTTTCAAATCTTTGTATATATTTAGGTCAGGAAAGATAGAGTTAAGCCACTTCATTTCACTTTCACCTACTTGTAATCCAATTTATTTAAAATTCATACCAAAAGGAATTTTAAAATTGTTTTATATGTAACTTTGTACATACATTTATTTACATTTATACATTGCTAGCATTAGTTTGTAAAATATGCATTAGAAATGTAAAGAGAGCAAAATGAAGTGAAGTCTTTTTAAATCATATCACAATCCATTTTTGATTACAAGTAAAATAAAGAATAGAAATTTTCATTTGTACAATTTTTTTATATGATAATATACTTAGTTTTATCCATGATACTCTTTTGCCTTTTTTTTTAGATCTTTGTTTTTGATAATTCCTTTTTGATGGATATACCAACACTTAAATTCCTTTAAAGCAACAGAAGGCTTTTAGTTACTCTTCAAGTAATTCTATCTTTATCAATCAAGAATTATCGTTATTATATGGAATTAAACTTAGGGAAAACGATTCTCAAATAATGTAAAACGTTCAGCATGAGGACTTATCATAATCGCGTAGAGAACATCTTTGAAAAATTTTGCAATTAATATTTCATTTTATAGAAAAGCATTTACTTAGTTCAGAGGTAATTACTTCTAGGATCCATTTGCTTAGCTCAAATTGAATTCACATTTTAAAGGACTTTAAATTCTTCAAAGGAATTTCAAGGTGTCCTTTAAAATTATTATTTGTATAAATAATTTGTATAAATATGCCACAGTAAATGTACTCTTTTTTTAACTTGAAATTGTTTAGAAAAGCAGAAAACTTTTCCAAATAATTCTAATTGGAATCACTATCACATACACAAACATGCCATACCACTTATGGTTCAGAGTATAATAAGTTTGTCCAGATGTTTATAACACACCAAACGAGTTGAGAGAAAGACCCACTCGATTCAGACTCACTTTCTGATTCGATTTAAGCCTGATGGATTAAAAAGTGCCCGCTTGTTTTAAATATAAATCTTACATATAAAAGAATAATTGATATCCACGATGACGAAACGACGTTCAAACTTAGCCCATTAGTTTAGTAAATGTTTCTTCTACTTTAAATTCTCTTCTGTAAAATTATTCTCCACCAAATTAGCTAAGTAAATTTTGACACCTCTTTATATAACTTTGACGACATTTTTACATGATATCAAATTATTTATTCATAAAGTTAATTTAACAAATTTGATGCATACATATATTAAATTTTAATAAATTATTTTGTTAAAGAAATTTCAAGAAAAACATTTTTGTCATTTTGAAAATCTCTCTCTCCTTAAACAAACAAAGAATGCTATAATAAAAATGATTCAAAAATTTTTTCATAAGAAATTTTTCATCTTTAAATTGATTTAAAACACTTCAAAATTACAATTCAAAATGAAATGCAGAGAAAAGTACAATGAAATCGTCCAATAAATATCAGAAAAACTAATCATAACGTACAATTCAATTTATTTAAAAGTCTTTCTTAATTGATACTAAAAATACATTTAAAAATTTCCAGCCCTTTATTCCCAAATTGTCATGCAAACATCATTAATTTAAAAATATTGAAAAAATCATTCATTTATCTCTAATTAAATATATTTCAATCATTTATGCACAACATCATCATGTTCTTCTATATGGAACTGTAAGTTTTCATGAAGATCTATTCACTTCAATAGAATTCAATCTCGTGCAATAAATTTTCTTGTTTAATATTTTCTATTTTTTTTTTATAAAATCTTGTGATGCAAAAAATAATTAGTTTAGTAAACTATGTAAAACAGAAAACAAAGAACTGAAAATTCCTCAATATCTTTCTATATCAACTTTTAAATCAATCTATTTACTTGTCTGTCTGTCTGTCGCTTAGTTTTATTATTTAAGCTTTCTTATGATCAAACAACAGAAGTCAATTTTGAAAATATTCTTATAAATTTCTTTTACGATCAATGACATTGAAATTTGATGAGATCGAGCAATTTTATGGATTACTCGTTACTTTTTTAAAACTACACTTCAAAAAGCGTGGTATTTTTTATTTGAAAATTGAAAATTCGTTTAAATTGAGGCATTTTTCTCGAAACCCTTTGACACCATTAAATCTAAACAGTGCGTCAAAGTTTCTTAACTTTTTTCCATCATGTAAAGTGAAATGTTGTGGAAAATTAATAGATGGCCATTACAAACTACAACATTTCCACTTTGGCCATTTTTTTTGACCATCAATTAAAATATATATGAAATATATATTGTGATAAAAAATTTCATTTTAATTTAATATTGTCGAACATTTAATTGAGTTGTGCTATACGTGGAAAATTTATTTATATTTATACATTTCAACTATTTTCAATAAGTTTTGTCTCTGAATTAAAACACATCTATGTACTATGTCTAAATATGTCAGAAATTGTCATATACAACTTGATAACCGACAGGCAGACGGGCACAAATATTTAAAACAATTCTGAGAATTATTTTGATTCGATCGGTATAATAAAAAATGGGTCTATTTCAACTCCTTGTGAATGTTACAAACATCTGCATAAACTTATAATACCCTGTACAACAAATGATGCAGAGTGTAACAATAAAAGCTATTAATTGAGGCGCATACTGAAAACGCACTTAAATACTTAATATCAAACCTTCAAAACAGAGTTTCATTAATTCCGAATAAACTTGAACCAAAGCTTAGACAAATCAAATCAATCAACTGCATCAGTTATTTTAGGTCTTTCTTTTCCATCTAGCAACCCAACAATTTCTCCAACAATTTTGCTAGAAACTTTCTAATTTTTCTCATTAAGCAAGAAAAACGTAGAGAGTAAGGTAGAATAATTTCATGAATAAGGTAATAACATTTTCTAGGGCAACATTTTGGCATACCAACTTAACTATTTATGGAGTATAAACGTCAATAACAATTCCGCACAAACCAATAGCCACTTAAAGGATAATATCATTACAGGAAACACTCATTCGAGATATTTAATGGAATTATTGAGAATGAAAAGCATGAAAAAGGAAAAGCAAAGAAGGAGAATTGAAAAATTACTCCTTTAAACAATATAAAAAAAAATATAACAAAAGAAATTAGTTTACTCGATTTCCAGCTGAGCCTTGATAAGATATACATGGATATATATAAAAAGACTAAAAATTACTGACAACAAAATAGAATGAAAATAATATCGTTGATATTATGGCATTGCGTTCATGGAGCCTTATTCGCCTACTTTTATTTTATTATTACACCTCGTATTAGGCATTCTCTTCCAATTATGCAGATATATATTATATATATATATATATATATATATATATATATATATATATATGTGTGCGCGTGTGTGTGTATGTGTATGTGAAGGATATATATATAAGTATATACTTATTATTTAAAGAACATAATTCCATTTATTCCCTTTTATGAGCAAAGCAAAACATTTTAGAATTTATGGCATAATCATCTAATAAACATTATTCTATTGAAGGCAACTAAGAAACTTAAAACGTTAAGAATAATGGACTTTTAAAACCCCCTATAATTTAAATGATAAAAACAAAAATTAATAAATTAAGTGATATGCTTAACCAAGGAAAAACAGAATCCGTTTGCGATAAATTTTGTTAATATTGAAATGAATTCAAAATATAGAACAATCCGGTCCAAAATTTTATTTAAACGCCTTGTGCATTCAAAGTTTTCTTTTTAAGAACTTACGCTAAAGACTTTTAACTTTTGGGTAAATTTTACCCATACAAAAATTTAAATCCTTTATGAAATTGATTGAACTAAAAAGTACTTGATTTAGCTCAAAGTCTTTGAAGAGTTACGTTATTTCTCTTAGTTTTCTATTCATTTCTGATGCACTTTAAAAAAAGGGTCTAATTTTGTAACTGCCTCTTACAAGAGTTATAAGTCGTATAAATATTATTTTAGACATTTAATTAGTTTAATTAAATTACATGAAATTAATTTTTAGAATAAAGCTCAAAGTTTTGCTTCAGAAATAGTTCGCTAGAAACTAAATCCGTTGTATTCATTAGGATAAAGAGAATAAAAATGGTTTATAGCTTTTTTATGGGGAAATTTATTAAAGAAATAATGCAGCAATTAAAAAATTCACCTAATAAGTCATAAATTGAATTGAACTCAAAAAAGTCATAACAAAGCACTCGGAGTGTTGAATGGATAAATTTTAAAATGGTTTTAAAAATTGATTCTATATTCAGCAATAAAAATTGAAAGATGAATGAAGACGCCTTAAGGATACATAAAAACTGAATTGTATGAAACAATTATCCTTTAGGTATGTATGATTTAGTTCATTTAGCTTTTTAAAAGGTAAAAATAATAATAAAGAAAAAAATATATCTCAATATAAGCAGATTTATTCAGATTATCACTTCCTCACCTGCATAAATATGCGTAGAAATGTTTATAGAAAATATTAAATATAAATATATTGCACTATCGTCCGTGTCATGTGTCATGTCGCACATGCATGAAATGATTGTGATGCATACAATTCTTTAAACATTTTTTATGCTAATCAGCTAAATGTTGAGGGTATATTAACTTTATCATTATGTTTGTAACATCCTAAGGGCAATGTCAAAATATATATACAACTTCCTGATAGGCATTCAAATCTGGATCGTTTAAAACTGCCTGTCTGTCTCCCTCTCTTAATAAATTGTTAACATTCTCATGGCCGTAAAAATTGAGATATCCAGCTCAAATTTAGCAGAGACATTGATTGTTCTTGCCTACAGCTTGATAATGAAATGATAATGGAAATGGGTAAAATTGGTCAAGCGAGATGAACTGCATAAATTGAAAACACCTTTCATCATTTTAAAATAGAAAAAGTTAAAATTTTGTACCAGGATTAAAATTATTGGCTACATTTTCTCTTTTGTTTAATAGTTTGCCTGGTGAGTGTTCAAGAATTGTCCCCAGCCAAATATAATTTTCTGATTTTATTGCTTGTTTCTTTCCCTCTTTAGTTAAGCTATTTCTTTTGCTTTATTTTTGTCCTTATAACAAACATGAACATGAAATTGAAGGTAACACGATTATTTTATATGAACGTTGTTTGTTATTTGTTGTACAACAAGCACAATGACAATGTTTAAAACAATATTTAAATATGTAATATCGTAACACAATAAAGTCAAGCAGTTTCTTCTTTTGTGAAGAGTTAAAATATAAAAACATTTCACTTGGTTTTACACAAAAAAGAAAATAAACCAAAAAAAGAAAAAGAAATATAAATTGAACATTTTCAGCATAATCATAAAATTCTAACGCATATATATTTACATATATTTATATATATATATATATATATATATATATATATATGTACATATGTATAGATATGTATGTTTGATGCGGCGCATATTCATCCATTACGATAGTAAGGTGAAACCTTGAACAAAAGTAATAACAATCGATCAAGCAATATTTAAAGCATGCAATGCTTATGATGATGATGATGATGATAATGATGATGGCGATGATGATAATGATGACAAACATAAATGGCATAAGAAAAAAAAGCAATTGAACTATTAAGTATCTCAAGGTCATTCTAGGCATAATAATGTAAATTTTAGAGAAATTTTTGTAAGAAATTTCATAAATCAATTTGAACTTTTTGGATCATAAAAAAGCTTATAAAATAAAGTCTTTTGAAGCATAAAGTTCCGTGGTACAGACATTTATCACCAGCAATATCATTATTGTCATTTACTTTTAAGAAGAAAAGCCCATGGTAAAGTACTTTTTTGCTTGAGACGTGACTTCATCTAAAAATCGTGGTTGGAAAATATCAAAAGGCTCAACATTTGTCGTTAAAATCGGTTCTAAGCATACCAATTCTTTATCGTCTCACTTTTCTTGAATCAACAATAATTAATCTATTAATCTATTAAGGCTAAATAATAATTCTGTAATTAGTCCTTAGTTTGGATCACTTTCCATTATGAAATAATGAACAAAGCCTTATTGTTTATACAAGAATCTTAAATGAAAGATATTTCTCCATACTCATACAATATTTTCTACATAGATTTTATTAGACCAATAAACTGCTTTCTACAACTAATTTTTATCAAGATTTTCATACAAAAAGAGAAACATTTGTCAAGGTTTCACACAGCGTTTATGTTAAAAATGGAACCGATAATTTTGATGCAATTTTTGCTAAAATATTCTCTTAGGTAGGAAGTCTTCTAGAAATATTTAAAGAATAGAAAGTTATAGACTGAAAAGAAAGAACAATTGCATTAAGGGCCAACCAAACAAATCATATTGATTTTCTGGAAATGATTTTAGAAACGAGCACTACAACAATAAATCATGGTCATATCTGAATTTTGCAACAAAAAAAAAACTGAGGACAAACTTCATAAACCTTTCTTATAACAAATTGTATTGTATAGAGTATAAAAGATATTTAGATATGCATGTATGTAAATAATGCATGTATGCATGTTTACATAAAATATGAATAAAATATTGGTTGAGTGTATGGGAGGCAGAGAAGCGGTAGCAATAGACGCCTGAATGGATCGTACATTGGCATAGACATATTTAATTTCAATGTACACTACACTCAAATGTAAACTATTGTCCTTTCATATTATGTCATATAACATAACGTAACATAATGCGCATTAGGCGAAACACTGCATGCCACAAATGCTTAGCAAATGTTTAGTGAACAACATTTTTATGGCAAATTGCCATAAATTGTTAACATTTTTTTCCAAGTTTACAATTTTCCCCCTAAAAAAAAAAAAAAGAAAAACACAAAAACAAATCCAAACATTATCATTATCAAAATCGTAATCATAATCATAATATATTTATATGTATGTGTGTGTGACGTGAATAGATTGGAATTTGAAAAACTTATAAAAACCTATAAATTTAAAAGCTTGACCTTAACTTTTTTGTTTCAATTCACTTTAAATTCAATTCAATTATCAATAATTCAATTGGGAGCAGGCGAGAAGTTTTCTTGAAATGTACACTTCATTTGAGGCAAATTTTAAATTTTAACTGACAAAATATTCCATTTCATGTATTCGAAGAAAATTAGCTATAAATTCGCACTCTTTTTCGAAAAAATTTACCATAAATTTTCTCTTTGTTTCCTAATGATCAAATTACATACATTTAGAATTAAGTAGGTTCCAAAAATGAAAACTTTACAGAAGAGTCCATGCCTTGCACCTAAAACATTCTGCAAATCTATATTTTCCATAAATTGCATCTGTAACTAAAATATTGACGCCAGCACACGTTGTCCGTAATACCTTTGGCTATACGTTGATTTCTTGACATTCGCTGATTTCTTGACATTTGTATAACTGCGTTAACTTTAAAGCATAAGGTTGTCTGCCGATAGTTTCCTATTTCATTAATGAAATGAATTTCAGTTATACTTAACTTCATTAAATGAATTTCTAGTACAATACAAAATTGCTTAAGAATCATTTTGAGAAGGTTGTAGTTCAAGTAATGAATAGCCTACAAATGATACAAAGTTTAGATCCTGGTTAAAAAATAACCTTGAATTACTTTAAAAAAAAAATTTCATTTAATGAAATCATCTTAAGGAAGGCAACTTTTACTAAACATTGTCCAAAAAAATAAAAGTGTAAAGGCCAAACGAAAAACTTCCATTTCATCAATGTAATGTAATTATAATGTTACTTGATTATTTTACAATAGTTAAGTTTTTACTTTAAAATATCTTTAACGTTCAAAGTTTTACTACAGAAACTGAAGAAAAAGTTGAAAATCTATTTTTACTTAGTTTTTCCTTTTTACCTCAGCAATAAAAGATAAATGTTTAAGATCTTGGTAAAAGTTTGTTTTTCTTTTTAACTGCTTAGATCTTAAATTTCCAATTACCTGCAAGAAAATTGTGTACTTTATATTACACTCCAATTTTTATTTACCCCCCCCCCCCCCCCCCCCCCCACCGGCCAATTTCTCATTCTTTAATAGTTTTTGTTTTTCTTGCAACAAATTTTACTCTACTTTTTCATTTCTTATTCTTATTCTTTATGAAGAAATAGTCTACATAAAAGATTTACTCCTTTTTCTTTCCTTTTTTTTTTTCAAATGAGAAACTGAATTTTTTAATGTTAAATGTTACACATAACAACATCATAGCATCGTAACATCATATTGTTACAATATAGAATTCACAAAGTCATGTATGCTTTCAATACTAATTAGATGTGAAATGAAATTATATTGTGTTTATATTTTACTTTAAAGACAATAATAATAACAATTAAAACTAAGAAGAGAAATAAAGAAAAAAAAAAGAAAAAATATATATAAATTTTTTTTTTTTTTTGGAAAAATGAAGTAATGAATAAACATTTCAACGATACTTTGTTACGCATAGTTTAAGGCATTTCTTGTAAAAGTCTTAAACATTACATACTTTTTGTCAATTACTTAGTTATTATATACATTAGTTATTATATAAATTAACTCGTGTTACTTAGATGTGGAAGTTGTAAGACTCATAGTTACACATTGTAATGTAGGAATCATTTTGCGCTAAGATTTGTACAGACCATCAGAACATAAAGCGAATTCAATTTTCATTATTAAAAAACACTGAAAATCATTTCTTAAATCCCTTCAAAATTGAGCATTTGTACGTCTTTTATGCTTCACATTTTTTTGGGATGACTATTCCAGCGAATAATCTGCTTATTTACAAGTAATATTTTCTATTAAATTTTCACATTTGTCTTGTAAGGGATTGAAGGAAAGTTTAGGTTTAGTACCACGGAATCAATACTTTCTTAAAGCCCGTGATGGTATTGAGCAAACATTCACGTGAACCTTATTACCTGCAACGCGGGTAAATAATTTGATCATGTAAATACCAAATCTCTTTCATTTTAAGGAATGGATATTTCAGGCCTATATTAACTAAGACAGGGATACATTTATAGGCCTCAAATATCTGCCCAAAATTAACAAGTAGTGTAGATTAGACTGTACCATGAACATGGCACTTGGGGCCTATAGTGCAATATTTATGACTTAAATTTACCATAAACTTAAACCTTCAAATGCATTATGAAACACTTGACGAAATTGTCCCGTTGACTTTGTATTTTTGAATAAAAATTGCAGATCGTGGAGATATCTTGATGATATTTAATGTAAAAATTTGATTGTAGCCTAGAAATAAACTCCAAATTTATATGCTTAGTAATACCAATATAACAATAAAACAACAACAATAAAATGATTAAAGAGAGTTTTTAATGAAAAAGAAAGACTGAAGATTTTCACTTGGAATTACTTCTGGCGAAACTATTGATATAGTTTCGCCATACGAAACTTATATAACGATAATTCTTATTTTATAAATGTGTTAATACATTTTTTCAGCAAAGAATACGAAGCATCAGCAAAAAATATCACAAAAAGAAAAACTAAAAGAAAACGATGTGAATAATAGAAGTTTAACTACTCACTAAAAACAACGATTAATTTAATTGTTATGTGGAAATAATTTGTCATTATAGAAAAGTTTTAAAGGAGTCTTATAATAAATAAGAGTCAGCCACTTTTTTGTCACTAAGGGAATTAATAAAACATTTACAATAGTAAACGTTTGATTCTTTCTGCAAATTTAACAACAAATTTCTTAAGCAAAAAAGCAACGTTTTTTTCTATCTTTTTTTTTCTTTCCCAACAAATCTCTTGGTTTTATTAAGGTTTCATTTATTGATAAAAGTTTCACGTGCGCATAATCATAAGAAGCCATTTATCCAAACGAAAATTTTCAATATCAATAAAATATGTTTGAAACATGTGAGGCACGTGAACAAGATGCAATTGCTTGCGATTTTTATAATCCCTATTTAGTTCTAATAATAATAAAAGCACATAATACACATACATAAATATATAAAATAATAATCATGGAAATGGAGAGAAAAGATTATATGAATGGAATGAAAATAAGTAAGGAAATTATATGTGGTTGGAGTCAAATTTTGGGTACCCACCCACTATGCAAGCAACATTTCATTATCATTCAGAGATTGTTTCAGTTTTGAGTAGCAAAGAGAAAACGTAAACACAACAAAATGAAAATATGATATTGCTTAATTTGGTGTGAGCGCGGCCGATTTACATAATTTTTCTGTGGATATTTCAGATCAATAACTTGAATATTTAAACAAAATTCAGCTTTCTATCTGTTGTAGTTTGTGAGGAATAAACCAAAAATTAACAAATTTTTCTTTAAAAATTGGGATATGACTAGTTTATATTGCGCTATGGGCGTATCGTTGAACCAATTTACACTATTTCCATAGCAGTTTGTAGCAAGCAATTTCAATATTCTTGTAAAATTTGAACTCGCTGCCTTAGTTTTTCGTTCGGGAGAATATTAGCAACGTACGAATAGACGGATATGCAGAGTTATCTGTATACATTCTGAATTGAAAATAATATTTATCACATGACTTTTAAACATCTAAGAAACTAAAAACTATAAGTAACTCTTTCTTTAGTAAAATTAGGGATCGTTATAAATTGCTAGAGGAAGCTAACACATTTTACACACCAGAGTAAGTATTAACAAATGAAAAATGTACAATGAGACCTGGTCATTTAGCTATTCATTTGTTATTAGTAGATTGAAGTTGCGATACTCAAAAATCAAACTTCCAAACCAACCAAAAATATTGATATTTTTGGTTGGTGGCAGAATAAAAAGGTACACTTAATATAAAATAAAATAAAATAAAATCCACATTATAAAACATATAGTAGAATCTCAACTTTTTGATAAGATCCTTAAAATCTTTACAGTATTTGGTAGATGGAAAATGGACGGGATAGTTTTATAAAAATAGCATTTGCAAACTATTGAAATAAATTATAATTATATTATTAATTCATCATAGAATATACATGTACATATATATATATATATATATATATATATATATATATATATATTTACATACATATGTATAGAAAATCATGAAATAGATCAACGATCTATTTCACCAAATACAATATCTAATGAGCCAACAACTGCTACAACATCGGCCAACATATATCTTTTTGTAAACTTGTCCATTAAAGCTAAATGAGGATAACTGGCCGAACGAATCTTACAACGATATGGTTTTGTACTGCCATCAGATACCAAATACACACCAAATTCACCCTTTGGTGATTCGACAGCTGTATAAGTAGCCCCTGGTGGTACATGAAAACCTTGAGAATAATATTTGAAATGATGTATTAAATCCTCCATTCCCGTTTTCATAGCTGAACGTCTCGGTGGTGATATTTTGTAATCATCGTATTTAATTTCACCTTCGGGCATTTTATTAAGGCATTGCTCTATTATATTAATAGCTTGTCGCATCTCTTGAACCCTAACTAAGAAACGATCATAGCAATCACCCTTACGTCCAATGGCTATGTCGAAATTAATTTCCGGATAAGCATCGTAGGGTTGTTGTTTACGTAAATCCCATTTAACACCAGTCGCACGTAAGACAGCACCCGAACAGCCTGAATTGAGAGCATCATGGGCCGATATTGCGCCTATACCCATAGTACGTGCCCTAAAAATGCGGTTATCAGTAATTAGATCTTCCAGTTCATCTATGCGTTCACCGAAACGGCTACAAAAATCCCACAAATCATCACAAAAGCCAAGTGGTATATCTATGGCAACGCCACCCGGTCTTATATAACAACTATGCATTCGAGCACCAGAAGCACGTTCACAAAATTCATATAATTTTTCTCGTTCCTCAAACATCCAAAATAATGGCGTTATACCACCACAATCTAAAATCCCTATGTTTACACACATTATATGATTAGTTAATCGCATTACTTCAGAAAACATTGTTCGTATATATTTGGCTCGGCGTGGTACTTCAATACCCAATAGTTTTTCAACAGCCATTGCGAAACATAATTCATTAGCAAAGCAAGATACATAATCCAAACGATCAAAATAAGGTAACGCCTGCAAATATGTTTTATATTCGATTAATTTTTCAGTGCCTCGGTGCAAAAAACCAATATGTGGATCTGCTCTTAAAACCATCTCATGATCTAATTCCAAAATCAAACGCAGTGCACCATGAGATGCTGGATGAGAGGGACCCATGTTAACGCATCTGGTGTGAAATTTTTGTAATCCTGGGAAATCTGTCTCAGGTCCCTTTATGTTTTGTTTTAGTGCTTTCTCTTTGTCAGTTGGACAAAAAACCACATAATTAAATTGCTCATAAAATTCCTTATCTGGATACCATGTATGTCCACCTTTTGTAAATGTTGTTGAGGCACTTGGTGGTGGTTCTTCTTTTTCGCCACATGTTTTAGATGGATTATCCTCTAAAAGATCATATTACAAATATATATTTCATTACTAAGAAAAGAAATTGTGAAATAAAAATTCCAAACTAACTTTTATGTTTAAAGAAGAAGAGTTGCATAAGAAATCTCATGATTGTTGCTTTAACAGACATTCGCAAATCTTGACTCATCCTCAATTGTTTCGTTAACATATCGGCCGATATATCTTGGATGCTTAACAGGCCTCGCCTATTTAGTAGCCCTTGCGATAATATTTTTACAGCATTCCACCTTTGTGCCATTATTTATTTAACTAATATTCACCAGACCTAAATGTTATGAAAAATTTAATCTAATGAAAATTTTCAGTTATTTTTTTTCTATATGTTTTTTATTATTTTTGTTTTTTTTTTGAAAATTATCTAAATGTCAAAAATTTGAATTTCAGCTTACTATATAATTATAATTTTTGTAATTTATATATTTGTATTTTTAGATATTTGATGATTATTATCACTTTGCACATCAGAAAGTTTCAAAGCGCTCTTTAGTACCCTCCTCTTTACATACACGCCGCCTTGATGAAGACGATCGTGTTAAATGGGCAGTGCAACAGGTGGGTAAATCTCGTCGAAAAAGAGACTTCATACGAATGAGACCATCACATACCTCAACTCTCTCTTTAGTAGATGCAATTTCTCTCAGTGATCCGAAATGGCCACATATGTGGTATTTAAATCGTGGCGGTGGTTTAGATATGAATGTTATACCAGCATGGAAGGAGGGTATCACAGGTAAAGGCATAGTAGTTACAATCTTAGATGACGGCCTCGAATCGGATCATCCGGATATAACTAATAATTACGATCCGAAAGCCTCATACGATGTAAACAGTCATGATACAGATCCAATGCCGCACTACGACTTAACAGATTCAAATCGTCATGGCACACGTTGTGCAGGAGAAGTTGCTGCTACAGCAAATAATTCTATATGTGCTGTGGGTATTGCATTTAATGCCAAAGTTGGTGGCGTCCGCATGTTAGATGGTGATGTTACTGATGCGGTGGAGGCCCGTTCGCTAGCACTCAATCCTCAACATATTGACATATATAGTGCTTCTTGGGGGCCAGATGATGATGGTAAAACAGTTGATGGACCTGGCGAATTAGCCACACGTGCCTTTATTGAAGGGGTCACAAAAGGACGTGGCGGTAAAGGTAGCATATTTATTTGGGCTTCCGGTAATGGCGGAAGAGAGCTTGATAATTGTAATTGCGACGGTTATACGAATTCCATTTGGACACTGTCGATATCTAGTGCTACCGAAGAGGGTCATGTGCCATGGTATTCTGAAAAATGTAGCTCCACACTAGCAACTACGTATAGTAGTGGTGGTCAATCAGAAAAACAAGTTGTTACAACAGATTTACATCATTCCTGTACTGTATCACATACAGGAACATCAGCTTCAGCACCTTTAGCTGCTGGCATAGCTGCTTTAGTGTTGGAATCAAATAAGAATTTAACATGGCGCGACTTGCAACACATTGTAGTTCGTACAGCTAAACCGGCCAATTTGAAAGATCTTACATGGTCAAGAAATGGTGTTGGTCGTAGAGTAAGTCATTCATTTGGTTATGGTTTAATGGATGCTGCTGGCATGGTAAAATTAGCTCTCACTTGGAAAACTGTACCCGAACAACAACGTTGTGAAGTTAACGCACCGCATGTAGACAAAGTTATTCCCCCTAAAAGTCACATAACATTGCAACAAACGGTCAAATATTGTTCAATAAATTTTCTTGAACATGTTCAGGCGAAAATCACTTTAACATCACAAAGGCGTGGTGACATATTGCTTAATCTAATATCACCAGCAGGCACGAAAGTCACTTTGTTAACGCCCAGGTTAGTAAAAATTTAATAAAAACGCTAAAATTTATGTCATTGTTAAAAATGATAAAAATTTAATTTGTTGCGTGAATTCATAGAGTTCATGATGTATCTAGATCTGGCTTTAATCAATGGCCTTTCATGTCCGTCCATACATGGGGTGAATCACCACATGGCAATTGGCAATTAGAAATACATAATGAAGGACGTTATACAGGTAAATTTAATAAGCACATTACAAAATATCAGACATTTATTTAACATTTATTAACTAAGATACGTAAAAAAAATTTAAGACACTTGAAAATTGAAAAAAATAAGAAAAAACTGAAAAAGAAAAATTCTTTCTAAATCATGCTGCTTTGTTTTGGATTTGGATGGATTTCCTTCCAACATGAAATTTAATGAAAATTGAAATATGAATACAAAACCATACAAGGACACGCTTTATTAAGAGAATGGTCATTAATATTTTATGGAACAACTCAACCCATTGACCCAAATGATCCTACATCTACGCCCCGATCTAATCTTGCCGAAATCCCATACACTTCCAATATAAATTCGAACAGTACTACTAGCAACTTGTACCAAGTTTATTCAGCACAATATCCTCGCATATCGCCAAATAATTTTGGTACAACATTAAGCGGTTCTTCGGATAAAATATCTTTAAAATTACAATCGAATAAGTCCGTATACGTCATTAATACAAATATTGGGGGATCATCTATTAATACTCCATTATATGGCAATTTGCCTCAGACAAAGATTGGTACAAATAATAAAAAAGGTCAAATAGTCAAGCAACAGCAAATGCATTATCAAAATTATCAACAAATTTCAAACAATTATGGTATAATAATTGGACATGCCGGCGAAGGAGCAGGAGGTGCCAAACAAAATATTAAAAATAATCAAAACAAGAATATTGGTAATAAGAATAATAAAGGAAAATCAGGAGAGAATGGTGGCGGTAATGGGAAAACCAATAAACATAATAACAATAGCAGTGGTAGTGGAAAATCATCTAAACAAAAAGAGACAATATCCACAATCTCATCAACATCATCAACATACTTTAATGATAGTGCTGGTGGTGGTGCTGGTGCTGGTAATGGCAACAATAAGAATAAATTTTATCGTTTATTTCAACAGCATAATAAAAATGCGTCCAATAAATTACAGCAACAAAAAATTGATGGTTTAATAAATCAAAAATTGATCAAATTGCAACAACCATCTGCCGAATACATGCAAAGCTATAATGAAAAATTGCATCGTAAAGTCATTGGTGATCTGCCTTTATTATCATTGCCCATATACAAAGGCAATGACAAATCTCTAAAAGTAAATATAGGCCAGAGTCCATTAAGTGGCACTTCGGGAAAATTACCAATAAAAGCAACAAAACAAGTTAAAGATAATAGTAACATTTATTCAATATCAAGTATTAATGATAATACAAGTAATACTGATAACAGTGGCAGTGTCATCAGCAGTAACAATAGTAGAGACCGTGACAATGCCAGGCCAATTAAAGTAAATGAACGTGTTATCTCATCGTCATCGGCCTTTGACTCCTCCACATTGTCAGGCATAATACAAACAAATCAACGTATTACAAAATTATTTGAACGTTATGAAAAAATACAATCCATATTCCCGGAATTGCAGCCCTATCAAGATCGCAATATTAATAAAATGCGTAATAATAATAATAATAGAAAAATTTCAAAACAACTTGAGAATATGGAGAGTAGAATTAGCAGTAGCGATCCCATACTTTATAAGCCTTCTAGAGAAAATACTAAAAAATCACCACCGAGTTTTGTGCCCGATCAAAAAATTATCAAAAAACAGCAATTATTATTGGAAGCTGCTGGCATGAATGATGATAATATTTATGATAACTCCAATTATGATAATAATAATAAAAATCGTTTAATAAGAACAACAACAACATCAACAACTAAACCTAAAATGACATCAAATAAATCTAAAAAAATGCCACTCGACAACGGTATTTTGTTGGAAATATTCAATTTACGTTTTTTTTTTATATATAAGTTCTGCTATATTCAATTTATTATTTGTTTCCACTTTGCAGTTTCAATTACCAATTTATCTTATGAGTTGTGTTTATGAACCAATTATCTAAAAAAAGTTTTTTAATTATAGGAACAAAATTCAAATGTAGAATAATTTATTATAATGAGAATAAGCCCATTTCTTCAGGTCATCTTTTACGCAAAAGTTTTTACGTAAACTTTTTCACAATAGCGAGAGTTTTGACTATCTCCAAGAAACGCGGGCGGCTTTAATTTCTTACTTTTTAAAAAAACTTGTTATTTATTCTTTTTCTTTGTTATATTTTATTTTAATTCTACTTTATCAAAAAATGTCCACTTGAGCCACCTATTAAATTATGTTTTATGTTTTATCTGAAATATTTTATCTTTTCCACTGTTTATTATTATGTTTAACCTAACTTACCTTTGTAAGTTTCTTTTATAATTTTCCTTTGCCATATTTCTTTTCTAGCACAAATCACACAATGGGATTTAATATTTTATGGTACCGAAAAGCCGGCACAACCGGATGATCCATTGTCCATAAATAATGGCCACTTGATTAATCCATATGGTAATATTATGGATCACAATGACATTGAATTTGATAGTAGTGGCCAATGGCATAATATGCAACAGGTAAATATCACAAAAAAAAGCAGCTTCATATCTAAATGTAAAAAGCCTATATAAAAGACAAACAATAAACAAAAAAGTGTGATTAAAAAGGAAATTGCAATCAATGCAATAACTGAATATATTAATTTTTATTACTTTATTATAGAAAGAGTGTGGGTGGAATCATGCGGAGTAGATGTATAAAAAGTTTCAGTTTTATAGCTTTTCCCAATCTATGTGTCATGGAAAATAGACGAATGAATAAAAAGAGAAGCTTCGCAAGATGCACTTGTATTAAATTTTCTACACTTTAATGTCCATTTGTGGGAACGAGATTTCCAACGTACTAAATTTCAAAGGATCACTAATCCAAAGACAAACATAAGAAATAGCCATGGCATAGCTAAATCGCTTTAGAATTTCATTTATGTATAATAATTCTACTCAGAAAGTGCAATGCTATGATTATTGATTTCAGTTTCCATAAAAATTCTTAAATTTGTTTATATTATGTAGCAAAAATATCCTTAAAAACTTGCTTCATTTTTAATAGTACACTAAATTGCTATAATTATAGAAATTTGTTTAAACCGATAAACGTTCTTTTAAGCAACCATTTTCAAACAGAGTAGTTAAGTGAAAAGGAAAAGACAGCGCATGCAAAAGTCATAAATAATAAACTACATGACAAAAGCTAAAAAGTTTTTAGTATTACAAGAGACACACTACACCCTAACCTATATGCTTAATACAATAAGAGTTTTGGCCAAAATTTTGACTTATTTTATGGACACAATTTTTGCAACCTTCTCTCACTTCTAATTGCTTTGCTAAAGACTTAACTTATTTTGCTAAGATTTAACTTACTTATATCATACTCGTAAAATAATCCATTCTAAGGTTCGAAATAATGGTACAGTTACATTTTCTAAAAATCTACGTTTTAGATTTTTCATAGATTACCGATTTGTATATTCTAAAGCTCAAGTCCTTTAATTAAAATTGCAGCAATTTAATTGAAAACTTGTAATATTTGATTAATATGCTAAAAATGCGCAATTTACATCGAGCGTAGCCTGTCAAAGAAATATAAAATCTTGTGTATACACCAAATTTCTAACTTAAAGGTCCAAGCGTGTAGGATATTGAAAAATATGAAGCCTTTACATAAAATGTCGCCATAATAAATAGTAAAAAAGACAAAATTGATTGACTTTAACATGAAAGTTACTTTTAACACAGTAAAGAGCTCGATCCGAATCAATTGATAAAACCAAATGGTCCGTTTTATTAATTTTGAACTATATGAAAGTTAAAAACTTAAGAAAAATATCTAGAAAGTGAAAATACTGCTTTTAACGAATTTTCTCCGAAAAATATCTAAAATTGTGGATTTTTTCCTAAAACTTTGAAGTTGTACAAAACAGTGCTATTGATTCTTTTAGATAAGTTATATATGTGTGTAGAATATTAAAAATATATCTCAAAAAATATGCTTCTATAGTTTACATAGACAAATTTCAAATAAGTAGGCCTATGTTGCTTGAAACAGTCTTCCCTAATTGAACTAATTAGTTAGTGTCCCATTTATTTAAAGATTCATTCAACTATTATCTATTTTTGATACGATAACACAAGTAGCATAACTCAGACACCACAACTCATAAGATATAAAAATATTTAGTAGCCCAAGTCTATTAATAAAAGGGAAAACAAAACCTTTAATGGAATGAGATATATTTTCTTACAAATTGCTCTTCACTGAAAATTGTCTGTGTATGGGACATGTAAATAATTTCCAGTCAAGTAATTATGGATTTACTTATAATCAAGTACAAAACTAATACAAACAAGTCAAGCTATGATGCGGGCCAAACTATCTGCCTAACCATATGTAATAACATAAATGTCTCAGACGAAGTCTTGAATAAGTTATTAAAATAATTACCAAGAACATGCGATGCCTTAAGAACGTAAATACACACATTTCTTCAAATGTGCTTGTGTGAAAAAAATTCAGTGTGGTACAATTTTCAAGTATTAGCAAAGGAAGTTCAATGACCTTAAAATGCCATTTTAAGGAAAAACTTGAAATATTACCATTTAATGAAAATTCTTCATGAAGTGAAATCTTTAAATGAAAATCATTAATTGTTATTCTTCTTAAGGTGTTAGATTTTTCACATCATATAACAAATTATTAAAGCCTGGCTTGTGTTAGCACTTTTACTTACAAAAATTTGGCAAAATAAATATTCAAACCTGCGATATGTACGACATATTTTAAAACCATGTGAAATATTTAAAAGGCCTCTTAAAACGTTTAAATCATCAAATATTGAATTAGTCCAACGAAATTCTATCATTAATCTAACGTAAAATTTCCCTTTATACTTGAGATATCGATTTCATATTTACCTCACAACACGCAGGTGGGACTTTGGAAATGACCCACGCGTATCTAAAGTACGCGTGGGCATCTAAACTGCCTAAACTAAGAATTTAGAACCGCTCTCTATTATTTTGCGTAAAATTTAATTTTTTGGTCATTACATCAGGCAGCTGAAACTTTTCAGAATCCTACAATATTTAAAAATAATATGACCGGATCTATTCAAAATGAAAATTTCAAATTTGTTTTATTTTGTATTGCGACTTCATAATTTCTATAATTAACGCAAGCAATACGCTTTCTTGCTGGTAGATACTCAACACATTAGCACCAGTCAAAAATAATTTTATCACAAAGTGAGCTTAAGCTCTAACTATACAAATATATTTTAAATTATTACATCAAATTAATGTAAATCCATTTAAACTTGTCTGTATCTAAATGTCAAACTTATTTATGTTATATGTGGCTACTTTTATAACGTAACAACAATAAATCCTACTGAAAATGCTACAAATAGCATTCCATATTTGTATAAGCCAGCATTTACCACCTCCAATCCACAAGCCTTTTGAAGGTCTACTTTCGCAAATTCATACGAAAAATGGTAAAACTCTTCTTTTTTGATATACACAAAAAAAGAATTGATGTACTGAGGCATTTATTTGGTTGCCTTTCAATCTATCGATTCTAATAATTTTACAGTTATTACTATTTTTTATTATATTTTTTACAATAATTTTCTCTCTTTTCTTTTTTGTCTCTCTTTTTATTGCTCTACATTTTATTACTCTACATCGGTAAAAATAATTCTTCGGCAGGTTGGTGATTCGCGTATGATGTCACATGATCGCACCAATACCAGTTGTTTGAAGGCGACAATTAACAAAGAATGTTTAGGTTTGTCCATAATTCTTCTACTAATTTATTATTATTTTTATTACTATCGCTATAACTACTACTACTATTACAATTATTGTTGTAATAACTATCACTTCACTTCTATTAAATTTTGTCTTACAAAAAGAAGCACCAGTATCTGTTGTAGTAGTAGTAATATAAAAAATAGTATTAGTACAATAAGAAGAAGAAATACAAGTAGACAAAAAGTTATCAGTGAAGCTCAACTGAAAGTGCAGAGATAATTTTTAAAATAAAACCAAAAAACGAAAAAAAAGATAGATACAATTAAAAAAGGCAGAAAGAGAAGAAAAAAATTAATATAAAAATTATCTCTAAAACGTAATCTTAGTATAGGGTTAAAAATTATAATAATAATAGTTATTATAATAGAAATACAAATCATACAAACATTAAATTTTCGCACAAACAAAATGGTTTTTGTTTGTTGTGAAGCAAAACAAAACTAAAAATCATATAAAATAGCAAATATAAGTATTTGGTGGAAATAAATCATAAAAATTAATTAATAAATAAATAAATATAACAATAATAGTAAAAAAAGAAGAAAAAAAATTTTTTTAAATGAATAACAAAGAAAATAAAGTCGACAAGACTAAATCCATACAAAAGAAAATGTACTTAATTAAAAACAAAAAAATTTAATTTCTTACACTCAAATACTCAAACACATACATACACACACACACATATATATATATATACATAATACATACATAATTAAAGAAGGAAATGCAAAAAGAGTAATAATTAAGAAGGAAAATTTAAATTAAGAAAAATTAAAATTAAGAAAAAAACGTTAAGGGAAAATTTTATGAGAGGGTTGTCTTTTTCTACATATAAATATAATCGTAATCGCATAATACAAAAACAAAAACAGGGCTCATAAAATTATTTTCATTAAAATTTATACTTTAATTTTCTATTGCACGAAAAAAGTCATTACTTTTATGTGCCAAAAAAAACGCAAGAAAAAGAATGAAGAAAGAAAAAAACAAATCAATCAATTTTTTTTTTTGAGCTTCCTTTCCTTTGCAATTATACATATCCTATAATTCCTTGTGCCACACTAAGTTCAACTATTTTCTATGTTAATAATATATAAGCTACAAAAGGTGGAAAAAGTCAAAAACAACAAGCACTGATCTTTTCCATTTTGATCTTTAATTCTACAATGAACCCAACTATTTATTTCAAAGACAATTTTCCATCTGAATGAGTAGCGAAGTTCATCGAGAATATCTAAATTTTATTTATTTTATTAATTGACGTAAATTGCGCATACTTGAAGGTAACAGTAGACAGCTTTAATTAGACTTTTCTAATAGAAGAGTACATCCTGAATATAATGAACACTTCATTTCATGGCGAGCCACCTTTTTTACGATAGATTAGATTTTAATGTTACATGTTTGATCAAGGTCCCAGCGAAACTTCCGACACCAGTTAAGGTACCACATTGCACCTAATACTAGCAATACTTTTAATTTATATTCCAGATATGCCTACACCTTTTACAATTATTCGACCAATCGTCCAATAAATAATAAGAATTATAACGGACAATAAGCGGCATAAATGTAAGTTTAACTTATAAAGCGAACCACAAAAAGTTACAATCTATATAAATTTCTAAATCTCTGGCATAATTCTAAAAGTTACATTTAGTTGAAGCAGCCTCGCCAATATTTAGTTCGCTTTAGACGCGCCTCTTCCACCGCTTAACACCTTCGATCACTTCTCTCCACCAAAAAAAAAACTGTTATACATTTTTTTAATGATCACTTAATTATTTAGCAAAAATTTGTAACATTTCATTGTCGGATATTACCGACCATCTATTTAAGAAGAAGAAAAACAGTTCCTGTGATTTTAACAACATTGTCAAAATGTTTTTTTGGAAACAAATAACCTAAAATAATTATTTTACAATAAAGCAAAAATTAAACAACTAGAAAATATAATTTGATGAAGAAAACAAACCACTTAAAAAAAGGAAACTTAAAGCTTCAATCTATTAATGTAATGCAAATACTCTGAATAATTTATAAAAATGGGCATTTTTGTAAATGCCAAATGTAATCAATAATAAATGATGAAACAAATAACAAAAACATTATTCAATGGATATTAATTCATTTTCGTATCATATCAAATCACAATAATAGTAATAATAATAATAATAATAATAATAATAATAATAATAATAATAATAATAATAATAATAATAATAATAATAATAATAATAATAATAATAATAATAATAATAATAATAATAATAATAATAATAATAATAATAATAATAACAATATAAATATTTCATTATACATTTTTATTACACATATCCATTTATATACAACTGTAATAATATAAAAACAACAAAAGCAAAACAAAACGAAAATTTACATTCAAAATGAAAAACGGCAAAAAGAAAAGTAAAAAAGAAAAAATAATAATAAAGCGCATGAAAATGAATTAATTAATAGCTTTTCGTGTGTCTGTGTGTGTATGTTTAGTTTAGTGTTTTCAATTAGCATCATATTTTACGTATGCTATTGTTATAATTATGATAAATATATAAAGCCACAAAATGTCCATAACATAATAATTAATGTAACTTATGTGCAATACAATTTTTATCATCATTATTATTTTGATTTTTATTATCATTATTTTTATTTTCTTTGCCTTTTTTAATATGTTTCTTCCTTTTGTTCAAATTTTTACACAATTTTATGCAATATGAATTAAAATCCATATTAATTGCAGATTTCCTCAAAATATAATTATCATAAATTCCCATTTTCCTCTTACTACCAAACAAACAAATCATCCCCAAAGAAGCCAGAAACTTTCAAATTTTGTTTCACCTATAAATTTTTCACTGCGTTGCATCCTTTTTTCTATTAACGCTATGCGCTTAAGAAATTAATTGCAATTAGTTTTTAAGGTATAAAATTTGCAATATTTAAAGGGTTGTTTAATAAGTTAATGGAACGCTATTGATTTTATAGCTAAAAATATATTCCGGCTAAAAATGAGATAAATTCAATTTTATATTTCCAAATCTATCAATTTGGAAATATTTTCCAAATCTTTATCTCTTTATACTTCTGAAGAAAGTCTGAATATTAAATGACTATGAAGTCATGACTGCACTTCTAAAGGTACTTTCCTTTCAGTGGTGAAATCATAAAGAAAAAAAATCATGAGCCTTTAAAATTCCTATATAAAATACGTCAGTCTACCGTTTTGTAAAGTTTTTCATTTAATGACAATAATGGCCTCATTACTCAGCCCCTAACAAACAAAAAGTCATTGAAGTTGGCCGGTTCTTCTTTTTTGTAATTTCTAAAACCTTTAAAGTCCTTTTGTAGACTTTTGCACCGATTCATTTATCATTTGACTTTGGCTTCTTTTATGTCGTATGATTTCTACCGATTATCGATTTTTGTTTAAATTTATTATAATTAATAGTAATAATAATAAACAAATAAATAGTGTGTAACAAGTTAACGTCAATAATATAGAAATAATTAATTATTTAATTAATTATGTAATGTAATTGAAATGGTAGTAAATTTTTTGTAGCACAATTTTCTTTTTGCTTCTTTTCTAATTTGCTATTTTAAAAAATTATGATCTTTTTAATATTGTATATTAAGTAATTCAAATGTCATCACTATTTAGCACTTGAAAAATAATTATAAATTATATTAATTGAATAAATTATTATGCTTCACCCAATAAATAACTAAATAGCGGAACTTTGAGTTTGAAGACGATAGAAAAAAAAGTTATGAACAACAAAATCCAAATACCGCATTTTATATGATTAAAGTTTTCGATGGAATGTAAATGTAAAATTATTTATGTATAAAAAAATAAGTACTTAAAATTTACAAGAAAACAAAAAGAACCATACTAGATAAGGAGAGACAAAAAAAATAAAATTAACCAAAATAAAATCTAAATTAATAAGCTAATAAATACAAAAAAGAGAAAGAAGAAAAACAAAATTGACTAAAGCCAAATCACTAGCGATAAATCAATATCGTCTTATAGGGAATTGTATATAATTGTTAGAAAACTCACTATTTGCTGTACTTTTGAATCATACTCTTTTACGTCTGTAATTAACTTTTAACTGCCCGTATTCTAAAGAAAATTTTAACCAACCAAATAGGATTTATTTTTTTTTACCAAAACAATAAAAGCGACAAATGTTAGTGAAATAACTTTTTGAGATTATGTTTTAATTAATTAATTAATACATAACTTAATTATCATAAGAATCAACGTTCGCTAGCTCCTTTTTTTAAGATCCAATAAAATTTTTATACTTGGTCCTAATTATTTTTTGCAAGTTTCCAATTGAACAAAGGATTTTCATTAAGGCAATACAAAATGGGTAAATACCACAATGAATTAGGCGCGATAAAATCTCTTAGCACTCTCACTTACGATAAACTTTGAAAAAATCAAAAGTTTGTAATTTTCGAAGGATTTTTTAAAAGTCCCCTTAATCGGAAGAAGTGGTTCCAAATACATTGATTCATTAAACCCAATCAATTTATATATCGAATTAAGATTCTAAATTAATTTTCATATTGAAAAATATCATCATGCCTTTTAAAGTGGTCTCACACTTAGTAAATACTTGTCCACACAACAAGACATTTTCTCATCACATTACGCACCATTATAATATCACATGATTAGTTTTTTTAGACGTGACAATAAATAGACAACTGTTGTAAATCATAATAATATCAACTGTAGGTTTTTATTTAATAGAAATAGTTTTGATTACAATTACAATGCCAGGAACAAATTTTAAAAATTTCAAATGAAAACAAAATTTTTTGTTTTCATTTAAGAACAACACATCACAATAACAAAACCAATAACAAAGAAAGGAAAACAAATATAAAAACAATATAAAATATTTAGTAATAGAGAACACAATTTATTATTATTAAACATTTAAAAAAAGGACATAACATATAACTACAACAACAACAACTAATAATTTAAAATAAATTTTCGTAAATTTATATTTTGAAATGCGAAAAAAATTCCCCCCAAATCTGCTGTTACCAAATCAAAAAGAAAACATTTTTTTTGGTTGTATGTACGAATATATATATATATATTTGTGTATTAATTATTGCAAAAAATAGAATAAAATTAAAATATCTTAAAATGAAAATTAAGACCAAAAAAAGTTTTAATAAAAACGAAAATGGATGAAAGAAAAACATTTTTAATAAAAAAAAATAAATATGTATAAATATATTTTTATGAATAATAATAATAATTTTAATGAATTAATTAATAAATATGCATAAGTCAAGAACCAGAGGAATATAATTTATAAATAATCATAAAAATTAAATAAATTTCATTATTATATGAAAATTCTATGTGAAACAATAAGTAAATTTCAAAAAATTCGAATTTTCTTTACATGCATTCTACAAAAACACAGTTAATTAATTAATCAATTAAGAAAAATAATAATTAATTTGATGATTAATTAAGTAATTTATTAATTCAATTATTTGTTAATTGATTGATTAAGCAATTCATCAATTAATTAATTAATCGATTAATTTATTTATTTAATGATTAATTCATTAAGTGATTAATTAATTTCATTTAATTAATTAATTTTAATTAATTAATTTAATAATTAATTATTCATTAAAATAAATATGTAATTAAATGATTGTACAATGTCGATTAATTAATTACTTAATTTTATTAAGTAATTAATTAAATGATTGACTCTATAATATTTTTTTTGAAATAAAGCGATAAAAAACATCAGGTGAGCGAAACTATGCAAAATGCCAAAAAAAGAACACTTTTCTACACACCAGAAACCAAAGTAAAAAAAATTCAATAGAAATAAAAATTAAATTAATAAAAAAAATACTCAGGATTCAATTTTTTATTAAAGAAATAGAAAAGGAAGGAATAGATCAAAAAGAAACAAAACACTACAAATACAACTGCAACAGCAACAAATGAAAATAAATAAATAAATATAAAAATTAATATAAAAAATATCACCGACCTTGCCCCTTTCTCCAAACAAACAAAAGGTGAGTTCTGTTATCAATTTTGTAAAAATAAATACAAAATCCTTTCTGCTCTATTCTCCTCTTTTATAAAATAATGCCGCAAAAAAAACAAACAAACAAACCAATAACAATAACAAAAATTCATAATTCAAAAAACATTCATTCAAATATTTTGCTTATGTTTTTTTTTAATTTTTGTTTTGAATATTTATTCGCCTGTCTTTCATAATTGGAATCGTCATTTTAATAATTATATCCACAAAATTAATATTATTATAAACACATACATATCATACATAAATACATACATATATAGTAATATATACACACATACGCATTTGTAAAAGAATAATTTTTCTCATTTGTTTGTATTAATTAAAATTATTATCTTGTTAATTGTACTGATTGAATCTAAAATCTTAATAGAAGTGTCTGTCAAATTTCCAGACTATACGATATGCCGTACTTTTATATTTTATTAAAAAACTAAAAATGTATTATTACCTTACACTGATTACTGACTGACTATTTAAAAAAAAATTAAGTTTTTTTTTCATTTCATAAAATTAAATTTAATTATTTAAGGGATATTGGAGAAAATCTCATGACATCTATAATTAATTAGAAAAAATTGAGAAAAACGGAGACTATTTTTTGTTAATGACCAATCTTCATTCAAAAATATCCTTTACTTGTGACATTTAGTGAATATTTTCTTTCAAAATTAAGGAAAGTACAAAGCAAAAAACACTTAATTCATGCTTAGTAGAAATGGCTTCGTTACAGCGACCTAAAACAACCTATGGTTAGTTGAGGTGCAAAAAAATTATAATGAAACAATTCAATTGAATAGTTTGAGGCAAGATGAATTTATTCCGCTTTGCCAATTTTCATTAAATACATTTTTATAATTATACATAGTTTGTTTTGAATATTTATTCGCCTGTCTTTCATAATTGGAATTTGAAAGAAAAATATCAAATGCCAAAACCATAAGCGCGCTTTCATGACAACATTTTCATGGAAATGGAGAGGAATAAGGATCCACAAGCAGATTTAATCAATTCATATAATCAAAAGTAAATCCATCTATAAACTTTGGTAGAGTTAACAGACATTCTTGCCAAAAAAAAGTCCCCGCTTGAAACTCTAAATAGACTTTAAATTATTATATTAACCATTCCCCAATATACTCGAAACTAAGAAGTAAGAATTAAGAAATATTCATTTCTACTTTCTTGATAGCAATCTAGTCAAATCGATTCAAATTTATGCCGTAAAATGTCACTAAGACATTTTTCAGAACAAATTGTTTGCTAGTGCTTGATAAATCAAGTCTGTGGCATTCTAGATAAATATTTCAATGGACCAAAGTAAAGTCCAATAAAAATTTTTATCAGAGAGAAGAAGAAGTACTTTTTTTTGTAGACGAACGCAATTTGTAAGACGAACTCAGTTCTTCGTTACTAATCAAAAGGTTATCAATAATTTTCATTAGATGAATTTTATGACTTAATTATTTATTTAATAATTTGTGCGTGGTATAAGTTTTTGTTGTTGCATTGTTGTAATTGTAGTTGTAGCATAGTTTTTGTATTGTTGCCTTAAAATTTTGTAGAAATTTTTCTGTTTTTTTGCTTTTGCGTGTGCCTTTTGTCTTTTTAATTGGTGGCTGGTGTAGCTTCAACAATGGAAAAAATTAAATTTAAATTAATTAATTTAAATTTATTAAATTAAAATAAATTAAAGTCCCTTATTAAATTTTGGCAAAAAATAAAAAAATGCTGTTTTTTTGGTCACAATGTTTTCCATTAAATATTTTTTAATAATTAGCATGTTTTCGCTTAACTTGTTATTGTTGTTGTTGTTATAAATTTTTATATATTATTTTATTACAACTCTTGATTTTTGTGTAATTTTATATACATAAATAATGAAGGTGTATTAATGTTTACGCTTCTTTTTAAGTTTTTCTTTCAATTCCACTGAGAGAAAAAATGATTAATTATAACGATAATCAGAATAATATACAAATAGAAAATTAAGAAAGAGTGAAAAAGAGAGAGGGAGAAAGAATGAGTAGAAAAAAAGCGAAAATTCTATTAGATTATAGAGGATAAAATAGTTTAAGCAGCATAAAGGAAGAAAATAAATTTCGATCTTCTAGATTCCCTAAAATGTCAAAGGCAGATAATTCACCCGAATTATGCAATTAGATATTTCTAATCTCGTATGTAAAAAGAAAAACCGGAAACTACATGGGTCTATAACAAATACAAACATTCATCCATATGCATTCCATTCAGTAGCTTAATCACTTTCAATAAATTAAGCATTTTGGAAAAAATTTTGATATATATTTGCCTGAGAGAGTTTTCCCAAGTACAGCAAGCATTATTTTTTATAAATTTTTTTTTGTATATTGAGAAGCCAATCGCAAACTACCGATCGCAATTTCAAGAAATCTATTGTCCTTAAGCTGTAACTGTGAATTGCAAAGCTCGAAAATCCCGAAACAGTGAAAAAATCTCAAAAATCAAATATTCAGTACGTTGCTTCAAATTACCATAACTTTACTCATCCTTTTCTAACATCTGACACCACGATCAAATAAAGAGTTCCATGTACCGTCTAAATATAACTTTTATAGGAGATATTATTTTTTAGAAGGCCACGCCTTTTTAGTGATATGCCACGCAAACAATTTTAAACATAGATTTTTGGAAAATCAATCATTTTACAATTCAAATTTTAGATATTAGATTGTTAAATCGAACATCATTATTTTATTGAATTATAATTTAGGAAAATTTTTTATGAAATTTAAAGCAACATGGACTGAATTAAGTGAAAATTTAACATTTTAAAACATTATTTACGTTCAATACTTGCTTTTTCCTTACTATAGAATTTTCAGCAAAATTTTATCTAAAAAATGTAGAATTTTAATTTGACTTGTAAAAATATTTTGAAAAATTTTGAAAAAATTTATACAAACAAAAATATTCTCCACATGATTTCAGACTTTTTACACTAACATTTACATATTTTCTTAAATGTGAGATTCGCATAGATTCTCCATAGATGGATGAATTTCTTAATCTTCGGCCTTTCTTTCTACCTCCAATTTATCTAGTAATATTTTCATTTCTGGTTTCTTAATTTTTTAAAGTTCTTTTGCTTTGTGTTTTTTAAATTTTCTACCACAAATACATTATCATCCATACATTACCATCCATGCTTAAGCCTGTCTACCAATATCCATTCGTCCACTTGATTTCCAAACAGCTTGTGTCCTCCTTATTGCTTCTCCATTTTATTTTGTTTTTCTTTGCAATTTTACATAATTACATTTTTTTAATTTCAATTTCTTTTTTCTTGTTTGTTCCTTTCTTTTTGGGTTTTCATTTTATTTTTATGTAAATAGCTTGTGCCCCGCCCACATATTTCTATAATGGCCGTTGCTATGACATGTGTCCAAGTCAAACGTATGCCATCATAAAGCAAAGCAATTCAATGGATATGGAAAAAATTAATGGCAGCACCAACAACAACAACAACACTAAAAATATTAATAACGATAATTTCAAATTTTTCGATATTCTGAATGAGAATCAGCACCACATTAAATATAATAATCATAATTATGATGATTATGGAGAAATCTTACAATCTCTAGATCGTAGACACCGTCATTCTAGAAATTCACTTAGATATCTTAGTCAGCCACACCAACAACAAAACCAACAACAACAAGAAGAAGAAGAACATCATCAAACATTTGTGAAACTAAAAAAGGACGACAAAGAAGGTAGCGAATATAAGGAGAAAAATGTGCGCATTATAGCAACAAGTCATCTCAGTTGTGGCGCTTGTGATAAAACATGTCGCCAATGTTATGGCCCATTAAATTCACAATGTACAGAGTGCTTCCCAGGTAGTCAAATGCATAGTATACTAAACACGAATGAAACATTTTGTTTTACAATCGCTGAACGTAGTTCAGGTAATAGTCAAATAATGGACGCTAAACTTAATCGGAATCGTAATCGCAATCGTTTTAATGATACATCATCATCATCATCAACATCTTCATCGTTATTATCAAAGACCATTCCAATCAGTTTTAGGATAGCTTTAATAATAATATTTTTAGTAGCATGCACTGTAACAATAACAATTGTAACGTTTATGATAAAAACAAATAAATATAACAATGCAACAACAACTACTACAACTACCACAGCAACAGCAACAACAACAACAACAGAACAGATAACAATAATAGTTTCTGTTATAATTTTTGTCCATCACTATTACTATCAACATTTCAACGTCATAATCAAAGTGCAAATTTTGTGGTCAAATATGAACGCATCAATTTAATCTCGGATGATATTGAAGATGACGACGATCATGATGATGCTGATAATAATGACACCAAACCTGAAGCTGAAGTTGAAGGTCAGCATAATGCGGCAACTGAAGTTAATTCTGAAGCTGAGTCTGAAGTTGAGATTGGTGTTGGGATTAAAGCTTATGCGGCAACCGTTAATAAAACTCGAAATCCCTATTATCCATATATTTCTATGAATGAAAATAATCCTAATAACATTGAAAATCATAATAGTATTTAACAAAAACCCTACTATTTTTTTATGCTATTAAACTATAAACTTAAAATTTATTAGTTTTCAAATTAGTACAATAAATGCAAGAATTAAAAATGACAATTTAAAGTAAAACGCATTTTATAAATTGAAAGATCATAAAAAAATATTACTTTTGATTTTACTACCCTAATCCATTGCAATAAATATAGTCTCCAGTAGCCGACTTTTAAATACCCTATAACCCTTTGCTGAATGCGATAAGTAAGTGAAGAAAATAAAATACAAGATGAGTATCTAAAAAAGAAAATTGTTATTTGCTTCAGATTTGAACGGTTCGTAGCACAAAAAATGATTCCTAAAAAAAAAAAAAACAAGTGGATGAACCTGAACTAAAGTTGGCAACATTTTATTGATCAGTTTTGTTTGATGAATTTTTCGCTGTCTTAAAAAGGTGTTTAAAATTACTTATCGATTGCTTTTCTCAAAATAAAGATAGTTGCATAAAGAGCGGTTGTAATAATTGGCCGCTTTTGCCTATATATATTACTATAAATCATTTTTAGTTCATAAAACATCCATAAACCAAAATTATAGCAACAAATTTTAAAATACCTTATAAGAGATAGGGTCTGCACAATGCACCGATCTGGATCACATTTGGTATACCACGTTCTTTATGTCAAATTTGCATTAAAATTTACTCGAAAGTGAAAATTTCATGCATATTGTTATGAAAAAATATGATATGTGATATGAGAAGTGGCCGTAAAAGGCCATATGGGATAACATATTTTTTATGTCGAAACTCAATAACACACCAATTTTCTTTGAAGTATACTCAAACTTCAAAATAGACGTTATTAACCATTTTCAATAGAATTCGTCTTTAAACTGAAACAAATGTTGAATAAGTGAAAATTCATGTACTTCTTCTGTGTTTTCATTCCATCATTTATTTGAAGCCAACAATAAGGGTTTATATAAAGTGCGTTTAATGCATAGACCTTGTACATATGTAAACATATCTACATATACAAAATATATATATGTATACGTACATACATATTGACATAAATAAATTCAAATGAATGAAAAGTTTATCAATTGAAAATTGGAAGAGAATTAACATAAAAAAGGCGAAAGCCTTTATATCACAATCGATTTAGATTTTCTGCATTATTTGATGATCATTAAATGTTAGAGAAAACGCCTTCATCGCCCGATGACGATGATACATCTGTTAAACTAAAAATACTCCCTTTTATTTGACATAATTTCGTTTTATCACGTTCGAGATCTTCCTGTTCTTCACTCAAAATTTTCTCTATGCACAAACTGAAAAGAAGAAAAAATTGAAATAGAAAAAATTTTAACGAAATTATATCAACGCAATTCAAATCGAATTGCCTTATTATCTTAATATTTACTCGAATTCTTGACATTTAGCTTGATTTGTCTTATTACTCTTTAAATCTTGCTCCTGTAACTTAAGGCAAGCCAATTTCATTTTATTAATTTCACTTGCAGCTTTCGACCATTGCTCTTTGTAATAATTACGGGATGTTTCCAAAGCCATAACACGATCGCTTTGTTTTCGCTACACAAAAAGAACAAAAGCAACAATAAAGCAACAATATTTAGAAAAATGCAAAAAAAATCAAAAGGAAACTTGCTGCTTGCTTCGTAAAATTGAAATTGTCTGTCTTACCAAATCTGTAACGAGCTCTTTCAGTTGTTCGGCGGACAAATGGGTTTCATGGGTATAAGCCAATTGTTTTTCCAATTTTCCAATTTGTTCCTTTAAATCCGTTTTCTCTCTCTCCAAACGTGCATTTTCAACTTCCATTTGTTTGCTTTTAATTTCGTACACAGACTCACGCTCTTGCAAATTCAACCGTAAACGTTGCATTTCAGCATCTAATTTAAGAAATTTCTCTGTATAATTCTTTTCAATGTCACGCTTAATCTTTTCCGCTAAATTCAAATTCACACGATTTTGAGCTGCTGACGAACTTAACTCAATTTGTGCCTGCTCCAATTGAGCATTCAATTGTTCACATTTTGCAATTTTCGTTTCTAAACGGGCCTGTAAAATGCGACGTTGTGCTTCCCAATGATCTTGTAATTCACGCATATATTGCTTTTCCTTTTGTGTTAAATTCTTAAGAAATATTTCCATTTGTTGACATTTCCATTCCTCCAATTCTTGAACAATTTTAAGTGATAATTCCATTTGATCTAATTCTTTCATATAATCCGTATTAACGGCCACCGTTTCATAAGATTTTTTTACTTCGGCCTCTGTTTGACAATTCACTGAACTTACTGTAACTTTAATTTCAGTTTTCTTTTTAACGTTTTCTATATTCCTACCATTATCATTACCGCTTTCATTAACTTTATCGTTGCCTTTTGAAAAAGACTTTAATTTGATAGAATTACTTTCATTATATTTATGATCAATATCACTTTCATTTCGATTGATATTATCATTGTAGTACTGTAAACGATTGAATATAATTTCATCTTTCTCTGAATTAACTGATTCTTTCATATCCATTTCACCTTCAAATGATCTAGCATATACGGAATGCTCATTACACATATCAACACCAGGTTCTGAATGGGCTTTTGGATATTTCTCATAATAATCGAATGTTTTAATATGGCGTGTACTTAGTGGCATCATATTACGATGCAATTGCATTAAATATCCATCAAATTGTGTTGATGTTTGTGATTGGGTTGTTGTTGCTGGTGTTATCATAATTTTATTATCATTTTTATATAAACCGTACGTATCATTAACAGAGGGCATTAATATATCACAATTATTACGTTTAGAATACGTTGTTATTAATTGGATGGTAAATATAAAATCGACTGATGGTTTGTTAGCATGTGGACTTAAAATTTTATGTAAACGATCAAAATAAAATGTACCATTTTTTGTCCATAATTTTTGTACATTAAAATATGCATCATCTGGTAGAAATTTGGTAAAATCGAAACGATAATTTGCAATGGCAATATTTTGATAATACAAATTAATTGGTATATAAAAGATGCGTTGAAAATATTCACGTAAACTTGGCATAGATGATTTAAATGTTATTGAGACTCTCTCATTTATTGTATATAAATCGGATGTTTGGATTTCAAGATGTACATGAGAATTACTACCCAAGAAATCATAATGGAAACTAAATGTTTTATTTAATGCATCACATGGAACAATATGGCTTATTCTTGTCCTTGTTGTTGCTGTTATTGCTGATGGTGGCAGTGACGATGCTTGATGTTCCAAAAGTTTAGCAACATGTTTGACTTGTTTAAATGTTAAAGTTACAGTAAATATATCACAATCTATATCGGGATTATTGCCAACTTGAATTAAACCAACTTGTTCCAATAATTGCACATAAACATTATTTTGTGATTGTAACATGGAACTAGTCTCTGTACTATTTGGAAGTATTATATCACAACATGTTCGACCTGTTGTTGTTCCTGGTGTTGTTGATGCTGTTGTTAATGTTGTTGCCATAGGATTTACTATATATTGCTTGCGCTTTGATAAGCAAAAATGAAAAAAATAATAAGATTCTCATTTTGTCAGAATAGATAAAATTTTTAGTACTTTGCTTACTTTGCCCAAGAAAGACTCCAATTGACCATCGTCTAATATCGTTTTTTTAACAATCATTAAAACTAAATAGATTTCTGGTTTGTTTGTGCGCCATTCAGAACTTAACGCACCCAATTTGTGCCAGTGTAATTTTATCTAATTAATTGTATTAATTAAATTAAAAACAAATAAGAATTTAATAGTTAATCGAGGGCAACTCTTAAGTATGCTACACCACATTGCCTGAGTTAATATGAATAAAAAATCAAATCAAATGAATTGAATCATGAAAAAAAAACAAATCCTGATTTTGAAATGGTTTCAAAAGTTCGTTATATGAGACAAAGCCCAACATTTGGATCGATTTAGAACAAATTTTGCTACATTTACCTACCAAATAACTTACTACGCACAGTAAACTGACACATGCAGAGATGGATGGGCGAATAGACCGGTGAATGGACGAACGGACGGATAAATAGATGAACGAACGAATGGATGGATGGACGGAAGTATAGATGGACAAATACACTGAAAGACTAATGGCTGAATGAAAAGATGGATGGAATGACAGAGAGGTAAAAGCGGCAAGAAGAAATATTAAGTACAAACTTATTGTATTCTACAATAATGGCAACAATAAAAAAATTAGTTCCCCTCAGATGCATTAACATTATACCGTTGTATATGACAGAGTGTTTAATATTTGTACACCACGTATGGGTAACAGTAATGAGCCGATCGCTTTCAATGGTGCACGAGCTGAGCGTCCGGACTTTAAAAAGCACTCTAATTTAACTGGACGATTATCAGTTTTCATTCTATTTAAAATAATAAAAATAATAAAAGTTAAGGAAAAAAAACTTTATTATTGGCTTGAATATAATTTTCTGGATAATTATAACAACAGCAGCCGTATTGTATCATAACTGAATATACCTTTTAATGTCGGTCAATTCACATTCCCAAATACAATTACTATTAAAAATTGTTGCCGAATCTGTGGACAACGTATGACCTTCGATTTCAAATTTAACACCATTTAATGATGCTTTCAATAATATGCGACTTTTACGCTGCTCACCAATATCACCCATGCCATCGCGCTTATAGAAACCAATTCCTAGACAAAAAACGTAAACAAAAGTAAAGAATTCATAAATAGTAATCGAGAGTATAGTTTTTATAAACCAAAAACCCCTTCCAAATCCCAATGCCTGGCATGATGGCATCAATGTACCTTCTACAATATGCAAAAATATGCAATATGTATTTTCAGTTGCATCATTGCCGCTTTCACTTTCTGAGTTAGAATAAGTATTAATGCTCATTTTATATATAGATTTTTTAGTTTATTTATCAGTCTATTTTTTTATTGTAATTATATTTAATATTCAAAATATATATGCTTATATGTTCTTGTATTGAAAACGAAATATGAAAATGTACGTTTAACAAAAAAAAAACAATAAAACAAACAAGAACACATAGAACAATTCAAATCATTTGTTACCCGGCTTTTTTTTTGTGAATATCCAAAATTAAACATTAGCTAAAAAGCAGGGTTATTAATGCTTTTTATGAACTAAATCGTCATAATAAACTTTCCTAAGAATTATTTTTCTGATTTTTTAATAAGAAAAAAACTCATGAAACAATCTATATTGAGGAAAAGTCGTGATATAGATTTAATTATCGCAAATATTTATAAAGATCATTATTATTTTAGTTTCGCCAACTTTTATTACGAGTACCAAAAGAGGTTTTATAATAGAATAATCTATTTAAATTGATTGTACTGTGAATAAATTTATTTTAGTCATGAATTTAATCAGTCATTCACAGTTTGGATAAGATAATTATTTCTTTGTTAAGAAAAGCATTAGGAATATTTTACTAATGGCTTTTAATCTATTCCATGAAAATTTTAGTAAAACATAATTAAAGTTCAAACAAATTAAAGTCAATAAAAATTTACACAAATAATCGATAAACACATTTAATTCACAATAATGAACTATATTTTGAAATGCCAATATCATATCTAATGGAAACTTGTCATTTTAATATTGTGATAAAGTTATTGAAAATCAATAAAAAGTAACAAATATTAAGCTGAAAAACTGGATAAGCGTAGAATGAATAGTCATAGATTTGCCCGTACTGGGCGCTGTCGTTTTATGATATGTTGTGGCATGCTAATATTAATTATTGGCATGGTAGCTATATTCCACAGTACTCAATTGCAATTGGATGAAAGTAGGCAGCAACGTTTACTTTGTGAACAGGAACAAGACGCTCTAAGTGAGCGTTTAACATCTTTAACGCAACAGAAATTGCACATGGAAAAGCATCATGAACGTGAACGTCATGAAGAATTAGAGAGTAAACATAATTCAGAGCAAATTATTAAGGAACTGGAAGAAAAATTGCAAAAAGATAAATTGCATTTTAATGAATTACAACAAAATCATAAGCAATTACAAAACGAGCATGATACGTTGAAGGCGGAATGTCTGAAATTGCGTCAGCAATATCAAGATGAAAAACATAAATTGGAAGAGAATTTACAACATATCATAAAAGAATTGAAACATGATAAAGATGTACAATTGGAAGAAACAAATATGTGGAAGGTAAATTTGTCCAGTTTTTTCCTCCTCTATATTTATTTTTATTTTTTTTTTAACAAACACATTAATTTGATAACATTTTTTCACGATTTTCAGTCAAAATATAATACCATACTGCATGAAAAGACTGAACTGGAAGCTTCGATAAATAAACAAGAAGTGGAGAAATTACGTGCCAAAATTAAATTGCTTGAAGTGGAATTGCAAAAATATAATAATAATGGTCGTACAGCCTCTGAATTACAGCAGAATAATGTTATAAATAAACAATTTAATACGGCAATGGATAAACCGAATAGCGACAGCAATGACAACAACAGCAATAATAATAATCACGACGAAGACAACAACAACGAAAATGATATGAATATTAAAAGAAATCAGAATGAATTGGTTAGTTCGATAAGTTTCAATAAACAAGAGCCAATAGGTGATGGTGTTTATCATATAATATATAATATAACAGAAAAATCTTTATATACACAACAAACTAATCAATTAAATACTAACAAGTATCTAAATAGTAACAATAATAATAGCAATTATAATAGTAGCGATAACAATAACAATAATAACAATGAATTGGTGAAAATGAATGAGAATATTGATGATCATCAATTAAAAAGAATATCACCAACAATAGCAACAGCATCAAAAATGATTAAAGTGGTTTTGAAGCAAGAGAATATTAATAATTCTAATAATCACAGTCTCATTTTGAATTCCGTTGAAAATTTTCAGATCGTACCGAAATTGATCAACATTAAGAGTAATAATAAAATGTTGGCACTATCGCCCAATGCTGTTACACCATTAGAAGCACCTAAAAATATTAATGAGCAAAAACAAAAACAACAACAACAAATGGCATTATCATCACCACCATCAACAACTAGATCAGAGCAACAAGTGCCAATTGCTATAATGCTGAATATCAATGCGAATAGTACTAGCAGCACTACACCTCGCAAACATTTAAGTGATGATCAACAGCAGCAACAACAACAATATAAAAACAATGATAGTAGCACTAGTACTAGCAGTAGTAATCGTTCTCCACTGGCCATACCACCAAAGAAATTACCTGAGAATGTTGCACCAATACCTGATAGTTTTGATACATTCTTAAATAAAGTGCATGACGGAGGCAATATGCATCATCAACAACAGCAACAACAACAACAACCACCACCATTACAACAGCAGAAACAATCAATAGTAATTGATGATAAACAATCGATGGAACCTAAACTTGAGGCATTGAAATCAATTAAAGGAAATAATAATAATAATAATTACGATGATCGCTCTGGGCCACATAATCAAAATGTTCATTCACACATTAGAAATGGGAATGTCTTTTTATCACAACACAATGATGATAATGATGAGGAAAATTTTTTTAATCTCCCCAAAGATCAATTAAAATCAGACGCACAGAATAAATTAGTTGATGTCATTGATAAGGGTGACCATGATCATGTATATGTTAAGTTAAAATCAGCCAATAATGATAATAATGCTAATAATAATAATGATGAAAATGTTGATGATGATAATGATAGTGAGATCCATTTGGGTGATGGCGCTCATGGCATTAGAATTGGCGATGGTGGTGGCGGTGATCACGTTAATGATGTAGCCATTGCCAGCTTGGGTGGAGGAGCAGCTGGCGATATAATAGTCCAACAAATTGATAACAATGAGAGGCAGCAACAACAACAGCAGCAGCATTTATTAGATTCAAATAATTTAAATAATGAAGTAGCAGCCGATCAAGGTAAAGAATTTGGAGATGGCGGTCTACGCATGGATGAAGGTGATGTTGACGATGCAGATGATGGTTAGTTAAAAGAATTAAAAAACTCAATGGTCGGTTGGGGCTAACTCTTAAATATTCTTTACCAGCACACCACTGTGTTCAAAGTCATTAAAAAGCCAAGCAAATTAAGTACAACTTAAGCCAGTAAAATAATTGCAGTTTCTAAATGTTTTGAAAAATTTTTTTATATGAAAAAGCATCTACAATTTGTACCAATTTGGACCAAATTTCGTAATTTTAGTATATATCGTATACCAACTTTCAGACGATATTCGTTAACAAAAAAGAAGAAAATATCAAATTGTTTTTTAAAGAAGGCTTTCCATAATTCAATTCACCCGCTAGTTTTTAGGTCTAAAACCCATCACGATATAAATTTCATTATTATATCTCTGAAATTGCTATTGATACTTTGGTAACAAATTTACGTAGATAGATACTTCAAAAAATAAGTCTAATTTAATCGGTATCGATCCTTAGTAAAATGTAAATCTATCTAAATGAGTCCTTATCTAATACCTTTTTCGCCGATAATTTAGCGTTCATGACAAAACGCTAAGAAATAAATCAATATCAAATATGAAACTCTCATTTAGAATGGACGGACATGTTAAGCTTACGTATTGAAAATTCTACATTGTTTATTTTTAACAATTATTCTATAAACCATAAAAACAAAAAATATGAACTAGAACTTGGTTTAGAACGCAAACGCAAATTATTACACATTTAATGTAAAATTTTTACATTCATTTTCTAGATGATTACTTGAACCCTGGCGAACGTTTACAAGGTGCCGGCAAAGCAATTCGCAATTAAGACTTTCATTCATTCATATGTATGTATGTGTATGTATGTATGTATGTTTGTGTGATCCTATAATACGTAAGAGTAATATAATGTAATGTAATGTAAAATGCACATGAATTCCATTTCATTTGAAATTTTTTTTTAATTTTATGTTCTTGTTCAAATTGGTTTTAAAATTTTATGCAAAATTTTGTTTCCAGTGCATCAAATTGTTTAGAACAATTTCAAATCATTTTATATTATTCATATCAATCTCTTTTTATTACTTCTAGTTATTCATTTTTGATAGAAGAAATACAAAGGTCGTTCAATAAATTTACCACACAAAATTGTACTGAAGCAGACTTAGCAAATCATCGATTTTGGCCAAAAAAATCTAAAATACGCTTATAAGGAAATCCTTATTAAAAAAATAAAATGTTGTAATAACATTCTTCGACAAAATAAGTTAATTTGAGTATATGGAAGAGGGATCTGAAATTCGTAGACCAATGAGATAAAATTTTTGCCCGTAAATTGCGAATGTCAAAGTGATAAGACATCCAATAAAAATATGGTAAAAAACCTTTCTACATAATCCATTACGATGAGTTTGATCCTTTTCTGGTTCTAACTTATCTTCTGATCAAATCCCATTTGTATATCAGATCTGAACTAAGAAAATATCTCGTAAAATGTGAGCTTTAATTTTAACTTTTCATAAAAAAAAAACAGATCGATGGTTAGAAACTTACAAAATCAATTTAGGATATGATATGTTTCCAAATCAAATTCAAGTCAAGCAGTAAATTCATCTCAAGCCGCTTTGGAATGTTATAAATATCAGCTTAGATGAGAAAAGTGAATTTATTGAACAACCAAATATTATAATGTAACGTTTCTTTTTTTTACAACTATTAAACATTTAAAATGTCGTTATTAAAATGAAGATATTTAAGATATTGAAATACTCTTGTAATATATACATTAATTTTTGTTTAATGTTTCTATGAAACAAAAGAAGAATGGTAGCAATAAAATGAATACAAAAAAACTGATATTTCAGTAAAAACTGATTTTTGATAGAAGCAACAAACACTTCATAAAATTTTGGTAAAATTAAAAGCATTTTTACTAAAAGCGAATAGAAATGTTTAAGGGAGATTTAGCAGGGGACAGTGAATACCAAATGCAAGGAAAAAATGTTTACAATTTTGTCCAAATTATATAATGAGTTAAATTCTTGTAAACTGAAAATTTTACATACCTTTCTTGCGAAATCGAATAAACAGTTTTTAAAAAGACAACAAAAACATCTGTTAGAAAATTCTAAAAATTTAGATCTCCGTGATAACACTGCCTTTTATTGATGCGGAAAGTGATTATAAAAATCATTCAAATCCGTATTTTAAATGGAATCATTAAGCAAAAAACAAAAAAAGAGCTACAGCTCGTTTCTCATGTTATATTTGGATGATTCTAAGAGCAAAATCCCAGTTAATTGTGTATATGGGGACAAGCCGTGTAAAATGTCCACTCTTTTTCTACAAATGAAATCTATTTTCTTCAAAAAAATTGCTTCTGTTTGTTTTCTTTTTTATTGTAAGAAATTTCTTTTTTGATAATAAGACCGCAAAAGAAAGTATTTGCATATCTTGTTTTTGCACAATCAAACTAAACCCTTTTTTTATTACAAATTTATAGAATTTTATCAAGTTGCATATAATACCATGCCCATCATTTTTTACATACATAATTATGATATAAACAAAAACAAGCAAACAAAATATTATTCAAACCAAAAGGTAAAAACTTAAATATAGTAACATTGGAAATAGACAAAAATTAAGAAATGACATTTAAATAATTTAAATTGAAATGAATGCGAATTGAGACAAAGTTTAAAGAAATTGATAAAAAAAAAAAGGAACAGAAGCAGGAACAGGCACATGATAACTAAGTACGAAATACAACCATAACAGCTTCTCAGCATCTCAGTACTTTATCATTATAATTATTATGAATTATGTACTAAAATCCATGGATGTACATGAATTTGAGCCAAAGATAAGCGTTGTTCTGGATCTAATACCAAAAGTTTCGATATAAAGTGGCTGGCAGCTTTCGACATAAAATCTGGTATTTTATAATCAAGTCTCATGATCTTCTTGTATGTATCATCATAGCCATTTGTTACAAATGGGGCATGCCCAACTATTAATTCATAGCATAAAACACCTAAACTCCATAAATCGACATTTTTTGTATGCGGTTTACCCTGTACCATTTCGGGTGGTAAATAATCCAATGTACCACATAATGTTGTACGCGTTGAATTTGGCTCATGTACGGACCAACCGAAATCGGCAATTTTTAAATCACCTTTATGACCCAGTAATAGATTTTCCGGTTTTATGTCACGATGTATAACATCGCGTTCATGTAAATATTGTAATGCCGATGCTAACGATTTAATATAAATAGCCGATTGTCGCTCATCGACCCGTTTCAATGGTTGCCGTTTCAATTCATCATAGAGAGTACCCTTGGGGGCATATTCTAATATTAAATAGATGCGTGCCTCATCATGAAAATAACCATATAAACGTAAAATGTGTGGATGCCGTAAATGTGATTGAATTTCTATCTCACGACGCACTTGATGCTCAACTTTTGATTCGTGTATTTGTTGTTTGAATAAAACTTTCAAAGCGACAACAAATTTCGATTCTTTCTCACGCGCTAAATAGACATTACCGAATTTACCACGGCCCAATGGTTTACCTATATCAAAATTTTCTAATGACCAAGTCTTCTTTTCCTGTTTCTTCGTTTCCTCTAAAAGATAATGAGATGGAATGGAATAAAATGACATGGCATAGAATATCACTTGACTAATTTAAATTTCAGTCGAACGAATTCTATTAACTTACCAGAAGACTGCTCATTTCTTGTTATAGGTGGTTGCGATGGCTGCTTCTGTGGCTGTGTTGAGGATGGTGGTGGAAGTGGTGATGGCATTGTTGCCTTCACTTTCTCCTCATTAGTTGAAGCTTTTCCTTGTTTCATTTCTTGCCGTGACGGATTGTCTTTGTTTGTTATAATTTTACTATTTCTGGTAGCATTATCATTAATCGTCTTTTGATGTTTGCCATGTTGAGCTGATAGAGCTGATTTTTGCTTCAAAGGCATAATATTTGATATTGTAGCTGTTTCGTTGGAATTTCTATCACCTGGACAATTATTGTCGATGGTTACATTTTTTATATATGAAATTGATGCTAAAGTATCACTAGTAGAATCCTGAAAATTAGTTTTGGCCGTGGCACTAATGGCTGTTGAATTTTTTATTGATTTAAATGACGTTGCCAATGGCGTTTTCAATTTGTCCACAATTGTCATCTAATTTAGTCATACATGAAAATTTTAGGGATCCAAAGAATCTAAATAATCTATATACCAATAAGTTTCCCTTTAAAAAGAGTTTTACCTTCTTATTTGTATTGCGGGCTGCCGAACATTGATTATAATAATTATCACTACATCCTACACTGCTGCCGTCAATTTTTATTGTTTGACGTTTCTTGCATTCTACAGTTTTTGATAAATTTTCCTTTGCATTAGTTAATGATGGTGCCTTTGGCTTCTTAAACATTTTCACAAGAAAATCTTGTTTTATGAACAAAAAATCCAATAGAGAATTAGCTTCACTAATTTTATAACGGGACTTTAATCAATATTATTTCTAATAAATTTTAAAAGCTAAACAATACAAAATAAATACAGCAACACTAATCAGAAGTAAAAACTTTTCAAAACGTTTAGAAACTTTTTTTTAGATCTGTTCAAAATCCTTCTTCAAGTCAAATAAAAAAGCGCCTTAATGTATTTTTGACAGCACAGAGAAAAAGCAAGAACTAGGTTGAAATGCATGGAATTTATCACAGGGTATTTAAAAATAAATAATTTGTAATAATTCATTACATTTCAATTCGCTATAGTTCATTTCGTTTCAATTCATTTCATGTATTTAAATAATAAATTATTTGCTATGCCCTGTGTTAATTAATTCACTGTTAATGTCAGAGCCATTAGCAAATATTAATTCTTAACTTATGTCAAATTTGTGCGGACATTGATGATAGTTGTGAAAAGTAAAACCAATTTTTTTTCTTTTATATTTCACATATTAATTTTCCTCTTACGAACAAATATAAGAATAAAAAAATAAAACATTTAAATAGTTTAATTAAGTGTTTTCAAAAGTTTTAATGCAAGGCAATGAATCGTTTTGCGGCTTATCAAGTTGGCTCACAAACATCGGCGAGCAATAATGCAAACTCAGCAGGACAAAACATCGATTGGGCGAAATTAGCTCAAGAATGGATACAAATGCGTGATAGTAATACTCATGGCCAAATAAATGCCACAGAGTCATCATCAAATATGACTAATCGAGCACTTAAGCCGGCAATTGGTATCGATGAACAAGGAGAAGCTGATATGGACATGGAAGATGATGAACAAACTGAATACAAAACGATTGCAAATCAAAACAATTCAAAAACATTCGTAAATCGTTTTATGATGGAGACATTATCGAAGTCGACTTCACCACCCATAATGACAGTCAATGCAAATTTAGGTCAATCATGGTACATGCAACAGCAGCATCAGCAGCAGCAACAACAATCGGGCCCTTTAAATGTGGGTATGACGCCAGATATAAATAATTGGAATATGTGGCCAGGTGGAAGCGGTGTTGGTGTTGGTGTTGCTGGTATTACTGGAGTTAGTGGTCCACGCAACACATTTGTTCAAAATACTGTAAAATCGTCTACATCTCATATACCGTCTCTATTGGATATCACTGTACCCAGTCATAGTGAAATTAAAGCAATGCCTGATACACCAAATGAATCAGATACAACTTTAGATGCAGCTAAAAGGAAAATTTTACCAGCTTGGTTAAGGTATATGCCATGACACTCAAATGCCACCGCAATTGAAAATGATTTCAAGAAATTTTATACGTTCGTTTTTTTGTAGAGAGGGCCTAGAGAAAATGGAAAGGGAGAAACAAAAGAGACTTGAACGGGAGCAAAAGCAACAACAACAATCAGAACAAGAACCAAAAGTATTAAGTGTTATTGATGAAATTGCAGCACCCTCAATGATTTAATGGTAAATCCCCTTAAATCAAAATTAACGGTAAGTATTTCACTATAACAAAAATGAATACATGAAACAAACACCAAATAAGCAAAGCACTGCAATGCAAAGCACAGCAAAACAAAAAAAATCAAAAAAAACAAAAAACCAAAAAAAATAACACTCATTCGATATTTCTATGAAAATCGAATGTAACATCGAATCAACATTTAATTTAATGATTTCTTTCTTTCACTACTCTTTAAATACATACAAATAACTTTAAATGTAACATTTAGGCGAATATCGCAGATATCTATAATAATAGTGATGATAATGATGATGACATAGATGATGATGGTGATGATGATGATGATGATGATGATGATGATGATGATGAAAATAATGGCAAGTTACATAGCTTAGATAAAAAGGTTGATGAAGAAGAAATAATAGCAACACCAATAACACTGAAGGCAGCAACAATAGCAGCAGCAGTAACAGCAACGATACAAGAGGGTAAAAGTTTTGAACAAAAACTTAATAACTTGGTATGGAAATTATTAAGCGTAATGAACAAGATGTTTATTCTGCTTGTGCTTATAAATGCGGTGCTTTCCTTGTCAATTGATGCAATTTATCCTTTTTATGTTGTATGCAAATCAATAAGAATTTCAATCATTTAATTGAAAAGGAATGTAATAAGCATAAAGCAAATAAATATAGTCTACACTTTTGGTTATTGGTATTATAAGTTCGTGCTGATATTTGTAACAATAACCAAAAGTAGTTGGGATAGATTCACGTTTTATTATACCGATCGACTAGGAAATGCTATCTGTCCGTTTGTCCCTCTGCTGCCTGTCCATGTAGAATTATACGTCAGTTCAATTTTTGAGATAAAATATTGAAATTTGGTACATAGTTATGCTTTAGCCTATTTTGCCAATTGCAAATGGTTTGAATTGGACCACGATTTCCAAAATAACGCTTTTTCCAAAAAAAAGTCGTTGTATGGAAAAAATATATTGAAAAATATTTAAACTCGATTGATTCATTTATTGGGCCTTCCCCTATTTAAAGTAGTTCCTTGACTTGTATTCCAAGTACTTGAGTTTTTAGTTGAATTAAGTAAAATAGCTTGTAGGAGATTTTGTAGTCGGCCCCAACTGCCTTTAAACTTTAGTTAATTTGTTTTCCAATGTACAATTGAAAATTCGTAATTAATATTTTTAGTCCAAGTCTAAAGTCTAACTGTAACAGAAAAATTTTCAAATGTTAAATATAAAATTTGTACTATAACTACAAATTGTTATAGTAAAATTATGTAATATTTTAAGCAAAATATCACAAAACAGAATAAGCATCTAATGAATCTAAAAGAATCTAAGAATACGAGATTATTTGAAATTATGAATTGTAATTGTATTTTATTTTGCCCTTTTGACCATCACCCCTTCTTTCCATAAATCGCTTCATATATAGATGACAATAGTGCGTTCAACTTTAACTGAATTATTATTGGAAGTAACTAATAAGGAAATCACACAAATAGCAACTGAGACGCTTCAACATTACAAAGTTAAAGGTATTAAAAATGTTCGTGTAAAATAATCCTTAAAAAAAAACATATCAGAACAAAAAAAAAGAAACAAAGAAAAAGAAAACACCTGACTATCACTTATTCCGTATTATCCATCCCTCCTTTCCATCTCCCTTCAAGTGTTCCAATGCAATTTTTTATACTTTTGGTCAGAATGAAAGAAAGACAAGCAAGAAACGTGTGTAAGTTTATTGCACTGGAAAGAAATCTCTTTAATAAGTCAAATTGTTCTATAATTTTTTTTTTGCTTTTAGACTTTTTTTTCACTTATTACTGGGAATTTTTATTATTGTTACATGTAGTCATATTATTAGACATAGATTAAAAAGCAAAAATGAAAAACAAAAAAAGGAAGAAAAAATAACAAATATTATTGTAATATTTGTGATATAATATGTTTATAACACAATATTCACATCTATATGTATATGTATGTATATATTTAAAACTTAAGCATCAACAGCTCAAGTGATCCGTAAAAGTGCTTTAGCTACCATAACCGGAAAATTGGGTAAGTTTCTTTTCCTATAGATTTTATATTAATTAATTAATTTTTTTATTGTGCATATATAAATGTATGAAGCAAAAATGAATGAAATTGACTTCTTCGAACTTATTGTACAACCCATTACAGGTTGTTGCTCAATAATTTCAACCTATTCAATGTATTTAATGTTTTTTTATGGCATTTTTTTTAATTTTTATCTATAAATTCTGTAAACTTCTTGAACAACCAGATTTCCAATAGATTTTTTTTTTTGGGGAAATACATTTAAATATTTAAACTTAATTGGATTTCTTAAAGGAAATGTTATCATTAGGTGTCAATGTAGTTCCTTTAAATTAAAATCGTATTTGGATGAGACTAAATTTTTAACACTTTGCTTTCAAATAAAAAAATGTAGTTAATTACTTTAAATGGTAAACAGGCACACAATTTTAAAATATTCGCAAAAAGTTTTCAATATTTTACATTACGGTGCAAAAAAGACTGATTAAGTTTCATATCTTAAAAAATCGCGAGGACCATTTTTCGCATAATAGTTTGGTGGCATTTTATCTTTTATAAGTTGGAAATAAATAGATGGTCCGTTTTGAATTTTTGAGCATAAATGTGAAGTTTACAATCAACTTAACAAATGAACCAAATTGAACAAAACTCCATTGAAAGTTAAATAAAATTCGATCATTTAAAGTTATTTTCAGGAGACTATTTCAATGCTAAATCGAAAAGTCGTTTTCTAGCTTTAATTTTGAACGATTTTATTTATCAGTTCATATTATTCGTACTAATAGTCTTGTCCTTTTCACTACAGGGCCTTTTTTCGAATGCCATTTAAATTGCTTAGTTGTGTCCGATTTTATGTTATATTATCGCAAAATTGGAATGCAATAGGGTTAGTTACATGTGATAAAAATCTACGTAGAAAGCAACAATTCTGTAAACTTGAAATACCCAGGAACTAAGAGCAATGTGATCAAGCACATTTAAGTTAAATTATTAAATTGTCCCCAACAATTTCATGCATTTGCTCTATATGGTAAAACGTCGACTCCCAAACTGGTGAAGAAGTTGTTTTCAAGGGTAGTGGGAAAGGGATGGGCACCTCTTACAGGCCTACTTTTTCACTTTAAATTATTTAATGAGTATAAATAATTTAATTTCACTTCACCATATAGAAACAAAAACGCCGGCCTCTCAGTTTCTTATGTTGCAATGGGAGGCCGCAAATCGGAAATTGCTAGCTTGAAAAAAGTGTACATAATGTTGTCGATGAATGATATAAAAGAAGCAAATCTTACAAGTTTTTCAAATTTTTCGTAAATTTTTATAAAACGCTAAACTGAATTGAAATGATATGAAATGAAATGAATTCTCTGAATGCGCTGTAGGCGAAATTTTGGAAATATTGAAGTTGGTTGTGTAATTATAAATTTATAGGATTAGCCGCATACGCAGACAGCAGTGGCACTGATACGGAAACAAGTGATAATTCCAATGATGAGGATTATAATGATCCTGATAAGAAAAACAAGAACAATTTTGGTAAGCGACGTTCTAACAATGAACGTGAACATAAACATGAACATGAACATCATGATGATGATGATGATGATGATGGTGATGAAGATAGTGAAGAAGAGCTCAGGGTATGGTTCCATTTCGATTTAATAAGAGTTTTATAAAATATCGATACTGATATTATCAATATGAATGTTTTTTCTTTTTTTCCATTTGCTTTGTTTATTTTTGTAGAATGCAATACATGCAAAGAAAATTGCCTTTAAAAAGGTATCAGATGAAATTGATGAAAGTGTGGCTGCTGCTGCAGCCATTGAAGAAGAGAGATTTAAATGTTTTGATAAAGTGGAGCGCGAGTTGAAAATAAGAAGAAATTCGAAAGAATATTTAGCAGGATCGTCGAGTGAACGTATTGGTAATGCATTAGCAGGTATTAGCGCTGGTGTCAGCTTTGCTGGTATTAGTAAAAGAGAGACTGGCAACAATAAGCAACAGCAATATGAACGGGAATTTGGTGAGACAACAATTGATTCAAATTTACATCATTCAAACGGTGCGTCAGTTTTTATACAAAATATATGACACATACACAGACAGACAGACATGTACGAACATTGTAAAACATTTCTCTCATAAATACGTACAGCATTACGTTTTATAACCACAACACCCAAAGATAAGAAATGACACAGTCACAAAACGAAGGCTTAAAAGATCTTTAATATTAGCCCTTTAGAATTAAATTTAAAAGCCATATTTTCCCGTTTATCCGTATGAGTTCATCTCTTACTAAGTTCGAGTTTTCTGCTTTGACAAATTGAGATACTGCCTCTAATTGAAAAGAATCAAATCAATCAATGGACCTGAGAGCAGTACAGTAGTGTAGTGTACGTTGCGACCAAGCAAAAATATACAAATTTACAAAAATATACTAATAGCATTATCCTATTTGTTACTTAATATCTATCTAATTAAAAATTATAAAAAATTGGTCACGTCTACACAAAATTATGCAGCATAATTTTCACTGGTTTCGTTTATATTTACTTCTTTTGTTTCTTTTAGATATTGGTTGTAAGTTATATAAATTGACCACGCCCACCATCGTATAATACAGTGTTTGGATGATGGGTATTCAAAATTTGGCCCCAGCCAAAAAGTCTTACTTTCTTACTTACTCCGCTTTTGTTTTCTCAGCATTTATTTATTTTAATTATTTTTCTATTCGCTAAATTTGATTGCTCTCAAATTCTATTGAAGGAAATAAAGAAAAAAAAGAAATTGAAGAAAGGATGAAAGAAAAAATATCTGCGGAATGCACTGATTTTACATTTCTCTTCTTTACTTCTCTACAGGCTCAAAATTTCCTCCTTTCTATAGTTCAAACTAATTCTTTTTGATTTTCCTCTTTTGTTTCTCTTTTGTTTTTTTTTTGTTCTTTTCGTTAGGTAAACGCTGTAAAGAGCGTGCCAGTACAACACGTAAGGAGCGCACCACCCGCTTTAGTGACAACAAGGGTGGCAGCAACAGCAACCACAATAACCGCTCAATTAATGCCACATGCTCTTATATGACAGCTACAGCGGCAGTTGCACTTGCAACCACATCTACAACAACGGCAACAGCACCGGCAACTTCAAATGTAATTAGTGGGCAACATAAATTATGCACAATAACAGCAACAACAGTATTAGCATCATCAACAATAACAACAACGGCACCATTACCACTATCGTTGTCGTGTAATCAAATTATACCAGATGCGAACGGTTTAATACCCAATGCGGCCAAAGTAACCAATTTATTGAATTCAGCTGGCAATATTTTAGAAGAGGCATCGAAATTAAACAATCACAAAAAATACTCCTCATCATCGGATAAGCGGCACAAGAATAGTGATGGTGATAGCAAAAGGAGCAGGAGAAAAAGGAGACGAAGTAAGCGAAGAGAGAGATCACGTTCCCGAGATGGTAGAAAACGTGTTAAACGACATACATCATCGAACCGTTCCACATCTATAGCAAGCACATCACCATCAAAATCATTTTCTAAATCTGATGCTTCCTCATCCGTTTCCTCTGAATTATCCTACAGTTCCTCGAATTCACCACATTCTAAATTGTCATCGTCGAAATTGCAACGTCGTTATCACAAATTTCATAGAACTAAATCATCATCGCGTCACAATGAGAAACGTCATTCACATCATTCGCATTCCCACTCACGTTCGCATTCATCATATTCTTCAACACGTCGAAATGATGACAAAGTTCATAAACAAACTACTGAGCGTAAGCGTCACCATCATCATCATCGTTATAAATCAAGTGATACTGACGATCAATACGATGATCATGATGATAATGATAAACGTCGTCATCGTCGTCATCATCATCGCAATTCGACATCGCGTAGCCATAGTCATAGATCTTCTTCTAAACGTGACAAATCACGTTCCCATTCTCGTTCTTCGCATTCTTCCAGAAGGCGACATGGTTATCCCCATTAAAAAAAATTTCCTAATTCATTTGGCGTTTTTCTCTCTTCTTATACAAATATTTTTTCTTAATCAGAGAATAAATAAAAGAACCACAAACGATTTAATGTTCTTTGCCATGTCCATTCATTTATCCATTTGTCCGTTTGTCTGCTAATCCGTCTAAATACATTTCTTTGGGTCAAGGAGATGATGGTGAGATGTGAAAGACAATTTTAAGAAAAATTTTTTTGACTTTTTTTTTGAGTAGTTTAATTAATTCGTTTTTAAATTAATCTATTAATTAAATCAATAACCAAGATAAATAAATTATATGGTGAAAGCAAAAAAAAGTAATAAACATGCTTAATCTCAATATTTTTTATTTTTTAGTCAGCAATAAGTATTGTATTTTAGATAATCTAGGTATTCTAGGTGATTGACTTCTTAACTTTAATTAAATTACTTTAATTTAATTTATACAATTACTTTAAATTAAATCTACTACAAATGCTAGAGAAGCGTTGTTGTGTAGTTGTCTGTGTCTATCTATCTGTCCGTCTGTCTGTCTGTCTATCTGCTTACTAAATTATTCTACCTTAATATCAGCATCCTAAATCCCATCTTCCCCTTCCTCGTCCTCCTCAATGTCTCTATCGGCTATTTTATAATCCTCATCCTCATTCGTATCTTCAAAATGTCCTTCAACAGTTACGTCTCCATATGAAGATGCATCTTCCAGTTCTTGTTCCTCCACTTTTACATCAACTCTTGCTTTACGTGTGGAAACGCGCCAATTAATTAGTGGATCATCTTGATCATCTTCCGGTGAATGATGACCCAGTAGTCGTCGATGTCGACGTAGTGCTGCACCGCATATAAAACTTTCAGTACAAACGTTACATTTATATGGCTTCTCACCCGTATGACGTCGCATATGAATTTTCAAATCATTCGATTGAACGAAACTTCGTGTACACTTTGTACATTTATAGGGCCTTTCACCCGTATGTATACGCATATGCCGGGCCAATTTATTAGCACGAGCAAATGACTTGCCACAAGCTGCACACACATGCGGTCTCTCGCCCGTATGCTGACGTTGATGTATAACTAAATCCTGACGTCTGGGGAAAGCCTTCATGCATTCATCACATTTGTACGGATTCTCTCCGGTATGTCGGCGTATATGAATAATTAGACTTGCCTGAGAAAAACTACCACCGCAATGTGGACACAGACCTTTCTTATAATTATGCTTAGCTTTGGCCAATTCTCGATCTTCGGGAGTTATTTCAGCCACGTCCCCATGTGAACTCATCAAATGACGTATGTAATTATCTTTGCGTACGAAAATGCGGGGACAATATTGACACTGTATACTTTTGTCATCATTCATCATGGCATTCAATTGTGGTGATATATTGGCTAACTCCTCGCTTGCCAGAAATGTATGTGCCTGTTTTTTATGCCGCTCCAATGTCTCCAATTTAGCAAATCTTCGATTACAATCACCGCATGTATAAAATCCTGAGGCCAATCGTTTCTGCAAACGTGAACCAATACTTTTGCTTTTTTTCTCCTCTTCCTCGTCCCAATCCGCTGATATAACATGTGGCGACTTACTACAAATCAAATAAAAATGTAATGATGGAACTTATAGAATGAATATTTTGAAAAATAAAATTTTTTAAACAGATAAAAATTTGATCATGGCTAATTTTTAAATATCCCATCTCTCATTTAATTCAATTGAATTAGTCAAGAAAATGAATTGCGAGTCAAAAATTTTTGAAAAGTTCGTTCTATAGTCTACGATTAAAGCAAATGGCTGAATCTGGATCTACCGGACGGACGAGCGACTGAATGTATAAATCATAAATTGTTTCTAAGTCGTTCTTCTGTGTAACCAACAGAGTAGATTCATCTCCAATCCTTCTAGGAGATATAGATTATAAAAAAATGTATTAAATGTATTTTGTTCTAACATAATTGTAACAGCATCCTGTGATGTAATAGTTTGTACATAAATTTCCGATATATCCTTTTCGACAGTATCTGTTGCTGGTGTTGTTCCAACTTGTTGATGCTGACTGCTTTCATCATTTTCTGTTTGAAATTCATCATCCAGTATTTCTAAATCTTGCGTCTCCATATCATCATTTACTTCGATTTCAGCAGCCGTTGTCACTTCATCCTCTTCCAAACGTACAACTTCCTCAGATGTAGCAGTGACTGTTGTAGCTGTAACTATTACATTTCTTTTCTTCACCTCTTGACCCGCAGTTTGATATAAATACATATCGATTTCAACTTCGGCCTTTTCCACAGAACACATAAATTCATAAGCGCCCAATAAACGTGATGTACACGTTTCACACAAGCGTGATGGTTTCGTTTCATCCTCTCTATCTAGTATCTACATGATACAAGCAAAGAATTTTAAATTAAAAGTAAACAATTATAAAAATTATAAGACACCCAATCAACTAATCAAATCGAACATCTTATGCATTGTATACATACACACACGGAACATACCTCAACATTTGTAACTTTTTTAAAAATCTCAGCTAATTTTATGTAGGTTTCTAATTCCACTTCATCAAATAACGAATTACTATTAATGTCCAATTTTAAACAAACCCGACATACATCCTTAATGGAACCCATTCTCTACTTTGTTGTGTGTTAGTAAAAATTTTTCTAATATTCTTTTCTATTGTGAGAAATACAATTTATGGAAATGATAATACATTGTCTCTCTCAAATATCGAATATAAACAGTTTTTAAGAGTTGCCACAATTTAATATGTTGTAAGTATGTAAAAGTGTTATCATATAACAAAATGTTGATAATTTTTCATATCTAAAATTCCAATGCAATTTGTAAGGTACATAAATGACAGAAACGTTATCAAAAAATAACTTGTTACATGTGAAATTAATGAAAACAATTAGATATTTACGATGTTTAGACAATAGTGAATTTCTTATAATTTAAACTAAATTGTAACTCATCATTTTCTATTTACATTGTTTATTTTATTACACAAGTGTTTGTTAAGTACACTTCTTCAACCCCTTACTTATTTTTATTTCTTATGGAATGTCAACTCTGAAATAAAAGTAAATAATGCCACATTATTTATAATTTTATGAAAATAATATTCCAGTTTTCCAATAATAAAGGACGGCTAAATTAGAGAGTGCTTGCTTTGGACACGCGACGTGGTTTCTTTTTTATTGCATACTCTCTTCACGTAAAGGTTGTCTTCGAATTTTTTTGTACATGCATATATATATATAATACACATATTATTAGATATATACGTATGAGGAAATGGCTTCTTCAGGTTCGTTATAATATTGTTTAAATTTTAAAACATTTTTTTTATATTTACATCTTCTCAAATTTCGTTTCGTTTGTTTATTTAAAAAGAAAAATGAAAGAAAAATCCAAACGGAGAAAAAAGCAGAAAGATTTTTAAAATTATCAAACGAGTCATATGTTTCAGTTGTGTAAAAATTAAAAAAAAAAAGTAAAAATTATACGCGCGTGTATGTGTGTGTATGTATGTATGTGTATGCATTTGACATTATAAAAAGAATTATTTTATATAAAAAAGGTTACAATTTTTTTTCCACTTTTTAATTGATTGAAAAAAAGGAGCGTGCAAGAAAAAGTGTGTGAGTGTGCCAAAAAATATATAAAGCAATAACGTATTTACATACATAAGTTATAAATAAATTTATTTGTTTAATATAACGTGCTATGTGAAAATTATGGAAAATACACGTGAGCGATCTTTAAGGCTGGTTTTAATTATAAGCAGCTACAATTAATTTTTATTGAAATTAAAAGCCATACTTTTCTAATTTACTATTTTCTCCTCTCCCATTCTTTTCCCTTTTTGCGTTTTTACTCTTTATATCTTGTGTCTTCTTCCATTTTACATTGGGCAGGTAGTAAAAAAAGTAAAAAGAATAAAGGTAAAGTAATACCATTACAATCGTTTCTATCGACAAATGATACACCGTCTGGTACAGCCCAAGTGACTAAAAAGATTCGCAATTATGATGGTGATGATAGTGACGATAGTGGTGCCGTTATACCATTAGTTTATCAACTGCCAACTGCCCCTAGAGCAAATCGTATATTTAATGACACGTCAATACCACACACTCCTCCATTTATAGCGTATATAACGAATTTGCCATTCGATTTCACCGAAGATGATTTATATGAATATTTTGAGGCGTACAATTTGGTGTCGGTACGTTTGCCACGAGATGAGAATGACACATCAAGTCGTAGCCGTGGCTCGGCCAGTGTTGAATTAGAAAGTAGAGATGATTTAATTGAGGTATTAAGTTTACCCGATCCATATATTAAGGGGCGTCGCGTGCGGATAGATGCCACAAATGAACAAGACCATTATGGTAAGAGTAGTGGTGGTCATCGTGGTGTTGGTGGTGGTCATCATCGTCGTGGTTTCGATAATTTTGGCAGTGGTAATCACAATTCAGATAATCGTGAATCTTCGTCATCGAGCAATTGGCGCGACAATAACAATAAATCGCAAGATAATTATAGTAGAGATAATTATAATAGAGATAATAGAGAGCGCAATATATCACGTGACACGAATAGTCCGGGTTCATGGCGTAAAGGTGATCGTCCCAGTGCCACACATTTTTCCTATCATAATCGTGATAATCGTGATAATAATAGGGAACGTGATAATAATTCATCATCATCGTACAAACAAAGCGATGATAAATTACAAGAAAGGCCCAAATTGAATTTAAAGCCACGCACATTGCCGCTTCCAGAAATCGTTACTAAACCATTAGACATTGAAAATGATGTACCAAGTACCACTGATGGTGGTGTTGGCAGTGGCAGTGGCAATGGTAGTAGTAGTGGTGTTGGTGGTACTAGTGGCAATATTGGTAATAGTGGGAACAGTATCAGTAGCGGTAGCGGCAGCGGTAACAGTAGTATGAGTGGTTATGGTGTCTCTGCTGAGAAAGTTTTCGGTGATGCGAAACCAGTTGATACGACAGCGCGCGATTTAGAAATTGAAGAAAGATTAGCTGAGAGTCGCCGTCAAGAGCAACAAGCTTTACTGCAGCAATCGCAAGAAGATGAGAATAATGATGTAACGCAAAATATGAGGGAACTCAATATGGAGAAAGTTGGTGGTAAAGAAAGTAAAGAAAATTTTAATAATCCACAAACAAATTGGCGCATCAAATCAGACATCACTACGGAGAAATATTTTGATAAAAATGGAGGTAAACATACTTTTCAGAACACTTTTAACATCTTAATATTATTTTCTAAACATAGTTTGTATATAAATATAAATATGTTATATTGATATTTAGATAATAAACGTCGTGGTGGTGACTTTCACTATAGAGATTCCAATCGATATAATAGAGATCGTGAAAGAAGTGAACGGTAAAAACAAAAAGATGTTTATCTGGCATTAAATTTATTTATAATTTATTTATAATTCATTTATAATTATTATTTCATCATTTTATAGATCACAAAATCATAATCGTAGTAATAACAAAGATCATAGCACGGATGGCAAACATAAATATGAAAGGAAAAGACTTGATAATAATAATAAAACGAATCGTGCCGTTACAAAAAACATATCATCAAGTCAACAGCAAGAAACGGTAAGTACCATCTAAACCGATATATAAGCAATCTGGTCAATTGATAAATTGGTTAATTTATCTATCATACATTATAAAAAAGTATTCTCAATAGTTTTACCAGTTTTTCAGAATTAAGAATTATTACGAATAATAATAATAACGAATAATAATAATAACGTATAATAATAAATCTACAGTCATTTCTATATTCAAACTATTCAAAATTGGCAAACGAGGAGAGATATTAAAAAATCTTAGAGACTAAGTTGTTTTTTTTTTCAAAGCGGTACTCATTGATTACCGTTATTAAACTGTACATCTTAATTTTTATTGTATTTATGTGCTAATATTTGGATATACCTTGACCTAAGAGCAAATGAAATTAGAATGTAAAAGTAAATTTGGGCAATTATTTGAAATGCTACAACATTTCTTTGGGACTTCTAAGGCATTGTCTGAATAATGAAAAATTCGTTATAGCTTTTAATACTTAACACTTAACCTTTTTAAATTCAATTTTTTCATTATTAAAAGAAATGTCTTGTAAGACAAATGTCCCTTTTATTTTCAATTTTTTCCATTTAGTAGATAAAAATTTTTATATAAAAAATATTTCTCTTTATAACTGGATGTGGTCAGTTAATTATGATAATGAATAGTGAGGCTTATATTTAATCGATTCTTTAACGTGTTTTTTTTTGTTTTCTAGAAAATAAAATCATCAAACATGTATTCAGGGCTGGATGATGGAGCTTCCGATTAATTGGAAAATTTTCATACATAAAAGAAAAGAAACGAAAAGAGAAAACAACGCCATGGAAATTTAACTAAATATTGCAAAAAAGTGTACGGCAAGAAAAGAAGAGGGAGGAAAAAAGGAAAGAAATTATCGACAGACATATTTAATTAAATATATTATATAATTTGTTTTATTTTCTACATATATAATATACATATATATATATACAAAAAAAAAAGAAAAAAAAGTTAAAAAAACACATACGGCAAAAGCAATTTCGGATTCTGAATTGTAGATATTAGATAAATGCATATTGAAAATATAAAAATTTAATAAAAATTTATAGAGCGACATGGAAAGAGATAGAAAGAGAGTAGGAGAACGAACGATAATAAAACTCGAGCGAATTAGAATATTTTGTATGATAATGGCAATAAAGAATATTGTAACAGGAAAAAAGAAGAATGGTTCGCAATTAATTGTCTTTTAGATAACAAAGTATATTTTCATCCTTTCATACCAAATTATTTTTTTGTTTCACTACTAAACAGGAATTATGTCAAAGAATTATCCATAAAATTATTGCATGGAAAATGGAAAAAAAAAATTCTCAGCACCACTTAAGGTTATCACCATTTAAGGTTTTTCCGTTTCTCGTTTAATTGTTTGATTTTACAAAGGAACAATTCTATTGTGTATGTTCAAACTGTCACATAAACATGTTGCAGCGGATTGCAATATTGTATAGCAACATGGCTGTAATACAATAATTTAACGTTACGCCTCTCTCTCTACCTTGAGCGTATTAGAAAAATTACTAGGCTTGAGATTAATTTTTATTGATATCTAAATTTTTCTAATTGAACATTTATATAATCTGTATTAAGTATTATAAAAAAAAAAGTATAAAGTATGGCAAAGTTAATGCCGTTATTCAATACAAATTGTAAATGATAATTTCTACAGTGTTGCGAAAGTGTTGTAAAGTGTAATGAAGTCTCCGTAACAATATAGTATTTTTGTATAAAAAACTTATTGTATAAGTGTTATCTCTAAAACGATACACAAGTGTAAACAAATAAATAATTAAATAGGAATTTATTAATGCAATTGAAAATACACAAATATTGTTAAATAAATTTTACAATAATGAAGTATGAAATAGCTGCAAATATATGCCGAGTGTGTTTAATCAAAAAGAAAAAATTACGGTCACTATATAAACCAACAGATGTAGATGAAGTGCCACCAAATGTTATGATAGAAAAAGTGACGGGTATTCATGTGGAAGAGGTTCGCAAAAAAACAAAGAAAAACAAACAAAATCAATTTTGCATATTTCATTTGCAAAAATTGTATTCTTACATTGTATTTGTTTTGGGAATTTTAGATGCGAGATTTACCGATGTTACCGAAGAGCATTTGTAAAAATTGTGAATTGTCATTAAGTATGGCCTACGAATTCCGTGTTAAAACATTGAAAAGTAAACGGATTATAGATCATTATCTTAGGAATTTACTAGTAAATGATATGAAGCAAGAAAAATTGCAACAACAGGAAGAGCTAAATACGTTGCAATTTAAACAAATAAAAAAAAATGCTATAAATAATGTTGGGGATCAAGGAAATGCAGTGATTAAGATAAAAGAAGCAAATCTGGATGAATTTATTGAATTACAACAATTTGATGTCGATGACTTAGATGATGAAAATATTGATCCTGAACCTGATGCTGACTTTGATCCAGATAATGGTGCTGCCATTAATGCTAACGCTAATGGCGATATTCATCTAGCACATTCCAATAACGCTAGTCCTAATGGTGATTATAATGGCATTAAAGAGGAAGACGAAACAAATGATGGTGATGATAATGAGCAATTACAACATATTTGTAAAACCGAAACAGAAAATGTTGTTAAGAACAATAACGAAAACGTTGAAGGCATATCAGGCGCATGTTTTCCAGAAGCAGATACACTTGAAGAACTTGAAGAACAAGCGGTGCAGGAAGAAGAGGAGTTGGAGGAGGAAGAAGGTCATTACTATGACATACATAATGATGATGATAATAATGATATGGCAAAGATGACAGAAGATGGAACGCAGGAAGATGATGTTGATGAAATTTTTGAGGAACATTTAGAAATGGAGAAATTATCACAAACAACTGAATCTACAGAAAGTCAACAATATCAAACAAGTCTCGAAAATACTATTGGAATCTCAGAAGAAGAGTGTGACAATAAATCAGAAGCAGCAAATACAACAACGGTCCAAAGTAGAAAACGGACAAAGACTAAAAGTAAAAAGAATGTAACTGTAAAAAGTGAACTTCGGCATATATGCGACATATGTGGAAATGTGTATATGAAAAGGGGACGTATGATGGAACACCGTCAACGACATGACAAAGAACTGAAATATTCCTGCGAGTATGCTTTTAAGTTTTCTTAAATATATGTATCTCCAAAAATACATATAATTTTAATAATCTATTTATTTATTTTTTTTTGGTCTAATCATTTATAGACTCTGTGATAAGAAATTTCATATGCGTGAATTGTTGCGTAAACACATGTATTCGCATAATGGTGGCAAACCTCTAAAATGTGATTACTGTTCAAGGACATTTTATTATGAGAGCGTCCGAAAAGCACACGAAAAGTTGGTACTTTTTGGTTTTTTCTCTTGAAGTTTTCAACTCAAATTTTAGTATTGTGGATTATATATATATGTATATATATTTTTTTTCAGTGTACATAAAGGTTTGCGCCCTTATGTTTGTGATGTATGCGGTAAATCGTTTTGTTATGGTCATACATTAAAAAAGCATAAATTAATCCATGCCGAAATTAAATTATATCGTTGCGATTATTGTAATAAGAGTTTCCGTTTGCAACATCATATGAAACAGCATGAGTTAACTAAATTACATAAAAATGCTGTACTAATGTCGAAAGAACGATATAATACTACAATAATTGAAGATTTCCTACCAAATGAGAAGAATAGCAATCAGCATATCGATGGCATTTATACAGAAGCAATTTACATATACAAGTGAAATGTCTCGCTTTATACATTTATCCTTTGTGTATTTGTGTCCTTAATCAACGCCGATCATCATACAAGACAAGAATCATCATAGAGGAACACAGAGAATGCTGTAAATGAATTTGCAAGATATTAGAACTTTCGTATAACTCAGTTCCAGCCGATCTTCTATTAAGTATTTTACACCACTTTGTTGAATATGATTAAACAATCCAGAGAATAAGTCAGAAACTTTAAAAAAAATTTATAATTCTTTGTGTAATTTCATTAAATTTATTAAATGGAAATGGGTCCATAAAATGAACCCATCTAGCTAGCAAATTGACGCACTGATTTAGTAGGTAAAATAGCTATTTGCATTTATTGTAACTCATCTTTTGGTAACAATTTTTTTTAAATGGATCGATGAATGAACAAAAATAGGCTTTAATCGATGCGAAAAGTAATCCTTATCCAATAAATCGCTTATGAAAGATGTATGCAATTTAAATATTTTTAAATATTAGATGTAACATTACGTCCATTATGCAAACATTATGTCCTACATTAAAAGCGGTGCATAGAAAGATGATGACTTTAAGATTGATTGTTAAAAAAAAACGAAAATTATGATTTACAAAGCTAAAAATGAACGTTTAAAATCTGTATCGCACGAGCTGCGATAGAAGCCGACCTTCTTGCTGATCATTTGGCGGAAACGTCGTATACCTTCATGTATCTCTTGAACACTGATCGGCTTTACGACTTCACTGCCACGACCCTGGGTCACTTCAGGGCACATGTGTAACATAGCTGGTGAGGCGCCCGTCGATGTTACTCGACTGTATGGCTCAGTAACACGATTCGCTGAATTTAGACGTGTTAGAATTGCATAGTCCACTATAACGGCAATTGTCTCATGGGCAAAATATGCTAAAATGTTCATTGTTGTTGTTGGTATACGTAAATCTGATGGCAAATCGAGGAAACGGCGAAATTTATTCTTAATTTTCTCCCCATGACGACAATAAAATGAAGTTTTTCTAGCTTCGTGAAATTCTAGATATTGTTGACCAGTTAGTATTTGTGAAATGCGATCAGCACGAAATGAACGACGTGTACGCTCTTCGTCGAACAATTCGGGCACATCTATGGGTAATTCTTCATCGGAATCACGTTGATCCAGATCCTCAACGAAATCTTGTGGTCGACCTGTACGTATACTAAGAAATTTCTTCAATATACGCATATCTTTAAGATGTTTCCTCATGCGGGCAATTTTTACTGGATGATTGCGCATTAAGAATTCAAAATCGGCTTGTGCCGGACATGGATTATTCTTACGTTTCACTGCTACCAAAGACGCTTCGTTGAACATACCTCTCAATTGTTGCTGTAGAATGTGCTCAACTAATTTAACACTATCTTGACGTGGTTGATCGCTGTCACCAAAACTGCGCATTATGTCGGAAATTTCTGAAACCAAAGATACCGGGCCACTATCTTCCGGTATTTTGTTTATTGCATTAATATTTGATTGAGATACACTAACACCGATTCCTAAGCCAACACCCATGCCAGCCGTGCCACCACCGCCAAGTGTTAGTGGTGTATTTATAATGCCATTTAATGATGGCCCATTAAGCCCCATATTGGAGTTCATTATGCCGTTAAAAAAACACGAAAATGATCCGCTCAACTGAATTAGAAATACATTTATGAGAAGATTAGAATTCAAAACAATTTCATTCTCTCTAGTGAGAGAGAGTGCAATATGTTATGATAAGGAACAGAGAAATAATTAAGTCTTCTTATTAGCAAAAAATAATTATAATTCACAATTGTATTTCTGTAAAAATTTTCAAGATTTTATTTGATAGGGTCGTAGTATTGCACTTTTCACCACTTTCTGTGTGAAATGTTACTTTTCTATCCCCTAAATTCAAAGTGCCTAGAATATGAGCTGGATTTTGTGCCTGAAGTTTTTTTGAGAGATTCTAGTTATTGAATAACTGGACTACTATAAGATTTTAATAGATTTTAATATTATTAATATTGTTATTATATTGTGGAAACGAAAAAAATTGAAATATTGAAGTAACTTTTATACTGAAAACTTCACTTAAACAATTTTACATAATATAAATATTATACATATGGTAATACAAAATTACAAAATATATAATTGGATATTAAATTTTCTTTTTAATGTGAATGGATGAAGAAATTTTTCAATTCCTCTTAAGTAAACCGATTTTAGTGTATTTGAAAAAGCATAAATTAATTATTGAGAAAAATAGGTAATACTCGAAATGAAGCAGGCCGTACTAAAGTGACGCATTCAAAGGCGCACACACACACCAAATATTTTTTTTAATTCTGAAAAATTGGTGCAAAATTAGAGAAGGCAGATAACAATTGAGGTAGAATAATTATACAAAAAATAATGTATGGCATGGTTAAAACAACCCGCAACACGGTGGTGGGTCTTTATCCATCATGCCACATAAATAGCCGTCTGGAAGAAAGGAGAGCTAAAGCTAAAGCATTACGTCAAGAACGACGAAGAAAACCGGATAAGCCAGATGATTTTGTAACATACGAAGATTCCGGTAGTGATGAAGAAACACCACAACAACAAGAAGATATATTAAACACCACCTACAATATATGCGATTTTGTAAGAAGTCGTGAGAATGCACTAAACGAAAGGCGCAGCTACAATTTTGAACAAACGACACGGTACGTGTTAACGCATGATATGCTACGTGAAACGCAAATAAATTTAGGCTATGTGAATAAAGTATTCTGTTCGAAATGGTTAAGTAATCGTCAAGTGGTATTTGGTACAAAATGCAATAAGCTACTTGTTTATGATGTAAATATGCGTAGAGTGGATGCTATACCAACTCTATCAACGAATCGTATCAATCAACAAGAAATTCAAGGTGGTTTACATGCCATCGAAATAAATCCGAGTCGAACATATTTGGCGACAGGTGGCCGTAATTCAACTGATATTGCTATTTATCGTTTACCAACATTAGATCCCGTGTGTGTGGGTGAGGAGGGTCATCGGGACTTAATTATGGGTATGTGTTGGTTAGATGATCAATTCCTTGTATCGGGTTCGAAAGATTCCCGCATGGCATTGTGGCGCATTAACGAGGATCATATGAAATTTCCTGATGGTGGCAAAGAATCATGTCCAACATTTGCTACAATTAAACCGTTATGTTTTCGTGATTGCCGCACCGCTCAAAGAGTAAATTTATATATATATATGTATATATATATGAATATTAGACTTTATACTTGACACGACATGTACAAGTGCAAGGCATATTGGGTTTCGGTGTTTGCAAAGCATTTGGCGATAATTGTGCACTTTGTTTATACTTGTCTAATAATTCAGAATTACATTGGGAATGAATTTAGATTTATCCTTAAAAATGTATTAATGGGTTATTGTATTAAGAGTTGGAATGTGGGCGTGGTTAATATCGAACGGTTAGGTGGGCTAAATGAAGGAAGCTATAATGTGTTGCGTCCAGTAATTATATGACATTACTAAATCGGTGTGAAAAATTTGATTAACCATAACGAACGAACTTTTCAAATTATTCGAGATTTACAATTTTCAAATTTTCTGACTTTTCGATATTATTAAGTAAAGTGGTGTCGGGACTTCGACGGTTACGTCCAAGTCATGCCCCGACTATATTACTTCCACTTGTTTTTCCATTTTCTTTCGTGTTCTAAGCAATTTTTATTTCTTATATTACGCAGATACGATCTCTATGCTTCAATAAAGAATTTCGTGAAATTGCTGCATTATCTTTAAATGGTTATATACATATATTTAATGCCGAAGTATTCAAACAGAAGTTATCACGTAAATTACCAAATTGTCAGGATAATGTTAGTATAGCATATCATACAGATGGTTTATATGCGATCGGTTGCCGTTCCTATACAATTCTCTTGGATACCAGAACATTACAAGTAAGTATTAAAGAATATTTTCTGAGAATTTCATTGAGAAAATAGGAAAATTTAAAACTTAAATTAAATATAGTAAAATGGGAATTTTAAATTTAAATGCATGATCTACTAAACGAATTTCATCCTTAATCTACCGATATAATACGATTTCATGGGGAGAAAGAAAATTTTTATAAGACTTCAGATCGGTCCAAACATTAATTGTTATTATTTGTTAAGGATAAATCGCAAGGATTTGTTTAAAGTATTCTCCGAAATAAAATTCATTTATTTATTCAATTGAAAATCATTGAGTAAAGTTGCGAATCCGTTGTACCAATTCACCTGTTATTTGGGATTTAAAGAAACGTTTGTAACTACAACTCGGAAAGTTTTTTCGATTTATTTGATTTGATCATGGCAGATTGGGACTTCTAAAACGCATAACTGATTTGGCCATTTTTGTAGTCATAAGTTAAACATTTCTGATTGCTTCTAATTGTATAAAACTGAGTTTTCCTTTTCATCACTTTCGTTTTTCTTGTTTAAATATAGACAATTAAAAAGATAACATCACGTTATAGTGGTTGTGGCATAAGAGCAACATCATTTGAAGGTAATTTATTAACAGTCGGCACTGGTTTGGGCATGTTACTATTCTATGATATACGAGCTGGCAAATATTTGGAAAGTAGTGTAAATGCAGCCCGAACTGTTACATTGAAGTGCAGCAAAGGTATTGTGTATCCCGAAGATGAAATGGATGGTTTTAATGTGAAATATGTACCCGCCATTTATACGCATTGCTATGATAGTACAGGTATGCGTCTCTTTGCTGCTGGCGGTCCATTACCTGCCACATTGGTTGGCAATTATGCGGGCGTTTGGCAATAAAATAATATTAATTAAGGAACGTGCAAGGAGAAGTTGAAGAAAAGAGGGATAAAGAGAGATAGAAGAAGATATATAACCAAGGCTAAGGTGAATCGCAAAATATAATGATAATTTGCTGTTTAACCTTTACAAAATTGATGCCTCACAATCAAAATCAAGTATCCACAATCGCTGTGATTATCTGAGCCGTTTTTCTTCCTTTACTGCCTGGACTTAGCTTTTTTTTAACATTAATTAACAATTCAATTGTTAATGCTTGTAAATATTGTCTTACAAAGCTGATAATTGATTTTTCTAAAACTAGGACTCTTGCCCATCGAAAAGACTCTTCTCTAATTCAATTTCTGATGATTTAAAAAAAATCTATAATATTTGTAAGATTTTATATTGTCTCCATTTTTTTCTCTAACTCTCTCCATCACTATCCCTTTCTCTCCATCTCTCTGTCTCTCTCTCTCTCATAGCAATATAAAATGAAATCAATGCCGTTTCGTGTTCCTTGAGCAACGATTAAATTATTTTCTCCCTTTTCGTTTTGACTTTACCACGACAACATTTATCGCTTTGATTTTTTGAAGTTCAAGGTAATTCATCTTTTTAAATAAATAAGACAACAATTATAAAATATTAAAAACGAACATGGGAATTGTACGTTTTACGAATTCATACGAAAACCAAAAGTACATTCTAGCAAAAAATTACACAAAATTCTTACTACGCAGTTTCAGTTTACAGTTTGTAAGGATATGCTGTAATACCCACAAAAGCTTCACATAGACCAATTAAGTCAGTCGTGTTTTTTTTTTTGTTTAATCTCTTCAGCTCATTTAAACGATCTTCTCGTAAAGAAAGTTGTTAGTATGGAAAAAATTTATAATTTCAGATTTTGTTCGTCTTTTTCTCAACGAAAAATCGATACAACTATTTTTTTCGAAGCTTTGCCCATCCCTTACCCTTCATCTATTATTACAAATCTGATATATATTTTCATTGTCTTTTACGTTCAATTAGTTTTTCTTGATATTGATCACACATTATTATTTAAAGTATGGTGTAGAATATTCCAGCTGACCAATTTAAAATTTGTAGCTTAATAGCAGGCATCAAACAGATCGAAGAGGCATAAAATTAGATGGACAAGCTTTAGGCTATTCAGTAATTAAATCTAAAGCAATTGATAATCATTGTTAATAAAGAAAACAGTGCTTCTTAAATCCAAATTAATTAGCACAAGTAATGTATAATATAAAATTAAGTTAAACACTTACACAACCTATTTGTTATATTATGTTATCCTATATATTTATTTGTAATTAAGTTAAAAAAGCAAATTCCCATAAAATGATTCTACAAAGTACATTTGTAGATAATTTTCTTTAAAAAAAAATCATTAATTTTAATTTAAATGTAAAAATTCTGTTTCCTTTTATCTTTATGTCTGGTTTTCCTTTTTGTAAATTTCTTTTTAAGTTATTTGGCATAAGAAAAATTGTTTTCTTTTATAGTTTTTATTGTAAGAATTTATTATTAATTAATTATTAGAGATTTTTATTTTTTAATAATGTGTAAATTTAAGTTAAAGCGGCAGGCAATAAATATTTTAAGTGATACCTGATGACAAGAAAACATGGCATTTCAAATTTACAAAACTATGTCGAAGTAAATCCATCTTCTTCTTTATTTTTACGGGTCTTCACGTCATCAAAAGCAATTCTTTCTGATTGAAACAGAAAAAAAAACAGCATTAAAAAATAATTCGAATAAACTGTTGCTTTTGAATTCATTTCTACTATTAATGCAAAAGATAAATAATTCTTAACAATTATAGTCCATTCTTACAATCACTTCCCATATAACGCCTTATTCGGAAAAAGTGTTTATATGAACCAAAGTTTCAATTTTGAATATATTTTAGGAAAAATTGGCATTGCCTTGTGTTTTGACATAAAAAATATGTGTGCCAGATTTGGTTCAGATTAGTCCTTTTTCGGAAAAAAGAAAAATATTGTACGGATAAAAGTTTCAATTTTGAATATATTTTACTCTGTGTTTTGACATAAATAATATGTGTATCAGATGTGGTCCAGATTAGTCCATTTCTACTACCACTTCCCATGTAACGCATTTTTCAGAAAAAAAGTCAAAAAATATTGTATGGATAAAAGTTTCAATTTTGAATATATTTTAGCGAAAATTGACATTGCCTTGTGTTTTGACATAAAAAATATGCGTACCAGATTTGGTTCAGGTAGGTTCATTTATTGAACCTTCTCTTATGTAACGAACTATTTAAATTCTTTTTTCTTATTTGAATTTTATCGCATTAAGCAAAGTGTCGTAGGGTTTTTAAAAGTCGGGTTCGACCGATTATAAATTCCTTACTTGTTTTAATTTGCATGTTCCAATACTATTTTACATTCCGCTTAGGCGAAAACACTACGGAATATAAAATAACTATAAAAACTGATTAGAAAAATGATTCTGTGAAGTAGATTGTTACATTTGTTTACCTTTGAATCTTAAATGCTCTTACAAAAATAACTGCAAACAAAGAAAATTTTCATGATATGAACAATTACAATTTTATTAAAATTATATACAATCATCATAATTATTTAATATTGTTAAGTATATACAAAACTCATTATATCGCAATTTTTTAAGAATTTTTTTTAATTCGCCTTTTTTTGCTTTTATCAGAAAGAATTTGATATTTGAAATGCGTTTCCAGTTTAACATAATGTGGCAGCAATATTAGCAGACCTCTACGATCTTTAGATAATATCAGTCTGCCAACACTTAATGATGATATTCGGAGAATTAATATCCAGATCACAAAAGTTTTCAGTGACCCCCAAAATATGTCAGTGTAATTTTTTTTAGGCATCGAAGAAGTGCACAGTGTTTTACGAGCCAACAGGCTCTAAAGAATAAATTTAATGTTGATTTTCTTGGTATAGTTTCTCTATTACTTTCAAGGCATTTTCCTTGACTTTAACAGCACATTTCCGTCATTCTTTATTTTAAAGATGTCGCAATCAAAAATAACTAATTGTCCGAATATCACATTCTGTCACATATTGTTCGAAGTTTATTGTTAATTTAATTACGAATTATTTAGGTTCACAGGTAATGTCGTAATACTGACAGATGCAGAAATTTATTAAATGAAAATTTTTGTTACTCAACATGACCAATTGTCTTTTTTTTCACAACTGCACCTTGATATTTTCAATTTCATATTCTGAAGTCGTTAAAGAGGCTATTTAAGATACTTGTTGATTATTTAATTCCATTCCATATTGTGTTGTACTAAATCTAGTTGGTCACCTAAAAATTTGTTTCGCATAGGAATAATCTAAATAATTTGCTGGATTCTACATATGATTATTATTGGCCCATGATGTTAGAAAATTACCCCAACCACCGCTTGTGGCGCTATTTATACGTTGATTTGAGTCAATGTTAACTGAATAAAAAGAACAAGCAAACAAAAAATAATCAGCAAAAGCACGCCCATATTTATTTATAAAAATTTACTAATGTAATATTTGTTCATACCTTTTTGACCTTTGGCCACACAATTTAATATTTCAGTTTCATTGCGATTTAACTTTAAAATTGTATTTAAAACTGGTACCAAACGTAACTTTTCATCGCCTTGATTTAGTGTAAGGAACTTAAAAAAAAGAAAAAGCAACAATATAAATAATAGATAAAAAGTAAAAAGTGATATATTGAATGATGGCCGCGTACTCTATGAATTGTAAAGGACTTTCTTTTAGAAGTCTAAATATATTAAGTGAAAAGTAAGAAGTAATTAAAAATTGAATCTATGAGCTAAAATTTGCTAATAAAATGCTTCATGTTTTCCTATTATCATTTTTTCGAACGCCATCCCATAAAAGCCTCCAACATTTAAAAGAAAGCGTTATCAAATTCTGCATCCGTCTGTCCATATGTCTATTTATCAATTGTATTAAACACAAAGATCGAACTTGTCCTTTGTTGTTATTGAAAATACTTTAATTTGGTCAAGGAGCAGGAGGACAAATATTCAAAATCATTTCTTAAACTCAAATCATTTCTTTTTAAGCAAAAGTTTATAAAATAAGTCCAAAATTTAGAAAATTATCGTCTGTGTCCATCTATTATGATGATTTCGTTCCAGTAATCTTCTTATTAGAACTGTAAGGATCGGAAATAAGTCGAATATTTGGGCTTTTTCAATTTAAAACATGAAGATTTTGCTCATTTTCAATACCAACCTGCTTGCAAGAACTTTCGATGAAATTTTTTTTTTGCAGCCGGGACAACAAACAGATTGACAGACTGATTAGATGTCAGTCTTTGACACTTTCTTAGGGGCTGTCACAAAGATACTAACGAAATGAGAATAGTCTCAATCTTTAGGTGGTAGGTATAAAAACAAGACGACCATTTCAAAATACGATTATTAGAGAATGGTGTAAGAGAAAAAAATTATCAATGAACATCAATGTAAAATTAAACTTACTTTGATTAGAACATTTTTTAAATATTCGGAATTATGCATATGTTGTTCTCGTTCCACTGAACGCTCTTGTCGTCGCAATTCCTCTTTCAACATATCATTCAATTGTGTTAATTTAGCTAAATCTTGCTCATTTTCCGCTAATAAAGTTGTCAAATGTCGTACACGACTCTCCTCTTTCTGCAAACGTTCTCTCATTGTATTTAATTCCATGTGTAACCTATTGACATTGCTTATATCTAAAGCGATTTGTGCACCAATCAGTTCATTAGTACTATTATTATTACTATTAGTTGTTGTTGCAGTAATTAAAGTTTCTGTATGAATGGCATTGATTGGTGTATTCAGTAATTCATCCAAAGGCATAAATTCATGTGTTGCATACTTTGTTGTACTGGGTTTCTCATCCTTATCTTCTTCACTGCCCTCAGCATCTTCACGTTCCATTAATAAATAATCAATTTTATTTTGTGTTGGATAACGACGTATTTCACGGTTGCCAAACATCAATAAACTGGCTTCATTCTTCTCCTTACCTCCTCTCTTTCTTATCTCTATATCATGGATCATTTGATCATTGATCATTTGATTATCTCTGTTTGCTTGCAACAATTTCTCTAATTGTTTTTCATGCGTTTGTTGTAACGTTTGCAATTGCTCTTTGTGATATTCATCTAACGTGTTAAGTTGTAAGCGATGTTGTTTCAATGTTTCATGTTGCTGTTGTACATGTTTTTGGATATCTTGTGCTAAATTATCATTATGCTGACGCAATTCATCATTATTGTGTATCAATTGTTTTTTATGCTCATGCAAATTGGCATTTTCATTTTGTAATAATTTGATTTGTTGTTCGGTGGTGTCGCATTTCTTATTGAGCGTCTCAATAATTCTTTTGTATTGTTCTTCGGAACGTTTGACTATATATAAGTCCTCTTCTAATTCTCTCTCTTTACTTAAGTCTCTTGTTTGATGTTGGTTCTTTAAGACTGTTTGAGCTTTGACTTTGTAATCTAAAAATTCATTACGTAAATCATCGGTATTACGTTTAGCGGTTTTCAATCGCTGCTCGACCGTCTGTAATTGTTCTTGCGTATGACTTAACTTTTGCTTTACATCGTGATTTTCTGTTTTTAAATTTGCCATCATCCTTTCATATTCCCCAGTACTATTGGCCAATTGTAATTGCCTATTTTCCAATTCGCATTTCAATTGATCGATTTCCATTTGTAACGATTTACAATTATCGTGTGCCTGTTGTTTACTATATACAACATCTTTAAGTGTTTGTTGTAATTGATCGATTTGTGCTTTCAATTCGCTGGAATGTCTCAATTCGGCCTCCTTGGCCAACTCTAATAATTCAATCTCTTGACGCAATTGCTTATTGTTGGCCTCTCGAGTTGTTAAAACATTTTTCAATTCAGTTAATTCATGATTGCGGGCATTCAATTTTTCAGCAACATCTTTCAACGATCTTTCGGCAGCCTCAATTTCTAAATTTAAAACGTTCGTTTGCTTGCGAGACGCTTGTAATTTTTGATTTTCACTTTTCAACACACTCATCGATTTTTGTTGTTTTTTATATTGCCGCTCCATATTCTCCAATTCCATCTGTTTCGCTTTTAATTGTTCATTAAGATCTAATTTAACATTTGTTAAATGTTTTAATTGCACCTTTAAATTATCACCTAAGCCTTCACTCGCATCATCACCATCATCATCATTCTCTTTCACAATTTTTTTGCTAACCAAATTACTGGATTTTTGTAAAACTTTCGATTGAACTTGTACCATTTCATTTGAATAAATTTGTTCATAATGCTCCAATTTCTTACGAATATTTTTCATTTCTAAATTTAAAGATGTAATTTGATTCTCTTTCTCATGTAGAACATTATCTTTGATAGCCAACTCTTTTGATATTATTTCTTGCTGACTTTTTAATAATTCTTCATATTTTTGTTGTTGTTGTTTCAGCGTTTCATTTTTACATTGCAATATCTCATTAAAAGTATGGACTTTTTCATTGCCTAAATGATTATCAATATTATATTTGAATTCATTTTGTTGTTCCGAAAATAACGTTCTATTGTATTGTTGTTCTTGACCTTGTTGCTCATTTTGCTTTAAATTACTTTGTAATACTGCTGTTGCTGATTGTTCGCTACTTTGTAAATGTTCACTAATTCTACTGCTCATATATTTTTCTTCTGGCTTTTCCTGCTGAACCACTTTGTCGTATAAGCGTATAATATTTTGAATTTTATGATATATTTTCTTATGATTCTGTGAATTGTAATGGAAATTTTTTAATTCTCGGTTTTCACTTTTCAATTGTTTCTGCTCTTCTAAAGCTTTATAACTTAATTGAATAATACCATTTAGTTTTATGACAAATAATTCTGACCAATCTTTGCGTTCTTTGTTTTTAATATTTAATTGTTCATTGAATGCTTTTTCACTTAAATTAATTAAATTATTTAATTTTTTCATAATGAATCCATAATCGTAATAGTAACAGTCGCTACTATGACGATGTTGATAATGAATTACTTCTGTAGCTGTTGCTGCTGCTCCTATTGTTGTTGTTGTTATTGCTGTTTGCTGAGCAGTACTTAAAAGTTCAGCATTTTCAATTTTTAACTTATTAAATTCACGGCATAACAATTTGGATGCATTAATTATTTGCTGCTGCCATTGACTAATTGATTCGGCATATTCATGTTGCGTTTCCAATAATATTTTCTTACATTCTTTCAGCTTCTTTAATTTTCGATGTACATCAATGAAACGTTCCTCCAATGAAATGAATTTCATCTTTTGTTCCATATTCATTTCTTTCACGTATTTATATTTTTCTTGTAACTTTTCTAAAGCTTTTGTAACATCTCTATTATCAGTTCGTAATTGCTCATTGATGCATTCAACATTTTTCAATTTAGTTACTTGCTCTTCCAATAAAACTAAATCATATTTTTGCTCTTGACCTAATTCATTCACTTGTTGTAATTGTTTTTCCATTTGTTCCAAATTACCTAATAATGTCTCATTATCCTCGCTGAAACGTTTCAATTGCCGTTTAATACTTTCATTTTCAATAGATAATTTTTCCAACGCGTCCATATCAATTTTACGTTGCTTCTTTAATTCGGCTACTTGATTGGTTAATTGTAGTTTACTTTCGGTAAAATTTGTAATAATTTCTTGCATTGCCCCTAATGATTTCTTATCAACCAATTGAGTTTGTTCATATGTTTGTAAAGTATCTTTCAATTTTCTATTTTCTTCAGTTAATTCTATATAAATATTTGGAGAACACACATATAGGGGAAGTCATTATTTCATATTTGGAATTTGCTTTTGTTATATTTACCATCTTTTGCCAATTTAGCTTTTTTTGCTAAATTTAATAAACCTTTATATTTTGTAATAATTTCCTCTCTACTCAGTGAATCCAAAGATGTTTTCTACGTATATTAATCAAAAAGTTTTCGATTAGACAAAATTATTTTATTTATTTATGGACTGACATTCTTGAACTTACATTTTGTGTTGTTGTAGTTGTTTCCATCTTCCTTTATATTGGATAAATTATATTTCGTTAATGTAAAAAATGCCAAATAATTGAAAAAAATTTATCGTACTAATATTTATGTTCTTTACACTTTTATTAGTGTGACGTCTTAATAAATTGTATAAAATTAATGCTTAATTATAATTTGCTTCAAGCCATGAATCCATTCATCTATTCTTTTACACTTGCCTTTCTTATTCTCCTCCTTTTTATTTGTTATTACACTGATACTTTTTTTAATACTTAACTTTCCAACTGTGCGTATTGTAATTGTAACACATCTATTGTGATTAACAATAATAATATTGTTGTTTGTAAAAAGAATCAACAGCAGTAAAACCAAGTGGAACGCATGGCAATGGAAAATATACAGTGTAAATGCTTATCAGATGTGCGGATAAAAATTTCATTTTCTTTTGTCTTCATTTTCTTCTATTTTTTTTCATTTAAGTCAAAAGAATTTTACATAAAATAGAAAATAAAAAAATAGGAAAGTGGAAGCATAGAGAGGTACAACTATTATCAGTTTTACATTTTGCGTAATTAAAAAAAGGAAACCATAAAAAAGTGTAATATAATTTAATTTCCTTTCCTTTTACATGCATTTCTATTAAATGATTTGTGATTATATGTTGCTAAAAAAATTAGAAAAATGTGAAATGTAACAATAAAATAAAACAAAATACAAAGTATTTACATATTAAATGTACGTATAAATATTGTTAAGATATAATAATAATAATATAATAATTAAAATTAATCTGTTATGGAGAATTAAAATTTTTTAACAGAGAAAAAAAACAGCGAGAAAATCACAAGCAATGTATAAAATCTATATAAATGAGTAAAGAAAACAAAACAACAGAATCGAGTAGTAGTTGTGGGTTGGTGGTGTCTATTATGTCTTCCCCTCGTGCTTGTAGTTACAGCTTGAATTAATTTACATTTTATACGTTATCAGTTATTTATTTTTTTTTTGGGGTCACAGAAGTTAAGAAAAGTTGTAATTCCTTTTAATTTCCTTACCATTCATTTATTCTTGTTTTCTCTTTTCTTCGATTATTTATTGTAAAATTATCATAAAAGTGATTGTGCGTAATAACAATTGTCTTTGACTTTCGGCTAGTCCTTGGAAGACATGTCCGACAAGAATGTACCAACAGGGCAATGGTCAAAAAATCTATCAGCCGGTGCAGCACCAATGTTGCAAAAAGAGCACCATCATGTATCAGCACAATTACCAGGAGAAGATGGCATAGTTGATACGACACCGTTGTCATTAACTCAATCTGTAAAATCATCTAAACATGCTGAGAATGTTACTTATGCAGCTGCCAGATTTCAAACACCATTAATAGTAAATAATAATGTAACATTATCATGTGTACCATTGTCATCTTCATCAACACCATCCAAATTATCGCTAGCATCAGTAGCTTCGCCATCTAATATGATGGTGGGTGGTGTAGCTGCTACTGCCTCAGCGCCTTCTATCACCTCAAATGTACCTGTATCTAGTGCGTTCTTGGCGCCCACATTTCCAACGGCATCCGCAATGTTAAATATCAATTCATATGTTGCTGGACAATCTTCCGCCACAATAAGTGTTCAACAAAAACACCAACAGCAGCAGCATTCGCCATCATCAGCAACAGCAACAGCAACAATACTTCCACATGCCGCAGCACGTTTTGGTATTGGACAATTACATTTGCAAAATCTAAATGCCCAACAACAACATGATTTGAGCAAATTGATGGCCGCAACTAAATTCCCTACAGTTCATTTACCCATAACATGTAATTCACCTAATTCCGCTGTTTCACTAATTACAACTTCTACTTTTGCTTCCACTACATTGTCGACATCTACAATATCTAGTTCGTCTAGCACAGTGCGACAACAATCACAGCAACCATTAAAATCACAATCACAGCAACAACAACAACAACATGAAAGACATCATGATCAACAACAACAACCACAATCACCCTTAGGTGCAATTCCTAGTCAAATTGCTGAACAACTAGTACAAACGATTAGTTCTAGTGGTAATGCTGGCAATAATGTCAATAAAAAACCACCAGCTATACCGTTACATGGTAAACTAATGGGTTTAGGTGTTCGTACATTGAACGATGATAAACTAAAATCTATACAACAAGTTGTTGAATCGGCAGTCGGGTATGTGAATTACGTGCATTATGTCGTTTACAAAGAAAGCAAATTAAACTCTTCTATTCACGCGGCACCAATTGTAGGATAAAGTAATATAATAACTCCTTGAAAGTTTAAAGAAAGATTCACCTTTTAGTGCACCTCGATTGATTCTTAATAATTTTCTGAAAAGATTTAAACTTGTCTATCCAATTGTCCGTCTATAGTTTCAAGCTACAGATTGCAATTTTTGAGATATATATAATAAAATAAAATTTGGTGTATGGACGGATGTTAACCCAAAGATGAACCCTATTGAAAATAATTAGAATCGGACCACTTTTAAGATCGCTCTCCATAAAACGCTTTTTTGGATAAAAAAAAAAGATCACTGTGTAGAAAAAAAAAGTATAATTTTGAATATATTTTAACGAAATGTACCATGTTATTTTATATTGATCTAAAGAAAAAAATGCGTACCGAATTTGGTTCAACTTAGTCCATTTTTTGTTTTCGGTTCCATATAAGAAAAGTGGTCTAAGGTAGTTAATAGTCGGTTCGAATCGGCTATAAAGTTGTCATTTATTTTATCTTACCATTAATAGTGAACATGCCAAACAGGAAATCGTGCAAATATTGGATCGTATATCAAATTTGAGGCCGGTAGAAAAGCTTCTCTTATATTTACGTTTACCGGGAGAAATGCCAGAAACAGGTAGGACTGAATATTTTTTAATTGATGTTTGGTTTTTTTTTCTCTTTTTTTATGGTGAATTAAGATAAAAATTCGCATGAGTGTGCTTTGTGTGTTTGTTTAGATCCTTTGAGACAGCCACAAAATCCTTTGGGAACACGTTCAGAAATTAATCATACAATTAATTGGGTGCGTACACATTTAGAACAGGATGCACAGGTTTCTATACCAAAACAAGATGTTTATAATGATTATTTGTAAGTTTTCAAAATAATATGAGAAAAATCGCAAAGTCAAATATGTTGCACATTATTTTTTGATGCAATAATTACAACCAATAATTCTAGATTGTATTGTGAACGTTTGAACATAAAACCATTATCGACAGCAGATTTTGGTAAAGTTATGAAGCAAGTATTTCCTGGCATACGGCCACGCCGTTTAGGTACACGTGGCCATTCGCGTTATTGTTATGCTGCTATGCGTAAAACAAGTAAATTGCCAGCACCACATTTACCAACCATACAAACAAACACTAATCTGTTGCTGGAGGCAGAGAAAAACTTTATGCAAGAACACAATAGCAATAACAAAAGCAACAGCAATAGTAATAACCAAAGTAATAATAAAGTAGCAGATATTGAGCAGTATTGGCCAATTATTAAACAATGGTCTGAAAATATTTTACATGTGAAAATTGAAAGTGTAAACGATCTGGCAAATCGCCTGAAACAGCATGAGCCGAATGTAACCACTACCACAACATTTGTACGTGCCACTGATATGGTAAGCGCTACTGCTGCCGCAACAACAACAACAACAACAAATTTAACTGGTGCCAGTGTTACTGCTATTATACAGAAACACTCTCAATATCGTGAGACAAAAGAAAAACGTTTATTAGTGGTATGGATAATTAAAAATATACAAGTTTAATTAAGCCTATAACTATTAATATAATATATTATATAATATAATTCCACCATTTTACGTGAAAAATTGTAGTCGATCGTAGTGTAGGACTTTGACGTGAGCGTTATTTGATCGAATCATTATAAGAATCAAATCATTTCAGTACGTTATATCTTAAATATAAAACTTCAGCTTTTTATTAAATTTTAATAAAGTGTTTCGAAAATTGTGATTTATAGCTTATTAATAAATTTATAAGGATAGACTTAGGGAGATAAATTTGAGAGACAAGGAAAGAACCACTTTCCAATTAGTTTGGAAAGTGATTCTAAATCAAACATTTTTCATATGTTTAATTAGATAGATTAAAGCAGTCGGGATATATATTTCCCATTGGTTTTTCGCAATGAAATGTACAGTTTAAATGATTAAATATACTTTTATATTTTAAACAACATGACGAAATTTTATTTTATACACCTGAAGAAGTTACAGATAGATGAATGGTTAAATGATCATATGCAGAGTATTTAGAATAAATAATTGTTTGGATTACATTAATTAAACTCACACATTTCTTACTTACTAATGTATTGTTCAATAAGTAACATATAACTTAATTTTATTTAGGATTTGGGTCCACTGAAAAAAAGACGCAAAAAGAAGCGTAAAGGTTCATCATCATCATCAGAATCTGGTTCTAATAATCAACAACAACAGCAGGAGCAAGGCCCATCACCATCAAGAGGTTCCAAGTATAATCATCAACAGTCATCGTTATCCCCACCAGTTCAAAATATAGTAATAGATGATGGTCAAACAGTTACAAAAATGATAAAAATTAAGCAAGAAATTATCGATACACCAGCCACTTATTCACAGGCTTTAATTCATCAATCTTCAAGTGTCTTTCCAACAATATTAGACCAACACCAACATCAGCAGCAACATCAATTATTTGAAACGAAACCGATGAATTTAGTATCCGAATCGCGTGATGCGCCTATAAGAATAGATACCTCAAGAGTAATAGAAGGAAAACAGTACGAACAACAAAAAGTTTCCAGCACAAGTGCCTTTAAATATGTTCAACAATTCGGCAATCGGCAAACAACTAGCCCTGAGATCGCTAAGATCGTCACTGGTGATGGTGGTGGCCTTGGTGGTACTGCAGCCGTAAAAAATTTAACACCAAAAATTACAGAAATGTCCACTACAAATTTAGCTGCCGCATCTGTGCCAATATCTGCACAAATAGAGCGTGAATCAGTGAATATTTTACCAGCGCAGGTAACAATTAAAGAAGAAGTGGTGATCGATGACTACAGTACGGCGAATGTATTTTGTAAGAAAGTGCTTAAAGCCCAACAAGCGAAAGGCTTCTGGATTAATTCACCAAAATCTTGTTCAACATTAACGAGCGGCAACAATGCCTTAATTACTTCTTCCGCTATAGCAGCTGTACCTTCCAACACCTGTATGAATTTACCAATTGTAACAACTACGGCAAGTACACCGCCACCTTCAGGAGGTGGCGTTATGACGACGCCACCACCATCAAATCCGGCTGCAGTTAGTAATTTTAGTATGGGACCGCCGTCTAGTCAATTGGCTTCCTTTTCTACTGCTACTATAATAGCTTCTTCGTCAGTTAGTCTCAATATGAGTTTTAATCAATTAGATGATTCTATTTCAACTCCAATCGCTGCTCATGGCAAAGTTTTATCTAAAAATTTTCAACAATTACGTGCAAAAAAATTAATGGCTGCTGCCACAGCAACATCCACAACAGCATCCACATGTGATCCATCCGATTTAAATGTTGTAAAAGATACCGATTTACCAGAAAATTTAGGTTTACCACGTGAACGTGTTATTAGTATTTGTAATATGGATAAACATGAATTGGATGATTATTTTTTACCAGCTGAAGAAGAGAATTCTTCTGAAGATCAAGAAACTGAATTGCTTCAATATTTTCAGATGGGAGACGCTGAGGAAAAAACACACTGTAATAAAAATTTTTCCTCTACTAATCATAATTGTGCTAATAATGATGCAAAATCAATAACGACTACAATAGCAAATAATAATAATGATACGATTAATAATGGGAATCCAACAGTAATTATGCAAAAAACAACAATAGCAACACCGAATGAAACTATAACAAATATTCCATTAAAAATAAATACGATGATGACTCTAAACAATAGTAATAGCAAAAGTAATAATAGTATAACATTGGAATTGGCCAATACTAATATTAATAAAAATAATAATAAAAATAATGCTACCCATCGTATAATACCGACAACAATAACAATGAAACAAGCTGCAACATTGAAGAGTAATAATTCAAATTGTAGCAACATGTTGCAACAACGAATAGTCACATATGATGGACTTAATACACAGTTATCAACATCATCTTCACCATCCTCATCATTGCCTACTGTTGGAACTGCCTCAGCGTCTCTAATACAATTAACACAAAAGCATCATCAGCAACAACTGCAACAACAAAAGGAACACCCACAGGAATGTAATAAAGATTATATGACAACAACAACAACTGAGAGTACAGATTCAACAACAGCAGTAACAACAATTATAACGTCAACATCATCATCATTATTAACTGTGTCATCTGCATTGAAATGTAAAGTGAATGTAAATGCTTCAACTGCTACACAGGATATAACAGCAGCACGAAAAAATTATAGTTTCTTACCAATATCACCCAATATTAATACAACACGGACAAATTCTATTGCCTCCTCTTTGTCTACAACACTTCGTGGCAGTCTCACTTTTAATAATACTGGCTCATTTTTTGCCAGCCCCAATATGGCGGCGCGGACATTAATCAAACAACACTCCTTGGATTGTGACTCAAGTGATCCAATGATTGGATCAGGACGCCGTAAACGTTGTTATTTTAATATCACATCAGCATCTGCATCAGCTCCACCTAGTCCCTCTATATTAAAGCAACAGCAGCAGCAACAAAACCAGTACCAACAACAACAAAAGCTTGAACGTAAATCTCTATTAATAGGACCAACATCATGGATAACACTATCCGAGAGTATGCGTAATACAAACAGTAATAATAATGGATTGTATAGTAATGCAAATGTGACTCCCCCATCTATAGCACTAAATAGAAACACAACATTGTCCACTTCTATACTAAATGATCAAAACTCTTTAGATTTGGATATATTTGGTGAAACTGCAACAGCAACAGCAACAACGAGTACAAATAGAAATACAACGCCAACATTAATCACGAATACATGTTGTAACCATGCCCTAAATGTAACTGGGAATGATGTATTTGCAACGTTAAATGAAGTGACACAACGTTCTCAATCGGTACCACTTTCACAACTACAACGCAGCCATTCACCCACACATTTCAAAAAGTGCTTTCAAATGAGTACCGCAATGGGTATGGGAATGGGACCGGGTCCAATTACTTGTGCGAATTCGCATTCGGAAGTAGTCGCAAACCATTTATGTAGATATTCAGCATGTGCATCACAATCGCAAACACCGACAGATGTGCCGACAGATTTTGGTGATTCAACGACAATTCTATCTGAAAATAGTTGTTGCAGTCAACAAAGTGCCACCATAAAATTGGAAGAAGTGGGTGGTGTGGTCGCTTCCGATACTACTGTCATTTTAGATGAAGTTGATGTCAGTGAAATTCTGTCATCGCCGGACTTCATTATGAAATTTTCCAATTTGAACAAATCGAATACAGGCATCCCAACATGCTCTTCCACCGGATCATCATCCGGTTATAGTAGTGCTGGGGGTAGCAATGGCAACACCAATGGCAATGGCACTGGCAATAGCGGTGGTGTTGGAAATTTTACATCTACCATAAATAATAGTAATGATGGTGGCGGTACTAACGCTGGATGTGGAGTTATAGGTGGCTATAGCAATCTTAATGGTATGATGACAACCGCTTCACGTTCAGTACCTTCTACACCTCTACCACATCATCATCACTATAATGATCATGTTCATTCGACCAATACGTCCCACAATTGTAAACGTTACGATGATCGAAATTATTTAACATGTAACCGGAGGACTCTAAATAATGGAAATCGCTTTGATTGTATTATTGGAATGATAGAAAATCATCATAATCATCATCGTGACATAATCAATGATTATGACGTGTTTTATGATACCGTTGGCTCTACGTGTGACATATCAAAGTCAATGCCTGCCACACCCATTACAACTACCCCATACAATAATTCATTCCGTTATAGTCCAACCGATATAACAAGCGATTTTCTTATAAATGGCAACACCATTGAAGAAAGTATTAATTCATCGTTTAATGTTGGCAATGCCAGTGCTCTTTGTGCTGCCAACAGTTGCAGTGATAACGATCTACTAGATTCTGAACATTTAATAATCAATTCAAATGTTGTTGGCGATGTTGATAAGAATAAAAATGATGAATTTTTTAATAATGATATAAATAGAAAACATAACAGCAACACAGACAGTAACAGTAATTGCAATTTTAATAATAATCTAGTGACAACATTTTCAGCAAGGCAAACCACCATAAATGATGGTGGCAGTTCGTTAATGAATGATTCATCTATTATTGCTGATGGTATGCAACCAATTACTTCTGTAGACATTTTAGACACTTTATAGGATTTACCGAATCAACAGATCAGAAATCTGTGCCGCAAGCAAAACATAAATATATCGGAGTCATCAGATCGCGTAGTTGGTTTACTATTAGCTGAAGTTGGAAAATTGTAAAATAATAATTGGAAAAAACAAACACAAAAAATCTATTACTCTGGACCACAAGAACAAAAACACTGATTTCAAAATTTCTTCAATTATGCTTTTCTAGAAAACTAAAAAAAAAAAGGAAAAATAATGACGCATGATAGTTTAGTTGAGTTTTAAATGTTTCAAGGACACACAGGCAGATACATAATGTTGCATAAACATTAAAAATTACAATATATGCCTGTAAGATGACATAATGACAATTACAAGACATTTTTTGAAAATTTTTTCACAATCTAAATTGTAGTAAAATTTATAATAAAAAATGCAATTTAACACTTCACGGAAAGTTTGAAGCCCGTATATTATACTACTTTTCATACTATGCTATATATCTCGCTTACAGTCTAATAATAATGACTAGATGTCCGCTTGCCAATGCATTTGTCCAATGGGTTAATGTCAGAGAAATGAGGGTGGTAAAGTTTAGCCTAAGCCAACTGTAATACTTTTTCCACATGTTTCTATTGCATTTAATAATTACGTATATTTCGTGCGTTTGCTTTGCTCTCGTACATGGAAATATAAAAAATAATTAATACATTTCAAAATAATGTTTTTAATTATTTATAAGTATAATATCATATGCATATGAATTAATTAAAGAAAATTGTTTTTTCTTTCTTTGCCATTACTTTTTTATATTTTCAAGATTTTCATTAATTAATTATTTTCGATCTTATTAGTTCCTTAATTATTACAATTCAAAACAGTTTTATAAAATTTGCATTTGTCTTTGTTAGGTTTTTGCAAAAAGGGCTTTACAAGTAGAGAAATCTGTTATATTTCTTTATGTATAGGATAAGATGCGAAACATCAAATTGCGATAATGTCATATGAAATATTTCGTGCTAGAGTTTTGTTAATTTCAATATTTGTTAAAATTTTTCTTTCTTTTTTTTGTAATTATTTTTATAGTTTTTGTTATTATTATACACATTTCGTCTAAATGTACATAATGTTGTAATATATACAATTAATATACAAAAATTTTATAAAATGTTGCACGACACATGAATCTTAGAATCATGGGATATTATAAAATGAAAATAAATGAAAATTTAAAAAATTCGCATATGCATATTTGAGATAATCATAAGGTATTTCTAATAGCACACAAATGCTTTTTCTTTGATAAAATTTTTCAAAAATGACATATATTTAGATAATAATTAATATGCTTCTTTTTTACTTTGCTTGCACGTATGATGTATACAATGAAATTGCAACATTTTAAAATGTTGCTAGACAATACTTAGAATCACTGTTAATAATCGTATATGATATAAATGTGCCTAAGGCCTAAGTCTGTAGTAAAAGAAAATTTTGACTTGTAAAAAAATTATTCTTATATAAACATTTGTATATACCTGCAATATAAAAAATTAATAGGGATCACATTATATTAATTCTGATTGCATAGTATCTATCCAGTAAATAGTGCGCCACTATATTTTTAATAAATTTTATGGGGCAAAAAGATTTTTAAAGATGTTTACATTAATTAAAATATAGCAAACTTTAATATTTCGTTCAATAGTTCTTTAAGTAACCATAGAAAGTATGACAGTAAAGGCGGTAAATTTGGGTTAGAACTTACGTAAAGGTGAGTATAGAAGTTCTACAATTTAAAAAAGAAAATCTTTTAGTACTTTATAAATTGTGCAAATTTTATAAATTTTTTTAATTTAAAACTAAAGTAAATAATTATAATTAGTTTCAGAGTTGATATTTTTGTCTTATGAAAAAGACCAGATGTTTATAATTGCGTGATAGCAGCATTTTTTGGTAAAATAATTTTCAATGTGACAACGCTTGGGTGAAAGTTGTATAGTGAAAAATTACTCATAAATTAGTGTCATGAATATGTAGTAAGTTCTTAAATAGTATGATATAAATAAAGATTAATTTAAGTTTATTTGTTTACGCGTAATAAAATGCGCATCGTTGAAGTTTCAAAAATTAAACAGTAAAAAGGGTAAAGGTGAAAGATCAAGTGAGGTGGGTCTGGTTTTTTTTATTAATTCAATGCAATTAATGTATATAAACGCGAAAAGGCCGCCATCTTGAAAAACAAAGACAAAAGTGAAAAGAGACGTATTGAAAGAGGGAAAACGTATGGAATTTTACATTATACTTCTTTCACGATTAAACGAAAGAAATTGCTAACGATAAATAATAAGTGGAAGCAAGTGCAATGTTTTACGCTCACATAATATTAGCGAAGAAGGGCCCGCTAGCCCGTATATGGCTGGCCGCCCATTGGGATAAGAAACTAACCAAAGCTCATGTCTTTGAAACGAATATTGAGAAATCGGTTGAAGGTATAATGCAACCTAAAGTAAAATTAGCATTACGAACATCTGGTCACTTATTGTTGGGTGTTGTACGCATTTATTCACGCAAAGCCAAATACTTATTGGCTGATTGTAATGAGGCCTTTGTTAAAATTAAAATGGCATTTCGCCCGGGTATGGTGGATTTACCCGAAGGTCATAGAGAAGCAAATGTAAATGCAATAACATTACCAGAGGTATTTCATGATTTTGATACCGCTCTGCCGGAATTAAATGATATCGATATTGAGGCACAATTCTCGATTAATCAATCGAGAGCCGATGAAATCACTTTACGCGAAGATTATGGCAGTTTGTCGCTGTCGCTACATGATGATGGTTTCGGAGATGTTGGTTTCGATACACCACCCGACATGGTTCGTACGGATTTGGAAGGTGGTCTTAACGATCATTTGTTCGATGATGGTCTAGATACAAATGTAATGGAAAATCAAGAGAACATTATGGCCTTGAATGATACGGGAATGGTAAATGCTCGTTTAGATGGTGATGGTTTTGGTGATGAATTTGGCCAACCTGAATTATTTGGTGATGAATTGTTTGGAGAGCCGCCAGCACGTTTGGAGAGTGAACAGCAACCACCAAAGATCGCATCAGGAGAAACTCATAATGCTGGTGAAGATTCTGATGATGGTGGTACTGATCATTTCGATGCTCTTGTTATATCTCCTGGTTCACGTAATTCTCAGTGTCGTGATTCGCCGGCCATTGTTGATAATAATGATAGTATGATAAAAATATCTTTCTAGTTCTGGGTTACAGCAGATAAAATTCTCCATTAATCTTTTTTTTAATCTTTCGATGGGTTTTTTAGATGAAAATTTAAAAGGTGGTGATGCAGAAAATAATTTGAATCTTCATATGGCCGCAAATGAAGAACAAGCGAATGCATTAATACCACCGGAAGATGAAGGCTTTGCATTGGCTCCGATTGATGCTGCTGCTTATAAAGGTGCTGCGAAGCCGAAACGGAAACGAAAATTGATTGTGGATGAAGTGAAAAATATATCTGGCGAAGAAATGAAGGCACAATTGGCAAATACCTCAGATATTGTGACTACATTAGACCTTGCACCGCCAACGAAGAGGTGGTTAATGTTTTGGAAGGAAACTGGTGGCGTTGAAAAATTATTCTCACTGCCATCAAGGCAAATTCCAGCGCGTGTATTATTTTTTAATTATCAACGTTCACTTGTATCACATATAACGCCATTGGAAGATTTCACATGTCTTGGGCCCCCAGATGTTCTCGCTCTTGATCAAATCAACAATGAGAATGAGACATCTCTGTTATGTAAAAAGGGGCGCAAACGTAAAATGGATATGGCACCGCCAGCAGCTGTGACAAATGTCCAAGCAGCAACACCAACAAGGACCGATAACGAATTTAATGAATTAGTAAATAGTTTAGCCGCACCAGAACCTGTACGTTCTGATTCTCATGTAGCAGCTCTCGAAGGCAATGAACCACCAGCTACCGGCATTGATACCATTTTAAATATAAATGTCGACAACTTTTCTGGCATTGCATCAAATATAACCGGAGCAGATAATACAGGTGGACCGGGTTCGCTTTTACATGTAAATGACATGAGTACAATTGGTAATTTAGATAATGCAAGTCATTTGGATTTAATGCACTCAAATAATAATCTGCCGCAACATAGTACTAATCATGACTTAAATGATGACTTCAATCGTGATGATATGACCCCCGTACAACATTCTGAAATTGAAGCGTTAGAATCAATACCAAATCTACCTGTTGATCAAGTATCCTCAATATTAAATGAAGCGGAAAATATGCCAGGAAATCCAATGCAGAAGCAATTGATGAATATTGATAAATCGCATGAATTGGCAACAGATTGGAATGATTTTGCATTCCCGCCGTCACTCGAATTACAGCATAATACCGACGAACAAATGGAAAATGAAACCAGTGAACAATTTGAAGAGCGGGTTTTAAATAAACGGGCAGCCCAATTATTCTATTTAGTTAAGAATCGCATGATGAAACAAGAATTTTTAAGTTTATCCGAATTAACAGTGAAAAATTCCCGTAAACAAGTAAGTAACGAAAATTTTAAAAAACAAAAAAAAAAGAAAAACTTTTTTAGTTCAATGACGGTAAATTATAATTGCTCTCATTCGTCTTTGCACCACTTTATCTTATTTGATCAAAAACTTAAGTGAAAAAGTTTGCAGGAAACGTGAACATGTTTGATCCCAACTGTGTCAATCGACTGATTTTTATTTTTCTTTAAAAAAAATAAAAAAAAAATTTATAATTCTCGATTCCACAAAAATATGATCTCAAATAATTAGAACATTTGCTATTCGCAGTTTTAACTGAAACATAGAAAGTCAAATTTGCGTAAAAACATTAATATTAATATTCTTCTACAATGTCCGCATAAATATTGTGCAAATCGGCTACGCCTACCATGTCATTACACAATTTTAAATTATCTGTCTGTATAATAAAGTACGTCAAGTAGTGTCTGGTTAGTGAGGCGTATCCAAAATTTTATTTTATTTAAACCTTTCTGTATACAAAGTCTAAAAATTGTATGGGCTGAAAAGAGAAAATTGATATAAAAGCATAAATAAAAATTTAGTTTGTTGTTCTTTTTTTTTTTGTTTATTTCTGATTTTAGGCGGCGCAAAAATTTTACTCATTATTAGTATTGAAGAAATTCCGCGTACTCAGCATAACACAATCGGCACCATATGCTGAAATTATAGTAAGTCGTGGTCCATCATTTGATAATCCTAAATTATAAGCATAAAAATGTTATTAGTTATTACTCTAATGTTATGATTTAAGTTAAAAAGTTCATTCATAAATACATATACAAATATTTATATATATTTATAGTATATTTGATTGTTCAATAAGTTTTTGGAACATAATTTATCCATAATTTTATATTTATATTTATACAAACTATCTTTTTTTTAATATAAATGGTTTCTTTTAAAAATATTAATGCCACAAACTTATTGAACTATTTCTTATTGCCCACACAAAAATATGATAATTGTAAATTATGATTTGTATTAAATTGCAACGTTATTAGAGTAGTCTAGTTTTAAATTTTTGTAAGAAATGTTAGAAAATAATGTTATAAAATTTAGTACATGCTTGTTTTGTTTTATTTTTTCTTTTCGTCCCTGCGTGTATGTGTAGAAATTAAGAATAAAAAGACAACAAAAAACAGGAAAACAAAAGTAAACAAAAACTATCTAAACTAGAAACAATAAAATATAAAAAATTTTTATTGACTTGTAAGGTAATTCACTTCCGTTTGGTTTTTTTTTTTTTTTTTTTTTGTAAAGAAACAATGCCCATAAAATATGAAAATAATTTTTAGTATTTTAGTAACGTTCTGCCCCATATTAAATCATCTGGCTGAGCAGAAGCAAAAGTCAGACATAAAGAGATTTAAAGTAACTTCAAATTATTACCGAAGCTACTGGAACTTCTCGCAGACTTTAAATTTAGAAATTCTTTAATATGAATTCATTTAGACTCTCCAAAGGAGAGTTACAGTGATAACATGTTTTAATGCAAGCGTCATGATTAGTGTCCATAAATTCCAAAATGTTTATAGAGTTTTCTCAGAGAAGAAATTCTAAATCTTGCTCCAAAGAGAGTATTCTTTTGAGAGTAAAAAAAGTTGTCTGCTTACTATAATAAAAACAGCTGTTTATTTCATGGGCAGAGTTGCCTCGACACTTGGTTTTGTTTTTAACTTACTTTTTCATAAAAATAGAAACTGATAAAAAATAGAACTGAAAAACGAACGTAGCGAAGAAAAAAAAGAAACATAATAAGAATGATGAGTGTACTGGAATGGAAATTATTTGATTTTATTAAATTATTGCCAATAAAAACTCCAAATAAATATAAAAATCTATATAATAATCGTCAATTTACTGATGGAACAACGGCAACTGCAACAAGCACCACAAAAACAGTAGCAATAATAACATCAACATGTTACAATGATGTGTATCAAGTATTGTGTGATGCCAAAGGTGCAATCAATATATATTCAAATGAATGGGATTTTACATTTTATCAGATGAAAGGTCATCCAATACAATTAAGTACCATCACCGATAATAATGTATTGATAACATTGGAACAGGATACTGTGAATTATAATTTGGAGTTACGTTTATATAATTTAAATAAAATGATGAAGCGGCATCAAGTGGTTGTATTAAGTAAAGTAAATTTAGAGTGTTCATGTGAAGCGACCGTAATTGAAGCAATTTTTATTGATTCCACTCCAATGGCAGCATCATCAGTAGTATTAGCATCATCATCTGCATCAGCATTTACATCATCTTTGTTAGTAATTGTTATTGGTTTAAGTAATGGTTGTATATTGTTGTATAAAGGGCCCATAATGCGTGATTTAAGCATGCATTTTCGCCATTTGTATGTGTGTACAAAACCAATTAAAGGCATTAAGTTTATATATAGCAAAGTTGCAGATTATACCAAAATGTTTATTTGTACGGATAATACAGTAAAATGTTTTACATTATCCGCCAGCAATAATAGCAACAGCAGTAGCAGTAATACCGCTATTGGCATTAGCATTGGCATTGGGGGCATCACAAGTGGGAATTTGGGTGGTAGTGGTAGCAGTGCTTCGGCTGCTGCCACTGCTATTGCTGAAACTAAAATTGTTTTGGATAATACATTTGGTGCAGTATATTGCTGTACCACATATCGTTATGGTGATGGTGATAATGATTATTATTTTATTGTGGGTAGAGATGATGCTTTGTATTGTTATACAGCAGACGGCCGTGGTCCATGTTTTGCCATTGAAGGTCGCAAACAATTATTGGAATGGTATGATAATGGTAAACATTTAATATGCATTTTATCCATGGATAATCATCATCATCATCAACAACAATCAAATGAATTGCTCACTAATGAACGTGAGAATCTTGAGAATTGTATAATAATCATCGATATTGAGAATAAGTTAATTATGTTAAATGAGAAATTGGATGATGGCATTTTATGTATATTACCAATAGATGAGAGCCACACAAATTGTTATATAATATTAAAAAATTTACAATTTCTAACTTTGAGAGAACGAAGTATACAAAGTAAATTACGTCTATTATACAATAAAAACCTCTATGATATTGCTTTAAAAGTTATATGCGCTGCCAATGGTAATAAGAGTCGTAATTCCAATACCAATAGCAATACCAATAGTTATAGCAATAGCAACAGTTACAGTAATTATTTAGCAACAACTTATGCTAAATACGGCGATTATATGTTACAACGTGGCGATTATAAAAGTGCCATTAAATTATATATACAATCAATTAATGGTCAATCCGTATCGGCATCAGTAATGACAATTGAGTCATCATCATCACCATTCTCTATTATAATGAAATTAATGAATTTAAATCAAAAGGATTACTTAATTGAATATTTAAATGCTTTAATTAATAGTACCAAAGAACAGTCACCGGCTAAAGTTAGACATATGGAATTATTAAAAAATTGCCTTAAACGACAACAAATTAATCGTAAAATCGATGAGATTTTTGATTATATTCATAATCAAATGCAAATCATTAAAACTGATAAAACGGATAATTTGGATAAGGCGGATCAAATTTCTGATAACGATAATGATAACAATATTAATAATAAGAATCGTAGTAATAATAATTTTAATTATTATCCAATTGAGTTAATTAACTTGCATCATGATGATGCTACAAATAAAACTATCCATAAAGTATTATTGAATTTACCTACAACAACAACAACAACAACAACAACAACAGCAGTAGCGACAGCAGATAAAAATCAATTATCAGAATTGTTACATAAAAAAAACAAAACGGATGTAATAAATTTTCTACAAAAATATGGCACATTAATTATGTTAAAATATCCCCAAGTGTTGTGCGAGACGTTGTGTAATGGTTGTCTTGGTGATGGTGGCAAAATAGATAATGTATCCTTTAGACAATATATTCTGCCAATTTTAATACATAATCGTAAAATGTGTGTTAAAGAATTTCCGAAATTTAAACAATATTTCGATTGTTCATCTACTGCAGCCCCATTGTATAATATTTGGTTGGAATGTATACTTTTAGAATGGCAACAGCAACAAAATTTGCAGCAACCGCAGCAACAATTGACAGTGATACAAATAAAGGATGAAGGAAAAGGGGGGAAGACAGAGGATAAACATGAGCTCATCCAGCATGGGGAGGAAGGAATCCATATTGATACAAAATACGTATTGGATTTTTTAAAGTTATACCGTAATTGTTTCTATGATAATGATATTCTAATAATATGCCGCCATTTTGATTTTTGGCCGGGTATCATATGGACTTTTATGAATATGAGAAATGGCCATGGAAATTTGATGCAAATGTATTACCTCTTTAAAAATTCCCAAGAAATATTTTCCAATGAAAATGATTTCAATGCAAATGCCTTTTTGAATCGCAATGGTCATAATAATGATAATGATAACGATAACGATGTTGCATTTTCTTTAAGCTTACATGCTTTAAGTAATGAGAAAGACTTATTTCAGAAATCTTCTCATCTAATACAATTTATATTAACCACAATGTTTAGCAACAATCGTAGCAATAACAATAGTATTGGCAATAGTAACAATGTTTCAGTTATGTATCCAGAATTTATGTTGAAAACATTGCAACACTTATTCTCAGTAGAGAATCTACAAATGTCTCATATTATTGAACATTTAAGTAAAGAGAAATTATCAATGTTATTAATGAATCGTAACGTTAAAGATGATATAACTAAATTGAATCAACAATTAAATGAACGTTATCAATTATTATTAAATTATCAAAAGAAACCAATTGAATATCGTGGTGATTTATGTGAAATATGTAAACAACCGATTAAGTTGCCAGCAACATTTTATCTATGTCAACATTCATATCATAAAGAATGCTATGCGGCTCATACAAAAGGTAACAGTACACTTAATATTGGTGGCGGTGGTGTAGGTGAAGATAATATTAAACAGAAATGCGTTAAATGTCAAAGGCAACGTGAATTGAAATTACTGAATAAATATAGTGATAATGTTGATATTATTAATCCTAATAATAATGATGATACAAAAATCTTTAATAATGATTCAACATATTGCGATATATTGACAAGATCTGCTATGCGTTTGAGTAACGGTATATTCTATAAATTAAATGATGGTGAAAATAGGAGATCAAATATTAATAGACTAAATGAAAAGAATACTAATCCATTTTTAGATGGTGATGAATAATTTTTTATAATTTTTTCACAGTACACTCTAAATAAATCAAAACATAAATAAACAAATCGTTCGAGTCGGCACATATTTATTTTATTGGATTGCTGAAAGTTGAGGGTTTGAGTCGCATACTTGCAAAATTTGCATTTGTGCCAGTTTTGTTTAAGGTATCTCAAAACTCGCAATTTTAATTAGTATTAGAATATTCTGGGCATAACTTGGTTCATCTAGAAAACTTCTGACACCCTTTTAAATTTATAAAGCCATGCACATGCCATGTGGTGTGCACGTTTCAGTTTATGTATTTATTAAGATAAATTTTCTGGTGGGGAATTAAATCAACCAGGCCAACATTGTCCAAATGACATTATTACAACCCGAACTAGTTCAATTTATCCATTTTCCAAATATATCCATTTTATAAATATATAAAATAATGTAACATTTTGAAATTATTGTTTTCTTTTTTTTAAATTTATTTATAAAATACTTTTCATCATTTAGGTAAATGTTCCCTAATATTTAGATAATAAACGTGAACATGTACATTTATATATATATATATATATATATATATGTGTGTGTGTGTGTGTGTAAATGGAAGGTGTACGGCTTGCGTAACCTCCGTCCCCCCTTGCCCCTTTTGTAATGACTAATATTTACTGTATAACAGTAAATTGTTTTTCGTTAGTTGCTTATAATTCATCATGTTCATCAGAATCATCCTTGTCTTCATCATCATCTTTATCTTCATCTTTGTCCGCTTCAGCTTCTGCTTCATCCTTCTTGCGTTGTTCAGCATCCTGAGCTTCTTTCATTGCCTTCTCGCCGGCATGTATGGCCTTCACTCGTTCGGCAACTTTCTTCGCCAATTCAATATCATCCGTAACTAAAATATTATCAAATATTGTACCAGATTTCACTTGCCACAAATCGAAGCCAATTGTACAAATACTATTGCGTAAATAGAGATTTTCATCGGATGTATAATCGGGATTATCAATTTCAGGATGCTCCCATAAGCCTTTATAATTGGGATTATCTAATTGCTTTGGTTGCCATTCACCTTTATAGTCTGGATTATCTATCATCGGTGGCTCCCATTCACCATCCATTTCATCGTCCCAATCTTCAGGCTTTAAAGCATCCGGATCTGGTATATGTTCGGGTTTATCCCAATCATCTGGTTTCTTATCATCCGGATCGGGTATTGTTGGTCTATCATCCCAATCTTCTGGTTTTGTGGCTTTCGGATCTTTAATCTTTTTGGGTGGTAAAAAGTCCCAATCATCCTCCAAATTGCCAGATTCAACTCTCTCATTATCAATTAACACTTCATACGTATTATCGGGTTTAACGATTAATGTATAAAAATGCGTGTGCACATCATCCTTACAACGTATATCCTTCTTAATTAAATGATTCTTCCCTTTATAACTGAAGATGACATGCACTTTTTTCGTACCAGGTCCGCATATATCTGGGCCAAACATAATCTCATATGGCGATTCGCCATGCATGTCTGCTTGATTTAAATTGCAATCGAACAATTTCACGTAACCACCACCGCAATCAATATTTTGTTCATGCTTCACTGAAAACTGTATAACTAATGGTTTGTTCTCATTTGAAAACGGCTCGAAACGTTTCGATATCGCATAAAATCGAGCATCTTCGGATGTTTTTAAGCCTTTCATAAAAATTAACAGAAAAATTCAAAAAGAAATTAAAGAGTTATTTGATTTCAGGGAAGAAAAAACCACAAACAATTAACCACGAGAACTGACTGAGGACGTGTTCTTAAATATCATCCCACATATCACACTTTTTTAATGGGTGTGAAAAAGATGAAGAAGATAAAGGAAGGTGTCATAATTTTTGCATGATTTGAAAAATTTGATTTATGACGAAAAGTGCGAAAAATTAAAAATTTGGAACAATTTTTATTTAGTTTAGTTAAATAACTATTCTGCATTGAACCTACTTGAAGGAAATCATCCATATATTATAAAGTTTTTATGTCATTTTCTTTTTCAAAATGTAGAGGGAGTGGTTAACTGAACTGTCAAATGGACAGATAACTAGACTTAAATCGAAGCACAAAGTAATTTTAATGGGCATAACAAAACGTGAGGCTAGTTTAAGCCCAAACTTTTACAGATTTTAAAAAAGATCCTGTTGCCTAAAAAAGTGGTTTTAATTGTTAACTTTTATATTTTGATTAAATATTACAGTTGTAGCATAAAACTTCTTGCCTAAAAATCATATAGAAATAATTTTCCTTTTTTTTTGAACAAATGAGAAGAACAAAAAAAATACGACAAATGCATAAAAAAATTATTTGTCCCCGCGCCGTTTCAATATGATTCACAATACATTAAAAAAAAGTTTTCTAAGGTATTTCAAAAGTGTTAGATACACATCACACCCACAGTGATTTTTATGCTTGTATATGTCAGCATTGCACATTGTACCGCATTTGATATTATATTTCACAATTATGGACTAAAATAATTACCTTTGTCTTCACGTTCATCATTGAAGAAAGTGCCAGCAGTCAAAATGAATTTACCAAATTCTTTGCCAGGATGTTTACTATAAATCCATGCATCTTCCCAAGAATCATCTAAAAATTTTTCTTCCAAATATATTTTTGCAAAAGCACTGCTAAATAATAGGCACAATATACCTAAATTTAACATTTTTTTTCTTTCTTTTTTAATTTTTAATTAATATTCTATTACTACAGTTCTGTTTGTTCTTTTGTTAAAATTAATTTTGAGGTACGTCTAAACTCTTCCGCAAAGATGATAAACTTATCTAGTTAATATTTGACATGCACACTTCTAATATAAGTTTTCTTTCATTTATATGTCAATATATACCAGAATACGCGCAAACATTTTATTGGTTTGGAACACTTAGGCTTTTCAACCAATCACATAAACGACGCGTATTAAAGGTTTTCAGAAATTTCCAATTTGTAAATAATGAACGATTGTTTTTGATGTAGATGTACTTTGCTTTTAACAGGGTTGATAATTACTACTTTTAATAATAAAATATGACATTTTAAAACTTCTCCGTTAATTTGCGTTGACATACCGAAAAGTTAAGTAAACATTCTTTAGTAGATGGCACAGTTCTTTAGACTAAAGATAAAACAACTGATAAATTCCTTTGTTTTTTTATTAATATCCTAAATTTTAATATTAATGGGTTGGCAATACTGTTTTTCACTGTAGTGAACAAATGAGTAAAAATAATGTAAAAAAAAATTTTCTGTACTAGCCTTTGAAAAAGAATTAAAACGAAATATACTTCAAACAGTAATTACATATTATTCGATGCCTGCTGTACAAAATATATAAAAAAAATTTTCGTGTAATAAGACACTCCAAATAAAACACAAGTGAAGAAAGTCGAATGGATAAAATAACGGGTAAAATTTTGCAATTTTATATGCTTTTTTACGTACTTTTAATTTTTTATTTGTTTTTTACCTAATTTAACTAACATTATTAAACAAACAATAGGACTCGATTGTAATGATGAAGGCCCAGAATGGAATGTTGCATCCACTTCCTCTTTGTCCACATCGAACACCTTAAATAAATCGAAATATACAGACCAGGGTGATGCGTTAAATTGCGCTACACCGACATACATTCATTCGGATATGATTATGAAGGAAATTCATTCTAACGGTGATATAAAAGATGAAAATTCGAATAATGACGTTATTGCCGCTAATACAACTGTAAATTCCGTTAATGATAATTTAGAATACATGGATGATGATCCCATTGATGTAAATTCGTCATTATCTCCGTCTTCATTGATATATAGTAATAACAATATAAATAAAAATGCTGCCATAGATGTACAGAATGTTAGTACTACTTCTCAGGTATTGATTACTCCATCATTAGCTTCAATAGTCGCCGACGACTTATTAAGTCGACAAACGGGAATCACCCTAGCGAAAAAACAAGATGGAGACAAGTGTGATAATACCGAGTTAATAGATAGTTCTAATCTTAGTGCAATGAATGATTCATTGATGGAACATGATCGTATTGAGGAAGATGAAAATGGTCCATTAGAAAGTGAATCAGATGAGAGACAAATGCCAAACATGAATAACTTAGCTGAAGCTCTTGTCTTACTATCGATGCCAATTGCAACCAATCGACACGATGAAAATGATCGTGATGGGAGACACATTTCAAATGGAATAGCTCCGACGTTTTCTGGTATGATAAACGGCATTGGTAATAATGTTGGCGAAATTGACTTACCGTTACCAACTGTATCGTCCATTTCCCGCTACATCCAAGATGAAGAAACAATAGCGTCATCATTAAATCCGTTAAATTCAGTGGAGGGATTGCATGATAACACAAACTTAGAAGAAGAACAATTAATGATGAATGCTGCTGGCATCCAACGTAACTATCCATTAGTCTTGGTAAGACGTTTATCACAAGCTGAAGTAAATCAAGTGCAAACTAATGCATGTGTAACTGCAAGTGATTCGACTGAAAGAGCTCTTGGTGATGAAGGCAGAGTTCGGGATAGAGGAAGGCAACAACGAGATTCATTAGAATCGGTTGCGGTAGTAGCAGGACCAAATGAACGAGCAGAAGATAGAGCGGCTTTGGTGCATGAAGTGGGATCAATTAGCACGCAACGTGAAAATTTATTTCAAATGGCTGAGGGAGAAAATAACGAAGCCGGTGATGACGACGAAGAAATGCATGATGGTGATGTCACACCAGTTTATGTTTCAGATGGCGTATCCTCATCTAGTTTAGTGGAGATTGAAAATGCAGACGACGATGGAATTGATAATGAAGATGAAAGTGACTCTTCACAAGAGGCTACAGAAAGGGGACTGAATAACGGGGATAGACGTAGAGCATCACGCACAAATAATGCATATGATATTGAATATGATTCACTTAGAGAGTTAATTCTACGTACTAGGCGTTCCATGAATGAAGAAGCAGCCTCATCATCATCGTCATCTACGTCGAATTTTGAGTTAGCACCCAGAGATAGTTTTATGCAAAGATTTCGCCGTATTTTATTTATATTAAGTAGTAGACGTCGACGTCTGATACGCTTAGGTTTAGCATCTCCAGATACCGAAAATCCTGAAAGCGAAGCTGGTGCTGGTGCTGGTGCTGGTGCCGGTGCTGGTGCCGGTGGTGGTGCTGACGATGCTGTAGGTTCTGGTGCTGACGATGCTGTAGGTTCTGGTGCTGACGATGCTGTAGGTTCTGGTGCTGACGATGCTGTAGGTTCTGGTGCTGCCGATGGTGCAGGCGCCGATACCAATGCCGATGCGGAATTGAGTCCCGATAATAGTAGTAATGTTTTACACCAAATTGCTGATAGACTTAGCCTGGATTTTAATATAGATTACAATGATTTGGATCAAAGTACCCGCCTTTTCTTGGCCCAAGGCGCACGGACTAATGATAATGCACAAGGAGGTGGAGGAACAAGTGCTGCAGAACTAGATATATTACCCGAAAATGCAGTACGTTTCGATACAAATTTACCAGCCGAACACTCCTATATGGGTAACAATATGAATCGCGTTTGTGGTGTCAACTACTTAGATGTTGGCCAACAGTATAACAATATTATGCTCTTTATGCACCATGCTTTATTATTTCCTGGCGAGATATTGCCGTTCATGATTTCTGGTTCAATTATTAGTGATGACATTGATCGACAAAATGGCTTTCTATTCGGTGTTTGCTTCCCCTTTTTAAATGATAACACAAATAGTGACAATATTTATGGTGTCACTTGCCAAATTTATGAAAAGGGTACCAATGATCGTGGTAATACATTAATCAAGTCAAGAGCCTTGCAACGTTTTGTTACCAAAACTAATGAATTTATAGGGTAAATAAATAAATAACTCTATATATTTACTAGGTCATTCAGTAAGGCCCCTATCTTAAAAACACGCTAACAAAATTGTTACATGATTATTAAGATTTTGTTCAACAGGTAATCTTGCAAAGTCAAATATTATAATAATAAGTAATATTATTGGAAGAATCGAATAAGCCTACAAATCAAGGATCAAACTGCGGATCAGACTGGGGACTTATTGATTGACATAATATAATATATAGGAATGGATCTAACAATTTTAATTTTTGTGCTTCTTTGCCTTCGTTTGTTCCGTTAGACCTTTGGAGTATATAAGCGATCATCCTCAAATGAAATGTTATGGTAATGTGAAAATTCTACCTGACATCTATTTACCGGAACCATTGAAATGTATTCCGATGGGTTCACTTAGTCGCTTCAGAGATACTGAAAATATGCAAGAAGTGTACAAACGCTATCAAGTCGCCGGATTGCCATGGCCCGCTCACATTTACGATTACTATGGAATAACGGCGATCATTGAAAAAGCACGAACTCAATTGGCTCAGCATAAAATTGATACAATGCCGACAGATCCTATACAATTGTCGTACTGGTTGGTGCGGAATCTTCATCTATCTGAAAATCTAATGCACTCAATATTTTTAACAAATTCGGTTAATGTTCGTTTGGAATTGATATCCAGAACATTCAAAGAGGTACATTTTAAATTATTTTCATTTCATATGTGATGAAGTGAGAGAAAGAATTGACATAGAATGAGTGAGAGAGAGAGAGAGTGAGAGTGTGAAAAGGAATGTGAGAGGGGGAGGTAAGGAGGTAGATCGGTAGTAAAATATCTAAATAGCTAAAAAGAAAGAGCAGAGAAAAGTTGTGACGAGACAAATAAAATTTAAGATCATAAGATCACATAAGTGCAAGAATAAAAGAAAGAGTTATGGAGGGAAATTGGAATATCAAGAGTGAACACAAGGGAGTCGAATGAAGATCGCAGATAAAGAAAGGTATTACACAAGTACAGATAGTACGGGAAAGAATAAATGTAGTAAGTAACTACTAAATGGGGAAGAAGGATAAAGAAAAAAGGATAATTGTTATTGTTAGAAGTGACACAGAAGGAGACACAGAGCGTAAAAGTGGAGAAATTCGCTAGTGACATCTGTCAGTATAGACAGAGTGAAAAAATAAGAAAAAATTTGAAAGTAGTTAAATAATGAATCACATCCAAGTTAATAAAGGGAGTAATAGTTTCCAATGATTTTAGAATGCCCTAAGAATTTATGAACTAACACACTTAGAGTATTTTTTGTTTCTTCCTTTTCGTGTACTATAAGGAATCAATATTTAGTTGCCGTTATTGTAGCAGCCATATTGCTAATTGCCGGGAATTATTTGCAATGTCCAAGCATGGTGTACAAACGCAATATTGTAATTCTGCTGGTTACATACACGAGACGAATACTCTGTATCAAGTTAATATGGATGCCATCCTGTATAGCGGTGCACCATCAACGGAATTCTCTTGGTTTCCTGGGTAAAATAATTTTTATTATTAGTATTAAATTTGTCCTACGAAAGCCTCTTATTAAAATTTCACTTTGTCGCTAAGAGTCTAACCTGATTAAATATTGAGACTTTCCTTATTTCTGTATATATTTTATAATAGCTATCAATGGCATGTGATTGTCTGTAAGATCTGTACACAACATTTGGGCTGGGAATTTCGTGCCGTTAAACCGAATTTAGTGCCGAAACAATTTTATGGTATATCAAGCTCAGGCATACGTATTCGATCGGCACAATCAGTACGGGATAATGCCCGTATACGTTCCATTATACGTTTCCATTCAGCTCGTGCCATGATACTTGAAGAAGGTGGTAGTGGTAGCGAAAGTAACAGTGGTGGAGCCAATGCCGATGGCACTGCTGCAGCAGATATAGACAATAATGATGACAATAATGATATGCAACTGGGCGATGATGCTGATGCTGATATTGAACGAGATGGTAATAGTGATGCTGGTGATGGCGATGGTGGGAGCGTCGATGGTGGATTCCCCAGCTTAGATTGAATATGGTTACATTGTATAAAACTAATTTTTGGCAAATGTTGCACTTGTTGTTGTCCAAAATATTCTAAGTAAAGCGTAAAGCTAAAAAACAAAAATGATTTAGTTAATTAATTAACGTACTCTCCCACACAATTATACATATAATCAAGTAATTGAGGTAATCAATTAAGCGATGAGAAGAGATTTTTTTAAGGCAGCGAAAGAAAACACTTAATTACAGAAAGAAACAAAGAGAGAGAGAGAGAGAGATAGAGATAGTGGTACGGTTAGAAAGAGAAAAAAGGAGACTGGCAGAAGCAATAACAACAACAACAACAACAACAACAACCAAAAAAGCGGCAGCAACAACAATAAACAAATAAAAAAACAACACAAATATTGCAACAAAACTAAAACTCGATTTTTCTTTTGTGTTTTTTTTTTGGTTTTTATCTAAATACTCTTGAAAAATTTTTCCGAAAATGTACACGTATTATATATATGTATATATATATATAATATATATACCAACATATAAATTCATTCACATACACTTACACATATATACAAAAACATCCCATACATATTGAAATTGTTTTATTTGTAATGTAAATTTTTAATGAAACTATATTTCTAGGGTAATGGAAGTACACAGAGGGAGCGAGAGAGATGGAGAGAGAGAGAGAAAGAGCGATAGATAGATATAAAGAAATATATATATATATATATTATATGTGTATATATATATATGTAGAGAGAAAGAGAATTAAATATATAATGACAATATGTGAATGTTATTATATTAAATAAATCAATCTAATTGAAAAATCATAATATTTATAGCTTACATTGCTTATAGTATAAATAATGAGTTTGTGTGTGTGCAGTGCATAAAAGGGACTCGCCGTTTATTATACCAATTGATTTTGCATCATTCTCTGAATCGATTTTACCCTAAATGTCTGTCCTGTTGACTGTCTGTCGCCCACGTAAAATTATTCTGCATAAAAGGTGATCAAAATAATGTTTGTAATTGATGCCCATCTAAAAAACCTTTTTGAAAAATCTTGCATTATTCTGAGATATTACGATGGAATTTTCTAAGTAAAAGTCTGCTAAGAATAGATTTTATTAAAAATTTTATCTAACATTAATTTCCCATTAGAAATCACGTTATATTATTCTTTAAAAGATTTTGAAAGTTCTATACTTTGCAAGATAAACATTTCTAATTTTTATATTTACATTTTTTACATAATATTTATTTTATTTTTCTTTCTTAAATATGTTGGACAATATTAAACACATATTTCAATTCTGCGCACATTTATTATATAAATTTTGGATCATTTTTTGCATTTCACGTTCATCGGACAATTTCACTTTGCCAGCTGATACTTTGGCAATAAATGCCTCCATAATAAATGGTAATTTCTTTTTTGTGCTCAATTTACGCCAAGTACTTGATAATTTTTCGTTATATGTACGCTCCCTTTTCCTGCCACGTGGTACATTTGCTGAATAGAAACTGTTAAAATTTTCCAATGGTTCTTCGGATGGAACAGTGCTGCATAATGCTGTCCAATAAAAACCTAATTTACGCCAATTCTCTAAGCTCCACCAATTCGATTTGCTCTTTCTCGGATGTAAATTTCGATACAAACTTCTCGCACGCTCTTCAATTTCATTTTGCATATATGTATTGCAATTATTAGTGATCATCTTTTGTGATCTATTACAAGACGGATTGGATTTGTTATAATTAATCGCATAAGCTATTCTTGGAGTATACGAGCATGATTCGTGAATTGAATTAAAAATTGCATCACTACAATTATTATCACTATCATCATCAGTATCATCTTGAGTATTAGTCATATCATCATCATCATCATCATCATCATCATCATCATCATCATCATAATCATCTTCAATTGCATTGCAATATTGGCGCCGTCGATTAGTTGGTTTACCCTGATATATATTCAATCTACCATAAGTATTCTCAATTATATTGGAGGCATTTGGATGGACAGACACTTCAGCATCCGAATAACTTTTGAATAGTGAAATTATATCGAATCGAAGAAATTTACATATACAATTCAATGCTCTCTCCGCATAGTTTAATTTTTTATGGGCCGTTAGTCTATAATTACATCGACTTACATTGGCCAAATCTGAATCCATGTCTGTATCGTATTCTGTAATTTTTTTATTAACATTTTCTTCATTTCTGAATAAACATCTAAAGTCAAATTGTAAAAGACTACATAGAAAATTTAATATCATGGCAATCCAATTTGCTTTACGTCCAGCCATAGATCGCTTAAAAATTTTGATTCAATTTCAATTAAAATATTTTGTATTCAATAGAAAACAGAAATTTTAAATCGTATGTTCAAATGTCTTTTATATAATAGTATATATATTGTTAAAATGTATATGTAAAAATTAAATTGATATGTAATTTTCAAATTTTATTTATCGATTATTTTTTTATTAGAAAATTATGGGGAAATTAAACAGAGTTCTTTCAAAGAAATTATTTCTTTATGTTTGAAAGTTATTTAATGGATCTGTTAGGGGCCAGAATAATGATATGAAATTTTTCAATTACAACATTAAACTTTAAATCGTGTGCAAAACTTTGCTTTGGAGAATTTAAGATAATGAAACTAATTTTGTAGAAATATCCATTGTTGAAGTTTTCACTTCATGTCTAGCGCTCTTTATATATATATGTATATATATATATATATATATATATACATATATATATAATTTAATTATGTCATTTTGAAAGGAAAAATCTTTGTTTTGCTTTTTCTTTTTCTTTGGATGCTGTAGAGAAACTTAGATTCCTTTTAATTTAACTTATTTATTTGACTTTTTTAATGCATCTTACATTTAAGTTTCTTTGGTGCGGAGCGCACACACACAACAACTTCCACCTAGAGGTTGAAGGTATATTAACTTTGTCATTATGTTTTTAACGCCTAAAAGGAAACGTTGGGAACCATATAAAGTACATTCTTAATCAGCATCAAATTTTTAATCAATTTAGACACGTTTGTCCATCTATCCGTCTGTGTGTCTTTATATTGTAAAAATTCTGCTGATTGTAAAATGTGAGATATCGAGTTAAAATTTGGTAAAATAATTGGAAGTTCTTGCACATAGGTTGCGATTGTAAGTGAGCAAAATCAATCAAAAGACATGCCCACAATGCAATATAAACAGAAAATACCTGATTTTTTAAGCAAAATTTTGGTAGTTTTTACTCCTCATGTGAATTGGCAAAGATAGAAAAGTAAAATTTTTTATAAGTAGGAAGACTATTGATCTACAGTGCCTATCCAAAAATTATGCAAATCGAGTAGGTCTACGGGAAATTATCTAATAACAAACTTTCATTTTTTTATGTTTACGTTTTAAATTTACTCCTAAAAAATTGAATCAGATTATGAATAGTAATAACATGGTGTCTGTGTGATGATCATTCAAAATTTGACCGCAGGTAAATATAATATGTTTATTTGATTAATAATGTACTTTTTTCTTTGTAAATTGATGTCTTTTCAAACAAATATTGTGTCAATATTTATAAAATTTCTATTGAGTGCAAAAATAAATGTGGCCATATATATATTTATACATCTGTTTGTGTATGTTATATAAAATAAATATATATAAATATATACAAATATATATTGAGATATTTCTGATACACTTCCATCAATGGCACTTCCTTTCGTTGAGTTCAATTTTCTTAAGAGTGTAAAGAAAAATCTCTTAAAATCTGGTGAGAGAGATGAAAATTTTTTGTGTAGATATCGAATAAATATAAGCGAGTTAATTCTAAATTTTGAAAAATTGTTCTATAGTAAAACCATTGACTCAATTTGCCTTTTGATAATATCATCATAGAACTTTTTTAAATTAAAAAGTTCTTGGTATTTAAGCATGAAATTTGATACTCAGAAAAATTTGCATTAAAATTTTTATAAAGTAGTCTATAAAAGAAATTCATGTTATCAAAATAAGAATAATTGAAAGGCTTTGATCTTAAAGAGTAATAAAACGTCATTAATCAATAAAATTAACTAATAAATACTCTTAGAAAGAAAATGTTCGAAAATCCTTTAAATTTGAGAATGATTAGAATGATTGAATACATCGCTATTACAGAGTTCTTTAAGTTACTTCTGTAATAATTTGAAATGCCTAAATGGCAAGGGCCTAAATGGCAAATATCTAAATTGTATTAAATTTAAATTTTCTTAAGAATTTCCAATGATTGTTTGAACTTAAAGATTTGAATTACCAAAAATAACATAATAAAAACAATTTCAATTTTGTTTTGACATTTTGTTTCATATGAAAAATGTGTGACACAAATAAAATGTAATTAAATTGTCTTACTAATTAAGTGACAAAAAAAAGAGAAGAAATTTGCTTACATTTTCTTCATTTCTTCCCTCTTTCTCTTATTTTATGCCCGTTGCTGGTTTGTCATTAGTATCATCAATTAAATAACAATTTAATAAAATTTATCCGGTGGATGAGTTCATGGAATTCATATGAATTGAATTCATATAACAAAACAAAATAACTAAAGACACGTCACAACAACAAATATAAAGCAGAACGAGTAATATAATAGTACACTTTTGAATGCCCTACACTAGCAGCAGTAAATATAACTGTCATCTTATGATTGGATAATGCATTGGATAATACATTAAGAAGAAGGAATAATGAATGGAATCGACTAGTTGAGCTTATTAAATCGTAAAGTATGATATTTTAACATGAATGGATAATGGAAACAGAGAGCCGGATAGTTGATATTGTATAAAGTAAAAAGTTTTTTTATACAATGGAAACTAGGGATGGATAATTATTGATTACAAATGGATAAAATTGAAAAACGTTAATGGATAATGCATAAATGCGGAAAATGCATTAAATAAATAGTTTTAATTTACAATAGTAATTTTATAATACAAATGGATAAAATGGATAATGGTTAAGAATAATGCATGCATTAGTGAGAAATAATTTATTCCAATAATGATAGATAATATAAAAAGTAAGCATAAAGTAAAAGCAGATAAAGTATAAAATAAATGCGGATAACGTACAACAAAAATTTTATAATACAAATAGATAAAACGGACAACGGCAACGGATAAAGCAAGGAGAAGGAATTTATTCTAATAATGATGGATAATATATAAAGGGCGGGTAAAGTACAAAGTAAAGACGGATAAACTGTAAAATAGACGCGGATAATATACAATAAAAATTTTATAATACAAATGGATAAAATGAATAAAGATTACAGATAAAATGAATTGAATGAATTTGAATGTGCATTGAATGATAATACAATTCATCTAATAATAATAAGTTCTAAACCAACGACTATACCGCTAATACAAAAACATAAGGTCCAACATATTTTTTACTTCTCATACATATACAAACACATCCCTTTGAAGTATCCTTAAGTATAAAATTTATTCAATATCAACAGGTAGAATGAATTTTCGTTGTGCATACATTGAAAGGGTTTTTTAAAGCATTGTCCTTATGTTTGAGCATTGAACAATCATTTCACTGGAATATCAAATTGTATGTACAAAAATATCAACAAAAAACAAAATTATTTCACAATACGAAAACTTTTAAACAAAGAGAATTTTATTTTGATTTACTTGTGTATTCTGTTTACGAATGGCGAGAGCAATATAGAGAGAGGGAGACATATTTGACTTTAGAGGAGGTGTTGAACTATTTTGAAATGTTTTATCTTAAGGTGTTTTTTTATTGTTATTTTTGTTGATGTTTTCTACATGTTATCTCTTACGTACTTCCACCCTAAATGGGTCCATAATGAGGTACAAAAAGTTATGTTATTATATAAAACATTAGAAAAGAATTTATTTTTACAAATATTTAGAGACTTAAGTGTTATATTTTTTTTCGATTTTAGTTATTTACCCTGAAAGTCGAAGTCTCTGCTGAGAACTGTTTAATTTAGTAGAAACGTATCAATTTTTGCTTCTAGTCATGATGAAATTTTTCTCTGTGATTTTGACTCGCTGTTTGCCTTAAAACGGAAATATTTTAAATAAGTTAAAACGATTTGAAGTTTTTTTAATGGGAATATATTTTCTGAAAATTTTTAAGAAATGAGATGTTAGTTTTTCAAGCTTTACTTACGGAGGAGCCACCTCCGTGTAATTACGGTAACCCAGCGCCATTGGACAATGAGATCACATATCACTGCTTTTAAATCATCTCTCTCTAAAGACGATGTGTACTTGCCTTTGCATGGATTAAGTTACTTCAAACGTAAGAATGTAATACGTAACGGTAATTATGACGAATTAGATGAAGATTCAAAATTAACGGCTCTCAAGATGATTTACATTCTTAGACGGACATTTTTAACTTCTACGCAAATTCTTAAAGTGCTCGATTCTTTACGAAACTTTTTGTTAGTATTCTTTAAATGTAGCGTACATAAGAAATTGGTTATTCTTCTCAATTCTACGATTATAACCCAAATGTTTAATATAATTCAATAAAAATTTGACCAAGCAATGGTCAAATGACTACTAGGTAAAGTAAGACAAAACCAAAATCAAATTAAGTGAAAAGTACAAAGACTAAGTTTTTTCTTATGGATTAATCAAGCCATGTGAAAAAATTTTGTATGCACTTAATATACAAACCTTTTTAACACCCTACTCTCTTATTAATTATACTGATTATTACGGCGTCGTATTTTGAAATGAGTTAGAATTTTAAATTCGACTATTCACATGAATAAAGGTGACAATTTCTAAAAAAGTTTTTTAAATTTGCAAATGAAATTGGAAGCTTTTGTAACGCTTTCCATCTAGCGTTTTTTTTTTGAAAGGGAAAAATGGTCATATGGCACACTTAGGAGGCCAGAATAATATGTAAAAGTTCCCATATAATTGTATTTTAGATGTGATAAATGATTATAAAAATTTTAGTTTGGTTTTGCTTACTTTCTAGCTCTTTTCTCTTAAGGCAGATTTTTCAAACTTTTCCATTATTGATCTCTTTCCTCATGTATGGCTTTCTCTTTTCAGCTGAGTTGTCGGAAGTCCAAATAACCTTGATTTTGCGTAACTCGGTTTTAGAAATTATCCGTTTAGAATTTGTAATGTTTAGAGGAGATCTTAGTTGACTTTTTTACACTTTTACTTGTTAATATTGTTGCATTTCATGTCACTGAAACAAAACTAACCGATAAATAGAGATAAATTGCGAGAGTGCAAACATTCTAAATAAATTCAATTGAATTAATAAACCAACTATATTTATTTTAATAATAATCGTAGTTTAGACTATTTTGAGGGATATATCTTTTTAATAAAGCAAATAATAAAGACAAAAGGAACAAAGGACAAAAGAATACAAATGAAATTCCTTGTAATGGTTACAATCTATATTTTTACACAGTACATAAAGTGATCTTCATGATAGGGATGGTCAGTCCAAAATCGTAACAAAATTCATTGCTTCACCGTCTATCAAACAATAGATTGCTAGATGTTGTTCTATTAAGTAAAGAGAAATTAAGGAGAAATGTTAGTATTTCCTTGGTGATAACTTTAATAAATTTTTACATATTGAAAATATGCCTCTGTGTCTTTGCTGGCCTATTTTACTGCTTCTTCCAATTAAGTCCAATTTTCTATTTATTTTGAACTATTCTTCTTATTTGGATAAATGAAAAGTTCATTCATGGAAGAAAAGCTAAAATAGTGAAAGTAATGAAATTTTTTAATTACATTTTTATATGAACGCACACACGTCTACACATGACTGTATGTTTTTATAATTTAATTCAATTAATTTAATTACGTTTAATTAGGAATGTTTTTTCTCTAGTATCATCATCATTCTGTTCGTTTCATTGATTTCTCAAGTGTTTAGAAAATTTCTTTTTAGTCCCAAGATTTATGAGTCATATTTAAAGGGCCTTAAAAATGAAAAATTGCGCTTGGATTTAATGACGCCATATTCCATAATTTTATCGTTATAGAATTTCTTATCATAGATTTTCCCAGTGTTTACAACAAAAAACTAGAGCAGCCTTGCTAACGTATTTTGTGAAAGAAAGTTGAGAAAATTTTTACTGGATTCGGTTGCCATTACCAAGTGTTCTCACTATAGGACTTTTTATGTTTTCTGTAGTAAAAAGCTATCAATTAAGTGTTTGTGTGTACCGCTTTTGGCTTAAAAATTATATGGTAAATAAATCACGATGAATTTTTAATATGATCCAATTTTACTTTATTATATAACAATTTTTACACTCTTCAATCCATGAAATATTTGTAAGAAATTTTCACCGATTTAAAGGTACCTGTCTGTACGTTCTTACATCTTTATATAACTTAATCTTAAATTGAATTTTATTTTTCAGCCATTTTGAAAAATCTAATAGTTTTTTAATTAATTTGAAATCAATAATTTAAATAATTACAGTCCCCAATAATTTGAAGTCCTATAAGTTCGTATAGTTTACTTTCTTAACAAACATGTTCATACAAAATGTTGTCTAAATCAATAAATTTTGTGAGTTTAAGAAGACATAATTTTAAATTAATTTTATTATAGTTCTAAATTAAATTTTTTACTTGTCAATTACTTCAAAACATTGCTCAGCCATTGCAGTGACAATTTAGCAGTTTTTTCTATTCGCCATGACTTAATTGTTCAACATTTTCATCTTTTATTTTCATCTTATTGAAACATCGTTTAATTATTGAAATTGAATGAAGTTTTAATTGGAATATTGAAAATTGGCTCATATAATAAGAAAGTTTCTACTACATGGAAAAATTTAATATTAAAAAAAAAAAACTAATAAGCATAATGCATAGAAAGGCATTCTCGTGTAGATAAAATATGCAAAATCATTTAAGCATTATTAATGTAAATCAAATAATAATAATAATAATTTATTTATTTATTATAAAAACTTATTTTTAAAAGTTATTATTATTGTTGTTTCTATTGCTGTAACATCATTAAATTTTTATGATTTTTCGCCTCTTTCTTGAAATTTTTTAAGGTAATTTGTTCAATTTACATATAAAACAGTTAAATTATTTTTACGGGAACAAAAAATAAACAAAAATTATTATAAAATATTGATATTGTGTAAATATTGTATAAAATGACATAATAATAAGGGCAACAACAATAACAATAATAAACAGAAGAAGAATAGGATGAATAAAATATAATTTGAACCCTTAAATATTTCCAGATATGTTGGCAAATAATTCTAACTGGTAGCGAGAAGAGAAAGAAAGGAATGAAAAAGTTTAAAAGATATTTCTTTATGCGAATGTTGTTGTTGTTAATATTATTACCTATATATATATAACGATAAAATTTCGTAACAATTGCTTCTTAATGGTTTCCCCCCTTTTTTGTTTAATAATCTGTTTCAAATTGTGAAAATGTTTGTACCATGAAGAAGGTCTCTGTGTTGGATTCATCTAATCTAATGCATTCGGAAGAAATTTTTGGATCTATTCAAGCGTATGCATCTGTCCATTTGCTTATAAATTTGATGTTTAGTTCACTGATATTAATTTCAGAAATATTTAGAAGGAACTTTTCTTTCGGAAAAGTATTTTAAGCTACAGATAAATGCTTTTGGAATTTGCTTGAATCCATTTCTTTTTAAGATAATTTCGTTTTATTTTTATGTAGTTAATTTTCCCATATTTTTCCTTAGAAATCTATTTCGAATGATCTGTATGCCCAATTCGAATTAGATTCGAAGTTTTATATCAGTTACATTTCACTCAGTCTCGAAGTGTTAAATCACTTTTACAAAATTACTTTATTTCAGATTTTCTATATTTAAATTTTATTTGATGCATTCCAAAAAGTTTAAGACCTTTCAAAAATCCAATTAAATAAGCTTTTCAGAAGCTTAATCAATGTTACGACATATTTTGTCGGAACGTACTCTTTTAAGACAAATTAGGCTTTAGTTAAGAAATTTAGGTAATAAATGCGAGTCAAATTCCATTTCATTTGGGATTATTAAAGGCGCATAATTTAACTGAACTCTGTAAGTTTAGAAATGAGTTTTACGATTTATAGGGTAAAGACTTGTCTTACTTGTCACTATCGATAATGTACCAGATTAAAGTTCAAGTCATGATCAAGTTTTAGAAAATTTCTAAAAGGAAGTTTGGTTAAAGAAATCATTACTTAGGACATAGTACAAGCCTGGTGCTTCGAAATATTGTATCCACATTTATTTATCCACATAAATTAAATTTTTTTATTACATAATAAATTTATAGATTAAAAAAAATGTTTTTAAAGTGAGTAGTGAATAAATGCTAAAAAAAAATCTTCATACAATTCTTTCGCACTTTCGCACACTCCGTAATTTCCAGCGTATAATCTTCATACAATTCTTTTGAATTTTTGTATCCCGCTACTAATGACGAGCACTTCTCACTAATTTCATTTTGCTTACGCATATAAATTGATGTTAATGCCTTTTTCAAATGATTTTCATGCATATTTTGCAGTTTAATGTAATGTAAGTTGGCATTAAAACGGAAAAAGTAGCAACAAGCCATAGGAAAAGAGGGACAAAGAAAAAGTATGTGAATCTAAGGACATAGAGAATTCAAGCTACTTGAGTGTGAGTTATCTCTATCTCATACTTCTCTAGCTCTCTTTTACGTGGGCAAATATATGAAAAAATGTATGAAAAATAAAACAATTTCTGTGTTTATTTAGATTATAATCAAACTAACGAAAGTGTAATAAAATGAATGAATTTGTCTAAAGATTTCCATACTTTTCCATGCCTTTGTTCCATTGATATCAATATTTTCTAGGGTCATTTTATCGTTTAACAGTGGAATTCATTTATTTGTTGGTCTGTACATCACATCGCATCATTTTCCAAATGTTCGTTATCTTTAATAGTTTAGAGGGCAGTATCAAAATTAGCGGTATATTAGCGTATTAAACGGAACTGGTTAATTTGATTGATTCTTAATGATCTTTCTATGTTTAGGGAACATTTGACGCATAAAAATTGTAAACTATTTATGAAGTCCATTTGTAATAAACGGCGACAAATTTTAAAGCTTCAATTTAAACTTGAATACAATTCTATTTAGAGTAATGAAATGGAAACGCTCTAGTTACTTAGATTTGAGTTCAATTTCCCTCGCAGTTTCTGTACTTTTTAGATAATAAAAAAAGGCAAATTTTCTACAACAACTGCTTTTGTTTTTGTATTTTTAGTTTCGCATAAATCTAAGTTACATTTAGCCTAGTTTTTTAGGAATTGGATGGCCTTATTTTAAATGTTAAGAGTTTTGAAAAAGTTCAAGATTACAAGTTTACAAGATTACAAGAAGATTTGGTAAAAACTTTCTTAGAAGGGAAATCGTCAGAATTCACTCATTGAATAAATTGTTTAAATCAAGGTAACTCCGTTGTTTACTTCTCGCTTGTACACAGCCTCTCTGCCTCTCCCTTTGTCATGTAAATAAAAATAAAGTGCATTAGCTTTGATAAACTTTCCAAACGGTCTTCGTATGTCAGGTCTATAAATAATTATTTGTTTGTATTTTCTTCCAAAAATAATTACGTTATAATGATGCAGGTAACTCGAGGGAAATCGTCTCAATTTCGTTATGAAACGTTGTAAACGATATTACGAAATTATTAAGCAAAGAAAATATGAGCGATGACCATTAAATGTTTATGTAAGAGAGTTGACCATAAAGCAAAGTGCAAGATGATGTAATTTTTAGCTAAAATTATAGTTAATCATTTAGTTGAACATACGGCTTCTCCAGATGAATATTTTTGTTTCTTCCTTTTCTAAAGAAATACCTTGAAAAAAGCCGCAAAAAGATATTTACACAAAATTAAATTAAAATCCCGCGAGAGATGATTACAATAAATAGAGAGCATTATTGAAGCCCAAAAGTAAAAATGAATGAAAAAAAGATTACAAGTAAAAGAAAAGTCAAATTGATAATCAATAATATTGAAAAGGGGGGCAAATCATATATGCACAATATTATCGAACCATGAACTGAATTGAATATTTTAATTCATACGGGGTATGTTTATAAGTAAGTTGGCATGACACGACATATATGTGATTTGAATACAATGGACAGTATTAATTCTAAAAAAAGAGGAAAAAAATTGGAAAATTTCTGTAAATTGCCCTTTTTTTTCTTACTTTTCTAATAGAAATCACAAAAGAGAAGGGCATTGAAGGGAAGTGAAAAAGAATCTTAGAATTGAATATTATATGGACATGTATATACACTTCAATTTAAATACATATGGAATATTTATACAATGTTCAGTAATACTAATAATAATCCTAATTACTATAACATAAAAAACCTCTAGGTCAATAATTCATTAGTGGTGACACGCAATTTGAGGCACCACTTAATAATAAATTAAACTATTATTATTATTTCAAAGAGCATTAACTTTGAAAGATGAAAGAAATTAATCTACGAAGGGCGGTGTATAAAATTGTATTAAAGTAACTTGCCCTGCCCATTAGGTCTCATAATTTTGCATAAAACTGAAGTAATAATCTATTACTACTCATGTGAATCGGAATAATTGTACGCCACGGCGCGACAAAGCCTTGAAATCTTAGCTGGTCAGTTTATGACATCGTACGAATGAAATGAGACGTATTTGTTTTGTTTTGACTAAAAATGGTTTCTCTGGAATTATTAGTGATGTAGATATATCTAATGATTATTTGATTTTATAGATGAAACAAGTTAATGGTGTCTCAAAAATAAATACCAAATGCTTCATTCTTTGTTAGAAATTGATGATGAAGACTAATTAAACTACTAAACAAAGATTAAATCAATTGATTTGCCATACATGATTCTTTATAGACCTCTACTTCTATTACAAACAGCGAATACTGCCAGACATCTAATCTAAGAAATTTGAAATTTCATTTCGATGTCAAGATGTAAAAACTAATTACCAAAATTAATCTAAAAGTCTACCTTGAGAATAATGATAAACAAATGTACAATGAATCAATAGGCATTGAAAAGTTGGAAAAATTGGAGTCTTGATATGAATACATAAATTTCTTCACAGACGAATTATATCTGTTAGATAAAGTTGAATTTCTCTAATTTTTTTTCTCTAAGGCTAGAAACTTTTTAATCGATATGATGTCAGTGCTATAAAAGCAAAATTTAGTTATATATATATGTATGTATGTATGTATGTGTGCATACTCTTACCCACATAAATTCGTTTATATATAATAATCACACAATTCAATATATCTATCTCTCTATCTCTCTTTTCATTTCTCTCTCTCTCTCTCTCTCTCTCTCTTGCCGCAGTTATACTTTATCACAATACTTAAGTCTAATATAAATGTATGTGTACTTATGGTACGGTGTATATAGTATGCGATATATATACACACAAACACAGTGATATATATATGCACATTGATGTACATGTGTTGTTATAACTTATTGATGAAATTGAAGAATTCATTTGAAAGTTGACAAAAAAAACCAAATTAACTCTTCAATATAAAACAAGTTTGTTTAAACATGTTTAAATGTGTGCGTATGTGTGTATGAAAACGTATGTTGCTTATAGTATATAAAGTAGTATAGAAAAAAAATTTGGATGACACACACTAACATACGCATGCACATATATACACACTTGCAATACAAAGCTCAACACTCGCATATTAGACTGTGTTTGTTTGCATGTGTATGCATGTATGTACGTATGTATGTATATATGTATGTGTACATGATGAATATAAAGCCTACACAAAATCCTCTTAAAGTATTGTGTAACTGTAAATGTTTATATAAGCATATAAACAGAGAAATATAGAGGCAACAAGATCACAAATTTTTTTTTTAATTTTTACGTTCAAACACTTTTTTTCTAAGTTTCTATCAAAATTTCAATTTCTTTATTTCCTTGTTCACTTTCGAAAAATGCTTCTATTACTAAAATGTTATAGAACATAAAAATCTGCTCCTTCTCCTCTTTATATTTATATTATCTATGTGTGGGAAGAGTCCTTGAGTCCTTTGGAATTGTTGGGAGATCTCTGTGAGGAGTCAATGTAACCATTGCAAGGCAAATAGATTCACAAGTGGCCAATTTTTGGGGACCCTCTTAAGTCACTTCCTTGCAAATGCCTAAAGTTATTATTTCCGCCAGTTAAAGTCGTCATGTTAAATAAGGCGAAATACTTGTGAGATCAAATCAAATTTAGGATTTAGCATTTTATTTATGGCCATTTAAAATTTTTATTTGGGATTCAAATTTGCCTACATTAAGGTTTACTCTTTATATTGCAAGTTTCACATGGGGCCTTGAAATTCTAACTAGAGCTGATGTTGGTCTCTCATTAAATTGAGGGATTAATAATAATGTTATAACGGCAAATAAGATGATGTGTAATTGAAAGGTTGGTTAAATTAAGAACAAAAAAATCTATCTGAGGGCATTTATTAATTCAAGTCTTTATTTCTATCAATACGACAATTTAAGTGAAGTATGTATGAGAAACTTTCTAACGAAAAAGCACTTGTGTTTCATCAGATCAAATATTTCTTAGATAAATCGGTATAAGGTGATAGAACTTGACTGAAAAGTTTTAACGCATTTAGCTACTACTTTTCGTTCAGTCTCGGTCAGAATTTTGCTCAGGATAAAAAATTACTTAGCTGAGGAGCCCTTAAAAATCACTTAATCAAGTTTACCATCGATAAACAATCATCGTCGATATTACGCGAACAGAATTATAAAATTAACCGTTACAGGACAAAAGGTCCTTCAGAATAACAGCCAATATATATTTAAAAAAAATTGATTTTCAACAAAGACAATAATTATTGAAAAATATAGCTAAAAAAAAATTGCATTTCCTTTTTTATGACACAAATATTAAAAAGCGATCTTACCTCTCCATTTCTTTAAAATACAATTACATATACATACACATACAATTACATATAAATATTCAGTCCAATTACACAACTTAATGCATAATATTTTGCAATCTTTAACGTTCTATATAATTTACTCACTTAATACAACAATTTATTACGCATTATTAATGGAATAGTTTAAATAGGGCGTTTTAACGAGCTGTTTACCAACCTTTTCACAATTCAATCATTCACGACATGCATTAAATTGACTTTACATAAATCGACTTTACATACATTTTACAGATATAAGTTTTTGATAATTAATTGTTAAATATCTTAGCAAATTATGTCGGCATGCGAAGAAGATAAATTTTTAGGTGAAATGACGGCAAAAAGAGAATTCATCCTTATGTCCACAATTGAAAATTGAATCTACAATTTCTAAGGCAAAAGAGAAAGATAATATTCTATTAAAAGTTAAGGGGTCAAATAAAACCATAATCTTAGAATGTACAGTTATCATTAAGATGAAGGAAATTTTGAAAAGTTGTTGTTACTTCTGAATAATTTTATTAAGTTATTATTCAAGCATACATTTATTTATTCAGAGGCCATTGGCCTCTTGCAATTTTAACAAACTAGAGATTTTAATCCCTTTTTTTTACTGCTTCTTCGTTTATTTGTTAAAAAACGCCTCAAGCATAGATAAGGCGTCATAACAAGTTGAGAAAAACTCCCAGTTCATGCGCAAAGTACATTTTTAGACTTACACAAAGTTAGCGTTTGGCATATTCTTTTCAAGTTTTAAAGGTAAAATATCCCGTTAGTCCGCTGAAATGGACTTAAAATGGTTTTTTTAGTATTAAGCAAATTATTGTCCTCACGACGATCATCAACTTAATTGTAGGCTTCACTTTTTGCACTGCTCTCTTAAGCTAAAATACAATTTCAGAGAATTTATCAAAATAATTGTGGAACTGTGGCATGAATTTTATTGCGTTTGATTTGAAAGTTAAAGATCTGTAAAAAATTTCTTAATAGAAAGTTCAAATTAGATTTTTTTGCTGTGAATTAAAAAGCGTCTAAAAAGTTTTAGTAGTTTATTAGAAATTATCAGTAGCGAAATGTTTTCACATTTGTTTTCCATATTTCCATAAACAATTCGTAATTAGTTTAATTAAAATTATGCCTTAAGAGTAAAAATTCTGTTTGCATTTTTCTAAGAAATTTTATGCATTTACCATTTGATAATTTATGCAGAAAACAAATGTACAAAATTGGAAAGAATGTTAGTTATAATTGATGGAAAATACTATGAATGAATACATAAATAAATGTGGCAAATATGTTGTAAGGAAATACTTTTCTTTTTTTATTACATTTCCGTTGCATTGTGTGATTGAAGTAGATTATAAATAAATCTTAACGACCTTTAATACAAAAGTAAGAAGAATCAAAAAAAAAAAAAGAAATCTAATTCTTCCTAATTGTGGCTTAATAAATTAAAAATCAAAGAAGAAGAAAAGAAAATTGCATGAATTTTGTTGGCGGTCGCGGCCGACATTTAAATACCCTACGTTACCTTGGTGAAATGTAAGTAAAAAGTCAAAAGTCAATTCAGTTAGACAAAAAAGCCAACAAAGTAAAAAATTTTAATTTGTAAATTATTTGAAAATTATACAAGAAGCTGCTATGTGGCAGGTTTTTCAAAAATGGATCGATTTGCATCAAATTACAAATTGGTCCAGACACAAATTCTTTATGACAAAATATAAGGCAATGCCAATGTTCATTAAACCATAATTTAAATTAAAGTGATTTTCCTTCGAAAAAGGGAAAAGTTCGTACATATGATCCACTTCTAAACATTTTTAATAGAACTCGCCTTTGAGCCAAAAAGGATTGTTAGTACTAAATTACACTAAACAACCTTAATTTCAGAAAAGGATTTAACTCGATCGCTACAATAAAAGATGGATCTAGCTCAATTCTTTTAGGGTGCTACAAAAATCTGCACAATCGTATTTCAAGTGGTGCAAAGTGGGCAACATTTACACATTCACGTCCAATTAATTCAAAATTTATATTTCAAATATATGGATATAGTTAAAATTACAAGGGCTAGGTTCTATTCGAAAATTGATGGCCTTCTTATTTCTCACTTACAGTTGCTTAAGAAAAATGTTTAGTCGTTGTAATCTAAACTTTTTCTATTCAAAATTATTTCATAGAAAAATTTAAATTTAAATTTATATTGTAAATTAACTTTCCAGCAATTAGGTTTTTTCAAGGATCATACTGCTAATTGCTTTAAAAGAATTTTTTATGCCATTCAAAATGGAATCTTAATTATTCATCTTTACTTAGTTGACAAATAAAACGTTCTAACAATTTTATAGGGCCATTTCAAAGATGATTTTGAATTTTATATCTCAAATCTTTTCAAATCTACATAAAATACATACAAAATGGAAAAGTGTTGTTGTAGGCGTTCAAGGTTTAATAATAATCCTTATAACGGATACTTTTAATAGTAGTTGGAAAATAAGCATTATTTATTGTTGTTGTTGTTGTTGTTGTTGTTGTTTTTAAAATATGGATTTGATATTAAGAGTTTGATGCATGAGAGTTGCACGCATTTTATGCATTCATTTAATGTTGCACGAGACAATTAAAGCCTGCAGCGCAATTTTATGGAATTTTTTTGATATCCACCGTTCAGAAGTTGAAGGTATATTCATTTTGTCATTGAGTTTTATAACGTAGTAACCTGCAAAGTACATATATTCTTGATCAACATGAAAATCTGAATAGGTTTAGATATATCTGTCTGTCCATCTGTCTTTCTGTGATAAGCATCCTCCTAGGCGCAAAAAAGGAGATCTTAAGCTCAAATTTGGCCAAAATATCAGAAGTTCTTGCAGACAGATTATTATTGAAAATGGGCAAAATCGCTCGAAGGACACACCCACTACACAATGTAAACTAAGATCATCTTTTGCAGTGCAAAATTTTGATGGTTTCTTAATTATTTACAAATCGCAAAATATAGGAAGCTGAAATTTTGTATAAGTATTAAGGTCCTTGATCAACAATAGCTGTTCAAAAACCATGCAAATTGGCCAAGCTTACGCGAAATTAAGCAATATCCTTTTATTTATATACTAATTTTTTGACTGAAAGACTGATACAGGCTCCAAGTCGTAGTATTATTTATGGGTTTTAGGTGGTGGGTATTCAAAATTTGCCTCGAGTCAATTATGAATTGATTTGTTTTTTTTGGTTTATTTTTGTTTTAATTACAAAACGTTGAAAAATGTTTTTTCCTTCATTTCTGTAAAATGTAATATATATATATATCTATCTCTTTTTTTGCTATCATACCATCTCTTTCTTTTTTTAGCCTTTTTGTGTCCTTTAATTCTGGTATTTTTAGGTTAG